>JARQZJ010000032.1:6290357-7549642 GCA_030704895.1 Henosepilachna vigintioctopunctata
AAATGATATTCATTGACGCAATTGAAACAACAAAAAGCATTGAAGTTAAAAAACAAAAAAAGGAGTGTCAAATATAAAACAGGTGATAAAATCTCCAGTTTAAAGCTACCACATAATCTGTTTGAAAAATCCTTACATAAAAAGTTAACTTGTTATAAATATGAAACACCCAGTTTTCACTTGAAAACTGTTAAAGATACATTAAGTTCTAACCGAAACGTCGTGTGAATTCGATTACTGATTCACCTCCGTTTGTTCTTAAACGTTAAGAATGTATTCATTTTATCTTCAACAACTGAGATTGAATTCTAGTTCACCTCTTGGTGAATTATAATTAAATAAAAATTTTAATCAAACTCTTAGCCTAATGTTTCACAAATATTCAACAAATAATGTTTCACAAATACAACAAAAAATTCAAACAAAATTTTAAATCGAACTATTGGCTTAATGGTACACAAATAAAAAAAAATTTCAATTAAATTCTTGGCTTAATGTTTCACAATTTTGAAAATGAAAATATAAATCAAACTTTTGACTAAATGCTTCACAAATACGTATATTTGAGAAACAACAAGTTTCACCAAGAGTTTGTTTTCAATTTTTTTTTATTTTCATTGTTATTTCGTTTTATTTGCGATCAATTTTCAATAATTTTTTTTATTTTCAATTTCATTTTATATTTCTGTTTCAGTTCTCAGGACACTGCTTATATTAATCTTTTTCCGTTTTTTATTTCAATCCGATTATTTGTATCATATAATTCTTTATTTGATCCGTTTTTCTTCGGAATTTAAACTTCAATTTGAGGCAATGGTCCCACAAAATAGTGAATCCAATGTTTTGTCGTAATTTTGTTTTTCGATTTATTTGAAAACCAAAATCGTCTTCTACAAACCATTAAACAACAGAATATTCTTTAATTTAGCGTCAACCCCATTTAACATAAATGGAAATAATATTTTAAATTCTCCAATGTATTAAATAATACGCTCAAAAAAATCATCCTGGCATGCTAAAAGATTTTAACACACTGTTTAGCACTTGACACTCCTTGAAAACGATTTCTTTGAGAAGAAGGTTGCGCATGACACCTTACAAAGCGTTTACAGACGAAAAGAAATAACATCGGAAAAATGTATATCATTGAAATAGTCCTTCGAGTGTCTTTCCGTGCAGAACACTCAACGGCATGCCTGATGATGTCCTCGATCTGGCGGTACGCATTTACAAGAGATTATTGCTCCTCGAGGAGTCGTGGAGAAGCGCCGGCGCCAACAACGCCTCACCACGCCCATAGGAAACCGACGACGAAGACGCGCCAAATGATTCACGTAACGATTCACAAGAGACGGTTTATTGGGGCGTCTAAATTATTTCGATGAAATTTTAAATTTCCAAGAAGACTGTTCATCCGTTAGACCGCAGGAAGGCGATTACCTTATAATAAAACAACTTTATTTTGCAGAAGTTCATTGATAATCTACTTGTTATGCTACCAAAACCAGTGAAAATATCGGTATATTTGGTTCTGATATTATTTTATTCTTCAAGGTATTATTTTGTTTGTTTTCAAAATGATTCGGAGAAAATACAAATATTTATCAGATAAGATGAAAAAGTTGACGAATAGTTTCAGAATTCGAGAGTACGTAGAATTTAATATCTTCTTTTTGAAACTACCTGATTACCCATTTCGTTTTTTTCACAACAGATCCATTTACTGTTTTTGAGACGCTACCAAATTCACGTCGTATAAAAACTTTATTGTGACTGAAATATTTGAGATTTTTCAACGAAATATTCCCGAAAAGCTCGTTAAATATGTTTGCGACAAGCGCATAATGACGATGTTTATATTGAAAGGCAAGAATCTACTGATCCGGGATATTCCGGATGAATTTTTAAGAATCACAAAAATAAATAACAAAATCCTGAATGAATCGTTTAATTAAAGCAGTTACAACCTACAAATAAAATTTTTCCAAATTAATTCCAAAAATTTTACTACTATCATATAAAAAAAGTTAAAACTATCAGTAAAGCACCCCTTCATCTCAAAGGGCTTCACAATTGAAAGGGTGTATAATAACGCGAAAATGAAATGAACTCATTTTATCACACACATATTCAAAATAACAACTTTGAAATGTTAGATTTTAATTCTAATCGAAGTGTGCCGTGTAAATTTTCACAACAATTTTCGTGACAATTGAAAAACTTTCAATTGTCACAATTGAAACCGTTTCATTATATATCTTCGACATAGTTCCTTGCCAAATATCAATGAATACTAAAAACGATATTTCTGAATTCCTTCAAACTTTCGGATATAGTTTCGAAACTGTCAGTTAATATCAGGTACGTTTAACTACTGCTCTGAAAAAGACAGTTCAAGAAAACTGTTATTTCATAGCAGATTACAAAAGCTAAGAGAGAAATGGAAAAACGTATTGAAAAACTCTCAATACGTGCTGCTGTGAAACGTCAAACATGAAACATTCAAACATGAAGAGGAAGTCAAACATTTTGCTCAAAATTGGTCGAATCTGCTACCTCAAAACAACAACAAAGAGTCCCATAGCAGATTCAATATAAATCGAAAAAGATTTGGAGTTAAAGACTTGCGTCTGATCGAGGTACGGAAGACCAAAAGATATCTGACAAGGAACTCATCTGTGAAGTTCTTTCAACACAATATCTTAGGAATTTACATGTTGCAAATGCAGATGTATCATTTTCTTTTTTTCCCGCTTTTTACTGGTTGTAATGGGCGCCATACCTAACTGGTTTCATTTACAACATTTAGAACTCTCGAATATGATTGTAAGACAACTACACTTAAGTAACAACTTACTCTTGTTCGTTGTTGTACTATAGTCCTTCTCAAGAGTACTGCACAAAGTACTCTCACAAGTTTCTACGTACGATTTGCATTTTGAGTACCAGGTAGAAGAGGGACATGCAATCCAATTCAGCCTCAAACGGTTCACTTAAGTACGCAGAATACTCTCAGTAGTTTGCCATTGCCTTCTTAGATATTGCACGCTATTTTTTTCTATGTTGCCGGTTCCAAGGATCGAACCCAAGACTTTTCACATAGAAGTCAGTGCCTTTAACCATAACGCTAAATCAACATTACTCCTAATTGTTCTTATATTATCAATTGTATCGAAAGTTATCCATGAAAGAAGTTTGGTTGGTCAGATTCAATGTAAAACTACACTTCTGATCAACTGTCACTCTTCTAATTTCTAAAATGCTTCAAAAAGACCTTCAGATGTACACGTCGACTCCTGAGATGGCCAAAACGATTTCAATTTCACTGCTGCAGCATAATAATTTACGAACATAGAAGGAAACATCGAGAAATTTTTCCGATTAATGTAAGCGAACGATAATGCTTTGTGCATAAATGTTTTCAAAATATATAACATATTGCGACTATACAGAAAATCTCGAAGTCCCTAATTGAAAATCAGAAACTTAATCATAATATCTGATAATTGTTCAAAATTCACAATAAAATAGCCTTTAATTAACTGAAAATAGTACATCCAAGAAAAACTTAATATCTTAATACTTTTAGTATTAAGGACTTAAAAGAGGCATGTACATGTGGACTTACATTTCACCATTAAATGGTAAATAATATGTATAATTAGATTGATAAGTAACTCTTTGGAATAAGTTCTGGTATAATTCTAGTCATATATCGAGTGAAATCAATTAATTTATTGTAATTTAGGGGTGCTCGAGTGTAACGATATTAAGCAGAAAAAAGACTGCATTCAATACAAAATGAAACCAAATTTTGTCAAATCAAAACGACTGTATTTGTTAATTATGGTGGGTGAATTATATGGTATTGAACCCGGCGCATTCACCATTATTCCAGTTGATAGTTTTTCATTATAACGAATGTGAATTTATATGAATTCCACGTTTATTTTCAACCTGATTATAAATGAATAATTTGTGGCTGCTATATTTCAATTTGAGTAGCTTTATAAAAATTTTTTTTGTATTTGTATGTTTTTTTCAGATATTTGAAAGGACAATCGGGGAACCTACACAAATTCAGTGTTCAAAGTTTGAAAGAAGAATTCCATCGTTTCATCTCCTATTCAGAACAATAATGTACTTGCTGTTCATATAATGTAATAGAATAAAACTTCTTTTGATAAATTTATAACTCCAAGATTATAGTCGTTAATTTTGTTGAATAAAGGGATTGTATTTCGTAAGAAAACACCGTCGAAAAGGAATTCAACTCCCCTTATCATAAATTAAGTCAATACAAACTCAATTATTTAGCAAGACTGAATAAGAAGCAAATATAAACTCACCATATCGTTAGTTTCGGAAACAAGGGCGGGAGGCAAACGATAGGCCGGAACCTCCGATTTCACCTGGAAATGAAGGGAAATGAAAACCAGTCTTCGGAGGAATCATGTAATCGATCAGGAAATTGCTTCAATTCAGTTCATTCTCGAACGGAATATTCGATTCATAGGCAATCGCGATACTTCTTCAATTGAAAACTTTTCCGATTTATTAATGAACTTGCAAGATTTGAATTTCTTTTGCTTGTTTCACTTGACTTTAATGATTTAGTTATTTTATACTCCTAGTGTTTGTAGTGGTATATCCAAATGAGAGAGAATGCAATTACGCTAGGGAATTTTTGTTCCTGAGCAATTACAGTTGGTAGGGCTGGACCGTGCTTCTATGCTCTATTCAATATCAATAGGTTCAATTGAAAACTTTTTCGATCTACTGATGAACTTGCGAGATTTCAATTTCACCTCGTTTTTACTGGTATATCAAAATAAAAGAGACAATGAAATATGAATAGTATTTTTGTTCCTGAGCAATTACACTTGGTAGGACTGGACAGTGCTCTATGCTCTATCAATATCAAGACGTTCAATTGAAAACGTTTTCGATTTACCGATGAACTTGCAAGATTTTAATTTTTTTCACTTGTTTCACTTGAATTATAATGGTTTAGGTATTTGATACTCATATCGTTCGTACTGGTATATCTAAGTAAGAGAGTGAATGACATAATATCAGGGAATTTTTGTTCCTGAACTGTTACAGTTGGTAGTATAGGACCTAGCTTCTATCTCTATTCAACATCAAGAGGTCACTGAATTAAACAAATCTTTACCAGATTCTTAAATCGTGTATAGTAGAACCAAGGAATCGCCTTGTATTTCAACTGCAATGCGTTTATGTGATATTGGAATAAGATATATTCAAACATGATTCAGATAAAAATAACAAGATGCCCTAGTTAACGTACACATACAAATGTACACCCTTGAATTTCAGTAATATTCTGAATTAAAAAGAAATATTTGAGTAAAGAAAATTGGTAAAATCCAAATACTCAGAAAGAGCAGTCTGGATCAATACAAATACAACAAAAACTCCACTTCCACATTTTGACGAATACTGGCTATATTTCAAAGTAATCACATAATAACCGAGTAAGAAGTTGGAAGCAGGAATAGCAAGGTGTTAATTTTTCTACCCAAGTCCTCAGTGCCACTCACGATGTGACAGCAAGAGGTACACCTCAACGTTCTTAAAAGAATGATAAAATGTCTGTGAAGGAGTTGCTGCAACGAACATTGTCGAAAGATTGACTGCACAGCTTGGCGATGAAAAGTTCCTGAAGATGCGCATGTTTTCCTAGAATGGGAAGAGCAAAGAACCACGAGAAGCTGTTAAATTGAGCAGCCATAACTCCGACCAAGAGCAAGTGCTACAAATTCAATAATATCCACGCTGCCAAATATTTTTTGAAAGATGGTCGATTGTTTAAGTTTCATAATGAGCATAAATAATAATCGGAATAAACGATGGAAGCTGACAAGCCATCATCAAAAATTACTTAGAATTCGGTACAGTGTACACTAGATAGGCTCCCCATCTTTTGATCAGAAGTTGAAACGCTTGGTGACCTATCAAAGGCTTGCATTAAGCATTTTCAAGTCAGATAGTAACATATAACGAAATTTATCTTCACCGTTGTTCTCCTGAAACAAAACAAGCCGAGAAGTAAATTCCAAGGAACAATTCAACTGTCAGCAGGTAGGATCCCTACGATGGTTTTCTTCAGACAAGCTAATTTCTTCATTAATCGTTCACATTGAATGCTTCTTGTGGTGTGTCTCGCCCTGCTTCGTAATTTGCTACAATTAAATCCATTCCGGTTCATTTACGCCTCATGTCTGGTATTTGTTGGTAGTTCTGGATCATTTCTCTTCGGCAGTTATCTTCAGCGCTGGAACATCACTGCAGAAGATTTGCTTTGCACCTTGTTACGCCAAGTAACAAGGTGCAAAGAAGGTGAAAACCGTTCTGCGGTGCAATACGTACAACATTGTTGCATCAACACTCTTTTCTTTCTATATATGAAATCGTCGAGCTCTTCATAGAATTGTTAGCATGTTAATTGTTTCAATTCCACTTTTGCGATACTTTAGTTTCGATGGATGTTCTTGATGATCGTGCAGTAAATATCTTAGGGACTGAGTTTTGCTTCAATCTCAAATTCGATTTCAGCAGCCACATCCCTTTGGATTGTAGGTGGGGCTTTCGATGAATGGCTAGAGTTCATTTTGGAGGCAATGATGTATCCTTCTAAAAGCATTGAACACACTAAGTAACTCATATAGCCACAAAAGTCAAAAGCAATGGATCATCGAGGTCCTTGCTTCACGATGACTTCAGGCTGCATCCTAGCTGTCTCCAAATGCAACAAAATTCGATAGACTGAACGCAATCAACCCCTTGACAGAATGGAATTATTGAGATTAATTTCTTTGAACCAATTGAAGATGCTGCAGATAAACATTTATGTATAGGAGCTAACCACGAAAACAATTTCAATGATGTGAAACCCAACTTTTCTGCTAAGAAAAGTGTTTTTCCTAGACTGGACACTATGTGAAGAAATAGTTTTAAATTTTCAATAGACATATATAAAATAAAATCCCTTCAATATTTGATACAGCCTCGATTACATATCAAGAAAAACTTTTCCATTTTTGAAATTGGCTAATGCTAAAAATATCGATTATTAATTATTGTATATGTATAGAAAATATAAACATCGAAAAGTTAAGAACAATACATTTTCACTTATCGCCAACCCAATAAAATTGATAAAAGTTTGTGCAATTTTGTAATATATTTATTAATGAAGAGTTCAATTTTCCGATACTAACTATAACTCCATCAAAACTTCTCAGGAGTTTCTGAAATGTGGATAACAATCAAAGTATTCAAATATTACTTTCGAAAAATAACTAAGAGCAACTCTCTACATTCAACAAAAAACCTATAACTTTTATTGATACTAGAGACAAAAGAAAATAGAAGGTGAAGATGAAAATTTTAATTTCGCTTTTCTTCTGTATACAATTCTGGTTATTTTCTGTGTTCAAATTAATTCGAAGTTGTATTCTTCAACTATCGAAATTGGATTGAAGCTCTCAAATATTTTTGAATCAAGAAAAATGTTATCAAATTATTTCGTATGCGCAATCTCAAATCAGATACGCCCACATCGCCAAAATATCCAAAAAAATTCACAAAAAAACTCAATTAAAAGGTGAAAACGAAATACTGATCAGATAAGAACAGAATATAATTGGAGGAAGACAACAAAGAAAGAGTAAATCTGAATGATAGCTTTGTTTACTTTGTGATGTCATGTCAGTCAAGGAAAATATAAAAACATGAATTTACGAAGATTTGTGAATAAAACATATGCCGAAAATTGATTCAGGGGTCTGAGGTTGATTATAGATTAAAATTATAAGAGGGTGGCACAAAAACAATGAATCCCTTACATAATTTCCATACCTCAATCAAAACCCCGCCCCTTGTTGTTGAATGAAGTCCGAATTGAGGGGGTGTGAATTTTGACATTCTCTAATGTTTACAGATTTTTTGTTATGAAAGAAAACTGAACGAAGTCGTTGTTTGGAGTTTCCAAATTTGTTATCTTCGAACAATGACTTTTCGATGTAGGTCAAATACAAAGGAATAATTCGTATCAGAGTAACGTGGTTGCATACCCTTGGAGATAACACCTCCGGGTGGTTACGTTTCCAACGTCGGCCATGTTATCCTGGTGGAGGAGCAGCAACAACGGCAATAAGGGTAGCACTCAGAACAATGATACCTAACACAGTGGCGTTCGTGGCTCTTCTCAATGGTCACAAAAGTATCGCGCCAGGCACTCATCACATCGTCGCGTCGTGGACGACGCGCCTGTCACTTCTGGACGTCGTCTTCGTCAGGAGCACCGCAGGAGGCGCCCCGCCCAGTCTCGTGACATCGCCAAGGGTCGGGCGCCTTATCGGAACCGACATGCAACCGCGCCAAGTCGCGACAACGACGGAATGGGAGCGGTCGCATCGCAGCTGGGCAACGGCGTCTGCGCGCATCGCGACGCCGGGCAGGCGCGTCGTACGATAGGAGGGAGACTGTCTTTTTCTTTTTCGGAGATTTCTGTGACGACGACGAATCGAGGGTGGGCCATTTGGTTCCTATGCGGTACGGGTATACCCCAAGGGTGCGTTTTTGGTATAGATGATGTAGACGTCTTGAATGAAGAAACTGTTCAACGGATCCACTTCGTTTCAATGAAATAGTCCGCAGCTTGTTTCTTCTTTAACCTGAAAGTTTTCAGTATCAGTCAAAGGAGAAAAATAAATTTGTAATATTTACATAAGCATATGAAGAGCTTATGCAATATTTCATTGAAAATTAATATCTTTTTATATCTTAATAAGCATGAATTTTAGCTATAGAGTGTTCTTCACACATTAATATTGAAATTTATTGTACAATAGTAAGAGATAATAATATACAGGGTGTTATATTTAAAATAAAAGATTTTAAACTTTCCAAAGTTATACATAACATTTCAGAAAATTATGTATCAGAGAATTTTTTACTCTATTCATTGACAATTTAAATATAAAATGTGTATTAAACCTTTCCACTCGAAAATCGTTACTAAGTCTAGTTTTGTAATGAGATTCGTAAACAAAATATAAATTTCATCTTGGAGAATAAGGTAACATATTTTCTCCATAACAAATAATTGAACGTCCTGCACATAATTCACTGAATAATAGCACTCAATCCCTGTAAAACGTCCAAGATGATTTTCATTGGTGTTCCCTGACGACATTTAAAAATCATCTCATACTTCGATTTTGGATTTTTATCAACTTATCAGTACAATTATTATTTTCGCAGTTTGAACAAGAATGAAGAAAGGAAAGGAACTAAAATTATTCTCATTCGTATAATTATTCATATCTAGTGAAAAACAATTTTCTCGAAGTATAAAAGAATAAATAAAGGAACGAGAAGTAACGTGACATAATTATAATGTTGCCTATTTGTGAGTATAATGTTCAATAAATGCCAAGAAATAGTTACAAAACCTCAGTACATTTCTTGTAACACTTTTGAAAATCTGAAATTGAATGGATTATAATTGATAAATAACCCGGAGGTTTCGCTTATCTCTTGGTGAAACATTATGTTAAAAACAATAAATTAAAATTAACACTTTTTTAAGTTTCACTAAATAGTTAGTGAAACGTAAGCTAAGTCTCTAATTTCTATTTATTCAATTACTATCTGACTCGGCGAACTTTGAACGCCCATTTATTTTTCTATGAATATTTTTCAAACAACCGGAAAGACATGTTTTACTATTTGTGCTACACTATCTTGTTTTTAATATTCATCCCGTATGAAGCCAGGGACTTACTCACTTACGAAGGGACTGCAATACTTCCTGTTATTTCAAATCAGTCGAATTATCAAATACTTCCTATATTAACACGTTTGATGTATTGAAAGTGATTAACCTGTCCGTTCTATAGTTGAACGGCATGTCCCCAATTTCGTAGCAAGTACTTGTCCCAATTCATCATTAATTATAGGAGATATTTGCTGGATGTAAGTCAAAAAATGTTCAGAATTTAGTCCATTCTCGGAAACCAATGAATATAGTGGCTCTGGTTGCTCTACCAATAGCGTCTATTTGAATTGATTCTTCGCGCAATATTTTGTCGCATCATTGGTAGTAGTTATTTTCTTATCGATAACAATGAAACTTGGCCTTGCAATATTGACACACAACGTTAATTGGTCCAATAGCAACGATTTGCTGTGAACTGGAATCTATTTCAACGTTATAGTTGAATGCAGGTCGATAGGAGTTAAACGCAACCTTTTCATATTGTTAATTTCGATTCCATCGATTCCGTTCAACTTCATTTCGAGTTTCGCATTACTCGTCAGTTTGACTTGCTTTTTTATGTCTTTGACTTGCTGAATTGCGAGTTCTGCGACTTAAGTTTGTACATCTAATAGCTATCATTTTTAAAAACGAATTTTCAACTGTCAATTAAAGAGAACTATGTATTCTTCTTTATATTCAAATATACCTGGTGCTATTTTAGTAACGTGTATGTAAGTCTATTCAAACTTACCAAAATTTTATATTAAATTGAAATTTTAGTATTAGTTGTCACAGCTCTGAACTACCCACGATGTGTAATAAGATATTCAGTTTTTTTACATCCTCTTTTTGAGAATTAATAATAATTTTTCACTTATATTATTGATTAGGTATTCTTAAATATTTTAATTTTTCACGCGATTTTTTAAATTTTTTCCCTGACAATAACTAAAAAAAACAAAAAAATTGTGAAATCAGTCTAGCCGGTTAGTCTACTTTTTAGATAGAAAACGTTTGTATGGGAAAAAGAAATGGTCTGTTTTTAGGGTTTTCCCAGCAATTATTCGAAATTTTCTCGCCGTAAAAACCATCCTTGGACATCAACGAACATATTAAAAAAAAGAATTTGGCAAAATTGGTCAAGGCGTTGTTGAGTTATGCGCTAACCAACACATTTTACGATTCATTTTTATATTATAGATAATTGTTTATTGATGCCACTAGTACAAATTAACATTCGACATAAGAATTATAATGCTATAATCAAATGTTTGTTCATTGAAAGTTGCAAACATTAATTCAAATTTTACTCATTTAAATTTATTATTTGTATATTTCTTCATGATTTGTGCAGTACAACTAGCTCTAAAGGATGAATGAAATCGTAAAGGAAGAATGATAAAAACACAGTCTTGGACAAAAGAACCCTAATAAAGTTCAAACTTAAAAATTAAATGAATTATGAACGAACCAGTAGAGATAAATTTGGCAAAATATTCGAAATCCAAATCACGAAGCTCATTTCTACGAGTCTAAACTACTAAATGAAATTTAAAATACTAATCACACATGCACGATTTAAGTGAAATAATCTGCTGTAGATTATAAAATCGTATACATTTTTGTTCGGCAGTAAATTGCCTTCATCCGAAACAAATTCACTAATGAAGGTTTCCCCATTGTTTTTACTCATTCGAAAGCAATAAGAGTTCGTTCATTGCTTCCTCTACGGAAATACTATGCGGCGTTTCCACAGAAATTAAATCAATTCACAAATTTCCACTCCCACGAGCACTTTATTAGCAAAGAGGTCCACACTGGAATCGATAACTCCAACATTTTCGGACCGACTATGATCAGCAAATTGCTGCGAACAGGAAGCACATTTTTATGTTCAAAGCTGTACTACATTATACGGAGCGTTCAATGACCACGCGACACAATTCTAGGATGAATTTTCAGAAAATACGAATAGAATGCGAATATTGCAAAAATTGAGGGTGGTGGTATGATATTGAAAGGGTTCGAGTCGTATTTATTTGATAATAGTACAGAAATATAAAAAAAGAAAATATGGAGTACCGCAAGGAACTGTGTTGTATCCAGTGTTGTTTTTGTTTCATCTAAACCACTTACGTTAGGTGAAAAAATATTGTGAAAGATCCTCATTTGCTGACGATACAAACAAATTTGTTTGATGTACAAACAAAACCTGTGATACGTTGGAGGATATGGTTACTAATGCGAATCAGGAGATAACAAATCGATTGAAAAGTGGAGAACTGGAAATTCTTCAACCACGGAACATAAAAATCAAAAAGGGTAGCTAAAAATGGTAGGAATAACAACAATTTCTCATATGGAACCCGCAGCTACAGCAACTGACAAAAACCTCCTTTTAACTTGTACAGCAAACAAGAATAATAAGAAGATAAACCATGTAGAAAACTAACAAAATGTAAAATATCCATATACAATAAGAAAAACTCTTTGGAATCGCAATTAATGTTCACATCATTTTTATTGAATTCAATATATCTTATATTCCACTTGAAGTAATGTTGATATACTCAATATTTAAACAAATATTTCATGAAAAAAGTGTCCGCTTCCTGGCAATAATTGACTTATAATCTTCAACGGCCATGAATGTCTGCAAAATATATTGAATAATTGACTAAGATTGTTCCAATTTATGTTTTAACTTCCTACTGCGTCTGAATTGGAGTTATATTTTAACAGTCGGAATTTTTACGTATAAAAAGTTATCAGAATTTAAAATATTGATTACTAAAAGAACCAGAATTACATATTTTCAGTAGAAGTATCGGTATTTTTTCGAAGTATATGCAATGACGAAACAGTAAGGCTGCTTTTATAGTAAAAGTTTATTTAAAGGTTTGTATTGTTTTCAAATGCATCCGAATAGAGTTCGAATCAAACTTAATTTCAGATTTACTCACCACAGGCTACGGTCTTTGTGAGAAAATGATTATCTTTGTTTAAGAAACATAATTGAAAGACAGATCTTAATATTAGAATAGTTACTATTGTTTTACCTATATAAAAATATAGGTATATACGAAACCCTTGAATAAAGATTATTATTATTATTATATTATTATTTGGTTGGTTATTATTATTCATATTATAATAATAATAATAAGTTCCTTATTCTCAACCCTGTGTAACACCCAATTATAGAAAATAATAACAATGTTAAATACATAACTAAATAATTAAATGAAAAAGATATAACAAAGAGCTCAATCAAATCTGAAAAAATTGTAACTTATAACTACATTATGGCATTCAATGAAATATTACAAAGAACTCAATCTAAATCGATTCATTTTAGTCAATTTTCTTTGTTCACATAACTCCTGCTAATAAATTCTATGGAGTCAAAGTGAATGTCACAATTATTGGCAACTCTATTGAAAGTAGACTCCATAAACGCATAAACCAAACGGGGAATTGTATTAGCGAGTTGGTCCGCGGAGTCTCTAGGTGGAATAATTCTGTTTTACGAGAATTTTGCCTAGGGACACGAAATTTCAAAGCGGACAAAAGAGGACGGCAATCAATACTATTGTGCAGTAATTTCTACAAAAATTTGATTGATAAATTTCTCTCCGGCTCTGCAATGAGGTTGAACTAAATCGACTCAATAATTCGTTATGATTGACTCCTCTCTGTGGATAAACTTTATCTTCCCTCCAAACTAAGAATTTCAGGAACCTTCTCTGAATAGACTCAAGATGGCGTTGATGGCACGGGTAATGCCATAATGGCATGGGATGCCAGATCATTCTGCGGATTAGAGTATAAATAGTCCTATGAATGTTGAGGAATTATTAAAATACTTGCCATTACGTATAACGATTCCATATATTTTCGCAGCAGATGAAATAAGTTGGATGATGTGTGGGACAAAGGAAAGATTCTGGTCGAAGACTACACCAAGATCTCTCACCTTATCAGAACGAGAAAGAACCTGACCACCGACGGACGCTGTAATCACAGTCAATTTGGTCTCTTTTTCTTGTGAAACAAAATAACACTTTGACACATTCCAACTCAAATAATTGTCCTGACAGCAACTAGCAACATGGTCCAGCGCGAGCTGAAGTTGAACACAGTTGTCCTGTTATCTAACTTCATGATATAGTTTCAAATCGTCTGCGAACATCAAATGTGGAGAGTAAATATTATCCATCAGATCATTTACGAACAGAATAAATAACAGTGGTCCAAGATTAGAGCCTCGAGGTATTCCAGAGGTAGGTATGAACTCAGACGACTATATACCCTCCAGCTGTACGCATTGACGTCAGTCAACCAGGTAAGAATGTAAAAGATATTCGGAAATTTGTAGGCGAATGAGAAATATATTGAGGTCTTCAGAATAAAAATATTTCGAGCATAAATTAGTTTTCTTTTCGCGTTTTTAAAGTAATATAATATATTTTCATTAGAATTCAGTTATAGATTTTGTAGGAAATGAATTAATATTGTACGAGGAATACTTTTTATGAAATATTTTTATATATTTCAATTTTATTTATCTAAGCTATATTCAGCTGGTTTCTAAGGGGATACTCAGTGAAAACCCCAATTTTCAGAATGTTTTCCTCCTCCAAAATTTCTCTGGATTTGAAATTCCCGCCAAATTTGTGTACTTATAGTTTTTTCCGTTAACTATTGATATCTTCATTTTGAAATGTATTGAGTTGTTGGAAAATTTACATGCGAATTTTGTTCATATTGAGGTTAACTTCTACGCTTTTTAAATTTACAATTTTTATTGGAAATTTTGAGAATTTCATATTCGCAAAAAGCATGGTATGGAGAATGAATAAATGTTAGGGAAATTAATTCAAATGATTTTGGTAATTTTCATTTTTAAAGTCGAAAGACTGGATAAACTTCAACTACCCACCGACAGATGGCGCCTATACTACGTAACTGATAAAGTAATGAATTAATAATGCTAATTTAAATTAAAAATCAAAAAGAGTACTCTTCAAGTTGAAGTTCTACATAATTTCTTCTTTTGAGGTAAGTTATTGAAAAAAAGTGTAATTTTGAATTTTAAAAATAATGTTGCATGAAATATATGCAATTAATGACGTTTTAAAGTTCCTGATAAAAAATTAATCAAAGAAAAATTACCATAATTAACATGTATTTTTAATATTTTTAGCAATAACAGGTTGTTTTCAATGTTAAAAGTTGTTCCCACAACTTTGTCAAAACTTGTGATATACAACGATAAGATAGAGATTTTAATATTGAAATACGTTATTGCTTGAAACATTAAAAATATAACTATCTCAAACAAGAAATAAATCAATTTTGAAAAAAAATTATTAACGTGTTCTACCTTTATGAATAAAAATGAATAAATCGCAAATTTCAGTTTCTTGCCAGTTTCTTTGATTCAATTATAAACTCCAGAAAAAGAAAAATTTTGTTACAATATGTGTTAGTTTCTTGAATAATTTACTTCTTTGAAATAGTTCGTCTGTATACCATTCAAGCAATCAATATATTTTCATATTTTCAAAAATTATTAATTTACCACTTCATTCCGATAGCATCACAAATAAATACTCAATTTGCATTAACCTTCAAGAAGGAACAGTCGTTTTTAACCTGTTCTTAAAAGTGTCAAGGAAATTCCCGAAAACGAAACAATTCAGTTAGCGTCTACGTATATACACTTAATTCCTCAAATCAAGTACTTTGGAATTGCCGCTATCAGTTTTTATACAATTCTAGGAAAACAACAATTACTTCACATTTAAATCGATTCCGGGAGAAGCTCTATTTTCCATTTCACGTAATAAAACAGGAGCAACGATAATAGTTATCTTAAACATTGCAGAATATAGGAAAAGGTCAACGACAGGTAGGCTTGCCACCCTTACTATATTACGAAAAGTTAATTCAGGTAATTGTACTAAATAATTTATGAGACGAATAAAGTACGTGAATATAATTTATTTTCCATTATTTTATATGAATATTTCGATTTTAATGACACAAAATGCAGTACGAATGCTAGTTATTCCTTCAATAGCTTTGCTTGATGGAAAATTAAATCCGCAGTGCAACACTGATTCCGAAAGGTCCAAGAACACGGTGGGAATCGAACCTATCAACATCAGCAAGCCAAAAGGAAAACATTATAAGGTCACTAGGTATACCGATCGACTACTAAGTCTCTTCAATCTGTTACTTTACACCTAGTAAAATATTTATTTTAAAAAGAAATGTGGAATTTGATACTCTTCGTTCAAAAATCTGCAAAAACTTAATCTGATTTATTGACCCTGAACTGTCTATTAAGTACTCAAAAACTCAAACTTCTGCAGTACTCAATTACTTAAACTTAATAATTGACCCCAAAGATTATGATGAAGCAGTAGTGAAAAATATTTTTTGAAGTGGAATAATTGAAAAAAATTATTTTGACACAGTAAATTTTTCTATATGTTCGATAACCAACTGAATATATTTCTACAAAAAAAATTATCATCTCTATCAGGGTGTTCAAAGCCAACCCCCCACCCACAAGTGAAAAAGCAATTTTAAAATATGAATAGATATTTTACTGTTCAAACGTTAGCATCATTTTATTTCATCTATAGAGAATTTTTTGGATTCAGGCGGTTTAACCCCCTCTTACAGTGAATAAGTAATTTTAAAATACGAATAGAAATTTAAATATTTAAAATTTGGAGGCACTTTTTCAATGGACTTTCTCAACGTAATTTTAATCTTTAAAAGTCTTTTTTGTATCTACCTAATTGGAGAATGATCCATTTCGAGGTTTACTCTATACATTGACAACCTTAAAATTCAATCCGGCCATCAATTTTGTGTTATAAAATCTCAATTAATTCAGAAGATTAGATAACATAGACTTATCTTTGTTTACTTTTGAGATTAATCCCAGAAGAATCAAAGGCACCAGCCTTACAATGCACATTACCATTCTTTACGTAACTTGTTCCATCGACAAACCAAAACGTACCTGCGATTCAAACTGACTCTTCTTCCCCACCAATGACCCACCGACCATTTACAAACACAAACTTGCCCACGACGTTAAGAAATACCAGTTCCATAGTTATGGACACCGACAACTTCCTACCTTAAGTCATTCAAATTGTTGAACTTCGTAAACGTATTATCAAATGTCAGACAAAGTGATTTCATTCTGTGATTGAGTGTTACAAATTGGAAATTAACGTAAAAAAAGTAAGTATATTCAAACATTTATCTCCAGAATTATTTTCGCGTTACGTTTTGCCTATAAACAATTGCTACATAAGAAAGAGAGCACTCAACGTCATAAGATTATTAAAACGGGAATTACCATGTAGGTGTTCAATAACAAGAAATTACTTCATCTAAACTACACATTCCTATTGAATTTCGATGTTTTAAGTGCTAAAATACATTGCTAGTAACTGAATATTATGTTAGAGTGTGTTCTGTTCCGATACGTCAATCAGTGCCCTAAGCAATCTGTGATCTGTTTATCATTTTAATAAAATCCATGATAATAGCACGCTCGAAAAATGATTACTGGTGAATATATACTCTTGTTTTTTCAAAAATCTATCGTTTCACAAAGCTGTATATTTTTAATACGTGACTATAAAAACATTTATCACATTTGCTGCATTAAGTATCTAGACTATATCTAGAATATATAGATTGTTGCCAAGGATATCTGATAATAATAACATAACAGAAGTTCTCATAAAATTATTTGCAATTAACGGAATTCCTACTTTTTATATCATTTCAATAAATTATTTAATTTAATGATTGTTTACGTAATTTACACACTTAATTCATTCTATAATATAATTAAAATCATGTTTTTAGGTTTTCCTAACGAGTGTCCTTAGGTTTTCTGACGTTGTAAATTCTCCATTCATATAATCAAAATCAAAAAAATTAAGAGATATTGTCAAGGTGCTTTAGTTTATTTGAGAAACTCTAACGAACGCTACAAATTCATCAGTTAGTTATGCTTTCACCTGGCGTACAACTGTTTTTATAAAACATTGAAGAAAAATATTGACAAAATGTAGAAAAATCCATAGCAAAATGATTCTTACTTATCATAAATCAATTAAAGCATAGTGACTAACACATAGGTATATTATGAATATCAAAACTTGGTAACATTATGCGATTGAAATTTAATTAGTAAATACATTTCACACCTTGATATTCGATAAATGAATAGATTTTGAAACGTTTGATATTTCGATTATTAACTTTCGGAAGGTACTCAGACTTAATTAGCAAACTTAGCAATTTTTGGTTTTATTTGACCAAAATATTCAGTAAAAATAAGAAAATCATGGAATAACTACAATGAAAGACCAAGTAGGTAGGTACCTACCAAACATATTCGTATTTAAGAATTATCTACAGAGATTTTTTCAAACAACTATATTTTCATATAGAAAATCAAAAATTTCTTGAGAATTAAAAATTTCAAATCAAAAGAAGACGTTTTATTATATAGTTATATCTTTTATTAGCATAGCTAAGTTGCTGGAAAATAAAAAATCTACAATACTTCTATTTAAAGTTACCAAAATACCACCCCGTATATAGTTACATCAATAAATATCTAACACATAGGTTAGGGATGAATAAGTTCGAATACAGACACGAATGAAAACTTCGTCAAATACTACCGCGACATTATCAAGGTCTTCGTCTGAACACAACAAAGCATGTCTAGATTTTTGGGCTCACTTTTAAATTTACTATGCTATGATCATCTTGAGTTGCTTATTAGTCACGTTCAGTGTCTATATAAGGTCAGTTCTAATGAATAATGTAATGATACTTATGATTGCGCAAATTTCAAGATTTAAATAAATAACCTCAACGGTAGTTATGTAGAATGAGATCTACTTACGTATAAACTATAATTAAGAAACCTAATAACTTTATATTGCGGAGAAAGGTTGCTAATTATCCAGTACTATTACTTCTGGAATTTTCAAAATTGGTCAACATTCTCAAGAGAATACATCATAATTTGGAAAATAATAAGAATGTACGAATATGTGTGCTGATTTAAATCAAGAATTTACAAAACTATGAACTATTGCACTCGTTTATTAACTGAAGTTCTTCGCATTTCTTTAAAAATTCGTCTGTGTAAAAATGTCCTACACAACAATATGACTTCATAAAAACTCCTCTACGAAAATCTATATATTTCTGAATTCAATATGAATATTTTTCAATTTAATTACTTACCATAAACCATTTTTAATGCATTAAAAAACACTTATTTTTAAGAAATTATTTTTCTGATAAATATTAATACTAATATCTAAGATTTGATACTAATACATTTTCTTTACTCACAGTTATTAACCGCAGGTCACTGACAATTTTTGAAGTTACTTTATCTCATTTTTCATTCATTTACTTTCATCGCCTTATATCTTATATTTCTAAGCAGTATCACCCAATTGCACGTATATAAATTTGAAAATTTATATTCACTTATCAAAATTTAATGTTACTTTTTACACTATTATTCTATCCGCCATTGCAGCAATAAATTCAACTATAAGTTCAGACCACTACTACTTTTTTATCCCTTGATAATTTTTCATTATAGAAGTACATAGAATTAATCACAAGTTTCTAGTATCTATGTAATTTAATTACGGAGTATGAACCATAGAATGTAATTAACTTAATTGATGTCAACATCATAATTTTCATTATTGTCTTCTCAATACTCAAAAAAATAACATCAGTAAAGACGATTGAAGGCTATGAAATATTCGAGCAAAACTTAATCGAATGGCTATCTTATTATAAAACTTGAGTTTGAATGATTGTTCGTTAAATTTACATTAATATTTAATTCATACAATTATTGAATTTCATTTGGAAATATTGTTCCATTTTTACAATGAGATATACACTTAAATAGTTTTTTTCTAAATAAAATACATGATAGTCTGGATATTACTACTAACATACATAGAAATTATTATTTTTAAGGAATTTTTTCACAAAATGATTTTAGACAATTGTTTTCACTTATTTCTTCATTGCAGGATGTGCCATAACGGAAATATGCTATTTCAACTAATTCTTCTTGCAAATGTCGTATTCTTCGGGTATGCAAGTGTGAATGGATGCCATCCACGTCTTCTAAAGGATTGCTATTGTGGATTAGTTTATCAACATACGGATAATTCCCCTCATTTCGTAGTAAACTGTACCAACACAGGCTTCCACAACACCTCCATGCTGGAAATGCTGCCTGAAGAAACGGAATGGCTCATTTTTACAGGAAATCATATTCCAGTACTAGATAGCAACATATTTGGAGAAGACGCTATCTTAAACAAGCTGTCGGTAATTGATATGACAAATAACGGCATAAGAGAAATCAAAGGAAAGGCTTTTCACAAGGTGACAAACGTAAAAAGACTAATTTTGAACCACAACGATATCTCAATTTCTGAAAATGACAAGGAGAATTTCCACCATCCCCGAGTTTTCTCCAATTTCTATAACATCGAAGAGCTTCATTTAACGAACGCTTTCGCTGATAACACTGGGGACCAGGTGACCCAAGACCTCCATGATATTTTCGTCAATAGCAATTTGACGCAATTGTACAAACTGCACTTAGAACAGAACGAGATAAAAAGCTTCAAAGACAGTTCAATATTCTGTGATCTACCAAAACTGCACGATCTGCACTTAGGTTCGAATGTAATTCAGAGCATTAATTTCAATATCGATTGCATTAAAATGATTCGGTATATCGATTTGGAACAGAATAATATCACTAAATTCACACAGAAAGACTTGGATTCGTTTGATAGGGCGACAAAACGTAACACTGCTGGATTGAGGTTAAATATCAACGGTAATCCTTTCAAATGCGATTCTGCAGTGAAAAATTTGTATGGATGGCTGGTGCAAACTAAAGTGAATGTTGATGATAAGTTTGGTTTAGAATGCCATCACGCTAGATATGGAAAAAAGTATATAATGAATTTGAAAAATTTCGCAGATGCTAAGAATGCTCGAATGTCAAAAGCCATTACAGTTCTTCTTGTAGTGCTTACTATAGTTTTCATAAGTCTAGTGGCAGGTTTTATATATCTCAGAAAAACTTCAGTAAAAAATAAACTCTCGCCTATTTTTAATTCCATTACTAGAAAAGTGCATTATACACATATCGAATCTCAAGATGTATAATAAGTATTTTATCTGAAACGAACCTTTTATCGAACTGTTCTAAACAGTTGACATGAAGAGAACCCCAAATAACATCTAACACACATGTTCAGAAAACACAATAAAATGGTATAATTTCAACGAACTCCCCATTCCGTTTTGTCCTCTAATGATAACATCGACGCTTATAGGGATTAGAATCCCTAATACATTTTATCGAAAAACAAATTAATTCAAAAGACGTAAATACTAGTATCATCGTATCGATAATTCATCGATTAGAATTTGATTTCATTGTGAATTGTTCTCAATTGATCAAGTAATATGATGACATCTGAAAAACTGAATGTGATATTTTTAATGATTTTCTTAGAGTATATCAATTAATTGTCCTTATTCTTCGACGTTTAGTGTAAGTTAACTTATAGTATAGAACAAATTGTTTATACATCTAGGTAAGATTAACTCAATGTTGTCTATTTTGAAAAAACGTTTAGATTTCATATAGCTTGGTAACGGATTTGACACATTGCATTAAGATAATCATTTTCTGTAAGGAATTTAGAAGTTCCTAAATATTCCTTACGTTTGGAAGTAAATGATTGAGTCTACTGATTCACATTTTATCTTTAATGCTAATGAATTGACCTCAGAAGTAGTGCTAATAAACTTCTTTTACAAAATATCTCGCTACTTATTATAGTTATATGCTTTTAGTGCAATAGAAACCATCACTGATTACATTTTTATCAATATATATGGAATAAATTATGAGCAAATAAAATTCACGCAGCTCATCTACATTTATCTTACATATTTCTGCCAATTATTTCATAATAATGTAAATACGCATTTTAGACTTAAGATAATTGATTATTTTTAACTTATTTGTATTCTATATGTACTTTTAATAGTCTTCACTTTCATTAGACAAATTTTTTTTAATATGCAATGTATATTTCTGTTAAGACTGTATAATTAATTCATTTAAAACAATGTTTAGCTTTGTAAAAAATTGTTAATAAAATAAACCTTGAAAACCTCAAAATGTTTTATCAACCACCATATTGAAATGACTAAAAAATTTTAAGTCTTCATTCAACAAATTTTTTTAGAAACAATTGAAAATTTGGTAAATCACACAGATTTTCATGATTTCAATACAAAACAATTTTTTACCATCATGCTATTTGGATAGTACTCCCAAATATATTTCTTATTAAAGATAGGCAAATAATGATAATCTCAATTATAAATTCTTAATCAATAATTCATTTGCTCATTCACAAAATCTATTTTCTTCAGTTTGGTCCACAGAACATACCAAATTAAAGGTATGTTCTGTGATTTAGTCTCTCGTTGAATATTTCCACAGCCTAACTCTACTTACGTAAGTAGAGTTGGGCTGTGATATTTCATAACCTAGTCTAAATTTTTCTGTTTATATTCTATGTTATTGCTATATTCTATGTTACAATTCAAATCAACCTGTTGTAAATTGAAGTAGGTTATATGTTTTGTAATGTACTTAACCTAGGTAGTCGCCGGTAATAAAGCGTGATTTTTCTAGAATATTATTAAGACTCAGACAATAGATGACCACCAGTGTGATATAGAATAAGTGAAACCATTATGAGTGAATCAAATGAATCTACTGATCAAGAAAAACGAAAACCTATGTCTGCGGGATTATATATGAATTATCCGATAGATATAAAAGCTGCAATTCAACATGCGTTGGACAATGGATACCATTTTTTAGTTACTCAAATTATACTTCCCAGCTATGCTCGGGATCCGTTAAAGAAAGGCAAGATGGAAGCTATTGGTAGATCGGATAGAGTTTTAACATGTAATGAATGGGGCAGGTTGATTGTTGCTGAAATCACGAAGACAATCGACGTTGACTGTGATGATGAACAGTTGTACCTTCAGAATAAATCTAGGTTACTCCAAGAATTAGGTTTTGCCTTTCATCTTGGGGTTCCAGCAATTCAGATATATTTAAATCAAGCAAATAATACTAATCTTGCAAGAATAGTATACAACAAATTATTGTGTATGTATTCTGTTTCAATTTGGTTGACTGTTCCTATGGCTTATCCTTCAAGAAAAAATGAATTGTGTGATCCAACAGAAAAAGAAGATACATGGAACTGGTGGAATGATTTTAGGAGTTATTGTAAATATGAAAAACGATTAGGCTTAGTCTTGGAATTACCAGATATTCATAATATCCCTTCTACTTCTGAAATTGATAGATGGTTAGGAGAACCTGTAAAAGCATTAATTATACATTCTTCATTATTTATTCTTAATATTCATGGCAAGCCAGTATTACCAAAAGCTTATCAAGAAATTATAAAAAGGTTTATGATATTGGATGTACAATACATTTTAAAGACAAATGATACTGAGGACATAGCTATATATAATAAATACTTAAATTACTTAGGAAGGAAACTGTACATCTCTAATGAAAATGAAAATATTTATAAAGGAATGGAAGACTTTCTTCAGAATCCACTACAACCCTTATCAGAACATTTAGATACTAATATCTATGAGGTTTTTGAAAAGGATCAAATTAAGTATACAACATATCAAAAGGCAATTCAGAAAGCTCTACAAGATGTTCCAAAAAATATAGAGACACCTGTTGTGATGGTCGTAGGACCAGGGCGAGGTCCCCTTATTCAAGCAGCTCTTGATGTATCCAGTGCACTAGATAGGCCCATTAAATTATATGGAATTGAGAAAAATCCTTATGCTATCAATACTTTGATTCAGAGAGTACAAAATGAATGGGATAATAAAGTTACTCTCATACACGAAGACATGAGAGTTTATAATCCTCCTGATAAAGCTAATATTATAATTTCTGAGTTATTGGGATCATTTGGTGATAATGAATTGTCTCCAGAATGTCTTGATGGCGCTCAAAGGTTCTTGGAAAAAGATGGAGTGTCAATTCCTGCCTCATATACTTCATATATAGCTCCTATTCAAAGCACTAAAGTTTATAATGAAATTATTTCAAATAGACTTCCAGATAAGACAATTCTCTCATGTTTTGAAACTCCTTATGTAGTTCATCTAGTGAACTTTTATCGAATTGATGAACCTAAAGCACTATTTACATTTAATCATCCAAATTGGAATCCACATTACTCAAATGAGAGATTTAAACGGCTTACGTTTTCAGCAGTTCAAAATTGCCTTCTAACTGGATTAATAGGATATTTCGATACAGTGCTTTATCAGGATATCATTCTGAGTACCCATCCAAAAAGTCATACTGAAAATATGGCGAGCTGGTTTCCCATTGTATTTCCACTTCCAGAACCAATGCAAATTAAGGGAGGAGATAAAATTATAGTTGCGTTTTGGAGATGTGAATCTAATGACAAAGTTTGGTATGAATGGTGTATAGAGTCTCCAAGAATAAGTAGTATAGTTAATCCTAATGGCAGATCCTATTTCATCACTAAAATATGTTAAATATTCAATATTTTATTGCAATATGTTGTGCACATTGTGTTAATTGACTCAAATTAGTTGATTTTTGTACGCATTATTGCTGTTTCGAATTATTGTTTAATCAATAAGTATGATGGGCAACTTGTAATGTATTGGAATTTTATTTGCTGATTTTACATATTTCATGTCCATATTTCTTCATGAACATATTTCAGAACATACTTTTGAAATAATTCATAATGTATTAATAATCATCTTTTTTTAAAAAGATTTTTAGGACAACATGAAAATAAATACTTCGAAACTATTAGAGAATTATTTCATACTGGTCACCAATATTTTTATTTTTGTCCTTTATGTAGGGAACAAAGAAAAATGATACAAACTCTATTCAAAAAATAATATGTTATGGTAATTTTAACTTAAGTAGTATTTTCATAAATTGAGGTTCAAAATATGAATACACCTTTGCATATGTTATGAAAACCATTAAAGGTCTATTAAACTTTCTGTTTGTATGTAAAAAGCATAATGAGCTTTATGGCCAATATAGTCCCAACTCAAACAAAATAAATATTTAGTGCGTTATCTTTAATTACAAAGATATTACTTTTTTTATCACTATATTAGGCCAAGCAACAGGGAATTTGTTGTGACGTCATTTATTTCAGCAAACCGACTGTGCCATTGGAAGAAAGGCAGTTCATACTTTATTTTTGTTATAATTTGGACAAGCAAATACCAATACTAAATTTTTTATGTACGATTTATACTGAAAAATCACATTTTTTAAAGTTTTTTATTTATAACATTTAAAATGATTATGAAAACTCAAGGACATCAATAGATATATTTTAGGCGATTCGATAACGAATAAAATGAGCCGTCACTGGACCCGATCGAATCATTAGAAGCGGAGATAATTTGGATAAACTCTGATATTTATTGCTAATTTAACTAATTAATTACTTCGTTAATTTTTATCTTACCTGGCTGCGATTTGGTGGAAAAGTAACAATCTTGGCACTATTCAAGTTGGAAAAAAATGGATAATGGTGGCATAATAATTTTTTGCGTAATTGGCGGTTCCACTAAATCAATGCGCTTAATTGAAAATGGATTTCACACGAATCGTCCAATTTGTTTGTTAAAACGTTAAAAAATATTGCAAAATACACGAAAAAAATGCATTTTGTTGTACTTTTGTTATATTTTCGAAATCCGTTTTAACAAACCGAATTGCACGAATCGTGTGGCATCCAGACATTTTGCAATTAAGCCAATTGATTCATTGGAATCGCCAATTACGCAAAAAATTATTATGCCACCATTATCCATTTTTTCCAACTTGAAGAGTGCCAGGATTTTTACTTTTCCACCAAATCGCAGCCAAGTAAAATGAAAACTAACGAAGTAATTCATTAGTTAAATAATCAATAAATTTCTGAGTTTATCCAAATTTTCTTCACTTCTAATAATCGGATCGAGTGACGGCTCATTTTGTTCGTTATTGAATCGCCTACAATTTATTTATTGATATCATTGAGTTTGCATACTTCTTTGTATTGTTATAAATAAAAAAAATATATATATATATACATATATATTTATATTTGGTAATAATATATATTTATACCAAAAAAATTAAATTTTTTGGTATAAATCGTCAATAAAAAATTTATTATTGGTATTTGCTTGTCCAAATTATAATCAAAATAAAGTATGAAGTACCATTCTTCTATTGGCAAAATCGGTTTGCTGAAATAAATAATGTCACAACAAATTCCCTGTTGCTTGGTTTATACATAATAATGATATTATCTAGTTCTAGATAAAAATCGAGCTCTTGACTGGATAGCCATACAGCGTAAAAAAGAAGATTTCAGTTCATATATTTCTATGGTTAATACCATTGTCTTTGGTACATTATCGCTACCTTACGTCTCCTCAAATTTTCAATAAAAAGTTTTTTATTTGTTTTTGTGTTGTACGTATGATGTCAAAGTTGTTAACGATAGTAATTTTCAACTTTTGTAAAGATTTTATTTCTGTATAAAACAAAATTTGGCAAAACACCAACTTTTAAAATTTTTCACACAAAAGTAAGTAATTTTGAAAAATTGCATGTTGTATCAAAGGAGCTTTTAGTACTATGAGTTTTCTATCATTTTGCTACGGTCATTGCGGTAATCAAATTGGAGATGTTTTGTATTCAACTATATTTGAAGATATCAAGAATGATAACGCATCACTTTATTTCAATAATTCCTTGAAAAAATGGTTTAATGTTCAACGCAATGGAAAGTGGGAAGCACGATGTATTTTGGTTGATACTGAGAACAAAGTTATTGCAACAAGAAAACATAAAATATATGGATTCAAAAATGTAGTGACTGGATGTTATGGTAGCTCTGAAAATAATTGGGCCTATGGGTATAATTGCCAAAGTGATTTAGTATTAGATTCCATATTAAATATGGTAAGAAAAGAAAATGAAAAAAGACATATTACATCATATATGAATATCCTCAGTTCTGGAGGAGGTAGTGGATCAGGTGTTGGGAGTAAAGTTATTGAGGAATTAAAGAATGAATATCCCAAGAAAAACATTTTAAATGCAGTAATATTGCCATATTTAAATGGGGACCTTAATACTCAAAATTATAATACTATTTTATCTTTAGCTAAACTACATTCTGCAACTGACTCTTCTGTACTTTTTGAAAATGATAAATTGTATTATACTTGTTCAACTAAATTGCGAAACAATATTAATTTTAATGATTTGAATAAAGTGATAGCCTTTCAACTGGCTTCTATATTTCAGCCACTTACATCTGAAAATGATACATTTAGTATCAATCAGTTGACAACTCACAATTTGTTCAAATATCTTCAGTTAAAATCGTCCTTTCCAAGTACGCAATATTATAAATTTGAATCAAGTCAAACATGGAGAAATAAATTATATCCCTTGATAAAACAATATGAAGAGTTTAAAGGATTTAAAGACACTCTTCAACTGAAAACAAAAATAATGATGTCTGCTGTAATAACTCGTGGTAAAGATAAACCTACAGTTAAAGAACTTGAATGGTTTCAATCAGCACGTAATTTTGTGAATTGGATACCTAAAGATTATCAGTTTTCACAATCTCATGAGTCAAGACACTTCTGTGGCCGAGAAAAAACTTTAACAATTCTCACCAATGATAACAATATATGTAATTTTTTGAACTCAACAATTGAAAATGCTTGGAAATTATTCACAAAAAAAGCCTATTTGCATCACTATGAGAAACATGATGTTAGCATTGAAGAATTTCAGTCATCTTTCCAGAAAATGGAAGATATACTTGCAGGCTATTCAAATTTGTGATTAGATACTTATGTATTTGCTTCTACAAGAGTTATGAAAGAAATTTTGTGCTCTTCTTTCAATATGTTATATGCTGTTATTAATTTGTGAGATAAATATACCATTTTGTTACCAAATCAAAGACTAGAATACTACAGTAAAGAATTTAGTTATAAAATAGATTAAAATAAAAGTAAGTGTTTTCAAAATAAACACTTAATAACAAAATATAATCATATCGACATGCTAATTTATTTAATTCTCTAAAAATGTGTTTACCTTAATAATTCATGAGTCAGTATCAAATTGTTTTGTTTTCTCCTGATGAGTCTATTAAACAATAAAGAAAATTGAGGGTCAAGATATCAATTTTCATCCTTGATGGTTAGTTATTTTGACATTTTGGTGTATAAGCATTCAAATTCTGTCGTTTATGTATTTAATTGACGAACTTAAAAAATATATCGTTTCATTATCAGGTTTGTAATTAATGAATTTTATATTTCCAAAGCCTAAAAATAATTTTTTTTAGCTCTTAACTCACAACTCTGCTATTCGAAGTACAGTATTCCTTTACAAATATTTATATATTGTTTTAGTGTCGTGGTCAGTAGAAGATAAAAGAGACTTACTTCTAGCATTGGAAACACATGGCCCAAACAATCTAGAAGAAATACATAAATACCTTCCAGAAAAATCGATTATGGAAATACGATTTACTATTGAAAAGTATAAAAAGTTAGGGTTCAGTCGTGCAAAAGCATTTGATAGCTGCAAACTTGAAGAATCGTCATTGAATCAGTGGATCAAATTATTGAAAAGGTTGTCCGTTAATACACAGGGAGTAGATGATTTAGTTCCAAGAATATTGAAATATATCGCATATTTTGAAGACCATACATCTGGAGCAGGAATCAATTTGAGGTAAAACAAAATTCGTTAAAATTTAAATAATTTCTTCATCAATTTTAGTGATGTCTAATAATAAATATTTTCTAAGGTCATTGAAAGTATTCAATTCTATGTCAGATCTATAACATTTAATAGAGGCCTTTTGGTTTGTAAGTAGAATTATTTTGTTCATTTGTAAGGAAAAAAATAAAATTTTTTTGGAATGGATAAAAGTAATTGAAAGAAAAATTGTTCAAATAAATAAGTATCAAATATTCATATTCTAAAATCTCATGTATGAATGAGTGATGTGTGGCTCGAAGATTTTTTATATCTATAATATAAAAATGAAATGCAAAATGAAATTCAACAATGCCTGGACCAATTTTGCCAATTCTTTCTTTAAAATGTTCGTTGAAGTCCAAGGATGGTTTTTACGGCGAGAAAAATTAGAGTAATTGCCGGAAAAACCGTAAAAACAGCCCATTTCTTTTTCCCATACAAACATTTTCTAACCCAAAATATAGTCAATGGCTGGACCGATTTCACTACTTTTTTGTTGTGTTTGTTAGTCAGGAAAAAAATTAAAACATTAACGAACACTTAATTAATAATATAAGTAAGACATAATTATTAATTCTCAAAAAGAGGATGTAAGAAAACTGAATATCTATACTATTACATTTCGGTTATTTCAGAACTATCACGACTAATATTGAGACATCCATCTAATATAAAATTTTGGTAAGTTTAAATAGACTAACATACACGTTACTAACATAGCACGTGGTATATTTGATTATAAAGAAGAATACATAGTTTTCTTTTTAATTTACAGTTGAAATTTCGATTTAAAAAATAATGCTATTGGCAACAGTTGAGCGTTGATGTCAATTTTGCAAGGCAAAGTTTAATTGTTGATGAGAAAATACTACTAATGACTCGGCAAAATATTGCGCGAAGAGTCAATTCAAATAGACGCTATTGGTACAGCCACCAGAGTCACTATATTCATTGGTTTCCAGGAATGGACTAAATTCTGAACATTTTTTGACTTTTATATCACAAATTTGTCAAAACTAATGAATATGATATAATGAATTCTTAAACAGGCAATAAATCAATTTTAAAATTATATATATATATATATATATATATATATATATATATATATATATATATATATATATATATATATATATTTGAAATGGTATTATCCCTGTGTGAGTTGATTTTTATAATGAGGGTTAAATGAATAATTAGAATTGTGTTTCATTTAACCCTCATTATATATATATATATATATATATATATATATATATATATATATATATATATATATATATATAATAAATATATACTGAAAATTCATATAAAAGATACTCAAAATGAAAACAAACGCATAACATGTAGGGATGGAGTATCAAAAATGATCTAGACAAGGTTATAGTTGAATCCGAAAACAAAGAATGACACTTATAGGTTAACGTTCCATCATAGAAAAATCGCGAATTACGCGATGTCTCCATCATTCACAGAACTACCAACCCACACACACATCCACAAACACAACAAATCAAACCGAGTGACATGTTTAACTACTGACACTGACAGTATTCAGACTGGGACAACTGTTATGTCTTTTGGCATCGTAGTCAATTAAGTAGGAAAATATCGAACTCAGACCGTCAATGTCTCTACGAGAGTTCATGCTGTTCTTATTCTGGTATATCCGCACCATCTCCAGAAACAGTCTTCTCTTGGTATTATTCTCTTTATCCAATATTTTCACTGAATTGTAATCAGGGTGATGTCCGTTGTCCAGACAATGCTTAGTCAGAGCACAATTTTGCTTGCTTGTCCTAATATTACTCCTATGTAAAGTGATCCTCTGTGATAGGGTTGTTGTTGTTTGGCCCACATACACAAGCTCACAATCACAGCAGGGAATCTCATAAACTACTTGACTTTGATTGAGGATAGGTGTGTTGTCCTTCAATCTTGAAAAAAGTTTTCCGACCTTTTTTACGTTCCTTGTAGCAATTCTAATGCGATCCATTGGTAATACTGAGGTTATTCTGGATGTTAAATTATTGATATAGGGTAATGTAACGTAACTAAATCGATCTGTGGAAAGTCCGTCATCCCTTACATGGTTAGTGTCTACATCACGATCCGGTGTGTTGAAGAGGAGCTTTTTTAGCAAAGGGTCAGGGTATCCGTTTCCCTTCAAGATGTTATATAATGTCCTCATATTGTCATCTCTGAATCTGATATCCGAAAGTTTATTTATTCTTGTTTTTAAATTTAAAATTAAGTTGATTTTTACCCTGAATGGGTGGTATGACAAGTAATGAATATATCTGGAAGAGGCCATGGGTTTTCTATAAATATCAGTGAATACAGTCTGGCCCTCTCTTATGACTTTCATGTCCATGAATGGGACAGAACAGTCGGTTTCCTCTTCCATTGTAAACTTGATCATACCAGATGAATCAACAGCATTCAATATTTGCAGTGCTTCATTGATGCAGTTTCTGGGTACTGACGTTATTATATCGTCCACAAACTTTTTGCAGAATGGGACTTGGAAAGGAAACTGTTCAAGGCTTTTATTTAAGATGTAGTCAACTACATACTGAGCAATTATGGGTGATACCAAAGAACCCATAGGGGTACCCTCTCTGCTTGTAATAAACACCTCCAAAAGAAAAGATAGTTGTATCAAATATAAACTTCAACATTTCAAGAAAATCATCCCTTGGTATTGGACAATTTGGTTCTATATCTGTCCATTTATCTACAATGCATTGTTTAGTCATCGTGAATGTGATATTTGTAAACAATGAAACCACATCCCAACTGACAATCACAAAATCCTTCGGTAGTATTAAACCATTAACGAACAATGCAAAATCAAATGAGTCTCTTGTAAAGTACGCATTAGACGTATCATACGAGGTTGTGAGAATCTCTGTGACATATTTTGCAATCCCGAAATTTGGACTATCAATCGAGGCAATAATTGGTCTTAAGGTGATGGGATCCTTATGGAGTTTGGGCAACCCATAAAATTTCGATGCAGTACCTCTGTAAAATGACAAGTCTGATGCCTGTTTTGGAGTTATTTTGTTCGCTCTCTTCAAACTCGAGATATACTTATTGGCCTTCTGTTGAATTGTGTTACTTGGGTCTCTGTCTAATCTTTGGTAACACTGAGTATCATTTAGTTGTTCTAAAGCGAGTTCATCATACTGTGATCTTCTCATGACTGTTGTCACATTACACTTGTCAGATTGTACAACAATAATTTCAGGGTGTTCCCTGAGGAATTTACTGGTATTAATGAACATAGTGTTGATGATTGGATTATGTTCAAAATCATTCTTATGGACATAATTTGTCAAAATGTTAGCAAGTTTGGCGGCTAAGATATCCTTTTCATTTTGGGATTGAATATTGGAAAAAACAGGATCAAACTGTGACAGGAGTCCCGCCATATTTAGATCTAATTTGGAAGGTGGCAAACAAAACTTAGGGCCTAAGGCTAAGATGGTTCTGACATCTTCAGGTAATTGTACCTCAGATATGTTACTTATCCATTTGTCCTGAATGACCATTGGTTTCAAGTGTTCATCTCTAATTCGTTGTAATTTCTTGATGTTCTTAACCTTGACTTTGTTGAAAATCTTGTTGTAAGCGACGGAAACAATATGTCTGAACTGTACCCACAAATATGGTGTAATTGCTTCCCTAATTATGTTATATTAGGACAAGCAAGCAAAATTGTGCTCTGACTAAGCATTGTCTGGACAACGGACATCACCCTGATTACAATTCAGTGAAAATATTGGATAAAGAGAATAATACCAAGAGAAGACTGTTTCTGGAGATGGTGCGGATATACCAGAATAAGAACAGCATGAACTCTCGTAGAGACATTGACGGTCTGAGTTCGATATTTTCCTACTTAATTGACTACGATGCCAAAAGACATAACAGTTGTCCCAGTCTGAATACTGTCAGTGTCAGTAGTTAAACATGTCACTCGGTTTGATTTGTTGTGTTTGTGGATGTGTGTGTGGGTTGGTAGTTCTGTGAATGATGGAGACATCGCGTAATTCGCGATTTTTCTATGATGGAACGTTAACCTATAAGTGTCATTCTTTGTTTTCGGATTCAACTATAACCTTGTCTAGATCATTTTTGATACTCCATCCCTACATGTTATGCGTTTGTTTTCATTTTGAGTATCTTTTATATGAATTTTCAGTAAATTTCAGCATCTTTTTGATACAACCTCAATTCGTAAGTTACCACATATCTATGTATATTTGACATTTTCTCACTTTCAATATTCTAGTTGCTCCTGATGAAGAGATAAATATAATTCTCGAAAGCTTGAGATACAAAGAAAAGAGTACACTTATTTCAACCTGAAGACTGCTATCCCAAATATATATTTTCTATTATTATATTATCAAACCAGTCAAAATATATTTGTTATTTGTATAAACTGAATAATGGGTTTCTTCGATAACATCCGCCAACAATATGGGCCAGAGATATTGAAACATGTTAAAGAGTACTCAAACAACAACAGAAAACTGTCAAATCTACGTAATAGACGGATTTATTTGCTGAAATGTAGATCGATAAGAGTTTTGCCGAACCACATATCACACAGCATTGGACACTTGGGTAGACAGATGGAATACAAGGATGCAGTGACGGGACAGAGGATACGTAGATTTGTGTCTGGGTTTGGACACAGGTTGATGAACTTTGAAGTTGACCTAACTCATAAGAACATACAATTCTTGTCAGCCAGGCAGATCCTACTGGAGGACATAATTAGGGAAGCAATTACACCATATTTGTGGGTACAGTTCAGACATATTGTTTCCGTCGCTTACAACAAGATTTTCAACAAAGTCAAGGTTAAGAACATCAAGAAATTACAACGAATTAGAGATGAACACTTGAAACCAATGGTCATTCAGGACAAATGGATAAGTAACATATCTGAGGTACAATTACCTGAAGATGTCAGAACCATCTTAGCCTTAGGCCCTAAGTTTTGTTTGCCACCTTCCAAATTAGATCTAAATATGGCGGGACTCCTGTCACAGTTTGATCCTGTTTTTTCCAATATTCAATCCCAAAATGAAAAGGATATCTTAGCCGCCAAACTTGCTAACATTTTGACAAATTATGTCCATAAGAATGATTTTGAACATAATCCAATCATCAACACTATGTTCATTAATACCAGTAAATTCCTCAGGGAACACCCTGAAATTATTGTTGTACAATCTGACAAGTGTAATGTGACAACAGTCATGAGAAGATCACAGTATGATGAACTCGCTTTAGAACAACTAAATGATACTCAGTGTTACCAAAGATTAGACAGAGACCCAAGTAACACAATTCAACAGAAGGCCAATAAGTATATCTCGAGTTTGAAGAGAGCGAACAAAATAACTCCAAAACAGGCATCAGACTTGTCATTTTACAGAGGTAGTGCATCGAAATTTTATGGGTTGCCCAAACTCCATAAGGATCCCATCACCTTAAGACCAATTATTGCCTCGATTGATAGTCCAAATTTCGGGATTGCAAAATATGTCACAGAGATTCTCACAACCTCGTATGATACGTCTAATGCGTACTTTACAAGAGACTCATTTGATTTTGCATTGTTCGTTAATGGTTTAATACTACCGAAGGATTTTGTGATTGTCAGTTGGGATGTGGTTTCATTGTTTACAAATATCACATTCACGATGACTAAACAATGCATTGTAGATAAATGGACAGATATAGAACCAAATTGTCCAATACCAAGGGATGATTTTCTTGAAATGTTGAAGTTTATATTTGATACAACTATCTTTTCTTTTGGAGGTGTTTATTACAAGCAGAGAGAGGGTACCCCTATGGGTTCTTTGGTATCACCCATAATTGCTCAGTATGTAGTTGACTACATCTTAAATAAAAGCCTTGAACAGTTTCCTTTCCAAGTCCCATTCTGCAAAAAGTTTGTGGACGATATAATAACGTCAGTACCCAGAAACTGCATCAATGAAGCACTGCAAATATTGAATGCTGTTGATTCATCTGGTATGATCAAGTTTACAATGGAAGAGGAAACCGACTGTTCTGTCCCATTCATGGACATGAAAGTCATAAGAGAGGGCCAGACTGTATTCACTGATATTTATAGAAAACCCATGGCCTCTTCCAGATATATTCATTACTTGTCATACCACCCATTCAGGGTAAAAATCAACTTAATTTTAAATTTAAAAACAAGAATAAATAAACTTTCGGATATCAGATTCAGAGATGACAATATGAGGACATTATATAACATCTTGAAGGGAAACGGATACCCTGACCCTTTGCTAAAAAAGCTCCTCTTCAACACACCGGATCGTGATGTAGACACTAACCATGTAAGGGATGACGGACTTTCCACAGATCGATTTAGTTACGTTACATTACCCTATATCAATAATTTAACATCCAGAATAACCTCAGTATTACCAATGGATCGCATTAGAATTGCTACAAGGAACGTAAAAAAGGTCGGAAAACTTTTTCAAGATTGAAGGACAACACACCTATCCTCAATCAAAGTCAAGTAGTTTATGAGATTCCCTGCTGTGATTGTGAGCTTGTGTATGTGGGCCAAACAACAACAACCCTATCACAGAGGATCACTTTACATAGGAGTAATATTAGGACAAGCAAGCAAAATTGTGCTCTGACTAAGCATTGTCTGGACAACGGACATCACCCTGATTACAATTCAGTGAAAATATTGGATAAAGAGAATAATACCAATATATATATATATATATATATATATATATATATATATATATATATATATTTATATGAATGAATTTACAGAATGTATGCAAATAAAGTTGAGATGTAACTTTTAATATATGCTCTTCATGATGAAATATTCATTTTCTTTTTAGAGAATGCTACCTAGCCCTTTCAGAATTGTGCAGAGGGGAAGCTATAAAGATTTTGGACCCATATACTGCTCATTTCCTTTATGGATGCTTGACCCAATTAGCTGAAGCAGTTAAAACTCAAAACAACGAGGCAATGATTAACTTTATTAAAAACATTGAAGAATTTGAGGAGATACATAGATCACAGTTGGTCAAGTCTTACAGTAAAAAAAAAGTGGTTCGTATTTTCTATTGTTTGGATTCAACCATATGTTATTGAGTTCATTTTGAGTGAGTTTTAAATGCAGAAATAAACTCAGTAAATCACTGAGAATTTTCAATGAAATATCTCCATATGTTATGGAAAATGATGTTTTTTTAAAGATAGTAGACAGAAACATATATACTCTATCTAGTACTGTCATAGATGATATTGTTTCAATTATATATTAATCATTATTTAACAATAAAAATGTTTACATAAAAAAGTATAGAATTATGATATAAAATTCACATTTGAAAAACAAACTTTTACCTCCGTCTTTGGATCTTTCAAAATATTTTATATCATTTTTTTCTTTCAGGGATCATTTGACATAAATCCATTGAATGTACCCCCAGAACTATTGAAGATGAAAGATGAATTTAGTCAGCAAGAGTGAATATTTTTAATTAAGTTATTTATTTTTATAGGATATAGTTTTTGGTTGTTTAATAACTTATAAAACAAAGTATTTGAATAAATTTTATATTTATTTAAAATTGAAATAAATTTTCTATAGAACATAAAAATTAATAACATATTATATTTTATGCAGGGATCTGCACTTCTGAAGGAGTGTACTGCTGACATATTCTATCAAATTCTGTTTCTTTCTGGTTCAAATCTTTGATATAAGGATGTTCAGGGTTCAATGTTTTCAACTGTGAAAGGTATCGATTTGCTACCTGAAAAAGGAAAATAATACAAATTTAGTCCAATATTGGCATAGTTAATCAAATGAAAAAAAAACATATTTTCATTTGAAGCTAAACTGCTTTTCTACAGTGTCCTTTAGTATTGTATTTAATGTACAGTCTATTTTAGTATTGATCAATATTAATACTTAATGTATGACGGTTCCCAATTCTCATTAAGTTAAACTCATTGATAATTGATGAGGCCCATACTTGGAGAAAATTAATATCCATAATAAAATAATATTTAGAATTTTCTCATAATTTAATTACGCATGACGACGTTTCGAAGTAGTACTTTGAAACGTCCTCATGTGTATTTATATTAAATTATGAGAAAATTCTAAATATTGTTTTATTAAACTGAACTCACGATATTTTGAATGAAATGTATTTTATTTGACAATTCAGGTGAAAAATTTTGCAACGAATAGAAAAAATTTTGTTTTGCAAAACAGTAAAATACTCAATGAAAAAAAGAAATTGAATAATTTACCTCTGTACTTTTTCCATTATGACGATGTAATACTATCATATTGATTAAAGTATCGTAATAGTTAGGGTCTTTGTCCAAAGCTTCTTGTAAAACTGCTTCTGCTTCTTCATATTGTGCACGACCTAGGAATGTAACTGCTTGACCATTAAGAAGATTAGGTGTGGAGCCATATTTGTCAACAAGCTCTTGATAGATATAATAGGCATCTTGAAGTTTTTCCCCACCCTGCACACAGGGTTATCAAATTACACACAGCTTCAACATCATTTACTTGTTTTATTACTATTATAATAGTTATTTATGTTTTACCAGCATGTCATGAAATACTGAATACTTCAAAATCAAATAAGTTTTCTTACAAGCCAACTTACAAAGAATAGTTCAATACATTTTTCATTCAGCCATGATTATTGGATTATATTTGAAATAGAAAACAAATAATGTCTATCTAATGACAATGTTTCTAGAAAACTATGAATCAATAACTTGTCAAAATAAGCTTGTTATAATAGCAAAACACAAAGAGAAAAGATCTGCTAAGCAATTAACCTTTATTCAAACAAGCTCTAATAAAATTATTTTTGATATGTTTCAATAATACTTACAATAGCTGTATTGACCCATGCTTGTGCTAACTGGGTGAGAGTAGCATCATCATCTTTATCAATCATCTCTTTCAGTTTTTTTTTTGCCAAGTCAATTCTATCCAACTTCAAAAGAATTGTTATCAGGAATGCATACGCTTCAAGATTTTCCGAATTATGTAGTACTCTATAGGCGGCTTCCCAGTTATTTTCATTGGAGTATATAGTTGCAGCAACTAATATAAAAGTATCCGTTGGAACATTAGCACTCCCCACTAACTGTTCGTCCAACTGAGCTACAATGCTTTCACGCTTTTGAGCATTTGAAAAATATTCAGCTAGTAATTTCAAAGGCTTAATTTCAGCAGGTGAGTTTGGTTTGATTTCATCCAATACTACCAAATATTTCTTTTGAGCCAAGTAAGATCGATAAGTGAAAACATCCCTCATAACAGCAACTTCGGGAGAAGAGGGCTGCAAAATAATTCTTACAATTTAATGAGCAAATTGAAAATATTACTGACCTTTTGTAGTTTCTGGGCTTCGTTAATACATTGTTGGAAGTTTCCAATATGAAAATAATTTTTCACATCAAATAATTCATCTACTTCTTGTTGCCGAGACATTTTACCAGATTTTTCCAATGAAAAACTTGAAATCGATCTGGAATTATTGTTGATGCAACAATTAACACGTCTCCCGTCAGTGAAATGTCATTATTTTCCAGGTTCTTCCAGTTGTCAATTTGAAGTTTCAATGACATAACTTGATAAGCACATACATTGTGGAGTTCGGAAATATGAATTACAAACTCGTATATTTAATTTATTGCAATATTCTTGTGAATACTTATCGAATTTTTCCATGCATTTTTTCATAGCACTGCAATCAATAACCAAATAATATAATAATAAATAGGTTCATTAATTTAGTTTCAACATTATTTCATGTTTCTTTTTACACTGCCACGGCCGACTTTAATCTAAAGCAGGGGTGTCCAAACTAGATGGGACCCAGGGCCAATAAAAAATACTAAATACATTCGTGGGCCGCAAAATATTTGTAAAAATAAAAAACAGTTTATAATGATTTGTTATTTTATTTAGTAGGTAGATAACCTACTGTTTTGTTAATTTGTCTTTTACAATTCTGTCAATATCTACATTAATATTAGTAGTAGCTAGGCGCAGTGCATGCTTAAGTGAAGTATCTGTAAATGAAGACCTGTATTTAGACTTAATAAACTTCATTGTCGAATATGCACTTTCACAAAGGTAGGTACTGCCCATCATCAAGCCCATTTTTTGTCCGAAATTCGTCAGTTTCGGGAAACGTTCAGCGAGGAGTTTAAAAAAATCAATGCCTGTTTCTGTTCTGCCCTTGTAAAAGGGGTCTGATTGCAGATCACACAGTTCCAGTTGATAATCAATGTTTACAGTCTCAACTGCGATTGTTAATGGTTGAGTGAAGAGTGCTATATCACTCTCAATTTTTTCAAAAACTGCGAAACGCCGCTCAAATTCGACGATTATTTCGTCCATGTATTTGAGGTGGTCCAAGAAATTACATTCTTCAAAATTTTTCATCTCTAAATAATGTTCTTTACAACTTGGAAAAAAAGGAAAATCATCTTGTTGTAGAGACGTCTTGAACAATTCAAGTTTATTTCTGAATCCATTCACATTTCCATACAGGTTGGCTATATTGTGGTTTCTACCTTGCAATTTTAAATTTAACTCATTCAAATGTTGCGTCATATCAGTTAAAAACGCAAGATCAGCCAGAAACTGAGGATCTCGCATTTTATCTTGTAGTTCAGAAGTGTCAGACGATATCTCATTTTTTAGAAATAAAGGTATTTCTTTTCGTAAGGCAAAACAGCGTTGCAAGCACTGGCCAGCACTTAGCCATCTGATTTCTGAATGCAATAGTAAATCTCCATAGTTTGCATCGATTTCACATAAGAAGTCTCTAAATTTTCTATGTGTCAATGATCTGTTTCCACCTCTAATCAAATTGGTTATCCTTATAACAACTTTCATAGCATTCATTTGACGCAACGATTTTCCACACAAGGCTTCTTGGTGTATGATACAATGGAACAACGGGCAATCAATGCCATTTTGTATTAGAAGTCCCGCAAATCCTGTCACTTTTCCGGTCATAGCTTTTGCCCCGTCGGTCACAATACAAGAACACTTACGAAATCCTCCATATTCTAGAATAGTTTTGTTAACTGCTTCAAATATATCACTGCCTTTAGTTGTTCCATGAAATGGTATTAAATCCAGCATTTCTTCCGTGATTGTAAAATCTTTGGAAATGCAACGTATGAAGATTATTAATTGACTGACATCGGTCTGGTCGGTACTTTCATCCAAACATATTGAATAATATTCGCAATCTACAAAGTAATCACATAAACTTTTCGTAATATAATTACCCATGTCCTCTATTCGTCGCGCCACCGTTTGGTGAGATAATGCAACAGATTCAAACTTTTCCGCTAATTTCGGCTGCATAAAGCGTTTAGTCATTTCAACTGCGCATTTTTTTATTAAAGCTCCATCACTAAATGGTTTTTTAGCTCTGGCTAATTGTAATGAAACTTCATATGAAGCAGCCAAGCTTTGTTCATTTTCAGTACTTACTTTTGAAAACATACTTGTTTGCTGTATTAGTTTTTTTTGTACTCAGCCACCATAACTTTTCTTGCTTCACCGACATGTTTTTTATACTTTTCTTCATGTAAAGAAGTATAGTGTCGCTTAACATTATATTCTTTACTTACAGATAAAACTTGCATACAAATCAAACACTGAATTTTATTGTTATTGTTGGAAATAAAGTAGTCTAACTCCCATTTCTCATTGAATGAACGTTTTTCTTCACTTAACTTCCTCTTCTTTGTAGACATGATGAGGTTAAAAGTTTTTTATACGCAAACACAAAGCGAACAAACTTTAAAATAATGTTAAAGTCTTTAACCTGAGAGTAACCTTGCGTAATCAAAACTTTCGTCGCGTTGAATGACAAGTGACAAACAAATGCCCAATGAACGATGCGCGGTAGTAGGTACACGTATCTTGCGTTCGGGGAATTCCCCGAATTCTCGAGTGAATAGTGATGTGAGCAACGTAATCGAACATACCCAAAACATTCGATTTTGATGGGAGAAAAATAATTTGCTTGTTAATTTTGGAAACCGGACTTTTTTTGAAGTCAGTTAAAAAAGGTTCTACGGGCCGCAATCACACAAGCCGCGGGCTGCATGCGGCCCGCGGGCCATGGTTTGGACAGCCCTGATCTAAAGTACTAAAGTTGGCCGTGACACTGCTTCTATTGGCATTACAACTAGCAGACTGCAAATATTGTTAATCTATGTTGAGTAAATTTAACTCAAACGTGCACGAATTACGTTGTAGTGAAAGTCATTAATGATTGTGAAAAATTACATATACCAGTATTCCATATTTTATATATCAACATGGCACAGGTACCTATTGTTCTTAAAATATAGTGCTGTAAATGAGTTGCCCATGAATTACAAAATCTATTTCGAATAATTTTTTTCCCATGTTACTTCCCATATAAATGAAAAAAAGGTTTATCTCCGAAAAGAAGAAAGTTTTTTTGAAAAGTTTGTTTTCTACTATTGAAAAAGGAACCTTTTTTCAAATGGAACTAATTACTTGAAATATAGAATGACTGATGTTGGAAGAAGTTTACAAGTGAAGGTAAGTTTTTCAAAAAATTGAATTTCAGAGTTCTCATTGTTTTCAATATTTTCCAAGCTGATATTTTGAAGATCTATTTTCTTAGTGTGAGACTAGTCACCAGTACTAGTTTAACGTATGTTAGTTAATTAGAAATTATTATTAGTAATTAGTTTAAAGTATATTATCACAATGGACAAAAAGCCCAAGAAAAGAAATCTAACACAGAACCCTTTTTTACATTCGATGTATAGGGAACTATTCAACAAATCTTTCACAGCTTGACCTTGTATGATAATTGACATATCTGACAAAATTTCAATTGTCATTGTCATAAATATGAAGTTCAATCAGAGTCCCATAACATCACAACATGGCCAACATCATTATCAGAGCTCAAAATTGAAAACTAATGTAAATTTAATGAGTGATATGTTATTATTATTTATATCTCAAAAAAAAAAAAAAATATTGATGGGTTGAGTCAAATTATAATAGAGTACGATAATCTTAATAAAAATCAAGTAGCCTTAAAATTAAAATAACTGAGATTGAATTCTCGGTTAACTATTGATGAAACGTAATTAAATATTAAATTAAATTGAATACTTGGCTTAATGTTTCACGATTATGTTTAACAATATCAAACATAGTTATATATCTTTGTTGACTATTGGTTGACAACTTTGTTGACAACTGGTTAACTATTTGATATGGATAAATATAATCGTGAAACATTAAGTCAAGGGTTTAATTTAATTTAATAGAATAAAAATAGACGTGCCTATTTTCTTAATATAAATTATTGTGTTATTCAGATATTTTGTCATTTCGAAGAAGTTATTGTTAGGTGAAACGTACGTCACAAATGTTCAATAAAAGTGTATAAATCTAGGAAACAGTATTTTTGGTTACCATTTCAATTTTCGTAATGGATTAACAAAAAACAAACACTGCAAACATTGAAAAAATAATTTCAATCAATGAATTATTTAAAGTATCTCTATTATATTTTTCGAAACACTATTCTAAAGTCCACGTCTTATCAGTATATTCTCTATAATTCTGCGTATATATGCCTTCCCATTCCTGACCCCGACTTTTTGCAACATCTGCAACCACTCTATTTTAACCATATCTCATATTTCTCGCTCAACGGCTACAAAACAAATTCTTATCCGGCAGGCTTGAATAATGCATCGAAATATCTGTGGCCGGGACACAGAGCGCACGTGACGCGAAAGCAAAATCGTGTCGGCGCATTCGCCAGATTACATTTGCACCGGGCGAGATGCAAAATCGAGAAAATTTCATAATCAGGTCAGCCTTGAAGCTACGATGCGTTTCTGAATACCAAACGAGACGAGAAACATTGTAGTACGGTACAGATGAGACCTCTTGAGTTATAACGGAATCATGTACGACGTGCATGTAGAATATAGCAGGGATTGTATCTTATAAAGAAGAGGTCAACAAAAAAATATACTGTTTTTCGTCAACTGGTTTTCAAATTTCGACAAATTTGGTTGAAATAAGAATGAAAATGTGCAATTCTATATGTTTCTACAGGTGACATTCATCTTCGTGTATGCAACACACATATCTGTATCTTTGCTTGCATACTTCTTACTCGGTGTAGTATCGTATAGAGTTCTAGAACGATGGTTCTGATATTTAAAATTAGTTATACATATTCGGAATATCGTTCGATAGACTATCGTGTGCTTTTTGAAGGTACAGTTTTATGGTCTTTCAGTCGATTACCGTTTTAGTTGCGATTATATTCCTGCATAGATGTATACTTACCCGATCGTTACTTCGATTTTGCTTATAATGAGTGATTTTTTAAGGGTAGTTTTTTTAAAATCGAATAAAACATTCAATTTGCATCACATATTCAAAATTTTTATTGAAATTGATCACTTGGTCTACACCTTTTAAATTTCAAAGATAACTTTATGTAAATGTCGTCTGCAGCTCCGTATCAAATGGCCCATTCGAAAAGTCCAATTTTGCGTCACTTTTTCGAGCATTTGGGCCTGTATCCCACGAATTACGCGTGTTATGTTATCCTGCTTCAATCGTGTTCGGCTTGTCCACATAAACTAACGATTTTACATAACCCCACAAGAAATAATCCAGAGGCGTCATGATCGCATGATCTTGGCGGCCAATTCACAGGGCCATTTCGAGAGATAAACTGCTCACCAAATTCATCCTTCAACATGTCCATTGTTTCACGAGCTGTGTGGCATGTGGCACCGTCTTGATGAAACCACATGTCAACCAAGTTCAACTCGGCCAAGTGGGGCAAATAAACTTGCGTATCATCGCTCGATATCGTTCGCCGTTGACGGTAACATTTCTTCCACGGTCGTCTTTGAAGAAAAATGGACCGATGATGCCACCCGGCACCCGCCCATAAACCACACCAAACTGTCGTTTTTTCGGGATTCATCGGTAATTCTTGTATGGCATGTGGCTGTTCATCCCTCCAGATGCGACAGTTTTGTTTATTTACATATCCGTTAAGACAGAAATAAGTCTCATCACTGAACACAATTTTTCGATAAAACAGCGGATTTTCATAAAGCTGTTCTAAGGCCCATTCACCAAAATTAGACGTTGTGGTAGGTCATTCGGCTTCAATTCTTGCAGAAGTTGAATTTTATAGGCTTTCAAACACGAATCAACACGTACAATTTTATGTGGTTGAGTAACACATACCCAATTGCTGAGAACGGTGACGAATTGACATTTCACCATCCTCATTAACACTGTACGCTACGGCTGCAATATTCTCTTTAGTACGCATTGTACGCATGCGACACAATGGTTTAATGTCCAACAAAGTAAACTTGGTGCAAAATTTAGTTATAACATCACGAATTGTTGATTCACCAGGTCGATTATGACGACCATAATATGGTCGTAACAAACGATACACATTTTTTACAGAGCACGAATTTTGATAGTGAATTTCAACAATTTGCAATCGTTGCTCGTTTTTAAGTCTTTCCATGATGAATTGGCAGAGTATACTGAAAACTTTCCACTTTGACAAATTCTTTTGGATGCCATTACCAACCAGTGCCGCCAACCTGAAAACTTAACTCTCAAAAATCATCCGTTATAAGATGTTCCAAAACTAACGCAAGATTTGAATTAGATAGAAAACACAGTTTTCAGTAGTTTCATAGTAAATTCCTTATTGAATCATAAAGCACATCGGATAGGGTTATTCAATCGAATAAAACCTAGGGCAAATCGTTTGTCGAAATTTTTTATGCACATTCTGCATGAATGTGACTGAAATTCGTTGAATCTCCTCCTTTAATTCACTTGTGAATAACCCCATGAATAAATCTGATGTTGTTAAATCACACGATCGAGGGGGCCAATTCTGATCACCGAAAATGTTTCAGGCAGTAATTGAAGTGTTTCACGGGCTGTATGGCATATGGCACCGTCTTGTTGAAACCACTTAATGACCACATCAATATCATCTAATTTCAGCAGAGGAAATGTAATTTCATGTAGCATAAATGGCGGAAAATTTAAATCTTTCGTTAATTTTGGGACAACTTCATGTTATTCTAGGTATTTATTTCTGATTTTATTCAGTTATTGCATTTATTGTTCTTTTTGGGGAGTTCTAGTAGTAACAGACATGCAGAACTGTCTCATCTAGTTTGTGTTGATATTCCATATCAAACGTTCAATTTTTTTTCGTGATTTGTTTCGCTTCACGAATTTTGGATGTCTTCCAGTCCAATATAACTCTTTTAACAATCCTACAAGAACAAATATACGAAACAAACGTTCACGCTATGAAGTGTCAATAAATAACATCGTGCTCTATAAAATTTGAACCGGTAGTTATATACAACAAACAGTCGTGGGCGTGAAGGCCGTTTATTTGGAATGTACCGTGATTGGAGCTATAAAACGGTCATAATTTATCGATCAAGTAGCGGGCAATTAATTCTTTGCTCGGGGATGATGCTCACGAACTTCGGACTGGAACAGCCGTAAATCCAGTGGATCACAATATTGCTATGACGAGCAAACATATTGAAAACCGATGCAGTTGTGGGCATTCGAACTTAGAGTAGTATCGCTCAAATCAGGTGGTGCTAACAATCGTTTGAGATGGAATTTGCAGCAATATATTCAAAAATATTGATGGAAATATAAATCAATACTACACCGTATAATATAAACATTTGCTCGAATTCTACTACAATTGTTTGACATACTCAACATGTTTCGGCCTATTAACACATTATCAAGAGATTTGTGCAATATATTTTATATAAATTTTATTTAATTTTATTTAAATTTTATAAACATTGACCTGACAATGTCAAATTGGAAGAGATAGGATTTTAACTTCTGGATAAAAGATTATGACGGCATTTGTTTAAGTTTAGCTGTAACTGATCGAGGTTCCAGTAGCCAGAGAATGGATTCAGATCGTACTGTAATAGAATATAATCGTTTAAGGATTTTATCTGCTTCGATATTTTGAGATCATCCGCATAAAGATGTATATCGGTATATCTAAAGCATTCGCCAGCATCATTAAAAAACATAAGAAAATGAAGTGGACCAAAATGTGAACCCTGTGGTACACCTGATGTCACCGGTAAAGAATCTAATCTGGGACCATTCACAACCACATACTGTCTTCGGTCGTTCGGATATGAAGCGAGAACACCCAGGAAATTTCCAGTTTTGTCATGAGTAGTGGGTGGTGGGTCCTATCAAAAGCCTTAATATGATGAGAGTATGAAGTTCCCCCAAGTAATTTATCAGTTATCGTGTTCACCAATGTTTAATCAAGTGAGAAGACATTTCACAATATGTTAATTCGAAAAATGGTGCATATTGAGGAAATATTTTCAATTTGTAAATATCGCGAATCGTAGTTTCCTAGAAAATAAATTTTTGTTAACTGCTACAAGGTAGCATGAAGATCCAAATAATCTTTGTTTTTAAATCTGTTTAATTGTTCAAACAAATAAACGTACCTCAGGATGATTATTATCTGTGAAAATAATTGAATAATACCCATTATTATTGTATCTCACGATCATCTCCAAATCTCTTGTTTTAAAAATTTACTAATAGTTTTATATCCATCCCAATGAAAGATGAAGTTAAAATGAAAAAATTTTATCAGATTTTATCGTTTATCTTTGCTTAAGAGATAAGAATATCTTGAAAAGATTATTGATAGTTAAGGAATATACAAAGCAATTATTTTTTTGTTAAAATGGTGAATAAGAAGAATTCTCAACTAAAGAGTTAACATATACATCTTTCTATTGATATCTTACATATTTTATGCTTATAAATTTGGGGCAATCACACAATATCTCAATCTAGATTAATTAATATATCTATGTTGCATTTCATGATACTGTCTTGTAATGGTTCCCTTATTAACAGAGGTGATCAATATCTTGAGACGGCGCCAAAATTACATTTCGTATTGTTAACCTCCACTACGACTGTGTTTTCATTTATTAATTCAATTTCACTATTTGAGTGTGAATGTTATTAAAATAACACGAGTTATGGATCAAAGATTTATTAAGGCAAACAGCGAATGTAGAAGCAAACAGATGATGTAGAAGGTTTCAAAGGAGAAGTCATTTGATTAACTAAATTAGTTTTTGTTTGAGTGGCTTTACTTCGAAACTTATTTGTCGTATATACTTGGATTGATTTATCCACCATCTTATTTGCATTTTCTTGTGAAGTGTTGCTTATGGGTGCTTGTGAAGCTGAAAAAGACAAAAAAATAGTATTTATAAAATATTACCTTCAAATACACATTTAAAAAGAATTTACAAAGATTTACAAAGAAGTGGAATGAATTTGTATTACAAATAAGTACCTACATGAACTTCCACATGACACCTCTTCAAGTTCCACATGCTTTGTACCTATTTCCTCTAAATCTTTCAGACATTCTCCTATCAATGTCTTTCTTTGTTTTTTGAGAATATATGGTCTTTAGCATCTGATGTTCGTTTCCTTCTATCTGGTTGACATTGAAATTTAGTGGGCATACACCCCGGTTTCATGCGGATCTTTGACACCGATCCCATCAGATGATATTCCATATAATTATCCATATCATTTGGTAACTGAAATTTGAATAAAATACATAATATAACATCAATGAGATGAAATTTCGAGGTTAGACCTCGAAATAGATTGTTTATATTTTTACATTTAGACTACGTACAAAATATTATTACCAAATATTATATAGTATACTAGAATCTACAAAACAATGTGAAAACTTACATCAAAGTGATCTTCACAAAAATAGAGGACAGTGCTGGACAATATTGCATTTGAATCTCGCCTTGCAAGTTGAAGCCACTTGTTTCGTGTTGTTTTATTTTTAGGAACGAATACAAATAACTTATTAGGAGTTTTTATGGATGTGTTTGCACACTGGAGGACCCCACACCACTTATACACTTTCGAATTCATTTTTAATACCATAAAATAATTAAATTGTTGCACGAACCCAGAACCTAGTGTTTGAGTTACCGATTATTGACGTCACAAGCGCCGCCATGACACTGACAAGCGTTTTAGGTAAACAAATAAATTTCTATCTTAAAATTGCATTTTTTTCCTATTAAACTCTTGATTTCAGCAGAAATATCTTATTTTTTGTAAATAGTATACATTTGTGGACATTATAGGCTCGTTTTTAAAAAACTGTCATCATGCCTATTGCCTCAATTATTAAGTCATACCTCAGTTTGCACAACGGATCGAAGCATTAGCAGATTAATTTGATGTACTATCAAATGATGTATCATCATTTACAGTAACAAACCACTTTGTTACTGTAAAACACATTCAATTACACTTTTTTTGCGACCTTTTGTGTACTAGTTTTTTTCTTGAAGACGTCTCGTTCTGCTATATTACATTCTTTTTTTGTGGCAAAATACAGGAACCTTTAATTTATTTTTTTGTTGTTGAAAGAATGTGAGTTTTCACATACTCTTCATCTCATTGAATTGCTTCATAGCACTTCTTGATTGTTATCAAATAAATGATGAAAGTGCGTTTTTTTGGTAGATGGAGCTGAAATTGAAAGGTTCCATTGCAGCTCCTTGGGGTACTCCAACTTTAACTATTTCGATTTATCGAACTTCAATAACCTTTTAAGATATATTTTAAAACTATTTTTGGAAAGTCATCTTTTTAAATTTTTTATCCATTGTTAGTCGTAGAAATTTCGAAGAGAGGTTGTGAAATTCTAATTTCAGGAAAGTCTTTACAGAATAATCGCAGTATTCTCGAATGTACCGTCATAGTAGATAAGAACAACCATAGATTTGAATTTAGTCGGGAGTAAAGGAAGATTAAGCTGAAAATGTTTTTGTTACCTTTTAATTAAATGAGTTAGTTCAGATACAAAGAGCCAAAATGAAGGGAACGGAAAAGGAATACATTAGAGAAGTACGGAATGAATACATAGGACGCGTTATTAGTTTTCTTGTAATTATAGGATGAAATGGGGGAAGGCATTGTGTTGCTATAGAATCCTATCGCTTAATGAAATAATATTATTGTTTTATCAAACTGAGGAATTACTTCAATTCAGCTGGACTGCATGGATACGAAAAATTCAAGAAAAAAGTTTGAAGAAATTGAATGAGAACTGAAAATAATTTGTTGAGATTTTATATACATAGAAGGAATAGATATATCTCATTCGAAAGTAATACACACAACTATATATTAAGAATAAATAAAATATTTTTTTATTATCCATACACTTTTTCGAATATTATTTTCCAAGGTCACAATATACACTTCTATTGAAAATTTTGCGAGGAATTTAGATAATTTCGTTATGAAAATCTCAAATTGGTAACAATGCCTACCAGCCAGACGAAGTGAGGGCAGATTTATGCATGGTTGATTTTGTTTTATCTTTTTCATGTACTCACAAATAAAAAGAGATAATTGATTAATATAATGAAACTCGTGATCAGTGTGGAATATACAGTTTTCTGTTGAAGAAAATGACACTATTCACAAGAAAGCTATCGATAATTCTTGAAATTTGAAGAAAAACATATTTTTTTTTCGTTTGTGAATATATGCAGAGGAATATTCCTTTTTCTATGATATGATTATAATAATAATAATATATTTTTTATTAATAAAAAAAATAATAAGTTTTTTATTCTCAACAGGTATAAACCCAATTACAGAAAATAATAACTTAATGTTGAATACTAACTAAATAATTAAAATGAAAGAAATATTTAAAAAAGAGCTCAATCTAATCTAAATAAACTAAAATAGTAACTAATAACTAAATAATAGCATTTAATGAAATATTACAGAGGACCAATCTAAATTAATTCATTTTAGTCAATTTCCTTTGTTCCCTTAACTCCTAATAATAACTTCTATGGAGTCAAATTGAATGTCACAAAAACTCTATTTAATGTAGACTCCATGAACCAAATGGAGGATTGTCTTAGCAAGTTGATCCTCGGAGTCTCTAGGTGGAATAATTCTGTATTACGTGAATTTTGCCTTGAAACACAAAATTTTAAAGCGGACAAGAGAAGAGGACAATCAATAATATTGTGCAGTAATTTGTACCAAAATTTGAGTGATGCAGTTTCTCTTCTGCTCTGCATTGAGATTATAGTTTAATCTCTTAATCGACTCAATAATTCGTTATGATTGACTCCTCTCTGTGGATAAACTTTATCTCCCCTCCAAACTAAGAATTTCAAGAACCTTCTCTGAATAGCTTCAAGATGGCGTAGATGAAAATGGACAATGTAGATGGATGTTAATGGCAAGTGTAAATGGGATGCCAGATCATGCTGCCATACTCCAACTTGCTAAGGATTAGGGTATTAAATAGTCCTATGCATGTTGAGGAATTATTGAAATATTTGCCAATGCGTATAACGAATCCATATATTTTCGAGGCAGATGAAATAAGTTGGATGATGTGTGGATTGAAGAAAAGCGTCTGATCGAAGACTACACCCAATATCTTTACATTGATAACTGCTGACATTCATTATCACGAAATTGGAAGAGAATTTCAACGGCTTTCCTCTTCTCGAGTAGAAAACTGAATATGCAAGAAATTTCAACATAAACGACTAAACTAATGTTCTTATTTGACACAGAATACAAATACTCTCATAAGTTAAAATTTTCTAAGAATATAGTCATTTTTGATTGAATGAAACGAAATTTCACACAACAGAAGATTTTTTTTTAATTCTGATATTTGGGCTAGTATACTTTGTACATTACCCAAAATGTATCATATTTCTGAACCAACTCATGAAGTCTCATTACAAACGTCTCACCCTGACTTACCCAGTATTCGAACCCAGATCTCCTGGCCGCAAGCGTACAACCTAACCTATAAGCTACAGAGTTGACTCAACAGAAGATAATTCAAGTACTTCACTGAATTGATATCCATAAAAATATCTGTTTTAAGGTATTGAAAATATCGAATGAAGAGAAACGATTAAGTCAACGTCCTGATGAACAACCAAGGTGAATAGCGGCGATTTTTTCCTTCATTATTTTCAAAAAACCTACTTTATTTAATAAATATTCTTTAGAATTCCAATTTTGAGAGTTAATTCTTCTCTATTTCTGTTGCATAAAATTTCATTGAGTTTGATTTGGAACAGCTGTATTGTCAGATTTTGATGTATAAAAGAAAAGAAGAAGAATGGAATTCTAATCTGTGTCTAATGGAAAAAATGCATTTATACTGTGTTACTTTGTCTTTTAGTTCTAAGCTATAATTTACAGAAAATGTTATGCACTGAACATACAATCAGAATTAACGTTCCTTCCTTATTTTCCCAAATGAGCTCATTTGAAGTCAAATCGTTCGTTTTAATTATATATTGATATGGAAAAAAATGAAGAAGTTTTCTATTGAACAAAATTTTATTGGCATGCTTGCCTTCAATTAAAAACAGATTTTTCATGAATTTTCGACTTGGAATCGTGGGACATTCCGCCATATAACTCGCAAAAAAATCTCATATGCACGAGGACGTGCCAGAATATATATGAGCAATCGTATATATGTAATAGCATTTCGAGAGAAGATGAGTACAATTACGACGCCAAAAACCTCCCCTTGGTGAGCGCTTGAGGTGAACTCGCAAGTTTTCCAACTTTAATTACACGCACCACCCATAATTCAAGAGTAGAGCAGTTTACTCCATCTCTAAAACGGGAAAGTCGGTGCGCAACGCACATTTTTAAGGGTCTCGTGGGCGCTGATCGTGGCGCCCTCTACGCCACCAGTTCGTTATCACATTCGGCTGGAAGCAGTTGTTTTTCGCACCAGCTTTTCACGTACCGGAAACTAGCGTGATCGCTTTTCCGCCGCCGGAAAAATCGTGCGTGTTGAGCCTACAGCTTTATCTGAAAATCTACTTGGATTTAGTTGAGACTGCATCGTTTAAATAATTCTACTGACTTGTCGATGTAAACGATCACCTTTTGCGGATTTTCTTCGAAGAATATCCATATTTTAAAAATATTTCTGAGGAGGAATTGAATGAATTATTGGGATGAGAGAGAAACTCGGATTGAAGTTATTAAGGCTAATATAAAGTAATTTCAATCGTTCAAATTGCATGTGATAAAACCGATATTGAGTGTTCAGAATTGAACTGTAATGTACGTTTGTCAAAAAAACTAAATAGTAATGCTATTTGGTATTTTCAGTGTTAAAATAGTTGTTGGTGTTTTAGAGTGAATTAACCTTGTATTGTTTGAGTGCTTGTTAAAATTGGCTACATTCTCTGGAAGGTTGCTCTTTATTCGAGGTAAGTAGTAACATGATGATAAATTGAAAACGCCGAATCCAAAAGTGCAGAAGAATATAGCAAAAATGTAATCAATTCGTGCATTTCACGATGTTTTCAACAAAATACATAATTGATCAGTCATTCTGTCTGAATATGAATGTTTTGTTTTCTTTTTGGAGCACATATTGAGGAAGAAATTTACAACTATATGCTTTGAAAACATCAACACTTCTTAGCTTCTATTCTAATGCTCTAAGAATTACTATTTTTGTGTTTATTTTAGTACCACCAAGATATTCGAATAAAATTTTTGCCTGTATTTTTCATAAACATAAGGCTCAACAAAATTGAAATTCAACACTGTGATTTTGATCTGAAACAACACAAGTGAATTATAATAAAAATCAAAAGGGAAATTTAATGTGTAAATAAAAGAACCTAATGGATTATTGAGTAATGAAAAAACTTTGGAATGAAACAAAGTGTAGCATACTTATAAATAAGAAAAATTCAAAAGTACTAACTACTAATGATAACACAAATTAAACAATAAATTGAACTCATAGCATGCAATAAGAATCAACTTGCGCTAGCTTTGAATGAATAATATATAAGTTTACTTATACTTCTCTCCTCTCCCAATATCAAATTGAATATCTAATTCGATATTCAATTTGATATTGAATAGTTCAATTGTTCAATTGGAGGTTTTTTCTATAGTGTTTATATTAGTATTATTCACTCCAGAATTCGTCTGAAGAACATTTATATGAATCAACTTTTATTCTACGTTTTCTTCTATTAAAAATAATAATGTTTAAATTAATGTAAATTTAGCAGAATTGCTGCATCATTTTACAAAATACACCTAGTAATAACAATAAAAAAAAATAGATGATTGAAAAGTAAAATACTGTGAATTAAGTAAAGTACTAATATAAATAACATAATATACTAGAAAAACAAAAACGTTATACTTAGGACCTAACTAATATTACATGATAAACATCAATTGACTACTAGCAGAACAAAGCCCAATTGAATTAGAGTGACTTCAAACTGTATTGCATTTGGTCAAAATGAAGGTTTTCAAAATAGTTTCAAATACTTTCTTTCAAAAGTATTTTAAATACTTTCAAACTTTCACAGTTTTTTATATGTGCAGGGAGTCCTTTAAACTCAATCAAACCATTATACAAAATAGATTTTATCTTTTTGGTAGTGTTACATTTTACAAGGATAAAGTCTGTTTTGAATCTCGTATTATAATTATATACATCTTTAAATAATTGTACTCTATCACTTATGTAGGTTGGTAACACATTTCTTTTCAGTTAAAAATGAACACTTGTACATTAAATAAAACTCTTTGACTAACAGATAGTATATTTAATACATCAAGCATGGATTTGACAGGTATATTTCTATAACATTTTAATATAAATTTCATAGCTCCATTTTGTATTTTTTCTAATCGACTTATTTAATATTGAACACAATTAAACAATAAGGAACAACAGAATTGTAAATGAGGAAGTGCAATGGCTTTATAGGGTGACAACTTTGTACGTATAGACAAAGATTTGCCGATTCGTGATAAGAATCCTACTTTTTTCGAAAATTTTCTCGTTATATAATCTGCGTGTGCGTGAATGTTTGAATTCGAATCCAAAATTTTGGAAGTCGAATGCATTATTCTTATTAAAGTATTAATTATTGAAGTATTTGTTATATTTATAACAATAAACTCTACAATTCGGTTACTTTCACAGAATCCAAGGTCGTAACTATGAGAATGAGATTAAAAATGAGAATGAGATTAAAATTTCGACAAAAACTATTCAGGATACTTTTTCATTATTGCTAAATGTTAACAGTCTCTAATTTTCTTGTGGATAAGAACGAGTTGAAGTATATGTAGATATAGTTAGTTTATTACTTGAATTCGAGGAATTGTGAGAGAGGATCAAGTTTTCAGGAAAAGTTTTTGTGCTCTATTTATAACAACAACATCATTTTAATTTTTAAATGGATTGATAAAGTAACATATTCGCGAAGTGCAAAATGGTGAATGCACCGGTTTCAGAACTGAACCAGTTTTTTTAAATCAGTAAACCTTCTAGAAATATTCTTTTCCAAAGCACTGAGAACCGCTAGGGAAGATACTGAAAGAAATTTAATTAGTTACTTGATTAAATTACGACTCTATGAGAATCTACATTAATAGACACAGTGAACGAAAAATGTTTCATTGATATCGTTGCTTATGATGAATTAAAATTCAGAAACTTTGATGAGAGTTCATAGTACCTCGAAGTTTTCGGTTTACGTCGTTCAGAACTTCAATATGAACCTGATGAGTTAGTTCTTCCTGATTTTGTGATAAACTTATTTTTGCTAAAGCTGTTGAATTATCGAAAGTCCAGACATGATTCAGGTCACGACCGAGGGATGAAGGGATAATGAGCAGCCATCAGAGAGCCGATCTGGGAAATATATCATAATCGGCGGCACCGGAAGTGAGAATTGATGGCGGCTTATCGCATTGGCTAGAACCCATCCTACGTTGCGGGAAAACAGGCCAGAAATACCTGCATCAGACGTTGAGTGCAGGTGAATTCGAGGAATTTATCTCTGGAAGTGGTATTGAGATATCGGGATGGAGCTCCTCATACTTATGGTAATGTTATTCGATCTGAAACGCACAGAAATTTCCTTAGAGCGATTAGGTTTCAATCAGGATGTGGAATGCTATTGATGATTAATCTGGATGAAATATGGTCTTATACAGATTCGAATATTATCCCTATATAACCTGATATCGATATTAAACAGCTCACAATGTGTTCCGACGAAATTGTTCGAAGAAAAACTTGAACTCATAGTTCTTTAGCTTTTAATACCAATTTGAGAGGAATAAAGTTCAATAAATGACACGGAGGTTTCGCTTATCCCTTGTGAAACATTATGTTCAAAACAATAAATTGAAATTAACATACTTGGTCGAAGTTTCACTAAATATATTGAAAACTTTACATATGTTTCGAGTGGTAGATGCTCGTATGTACTAGAATTGAACTCAATCACATTCACAAAATCATTTAACTTAAACACTATTCTGTTTTAATAAACTATATTCTTCTAGAGTTTACTTCTAAAGCGAATACTGAAGATTTTCGTCTGACATACGAGGTCTGTTCAAAAGAAGAGGTGATTTTTGAATTTTTGCAGGCTGTGCACATTCTATTATCGAAATTTTTGTTATGTTGGTACAGATACGTTTCTCATATGTTGAAATTATCAGCCATTTTGAATTATGAGTTTGTTTTTGACAACTGAAAAGATAACTTGCGTTTTGTGTATTATTCAATTTCTTACTTTTGAAGAAATTGGATTCAAGAATCTGTATTAAATGTTTCGTTAAAAATGCCATAAAACGTTCCAACACACTCGAACTGCTGACTGAGGCATTCGGCGAGTTAACTCTGCCTCAAAAAAGCGTTCAATTTGGTATAACAGCCGTACAGAACATCGGAAAGATATTTAATAGTGTTGGCGTTTACTTGATGTAAATCCAATATAATTGAATATAACTTAAATTCAAACACTTGAACTTATGATTTACACTTTATTGACTACATAGCATGACGCGTTTCGTCGTTACAAACGACTTCTTCAGATGCTTACAGAATAATGTAATGGGATTATTTTGTAAGCATCTGAAGAAGAGTTCAGACTCACTTCGCTCCATTAGATCCGAGTTCTTGATTATTTTGGTTATTTACTATTTACGAATATATATCTTCAGGAAAGCATCAGAGAGATCAAAAAAAGTATCTACGAATTGATGGAGACCTAGGTCGATCATTTCGTGTGAGTGGAAGTCTTTGTAGTAATACTTCCAGAATCAGAAATGGAACGACCTCTGAAGAAGCTCGCCACTAGTGCTAGCGAAACGTTAGGAAGAAATTCCAACCGACGACGGCCCTTAGACCCGAACCAGGACACCACTAGTTCAATTAATGGGATGTTATGAAAGACAAAGATTTTAGTTTCCCATAAATTACGAATTCCAATTTAGTTAAAATCTTGAAATTATATTACATACTTGGATAGAACATTAAGGAACAAATTAATCTGAATCAGGACTGGATTTCTGAATTCAAAATTGGTTGTTTTTACCAGAAGAAAATTGAAGAAGACGTAAGTAGTTTCAAAATTCGACCTACTTACAACTCAATTGTACCAGATGGATCGACACCGACATTTTATAGAAGTCCATGTTGTCAGTATATTAAAACCATCTATCAATCATAATGTGTCACTCTAAACCGAAGCTCAGCCTGGGGGAATAATAAAACTCCACTGAATCAACTCAGATTGGCCAAAGTAGACGGGTACGTTTCCTATTGATCAATATGAACCACCAAGCGAACCAAAACGCGAATTTTTGAATTAGTTTATGTCAGAAACGTTGAAAACAACGTTAGAAACTGATACGTTTCGATTTTTTTCTATGATAAATAGTTTGGTACTTCGGCGAATTATAACGCAATGATGAGGCGAATCGGATAACGATTGATTATTGGTTTGACGTTTACCGAAATCATTTTATACCGCTCAGAGACGGATTAGTAATTTTAATAAGATGGAATAATTGATGGAAATTGTAAAGAAAATAAAATGAAAAAACAACGTGAGCTATAACCTAAAATTATAAAGTACTCAAAATCGTTCTTCTTGGGAATAGCAATCATCAAATTGGAAATATTTATTAATAATTAATTATTAATGAATATTTCGCTACAATTTGAAAAAATATAATGGAATAACGAGATTCTGTGGTTGTTGGAAACTCTGAAATTCCAACATCCCTTATCATATGCTCATTCGAAATTCTTTAGAGCTCTTTTAGGTTATACATACACGCTTTTGTTTAACTTTCCATTTAATTACGAAATCCTCAGAATCTAGTCGACATTCAAATTGATTGTCTTTTCCGTGACCATCGCTCAGCTTGTACAAATTCCAGTGAATTTAATTAAAATTAATAATACGTGGTAGCATCGAGGAAAGGACAACCGTAGAAATAACGCAAGGCACCCATTCGTTCGTCGGACATTTTTCATCAGGCCTCAAGCTTGAGTTTTCCGCTCATCCATTATAATTACGATGATGCTCGGTTCACGAATTTCGAACTGTAGCAACTCAATCAAATTTTTGATTGGATGACAACCGCATTCTTCGAAATTCAACGTGAAAAATTAATTCTGAAGATGGAGTTTTTGGGACGTTGGGGAAGTTTTTGTTTGCGAATTACGAAAGAGACCCTAGAGCATTTTAACGCCGTATGATTTAACGTATAGTGAAGAAACAACTTTCACTACTTTATTATCTGATATACCCTTCATTGTTCTTTCATTTTCTGGAGGTCGGATGAGATAGAAGATTAGGAAATTTAATCCATTCATAAAATTGAGTGAAGAACCTTGTAATTGACGAACGAAAACAGATAAACAACCAAGCGCAAGTTTTAAGCACATGTTGTAGATATTAAATTGCAGCTGCCAGTTCTAGAAAGTTAGTTAGCAACTCACTTCAGTGACATATGTGCAACCAAAACTTTCCTGGAGCAATTCAACTAATCATTAGTTAGCTTCTCGCTTCCAATTTCATTATAGTTTGCCATGAGGAAAACAAATTTATCCAAATTAATGTTTACAATCTACTATCTGCAGCATATTAGAGAAATTGTGCGAGTTATAAACGGATTTTATTGACAATTTTATGTTGAAAATTGATGTCGATTAAAAGTATTATAATTTGAATTCCTATTTTCATTGAACTTTATACTAATATCTAAAAAATCGAACTTTGCTCTTGAAATTTCTTGAGTACTTATAATACAACAATATTTGCAACAAATGAAAACTTCGAACAATAAAACAGAACAAAATACTGTCCAGTATTAGTTTAAGTTTACAATTTAACAAATTTCACGTTTGTAGGTTTTTTATTTATTTTTATTTTTACATGCTATGGCTCACCAAACAGACACTTTGAAACTGTTCTATATAGAGGAGAACATATTACAAATGTCAATTACCTATAAACTAAAGTGTTTCTAATATGTAAATCTTACGGCAATTTTTTTACATCGTATAAAAATAAACTTTTCGATGCATTGATTTAGATCACTTGATCTACAACACAAATTATTCAATTCTACTGAAAAAAATGAGGAAATGGGTAATGAAAGGATAACTCTATAAAAACTGAAAATTATCTTATTATCGTCCTTCAAATAAACTATTTTTTAAATGTCTCTTAAAAGTATAAAATACGGAGAGAAAATATCCAAGTTGGCCACTCTACTGATCAAGTTTAGCCTATGAAAGGATCTATGGATGGGTGGATTCAACATTAATTTGTTATGCTCTTCACTGCAAGCACTATTGTACGATTTCTTAATCTATAGGGTCATTAAGTAATTCGTAGGAGAAAGATATAGCAAAGTATTCGCGTCTCAAACTCAAACATTCCAACCTATAAAATCTCATATTACTATCATATGAGAATTCAAAACGGAAATTGAGAGCATTAATGAGCTTCCGTTGAACATTTTATGATATATTCGTGTATTTATCATAATTTGGATTTCAGACGACCGACGCGTACTCTAACTTGGATCTAACAATAGAATTAAACAAGGCAATTACAGATTCAAGTCGACCAAAAGGCCTAGTCATTCGTTGTATGAAACCCAGATTTCTGCGGCCATTGTGAAAGATTCCTTCAATATTCTTCAACTTCGAACGAACAGAGATATGCTTATAGTAGTATTCTCATTGTTTCCAGTTTGTTAGTCTGTATTCTTTTCAACTTATTGATAAATTAAACACATTTTGAAATTATAAAAAATATTCCATATATGTCCACTACAATATTATTTCGGTATACAATACCTCCATCATTGTGGATGATAACTGATTACAGAAATAATTAATTCAACTTAGTTGTTAACCTTGAGTTGCTTGTTAAGTATCGAACCAGTTTTCTTGTATACATTTATTTTGGGACCTTCCAGAAAGTAAAGTTTCAGGCCTTTGTCTTCATTTGTAGGATCTCGTAATTGTTGTTGAAACTATGTTGCTGGTCGATACATATATGGTTTGTGAATGTAGAATCTGATTGTTTGTTCTGGTAGCTTCTTATTGCTTGAGAATTGTTTTTGGGGATTACTTCATTTTCGAAAGCTAAACTTGAGCAAAAAGTTTAACTTTCCAGTTAAGCTTTCGAAACTAACTGAAATTGTCAAACTAACTGAGATTTTTTCTGGCTTACCACTTCGTTAAACTTGATTGAATAAGAATTCAAATCAAATTTTTGGCTTGATGTTTCACAAATTTATTGAATAGTAATACAATAAAATTATAATATTGAGTCGACTTTTATAGAGCTGTCAGCTCATATTGAGACTGAGTTTTCAATACAATTTTGAAACATTAAACCAAGAGTTTTATTTGAAATATTGTGTGTCAACAAGCTATTAATAATTCTTGTGAAAGCAAGCCGAGTGTTTTTAATACAAAATACTGAAAAATATTTCAGTATTTCCACTCAAATGATATAGTTTATTTTTCTAATATTATACTATTATACTAGTATCATTTATAAGTTAGTGAAGACTGACTTAATTGCAGTTTTTCCAAGCAAGTTCAAAGGACGCCGTGTAAAACGAGGGTTTCGTCTTCAATTGCCCGATAATTTTCACACTTTTATTGCAACTCCAAGTTCCGAAATCGTTCGTTATTGCAGAATCGGAGCGGATTCACTATTCGAAATCCAAGGAAAGATTAGTCTCGAAGAATTCTTTGCAGCCCTTCGTGACTCGAAATCTATAACAGGCTTCCACTTTGGAGGAAGTAACTTTAATTTTTCCAATACTGTTGAACTTATTACCCCACAAATCATTTCAAAAAACGAATGAAATTTGATCTGTAGTGATAAAATTCAAATACTGGTGACTTTATATAACGGGTGATTTTTTAAGAGTTAAGTTTTTCAGGTTGGCGGCACTGGTTGGTAATAGCATCCGAACGTCATCTGTCAAAGTAGAAGTTTTCAGTATACTCTGCCATTTCATTATGGAAAGATAAACAAACGAGTAACGATTGCTAATTGCAAATTTACTATCAAAATTCGTGCTCTGTGAAAAATGTGTATCGTTATGGTAGCGTAAATGTGTAGCGTAAATTCTGTTATCACCAAATTTTGTTGATAATGAAGTTCACTTTGTTGGATATTAAACCATTGTCTCGCATGCGTACAGTGAGTACTGGAGATAATGTTGCAGCCGTAGCGTACAGTGTTAATGAGGATCGTGAGATGTCAATTCGTCGCCGTTCTCAGCACGGCGTCAATTCTCAGCAATTGGGCATGTGTTACTCAACCACATGGGAAATTTTACGTGTTGATTTGGGTTTGAAAGCCTAAAAAATTCAACTTCTGCAAGAATTGAAGCCGAATGATCTACCACAACGTCTGGTTTTTGATGAATGGGCCTTAGAACAGCTTAATGAAAATCCGCTATTTTATCGAAAAATTGAGAAATTGTGTTCAGCGATGAGGCTCATTTCTGGCTTAACGAATATAAAAATAAACAAAACTGTCACATCTGGAGTGATGAACAGCCACATGCCATACCAGAATTACCGATGCATCTCGAAAAAACGAGAGTTTGGTGTGGTTTATGGGCTGGTGGCCTCCACGGTCCATTTTTCTTCAAAGATGCCGTGAAAGAAACGTTACCGTCAACGACGAACGATATCGAGCCATGATACGCAATTTTTGTTTGCCCCAGTTGACCGAGTTGAACTTGGTTGACATGTGGTTTCATCAAGACGGTGCCACATGCCACACAGCTCGTGAAATAATGAACATGTTGAAGGATGAATTTGGTGAGCAGCTCATCTCTGAAAATGGCCCTGTAAATTAGCCGCCAAGATCATGCAATTTGACTCCTTTCGGATTATTTCTTTTGTTGTTATATAATGTCGTTATTATATGTTAACAAGTCGAACACGATTGAAGCCTTACACGGTAACATAACACGCGTAATTCGTGGGATACAGGCCGAAATGCTCGAAAAATTAACGCAAAAATGGACCTTCCGAATGGACCATTTGATACGTAGGGGCAGACAACATTTACATGAAGTTATTTTTGAAGTGTGAATGGCAAAGGCCAAGCTATCAATTTCAATGAAAATTTTGAATATATGATGCAAATTGAGTGTTTTATTCGATTTGAAAAAAACTATGCTTGAAAAAATCAACCATGACTTTATATTTATTTTCATATATTCTGATATTCTCTTTCAAAATTTCAAAATAAATCGAATCATGTCCATTGGAAACTGTCGGCCTAAACGTTGTCAACGAAAACAGAAAGCATCAACTGCAGACAGTGGCAATAAAGTGCAAGCTAAAGAATATAAAGCACGTTGGAAATACCATACAGCCTTGTTTCATTTTATTTTCGGAATCATCAAAGGATTGTCTACAAAAAATTATGTTTCGATGCTACTTTCAAACGCAACGCAGTCCTCCTTCTTCAAAATGGTGGAATAAAGAGAGTTTTAATACTCACGTGTTTATCTATGTTGAAAAACCAAGATCAACTCAGTTGAGTGTTGTAGAATGCATTCAGTGAGAATACCTTTAGTAGGTATATCGATACATAGATTCAAACTAGGATGAAACAGCACTGCATGTTATTTCCAATAAGTTCTATGTTCTTCGTAATGCAATAAAGCATCCCTTAAACTCCCTAAGAGTTTCAATTGAATTATTTCGAATGAAAACCTCGAGACAGACAAGCTATGAATTGCGTTTTATATGTACGAACGTCTTTCCTTATTCAAAGCATAAAGTTTCAAATATGCACTAATTTTGTAATGCGAAATTTTTCATGCAAAATGTCCATTATTCTAAAGTGACCAAAGTCGGACTAAAAAATTAGAATTCACGGTTATAAAATTCAGTTTCATTTGTAATTTTTCTTGTTTTTATTTCATTGTAGTTCCTACTATAGCCCAAAAAGTAGAGAACCCTCCGAGTAACGGTATGTCTGTAAGGCTAAAAATTCTAATAATGATGAGTTGTATGCCAAATCCTTCTAACGGTTCAGAAAACTACTCGAATGAAGTCTACGGTACATAGATGTTGAAAAAACTTCATCTATAACTTTGTGAAAATCATAAGAATGACATAAATCGGTACTCAACTGCTTTACACGATTATATATTCAAATATCTCTCAAATATATCATCATAGTATATTAGACTTTCAAATATCTACATGTAAATGAGCAAAATCCTTAATGCAAATCTTTAAAGGTGCAACTTTCAATTATCTCAGATACAAATGATGCGTTTATGAACAGCTAATTGACAAAACTTCAGTAGAGATTTCTCTTGGTACTTTCTCATTTCTTTTCGAGAGATAGCAGGCCGTGTTTTTGATGTTTCAGACCCGGAAATTGAACACAAGACCTTCGGCATAAAAATCGATGAAGTTAACCACTCAGCTAGCGCGACAATAAAAGGAAATAGTATAAAGATAGAAATGTAGATCTCCTAAAATGTCTTCAGAAGAATCGAGGCTCTTCAAACCTGACATTTTGGCCATCTTATTGAACTGAATAGACTACATTGGAGGTTGAAATATCTAATAAGCTATTGGGGACCTAATAAAATGAGAGAAATTGATTGCTAGTTTTAGAGACATCGAAAACAGAGAATGCAAATCGAAGCTGTAATGAGGAAAGTAATTTTTACACTGGAGCTAAACCATTCAATATAACCTCGAATATCTGGAGAATAAAATAAAACTTTCTGGTCGTCTCTGATAAATATTTCACTAAATTTAATAAGCATTCGGAGAAACAATAACCAAATATTCTGAAATATAGAAATTCCTTCTGGAGAACACTATTCCAAAAAAATTTCTTGCTCTACTTATACATTGAATATTTAATGCTACGAATAACTGCGTATAGATTGATTATAATTCCTTAATCAATAATTCAGAGCGTTGAATGATGTATATAATGAATTCGAACGAGAAACAAACATATAACCTAGCACTCATTGATTGATTTCGCTATAGAAACAAATTTGCGGAGCAATTTTGTTTCCTATTCATCCGTGACTTATACAGCAATGTTCGAAAATGGACAAATTGATCGAAATGTACGTATTCAACTCAATAGTTCCACAAGCTGGGGAGAAGTACGTGTTAATTGAATACAAGGCCCAAAAGGATTGATTTCAGTTGTTCAGCACTTGTATTTATAAACGAGTTATGCGATTGGTTTTAAAAATAACTTTTGGATAAATATTCAGGTGAACAATTTGACGACCTCAAAAGACTGTTAAATTTCAATGATATCAATTACAAATGAATATTGCAATCAGTCATACTCTTTTTCTTATTCTTACTCTTATTCTCTTTACGTTGTAATATTAGATATTTATTAATGAGATTGAATTCTCGCTTAACTCTTGGTGAAACATAATTGAATATTAAAATAAATTAAACTCTTGGCTTAATGTTTCACTATTTATTTAACAATATGTATAGTCAACATGTTTCGAGCGTTAGCTCATTTTCAAGTCTAAACTACTATAAGAAACGTAACAACAAATTTAATCTACAAAATGGATGTGAGTAGGGAGGATAGTTGAAAATCTACTTGTTCATTTACAATTTCTTCTTTTCTCTTCCAAGAACTGCTAATTTCAATTGCCTCCAGAAGGTCTAAACGTTTACCTTTAATACCTGAGTGTAGGCATTTAGTTTTATCAAAATCTATGAAGTGATTAGAGCTAATACAATGTTCTGACAATCCAGTTTTATTAACATTGTACAAAATCGACCTTTTATGTTCGTCAACCCGAGTTTTTATTTTTCTACCTGTTTGGCCGATATAAAATGCTGGACATTCATTACAAAAAATCTTATAAATACCGCTCTTGTCTTCAACATTAGTCTTTTCTTTATTATTTACTAAAAGTGACTTGATATTCCTTTTGTTGGAACAAATCAATGGAATATCAAGTCACTTTTAGTGAATAATAAAGAAAAGACTAATGTTGAAGACAAAAGCGGTATTTATAAGATTTTTTGTAATGAATGTCCAGCATTTTATATCGGCCAAACAGGTAGAAAAATAAAAACTCGGGTTGACGAACATAAAAGGTCGATTTTGTACAATGTTAATAAAACTGGATTCTCAGAACATTGTATTAGCTCTAATCACTTCATAGATTTTGATAAAACTAAATGCCTACACTCAGGTATTAAAGGTAAACGTTTAGACCTTCTGGAGGCAATTGAAATTAGCAGTTCTTGGAAGAGGAAAGAAGAAATTGTAAATGAACTAGTAGATTTTCAACTATCCTCCCTACTCACATCCATTTTGTATATATAAATTTGTTGTACGTTTCTTATAGTAGTTTAGTCTTGAAAATGAGCTAACGCTCGAAACATGTTGACTATACATATTGTTAAATAAATCGTGAAACATTAAGCCAAGAGTTTAATTTATTTTAATATTTTAAAATTAGATATTTATAGTAATTTTTAGATTCATCGATTTGTATCATATAATTATTTACTATAGAGTGAATTACATAAAATATAATTCATAACAAACAAAGATGAGTAGTAACTGCAAGGAAAAACTCTCAAAATATCAAAAAAAAAAAAAAACCATCAAATAATCTCAAAAATGGAAACTACTACATTCATATATAAACTGATATGAGAATTGATCACAAAGTTTCATTAATCATAGTTCCTGATATTGGAATGTTGAATTAGCACAACGTTAATGGACCCTCTCATTTTCATTGTGATCGAGTGATATCTAGACGCAAAAACTCCATTTCCATCAAATCGATCTAGAGAAACTGAAATACTTTCTAACTGATATACTTGTATGAATTCATCAGAATTCATGATGAATTCATATGTATTAAACTGATTTAAGTTAGAGAGGAGCAATATTTTTCGATGATTGTTCGTTTTTTTGAATGACGTTTCTTAATATGAAACATTTTGAATTAATGTGTAATATATTTTTTGTCATTCATTATACTTTAAAAATTTTCAATTAAATAATGGATTTGTGAAATTTCTTCACATTTATCATCCTTATCAGTTGTGGAACTGCGAAGGATAAAAATAATTTAATTCAATAAAGTTATGTTTTTCAATCAATTTATGCTTTTCAAAAAAATAAATTTATGTTTTTCAATCGATTTATGCGTATATAGAGCAGTTATTTGTGTATTTGCACATTTATGAAATTTGTTTCGTTCATCTAAACTTTACGAAGTTTTGTATATATATATTGATATATTATTTAATATTGTACAAAAAGTATTTGTTCTATCATACATAGTTTCCGCTGCCTATGCGATGAAAGACACTTAATGCAAGTTTTTTCATGCCTAGGTTTACACTGTTGAAACTTTAGTAGAGATCCGCATTTTCTCCTACTGATTTTGATAACCTATGTCACTAACAAATGACTTACCTTTCTACTAGTGAAAGAATCTCCTGAATCTGTTCAGTAGTTTCAGAGATTACCCCATACAACGTCACAAAATCATAAACTTTACCTCTTCATAATATTGTTATAAATAATAGAAGCTAGAATCTTTCACGAGTATTATAGTTAAACAGGGACTAACCAATATGTCTCTGATATCTATAGAATGTGATATCCTGGGAAACAGACATTGAAGAAATGAAATGAAAGTAACTCTTGAATTATTAAATATTCATCATGAACCTGAACTATGAATACTAGGAGAGACTTTATAGTATTGATGAGATATTGGTAAGATCAAAATTGCTCAGGTAGCAAATTTATCAAAGACGTCTCTGTCATAATTTTTATAATAAGAGTATGAACTCTGAGAGGAATTCCTACAATAATAAGAATTGCTGTCAGAATGCACTTCAGAATGAATTATTTATTGTGAAAACTTCACAGTAGCTTAATGAGGCCATTAGTTGTGACAACTGACAATTGCATGTCGATGTCTAATCAAATACCACCGGTTTTGTCATTATTATACTCACATAAAATATTCTTCGATAAAAATACGAATTCCGAAAGCGGCGCTAGTTCTTATTCAAAGTGTCCCTAGATGGCGCTGGAATTCTTCCAAATTGTCAACGTATCCATCAATCAAATTAGACGAATCACTTCGAAATGAAGGAAACGCTCAAACGGAGTATGAAACCGGAGCGTTTCCGATTTTCTCCAGGGAAATACATCATTCTTTCCCGACGAAATAGAGTCGACAACAAAAGGACATTAGCACTTCGCTGCGTCGCAGTTTTTCACAGAGATATTCTTCGAGGTAATGATCGTTATGGGTATCATTAGATATCGTGAAAAGCTTCTTAAAGATACTGAAAGGAATTGCCAGCTTGTTCTTTACCGCAGCTACAAACGGCGTAGCCTTCGCGATGAGTCGGTAGAAGACTTGTGAAAAGTGGAGAAATACGTAGTTGTATAAGCAGACAGTCTTCAGAAAATCTAAGCGGTTATATTGCAGAGAAAATTTTTTTGAATAGAATAAGACAAGTATAAAAACTACTGAAATTCATATCATACGTATTTTTTCGACTAACAGCCCTAATAAATATGAGAATATTCAACTTGAATTTATATTGGTTAGGACGAGAAAAAAAAGAAAAAAAAACCATAGAGTAATAGTTTGCTCTATTTTAATCGATGACACGAAAAAAGTAATCATTTGTTCTTCTGGTTCTCAAATGAAGTTGTTTGTCAAAATGTCGCAAATTTCGTATTTTATACCCCCAACAGAGAAGTAGATAAGTATTTCATCTGCTAATATGTAGATGAATGTTTGTATCATTGAAGTTTAGTCAATTATCATAAATTATATTCAATACGCTAATAAACGCTGATCTCTTAGTAAAACATGGTTTGATAAAAACAGAATGAAAACTCTGGGTTGAATTAATTGTGTGACAAATATTTCGGAGTGTTTCGCCATTTTCAGATGTTGAACTTCAAGCTGTCAACAGTTTGACAGCTAAAATTCTTTAAATGCGGTATCAACCTTGAACAATTGCCTATAGTCTGATTTTGTTTTCTTACTGAGTTCGTTTTTAGGTTCTTCACAGTTTGACTAAGGCCCCTTAAAAAGAGAATACTTTTTCTTGATACCTCTTTAAAAAAGGAGAATAATCAAGTTATTAATAAAATATATGCCGATCTCCATTTGTACCTAATACAAAGAGAGATATAACGCCGTAGCAAAGGTTGTTCATCAAGAATTACTTACATCAAAATTAGATCTTCTACAGAAGGAAGAGTTGCCTTAGTACAACTACATTCTAGAGCAAAATTTGATTGAATGAGCAGTTTAGACTCTACTGGGACCTCACTATCTTAACTGACCTAACAGTTGCCCTACAATAGAATTGACCGTCTCCTGGTTGACAACAGAGGCTGGGAAACTGCTTTGGAAAGTTAAACTTCAAATGCAGGAACAACTAGGGGCAAATATACAAATTATTTTTGAGGGTGCCAAGACCAAAGTTATGCTATGTGATTTGGGTGATGAAATAGTAACGTTCCACGTTAGTTTCAGTGGGTAAATTACAACTAAACGAATATTGTTTCAAAACGGTGCGACACAGTGAATACAAGTAAAGGGAAAACACAAAGGTAGAAAAATTGTATTTTAATAAGACTAATTGAGATTAACATTATTTACATTGATTACAGAAAAAAGTCCAAGTTTCTTTCTGTACTTGAAAATTTATCGATAACTTCCTGGTCAGCTACAAAAGTATCCCTGTGGATGAAAAGTGAAACTAGTCTGTTAAGCCTATTTTCGGATATGCTGTTTCTTAAGTATTCCTTCAGTTTTCTTATACTGGAGAAAGAACTCTCCACACTGGCAACAGAAATAGGTGAACTGCTAGAAGTTTCATAAGGATATAAATGTCCGGAAAGAAAATCCTATTACAGTAAGTGAGAGACCCAATAGTAGTTTCTGAAAAATATTCAGGCTTTTCCTAGTTCTACTTTTTTTCACAGCATATTATCATTCTTCACAATCTCTTCATATGACAAGTCTTCTTCGTAAAATTTTAGAGCTTCTTCCAATGAACGAAAATCATTCTCAGTACAAAACTGTGGAAGTAGATCTATAAGATCTTTCAAATTATGCGTTTGAAAACTTCACATAAGTTAAAAATGAAAAAAATTCTTTCCGTTCATTCATATTTGTTCATATATCGAAATTCCACATTTATCAAATTTCCTGGAGTCATGGTTTTCACATAAGTTAATTTTGTATAACACTGTTCAATTTCAGGGAGAGCATGGGCCAACTGGTCCCCCTCTTATATTTTACCCTGGTAACAACCTTAAACAATTCTCAATTGTCAACTTTTATTTTCCTTTTGCTTTGGTTTTGAGTTTTGATACAGTTGCTATCAATCTTCTAAAGGCTACTTAGGATAAGGTTAACCTTCCTTGATACTCCTGTGAACCAGCAGCATCACAGAAGCAAGTTATGGCCATCATTATTCTTATCACTGTTCGAAGAGATGAGATCAGAGACCTCATAAGATACCTTCCTTGATACTCCTGTGAACCAGCAGCATCACAGAAGCAAGTTATGGCCATCATTATTCTTATCACTGTTCGAAGAGATGAGATCAGAGACCTAATAAGATGTTTGGATCAATAGTTCATTGCCAACCAGTCTCAGAACATTGTGAGAATCGAACCCATCAGCAACAGTGAGACGAAAACGTTATAGAGTCATTATAACTCAGTCTCTTTCAGGATTCAAAACCAGAACTCCCTGAAAGCGGTTCTTCATTACCATTTTTATGCCAAGGACAACTCCTTTTGAGTTGTGAAACAAACATCATCCTGTATATTCTGAACCAGAAGAATAATTGAATTTTTCAATCACCCACAAAAATGAGACAACTCTGGAAAAATTCTGTTCATACGTACCTATATGAATGAATATGGGTTTGAAAGAATTTCTGGAGTTATTTGTATAAAGCAGTTGCTCGAACATTTTATGAATATAAAACAGGACAATTCTATACAAAGTTGGTAGCTTTATTCAATTGAATTGAAAAACTCAAAAAACAAGCATAAAATCATTCATCGAAATGTGTCGGGTGAATTGATATCAAAAAACAAATAGTTATACTGGTATGTAACGTCAGCAAAACAAACAAAACCAACGTGCAACTGCAACACAATTCATGCATAAATTTCGCGCAGAAACTCGAGCAAAAACTCAAATGATCCGTTTTATTGTTCAGTGCGAGTATTTTCATCACGTGCCTCAAACGTAGCACTAAAGCTTCAATTTATCGTTCGTTTCTAATTAGGAAACCAATCCTCTTCAGTCTCGTGAACTCAAATGCAGGATCCTTGAATTCGTGTATTCAATTTAAATGAATGTACATGAATGAGTTACCCTTAGAGATGAATGAATAATGTGAAACATTGTAGTTTGTTGAGCGTTGCTAAAAATTAAGCAATAATCATTCTTTAACAGCTGCAAGATTCGATCTCGATTTACAGCAGACTGGTCGCATTTTAATCCCGAAATATTCAATATTACATTCAACAAATCTCAGGATTCAGGAAATAAAAGGTGATTTCTTAAGCGTAGTTTTTTTTGAACCGAATAAAACACTCAATTTGCCACATATATTCGAAATTTTTATTGACATTGATAACTTGGCCTTTGCCATTTACATTTTAAAGATAACTCCATGTAAATGTTGTCCGCGGCTCCGTATCAAATGGTCCGTTCGGAAGGTCCAATTTTGCGTCACTTTTTGGGACATTTCGCCCTGTATCCCACGAATTACGCGTGTTACGTTATCCTTTAAGCCTTCAATCGTGTTCGGCTTGTCCACATACAGTAACGACTTTACATAACCCCACAAGAAATAATCCAGAGGCGTCAAATCGCATGATCTTGACGTCCAATTCACAGGGCCATTTCGAGAGATAAGCTGCTTACTAAATTCATCCTTCGACATGCCCATTGTTTCACGAGCTGTGTGATATTTGGCACCGTCCTGATGAAACCACTTGTCAACCAAGTTCAACTCGTCCATCTGGGGCAAAAAAGTTGCCTATCATGGCTCAGTATCGTTCGCTGTTGACGGTAACGTTTCTTCGTGACGACGAATTGACATTTCAGGATCCTCATTAACACTGTACGCTGCGGCTGCAATATTCTCTTCAGTCGCACTGTACGCATGCGGGACAATGGTTTAATGTCTAACCAAGTAAACTTGGTGCGAAATTTGGTGATAACAGCACGAATTGTTGATTCACCAGATCCATTATGACGGCCATAACATGGTCGTAACAAACGATACACATTTTTCACAAAGCACGGATTTTGATAGTGATTTTCAACAATTTGCAATCGTTGCTTGTTTGTGAGTCTTTTCATGATGAAATGGCAAATTATACTGAAAACTCTTCGCTTTGATAGATGACGTTTGAATGCCACTACAAACCAGTGCCGCCAACCTGAAAAACTTAACTCTTAAAAAATCAGCCGTTATATGAAAGTGATTTTCCATATAACTGAGTTGAGTCTTATCAATTCATGGTAATTGATTGACAGTCCGAGAAAATATCGAATAAATTGAATATTTTGTGTGTGATTCACACCAAGGTCTCGAATTATTCTCAACGTATTTATTTCCTCATAAGATTTGAAAGAATTTAATAGTCAGAAAGTAAAATTTTTTCGTGGTAGCTTCAATTCACAGTTCAATTCTTAAAATAATTTTGTCGAATAATCCAAGAGATTCGTTCGAATATTTCACAACTTTTCTGTAATCAAGAAATCTTGGATGCTTTAAATGCCGTTACTATTTAATTATAGGTATCCTTAAACTCATTTTCAGATTCAACTTCAACAGGAATCGATCCTTCGAAATCTCCCTTGTTTATTCTTCAAATTGAATTTCTCCCCAAACTTCTCACATTTCAAGGTGAGATAATTTTGGAAAGTACTTGAATAGTTTGCTGGTTGTTTCTCGTCTGGCTTTCGATAAATAATTCAAAAATTGCGCAGGAAGGAACAAGACTCTTGAAAGTTTGGGGGACGCTAACTATTCATTAAGTCTAGTAGAACCGCTCCAAAGTAATTACAATTTAGGGCCTCTTAACAAGAGCAGTAAAATACTAACCAACTTGTTGTAGAAGACTGTGCACCACATTTGGATCTCTTCATGCAAAGCTTATAAGCTCCATTTCGGAGAAAAATGAAATTCTAAATTGTAGAGAATTAAACGATTAAAGATTCAATAAATTGAAATTAACACACTTGGCTTAAGTTTCATTAAATATATTAAAAACTCTACATATGTTTCGGGTGGTCAACCCATTATCAAGAGTATAAGATGTTACTTAACCACCCGAAACATATGTAGAGTGTTTAATGTATTTAGTGAAACTTAAGCCAAGTGTGTTAATTTTAATTTATTGTTTTGAACATAAGGTTTCAACGTAAGCGAAGCCTTTGTGTCGATTATAGATTTAGTAAAATTGATTGATGATTCACAGACCTCTTAGTGGAACATAGTTCAGTATAAATTGAAAAAACCATTCAGCTTTTTTCCACAGAGTTCATTTTTCTTCGAATATAGTAACTTATTCGAAGCACCATTTGCTGCTTGTAGGATTGTATCAGACTCCATGATATAAAATTCTTTAATACTGCCTTACAGTGTTGAGCCTTGCGAAAGTTTGAGAGACTTCCGAAAAGCCTGCACATAAGATTAAAAGATAACCTATTTAACATTTTAACTTAATTAACAACATAATTTGAATAAAACTAAGTAGTTTGTGATTTTGACTTTAATTCAGTCAAACATGACAATATTGTTTCGCCAACACAGTGGCTTCATCACATGTAGATTATTAACATCAGTTTATCATCAACGTAGAACAACATCATCTACAAAACTAACTAGTTTTATTCGAATTCTTATTGATTGGAAAGATGATGAAAGACAAGTATTATTTTCTTGCTTCGATCTGAATTCTTTTTTCAAGTTTGACTGGAATTTTGTATATTTTCGATGTAGTTTTATCAGTTCTAATTTCGTTTCATTTGTACTTTTTTTAATTCGTATTATTTTTTTGTGCTTGTTCGGAATTTTGTATATTTTTGATGTAGTTTCATCAGTACCAAATTTTATTTCATTTGTGAATTTTTGTAGCAATATGAACATATTATAAATTATAATATCTATCAATTGAAAAACAATGGGGACAGTTCACAACCCTGAATAACGCTTTGAAAACTTTGATCCTCTAGTGAATCTTCTTATTATCCTCCAGACTGTTGCTCCACAAGAATTGTTTAATTCACAATCACTTCTCTATAAATTGGCAATTACTAGATTTACTTTCGAAATTATTTCACCGAGTACAAAGCTTGGTTTCAGTTTTCTGAAAAACACTGAATACGAGGCACGGTTGCTAATGGCTCCCAAGAACTTCCCGCATAAATTAACAGCTTATTGGTAATTTATTCGAAAAGTCCGTAACTGCAGTCGGCAAAATTCAAGATGGAAAGTGAAATTAATCCAATTATGAAAAATTAAAATGGATATGAATTTTGAGCCCACTGTTGTAATCATGAAGTTTCACATTTTTCATCTCACTTTGACGGAAAATTTATAATTAAAGCAATGAAGTTATATTAAATGAGTAATTTCTTCATTCATATAATTGATGAATGCTGTAAAATGAAGAACTTTACGTGAATTAGTGGATACGTATAGAAATTCAAACTGGTTATTGCAATTGAAAAATCACCATTCGATCATCTTCGTTTTATTATTCTTCATTTCTCAGTTTAGGTAGAGATCCATAAAATTGAAATACACGTTCTTCGACATGATTATCTCGTTAACTTGTTATCAATTTGCTCTGCTAGATGAAACTAAAAATTCAGCGAAAAACAAAGAAAACAAATTTTTGGAGCAACATACAAACTGATTCAAAATAAAGTATTTAAGCATTTAATATAAAATGGGTAAACGATAGACAAATTCCCACTGAAAAATATTTTGATGAGAAAATAATATTTAACAGAGAACATCAAAATTAATTTTCAGTTTCTCATATCCCATTATATCAAGTTATAACATAATCATTATTACAAAAGTTTTTAATTTTTTTTCCATTCAAGAATGAAATGTTGAAACTATTGTTGCGTTTCAACTTTATGTAATAAAAATGTGGTTTTACCACATTTTACATGAAAATGTTTTGTGGTTTTACCACTTGCAAATTGTTTCTTATAACGTTTCTCCCTAGATGACGCTACAAATAATAACGTACTTGTTGATATCTCCCATAACAATAATATTTTAAAATCTCCTTCATTCAGTAAGTAGCATTTTTTATGACTAAAATATATATTGCCACTCATGAATGACAAATTAGTTCAAACATAATTATACGATAAGAATTTCTGCAGGTTATAATGATATAGAATGAATTTATGTTAAATACGAATGTTAGAATCACATCATTTAATTTCTTCTCTAATCAGCAAATTTTTGTCAGCATACCGATTTGAAATGATTCATCACTCTTTAAAATAACATATTACAATATATAAAATTTTCTGCAGTTTAATTCAAGAATTATTATCGATTTATCATTATTATTGATCGAGATGCAGTTCGTTTTTCTTCTATAGTTGGAAGCATACTAAAAAATTTTGATTTTATGATTGTCTATTGATGATAATTATTGTATTAATTATGTTTGTTCTTTCTGAATCTTTCCAATATATCCAAGTTTGTAAAGTGTCAGAAAAAAACATTTGAATAAAGAATATTCTGAGAATTTTCTAGTTTGAAGCTTTTGTTTCATCAAACAACATAATCGAAACTTTTGCGGAATATCAATTGTCATCCGTTTGAATTTCTGTACGTGTTCATATCCATATATATTCGTGAAGGGAATTTCACCTAGAATCCAATGTCTACCATTTTCACGTAACAGTTCTTCATGAAAAATCCCCAGAAGCAATTCTAACAAAACTTGCATATGACAAGGCATCAGATCATCATACGTATGTCAGTGAAGCCCGGGGGTAGACGACTTTGAGAAGATGACAGCCACGAACTAAGTTCACATCTTCATTTCTCTTATATGCTAAACGCCCTGCCACGATGAAAATACAGCACCACTCGTGTCATTTGTCGTTTCGACGTGTCATACCTATTTCAACCCCCTGTCACGTTCCAACTTACGTCTTCATATCTTCTGGAATTCATTTCTAAAAGCGATAGATTTGGTTGCATTCAAACAGTTCTGACTTCTCAAGAACGCAGATCTTATAGACGCCATTACATTCATTTTATATTATCCACTTCATTTCACACTGTTTAACAGTATAACTCCTGATGACAAAACAAGACTGCTTCTAAACAGAAGCTACAAATTCAATATGACAATGACCTTAATGAAAAGAAGTTTTTGGGAGAATACAGAGCGCAACACAAAAATATAAACATATAAACAAACTATGCCTGAGAAAGCTTAGTCTATATATTTTCTGTGAAACGATATTTTTGCCGATCTTGATTGGATTAACTTGCTTTTATATCAGAAACATTGCAGTTCAATATTTCCAAGTCAGCCCTGTAAATATTGCCCTGTTCAATATCGTGTGCAATGGAGAAAATTTGAGGACGTACGTTCTAGCTGTAGAAAAGTACAACGTAATTTTTATTGTGGGAGAGAGTCTAGGTAAAATAAACTTAAGCCTTTTTCTATTACATTTGTCGATTTGTAGTAGTTTCATGCTGTTTGTACACAAGTGGAAATATTCCACCATCTGGAACTTCAAATACTTCATTTGAATATAATTCAGACTATCAACATGTTACTGACAACCAGAATTCCAGACTGTTAATTCGTATTCAAGTTCACATCTTACGAAAGTCGTATACAAAGTTCTGAGAGTTGTTATATTCGCAAATTATTTACCAATGCAAAAATGAAACTATATGTGCTAGGGCAGAGGGAACGGTAGCATTAACACGAAATACAAAAGTCAATTGAGAATCAAACGTTACCTCAAAGTCATCCAAAGTTCTAAGTCTTTGCAAAATATTATCAGTATGAGAGGTGACTATCAAACTATTTTTTGTGGAGTACAACATAACATGGCATTTGAAGATGCTAGAAGTTAATTTGTTGAGATCACACCAATTTACAACTTTACTCAAATTTCTGGCAATTTACAGTAAATATCAATTGACCCTATGCCCAAACACTTGCAATAACATTCTAAATGTTCTTGCAATGGGCTTGTAATAAGTGTACATTACCCAACAACTTTCATAATTTCTAACTACTTAAATCATAGACAAACACACACACCCATGCCCTCACCGGGGCTCGAACCCGAATCCAACCGCACCATAGTCTGGTGTTTACTATGGTGTTTTATACTGTGTTTTATGTTAAATATAAGACAAAATTCAAACAATTGAACTTTTGATTTACGCTTTCATTGAAAATATAGCATGACGCGTTTCGTCGTTATAAACGAATTCTTCAGTTGCTATTAGAATACTAACTTTAACAACATGTCTGAAAAAAGAATTATTTCCTAAATACATCAAACTTAGAACAGATAATACCATTAGTTCGGCAAGTAGAGGGGTTATACAAGGAATGAAAACCTGGATGAAAGAAGACTGCCAAATGAGTAAGTATTTTAATTGCATCTGAATAAGTCGTTTATAACGACGAAACGCGTCGTGATATGTTTTCAACGAAGGTGTGAATGAAAAGTTCAATTGTTTGGATTTTATCTTATATTTAATTATAATGGAGTTACATCCAGTAAACGCCAATACCTATCAATTGTGTTTTATGTTTTTATATTCATATTTTGGAATTGTTCTACATCCATATTCTGGGTATCGAACAACTGACTGAGAGGGGTTGAACTTGTATTGATCTTACTGTTTTGATTCATTCGCAGAAAAATGTAGTGTTTGAAGAAAAACGTAGCAAATGCAGTACTGGAGAATATGTTTGTGCAATAGCTGTTTGCTCGGAACTGAAAGATTTGTACAAAATACTTCATTTCCGAGCACTGGTGTGTATTTTCCAAATATTATTTCCCTTAGAAAAGTATCACAATATTGATTGAATTTTCTTTCTTTCTCGAATTATTTTGTTTGGATTCATTTTTACGTTTATAACGTAGAATTGAAATTTTGAATCTCTCTGCTCGAATATCCAGAATATCAGCATCATTTACTTGAATTGTTATTTATGTCGATACACTCCAAGGAAACGAAGGATTCTATAAAGTAGAACGGAAATCGAACCGTCCTGCATATGCGAACAACAAAATTTGATGTCGATTGCCTCCGGTAAGTTTCAGAATGCTTGAATAACAATGTTTAGTGAAACGTTTATATTTCGTCGATAAAATTGTGAATCTCATTTGGATAAAAAGCAAAATATGTCGTAAAATGAGAGTATTACAATTAACAAGTAGCAATAAAAATACATAGCACCATTAGATTTGAATAATTTGACCTAATTTCCCGAAAATTATCAGTACTTTTCACATATCCCTAAACACTGATATATTCATCCAAATGCAATAGCTCAATGTTGACAGAGCTCATGCTGAACTCTTGATTATGAGCAAGTTGCCCTAAACAAAAGGTCCGTGGAATTTAACCAATAGTTGAATTCTTAAGTACCTTGAATTAATTATGCTACAGATATAACGATTTTTTATCCAGGAATACATGAAAAGTTATTGGCGTGATTATAAACTTGCTGATTCGGTGAACTTTGTATGCCCATGAGTTTTTTTCTTGAATATTTTCGAGAATTCTGAACGACGTCTTCAACTATCTGTGCTACACTATTTATGTGTTCATTATTCATCCTGTGTGAAGCCGTTGGGACACCTATGGGCTAAGGAAATATAACACTTCCAGTAATTGCAGATTACTAAGATTTTCAATAATTCGATCTATTGACACGCTTGATATATTGAAAATGATCAACCTGTCATTCTTATGGAAGGAATGGAGGTTCGTAACTTCATAGCAGGCACTTTTTCCTCATATTTTATATATTTCCTTATATATTATCAATGATTATATGAGAAATTCTGAAGCACACGATTTCGTTGAAATGTTCGTTTGAATATTTTTCTTTCTAGTAAGTAAATAAGTGAGTAACTTTATAAAGCACAGCTAATTAACTTTACAAAAGAGAAATTATATATACAAACACCAAACAAAATATTTCAGCCATAAATATTATTTTTCATAAAAACATTCAATAATTTTTCAAAATCATTACGATTCTCACACAATTTCAGTTGCGAAACCTCACCATCAATTATTTTACGTGGTCAACGATATATTTATGGACCTTGCCATATTTTATTTTATAAATCTAGAGTTTTATATACTATGTTATGCCCAATATTTAAATAACTTAGTGTTTCAAGCATAGGTGATACGGGTGTTTACCTATTGCACTTCAATGTCATCCTAAATACTCTATTTTGAAGCTTTTGCAACATTAGAATATCATTTTGAGTCAAGGTGTATAATACAGTTGAACAAATGTTTATATGAGGTGATATTATCGACTTATACTACGACGACTTTCTAAAGACACTAATATAATTACTTATTCTAGCTAAAAATTAACTTTTCTTGAAATTTTACTTATAACATTCCTAAAATGATTTTTAAAACTCAAATTTCATCGATAATATAACCTACATACTTAATTCTACCGACTTGTTCCAATGATACATTATCAACTTTGATTTGTATATCACACTCTAAGCTAGATAATTTCGCTTTGTTTCCCACAATAATACATTCAAATTTATCAGTATTCGATGAAAGACTGCTATCATACAACCATGTATGCTAACTATTAAGGTCTCTATTTCTCGAAAACTTTGTTGGCATAGATGTTTCGTGATTAGAATATTTTAGTTGACGCATAGAATATTTTGACATTTTCTCATCAGTGACATGAAGAACACGACCTTCTCTACCTTCAAATACACATTAAAACACAGGAAATACCGTTTTGCTGTTGCTGAAAAATATAACTTAGTATAAATAAACTTCATTCTATCCATACTGGCAATATTCTCGAATGGCTTGAACTGCAAGCTGAAAATAGGACGTTAATTTCCCAAACTATTGTCAGTAATATTTGTCCCAATCTAAAAATTTTGGATTTTCTAATATTCTATTTCATATGAATATTGTTCTGATAGTAAAGAACACAAAAATGGAACGATTTTCCAATTTGTTGTAGCCATTCGGAAGCTCTGAGCGAATAAACATTTCAGAAATTCACTTCAAAATTATAGATAAAGAAATAGAAGAGTTGATGTTTCAATAATGACAATTATGATGATTGATGAGACCGATATTTGGAGAAAATTAATATCCAAAATGAAGCAATATTTAGAATATTCTCATAATTTAGTACAAATACGCATGACGACGTTTCGAAGTACTACTTCTTCATCAAATGCTGAATTGATTAATTATTCGGAAAACTGCCTTAAGTCTTCTAAACTCATTTAGCTTATATTTGGGGCTGCTATTCTATTGTCGAGACTTGTAAGTATTGACACAAATTTCGTCAGGAGTGAAAGGAACATTGGTAATTTCAGAAGAAAATTTTAATATCCATATTATCTGAAAAATAACCTCTCCACAGGCTAGAAAAATTATTCTATATTTCGAAACACGAGCATAATAATTAATCCTTAATGTAATTTAACTTGAAAATTCATTCATATAATCGCGGAACAATATCCTTTGCATTTTTCCTGAATAAAACCGTCATTATCATGAAATTTCGTTTATTTTAATAATGAAGAATGTCTTCCTCACAAAATACGCGAATATTTTCTTGTTGATGCGAAGCATTCAAAGAGCAAGGGCTATATTTAAACTCGACTTAGGTAATTATAAAAATAACATTCAGTTGGGAAAAAACATGTTTTAGGCAGTCCGTGAGTTGGTGTTTCAACGCCCTAATGCAAAACAAAATACGGTTATAATGTAGTTACTACAATTAGCTTTAAGGCATAAATGCTTGAAGACTTCTCTTCGAAAATATTGGACTAGGTTTCTCAAGAGGTTGTTAATCTACATTGTTTTTACCCACTGTATTCATGCTGAGCAGATTTGAAGAACGAGTGTGCGTGAAAGAATTTATATATATATATATATATATATATATATATATATATATATATATATATATATATATATATATACATTATTATATATATACATATATATATATATATATATATATATATATATATATATATATATATATATTCATATTCATTGCTATCTTGAACCATTTTATTTATATTTTCAGAAAGAAACTATTGGGTTTTCTGTTTCTCAAAAATATTTATTAAACATCTATATCACATAACGTTTCGGTCCTTTTCTTGGGCCTTTTTCAAATGAAGTTTCATCAATATATTGTCATCAACACACAAACAAGAACAATACTTATCATTATATTATGAACCAATATTCAAATGAAGAAAGGTTTTCAAAATTTGTTATATTTCTATATATATTTATCTTAATTTCAAAGTTCAAGTGAAGTTTATCTTAATCAAAGACTTTGTCTGAACAAAGTTCAGACAAAAGTCTTTGTCTGAACGTGAACGACAGCGCATCGTGTGTAAATTAAGATAAATATATATAGAAATATAACAAATTTTGAAAACCTTTCTTCATTTGAATATTGGTTCATAATATAATGATAAGTATTGTTCTTGTTTGTGTGTTGATGACAATATATTGATGAAACTTCATTGGAAAAAGGCCCAAGAAAAGGACCGAAATAGTTATGTGATATAGATGTTTAATAAATATTTTTGAGAACCAGAAAACCCAATAGTTTCTTTCTGTATATATATATATATATATATATATATATATATATATATATATATATATATATATATATATATATATATATAAAAGAAGAAACTTCCGGTATTGACCTGCAATTTTTGTGACAGCCGTTTACATATGTTTCAAGCTAATTGGCTATCATCGAACGGCGTAGTTCAAGTCTTAGATGTTCAAACTACAAATATCTAAACCTTGAACTACGCCGTTCTGATTAGCTAGAAACATATGTAAACGGCTGTCAGAAAAATTGCAGGTCAATACCGGAAATTTCTTCTTTTCTGTTTTCATACCTGTATTTGAAACCATTTCAAATATATATATATATATATATATATATATATATATATATATATATATATATATATATATATATATATATATATATAAATCTTTTCCGGGGCGAACACTGGGCCATAATTTTTTTTAATAACGGGTGATTTTGTAAGGGGAAAGTTTTTCAGGTAGGCGGCACTGGTTGGTAATGGCACCCAAACGTCATTTGAGAAAAGAAAAGTTTTCAGTATACTCTGCCATTTCATCATGGAAAGACTAACAAACGAGCAACGATTGCAAATTGTTGAAATTTACAATCAAATTTCGTGCTATGTGAAAAATGTGTATCGTTTGTTACGCGTGTTCAGCGATGAGGCTCATTTCTGGTTTAACGGATATGTAAATAAACAAAACTGTTGGATCTGGAGTGATGAACAGCCACATGTCATACCGAGAATTACCGATGCATCCCTAAAAAACGACAGTTTGGCGTGGTTCATGGCTGGTGGCATCATAGGTTCATTTTTCTTCAAAGACGACCGTGCAAAAAACGTTACCGTCAACGGCGAACGACATCGAGCCATTCTACGCACTTTTTTTTTGCCCCAGTTTGCTGAGTTGAACTTGGTTGACATGTGGTTTCATCAAGACGGTGCCACATGCCACACAGATCGTGAAACAATGGACATGTTGAAGGATGAATTTGGTGAGCAGCTTATCTTTCGAAATGACCCTGTGAATTGGCCGCCAAGATCATGCGATTTGACTGCTCTGGATTATTTCTTGTGCGGTTATGTAAAGTCGTTAGTGTATGTGGACAAGCCGAACATGATTGAAGCCTTACAGGAGAACATAACACAAGTAATTCGTGGGATACAGGCCGAAATGTTCGAAAAAGTGACGCAAATTTGGACCTTCCGAATGAACTATTTGGAACCGCGGACACTATTTACATGAAGTAATCTTTGAAATGTAAATGCCAAAGGCCAAGTTAAAAATTTCAATGAAAATTTTGAATATATGATGCAAAGTGAGTGTTTTATTCGATTAAAAAAAAACTACGCTTAAAAAAGCACCCTATATAAGGAATTTAGAGAAATGAGAGAAAAATTAAACAAAAATTGAAAAAGCTAGAGACAGTCATTGGTTTTTGACACTTTTCACAATATATCAGTGAATAACAGATGCTTTAAGTTCTAAAAAAACAACAATCTGTACCAAAATACTAGGAAAAACACATTCCTTTCATCTTGACTTTTTGTGCGAATGTTACAGTTTTAATATACGAGCAAAGTTATGTAAAATCATCGAGAAATGTCAAAGTTATTAATGGACATTGTTGAAAAAATGTAGTTAAAATGGAATCGGTAAAAAATTTTCGATTTTGAATATAATGCACCCATTTTAATATTTTAACATTATCTCGAAAATAATTGATTTGAACCTGTTATGTTCTGATTTCCGTTTCCATCTATGGGTGTGAAACAAAAACGAAAGCGGAAACAATTATGACATTGCCACAATATACGTCAGATAGGCAATATATTCAAGCTAGGATTTGTTCACTGAAGCACAATAATTCTCTGAGAGCGAACTAATAAATTAACGTATCCAATGGCATCCTGACGGATGTACAACTATATTAGAAGGGTGAGAAATGATTTCTCCGGCAGAGTGTCATATGCTTATATCGTAAATTTGGATACAATAGGATTTTCGACTATAAATTTCCAACGGTTTGCTTCCAACCCAGAACTTTCGCTACAAACGTGGCTAGGTTCAAAGTTCAGCTACAACAGGTTGGTTGTTCAGCAGAGAGAACACGTTTGTAGCTGTTGCCTTGGACACATTCGAAAAGGGGCCGAAAATTCCAAGGATAAATATTCAGGATATTCGTTACAGGTTTCTGTAATGCATTCACATACTGTAATAAGAAATCCATAATTAACGATAATGATGTCATTCAAACATCAATTATCGAATGATACAAGTAAATTGTAATCAAAATGAACTATACTTTTTTTACGAGAAAAAGGCATTATGTTGCACTTAGAAATATATCGTCTTGTATATCTTATATATTGTCTTGAAGAATGTGGCAATCACTTACTGCTGAAATTTCGCGAAATATCGTACAATCGTCCGCATATTGGAGAAAATTACGGTTCATATTGGAGGAAATGTCGTCCACAAAAATATTGAAAAGAAGCGAACCTAAAACAGAACCATGTGGAACCCCGACTCCTCAATAAATTTATGAAACTCGAAACCGTTGTACTGAACAAATAATTGTATTTACGTTAGGTAAGTCAAAAAAAAATAACAAATTTATCTTCAGTCCAAAGCGACTGAGTTTCTGGAGAAAAATTCCATGATCTAACCTATCAAATGCTTTAGGAATACCTATATAAAATATATATATATATATATATATATATATATATATATATATATATATATATATATATATATATATATATATATATATATATATATATATATATATTCATATATTACTCCCTCTGAATTTCAACTGTTATTTGTCTAAACAGTCATGTAGCATTATTTTCTTATGAGTTGAATAATTTTTTATTTTCAATGTTGACTACAAATGACCACATATTCCTTAGGGTATGAATTTTTTCCTTGATGAAAAACAGTTTTACTTGTCATTCACAATTTATTAAATTTTTATATCAATTTATCACTTATGAACAAAATTTCAGATTATACTATAAAATTGTGTGCATTTCATCCCTACAAACATAACAATCTTTATTCTTACTGTACATTCACAATATCCACTTCATCTATAACACCTCCGTCACTCACAATATTTCTCCAGAGATCATCAAAATTTTGCAAGCTTTGGTTATCTAATTCTACAAATATCTTCTTCTCTGCAGCAGCCACAGAGGCACTTCCATACAACTCACTGTCACTGAGTGATTGCAATAGAGACTTCATTTGCTTACTGTTCACTGGTCCGTAGTAACTACAGCTTCTTCTCTTTTGCTCGCAGCTCCCTCTGGTAGAGAGTAGCTGAAAGAATTTACAGGATAATAATTTAACACCACTAAAATGGAATGTGCTCAGCTTCCTACACCTCTGTACCAAGTTGCACAGATTTTTGCTCTTGATATAAATGCTTTTCTGTGATCCCCAACAATCTTCAAGTTTGATATGCTGAAGATTTTTAGAATATTTTCCAATGGTACCCACAATCTCGTCAGTATCATTCCTATTTACTAGATGAATTTCTTGTAGTAGAGGTGATTCTTTAACCCATTTAGATAATACATTTGTCGGTATATTTCTACCAGCTTGAATTGATTTCCATAAAGACGGAGTTGATGTGACGGTTTTCCATTTCTTGCACACCAAACTCAAATTTCTTGACAGTTCGACCTTTGGAATGAAGGAAAATATGACAACTAGAATTTCTTGTGGAATATCGTCGAAACAACAACGTGATCGAAGCTTCTTCATTGGAACGACGCCTTCGGTATTTATCTGAAATTTTCTTCTTTTTGGCATCTCGGCAAATCTTTAAAAAAACTCAAAAACCAAACCTTGTCATTGATAAACAGAAATTTCACATAATAAGTTATTCACTTCACATTGACATTTCGGGCAAACTTGATGTGATTGAAGTTAGTAACGTTTGCAGGGAAACCATCGAAAAATAAACTTGGGACTGTTCCAATTGCACTCTTTTCATTTATCTGTGACGAAATGTCATTTATATTGAATGACTCGATTTGATGGTTCGTTAAACCAGATATTTTGTTCTTTCTTTCGGAATATGAGGTTCATCGTGAGTTGTAAGTATAAACTCTTCAGAGATTTCTTCTATTTCATACTGTTTTCACTTCAATAAAGGTTCTATTTGTTTAGAAGGTTTTGATTCTTGAAAATAATTAAATTTCAAAGTGGAAAATATCATGTATACGGAAACTTCGTTATTCATACATCTTGAAAAATAAGTGAACAATATTTTCAATATTCAATTTTTACCATGAATTCGAAAGATGATAAAATACATCAAGTGAACTAACGATAGGAGTTATGAAATACATTTATATCTGTGTGTGCAATTAATATTCATGAAAATTTGTTATGAACTCTTGATGAAAGTATTCCAAAATATATTTTGAGTTTTTGAAATTTTTCCCGGTGTTTTGATTTATTAAATTTGTTTTATAAATAAATTGTTTTGTTTGGAAGAGTATTGTGTGATCCTGAAACACTAACTTTCCGTTTTTCTGGAATCGATTTTCTGTTAACAATTTGTGAAACATCAGTAAATATTTGACTGAAAGTTCAGTTCCTCTATAATTAATGGAAATTCACTATCCTCCACAGATTCGAAATTTTTACTGTGAGTGCTATACACTATAGACGGTAAAAGTCTTTAAATTACAGGAACAGAAAAGTGTCAATAGAATGAGCTGTATATATCCAATAAACTTAAAGGAAGAATCATTTTCAATCATATATGTTGTACGAATAATTCCTTCAACTACTTGAAAAACGAATATTTTAAACAACACACATCAAAAACAATTTGAAATTTCAGTCTCCAGGTCCAAGAAATTATTTGATACTGAAAACTCAAAAATGAAAATGAAAATGAATTACATTTCTAATTTGATACACTGTACATGACAAGTGAAAATCATTTTCTTTCAGATCCAAAAAAATTTACAATACAAATAGATAAAAAAATTTGCGTTTTGATTTATGAAAGCCGTATATAATTTCAAATTCCTGACATTAAATTGTGTAGAAATCTCCGACGGTTTCCTATTCTGTTTGAAGATGGTTTCAAACTTTTTTCATCCCAATAAAATTATGGGATATCACATTCCACAAAAAGGTATTTCTTTCATTCGAAGTGAAGTTTGTATACGTAGAAACTCGAAAAAATTATTGAACTTTCATCACTTATGTGAATGTACCAGAAGATGAGCTGCATCAAACGATTAAAACCAGTTCAACTCAATACTAAAACTTTGAAAATGTCATTAACATTTAACAGATAAAGAATATTAGTGCAGAGTTGTGCAAAATGGAGGAGGTTCCGGTAACTTTAGTAAATTTTATTAGATACTTTTCAGTAGTGATGAATTTGAATTTTTTGATGGTAACCCAGTGCGATAATTCTCGTAGTTATTCTCGTATTTAAGAGTGGTAACCTAAACGAAATAACGAACTATCGTCCGATATCAATTTTAAGTGTTTTTTCCAAGGTGTTTGAAAAGATAGTTCTCGGCAGAATGATGTGTTTCCTCAATAAATTCAACTTGTTAGATCGTGCTCAGCATGGTTTCAGAAGTGGACACTCAACGCAGTCAGCTGCAGTCAGGTTTTTTGAATCTGTCTACGAGTGCTTGGACAAAAATTTGTTCGTGGCCGGTTTATTTTTTGATTTATCCTCGGCATTTGATACACTCTTTTTCGATTTTATACTTGGGAAATGCTACAATTTGGGTTTCGGGGGATATTTCTAGATTGGTTACGTAGCTATCTCAATGAAAGAAATATGATTGTTAAAATAGGTGAGAGTTATTCAGAAAGGTTAAATATTGACCTCGGAGTTCCTCAGGGTTCCGTACTGGGACCGCTTATATTTATATTATTCATAAATGATCTGCCTGCGAGGTTGGCCAGTTCATTGGTGACCCTATTTGCAGATGATGCCTCGGTGGTTGTTTCTGGAAAGAGTACTGGTGAACTCCTGGAGGCCTGTGAATCTATAATGAAGGAGTTCGTAAGCTGGTACCGATTGAACAATTGGATGGTGAATGTTGAAAAAACTGTGTGTGTTTACTTTTGTCTAAAAAACAATGAAATAAAATCATTTACTGTTAAATGTGGTGACAACACTATCTCACCATCTCGGACAACTAAGTTTCTGGGAATCCATGTTGACCAAAATTTAAGATGGTCAACTCACATTGATGTGTTGTGTAAGAGATTGAATAGTTCATTTTTTGCAATTAATAGAATCAAGAACATTTTACCTATGAGTTGTGTTATTAATGTATATTTTAGCTTAGTGTATAGTCATTTGTCATACAATATTTTACTCTGGGGTAGTAGTTCTGACCTATCAAGAGCATTTGTAGCACAAAAACGAATTCTACGTGCAATATTTAGCGTCAGTCCATTGCAATCGTGTAAATCACTTTTTATTGAGAACAAAATATTAACCCTACCTTGTATATACATCCTCAAATGTTTAATATATGCTAAGGAAAATGATAACAACTGGATAAAATTGTCGAATCATCAAAAATATGTTACGAGAAATACGCAAACTTTGTTGTTACCCAAACATAGGACCTACAAATTTGAATGCTCTCCATTATACCGAAGTAGCAAGCTATTTAATCACTTACCAACATTTATTAAATCATTGAAATTAAAATTGTTCAAAAGGGAAATCAAGAATCTACTTTTGAAAAATGGCTTCTATTCGGTAAATGAATATCTGTGCAAACCCTTAGTTGTTTAAGTTTATTAAATTTGTTGACTTGTCCTATACACAATGTAGTGTCTAAAGGGATTAAATAAATTATTATTATTATTATTATTTACTTCGTTTCTAGCTATACATTCTGTCACAGAAACCTTTCCGACAGATTCTGCGACAGAAATAGTCCACGTAAAAGGCGTACTATCGCAATTGCGGTGTCTAAATCCGTTTTCGATGTTATCGATTCGAAACTCGGGCGTCGTATTTCGAACTTAATGTTACGTGTAATATAAAATGTATAGCACATCACTTCGAATCTAGTTCCTCCATTACCTTGCGTTAAATTGACAGCATCATCTGTTTATTTACCTTCACGTTCCTGCGAAACCGGAATCGATGAGGCCTGAAATCGTTTTCAACCCCGGAAGAGATTCGATATACGTTGAATTTTCTAATAGGCAACGATCCTTCGGTCAGTTCGAATCATTCTTGCGTGCTTTTTGATGGGTCCCGCCTCGAGGAAGGAATTCGGGTTCAAATGGCCGCATCAGAAAAAATCAACTATTATCTTTGACGTTATGTAATATTGCAAAAACTCCTTTTGAACGGTATACTGTCGTGTAATAACTATTTAGGGAACATAGAACATTTTCTCGCTAGTAGCTAGAACGTGAAGAATTTCTTTGAATTATATTCTGAAAAATTCAGCTCAATTAAATATGATATTTGTAAAATACGAAGCATTTTCACTTCTTTCATTCTCCACGCATATTGCGTGGTTTACCACGTCTTAAAATGCATAATTTCCTTTTTTTCACTGTCTGAAATGACTTCCAATTCATGACTGGAACATAAAAGCATAACAATGTATCTTGGGTTGCATACTTTGATTACTCGGTGTGGTTTCGTGTGGCGTTCTAGGTAACTGAATTTTCTTCTAGAAATTATTCATGAATTTTCTCTAATGGTTACGATAAAAAAAGGGGGACATATCTTAAAGTTGATAACCGTTTTTTGCTAGTATATATTTCTGCGTGACATGATTAAACATGATGTCTGCGTGACATTTTGATTAAATATCTTATTGATTCAAGTCTGATGATCGTTTATGAATTTACCATTCTTTTTTGCCGGTACTGCTCTAATGAACTGTTGAAGCAGTTGAAGTAAACTCAGAGAAAGAAAATGACATAATTATAATTCAACATTCGTACCCTTCTTCAGGAATACAAAATTTCTGTTAATTAGACTAATCTATCATTCTGGAAAGTGACTGAGCTGCCACGAATTATATATGAGTTTCATCACAAAAAATTGAAAAAAAACCAGGAAGATGATTGCGACATTGAATTACGACTTGGTGAACTCGAGAGGTCTCACCTATTTGAGAATTTTGACTGAGTATTTTGTCAATTGCGTAGGATATAAGGAAAGAGTTTTTCATCTACGGTTGTCGAAGAGTCATGAATCTCCCTCATATGCCAGTGAAAGTAATTCAACTCCTAAAGCTCTATAGAATATAAATGCAAACTGTTTCACATTCATTTTGTATCCATTCGAAACCATGTGAAGATTGTTTCTGATGAAATAAAAATCTGAAATAAAATGAAAATGAAAATTGTTTTTCTTTTTTTTGTAGCACAGAAGATTCCTGTAGTTATTTGCCGCCATGGTATCTCGGTCATAGTAACAAAGTTAACCTGACAATACATCTCACTAAAGTTCTTCCAGAGGTTTCAATTCAGTCGACTAATTGGAATGAAAAGCTGTTTCGAAATCAATTCAACACGCAACTTGAACAGTATGACACAATGTGGCAACATCTGACTACAATCTGTTCAATTCTCAGATAAGCTTCAGATTTCCCTTCACGATCTGCAATTCAGATTGCAATATAACCCATCTCTCGATAAACACTTCAAACGCATAAATTATCACCAACTGCCACACAGTTTATGCAAGTATAAATAGAATAATTTTTATATGATGGAAATATGTGGGATCCATTATTACATTTTGTGAAATTTGTTCTATTAAAAGAGATCAGAACATAGACGTATTATATTGAACAAAAACACTTGGCACAAAATTTATAATGAATACTTGACAATTGTTTGGGGGTGTGACCCCATCTTCAGAAGTTGAAGCCTTAAAAGTTGGTTTAACTTTTGAAAAAAACTATTGTAAATTATTTATTATAAATTTTATGAAACCAAGACAAGTGTTTTTATTTAATATATTAAACAATGTTTCACCAGGAGATCAGCGAACATTCAATCAACTTTATATAAGGCATATTAGAGAAATCGTTGCTCGTAATGGCTATCAAGTGAATTTAAGAACGGTTCACTGACAAAAACCTTATTGTTTATGGTCCTTGGGAGAAATTCATCGCCTAAGCACAATACATTGGTTATGTGACCAACAGGCAATTTGGTGTAATCTTAACAGTATTATGGTGGACATAGAGAAGTGTTTCCTAGCTGGGGACCCACGCCGCACAGTTGGCAATTTGATTGTCAACAGGGGCAACTCTTTCCATAAGGGGACATAAGACTTTCAGAAAGGCTAAAAGGTGGAACATGGCACTAAAAGATTGGGCAACACCTGCATAGAGTATAAATATTGTTATCATCGTAAATCATTATTATTATTATCAATTTATTTAACCATCAAAATAATTACATGGCATGTCAATAAATTTCTTTAAATGTATACAAATGAAAGAACATTTTGAAACCTTTAAGTATCACATTGAACTATGTGCACAATAAAACATGAAATCAAAATCATAACATTCACAAAACTTGTACAAAACAATATATGATAATATACATGTCAGACTTCACTAGAAAGCATCATTGCTCAATTCCATAAACTCCTGTAAAGAGTAGAGGATGATTCAATACAGTAGGTTTTAAACGTTTCAAGAATATTTTGTCCGGCAGTTCCTTGATTCGTGAAGGTAACCTATTATGAAATTTATTACAATAATAATTAACTCCTATTTGAGTTCTTCTGAGCCTATGATATTCGGTGAGATAATCGTCTTTGCCACGTGTGTTATACGTGTGCATATTAATATTTGTCAGAAAAAGCTTCTTATTAGCACGTAAGTGCTTCAGACATGATAGTATAAAGACGGACAACACGATGAGTATCCAGAGATTTTTGAAGATTTTTCTGCAGGTCGATAACTTAGATTCACCACAAATCGCTCTAATCGCTTCTTTTTGTTTCAGCAGAATACCGTGGATCTCCGGACTATATCTCCAAATAAGGATATTGTACGTCGCGATAGAGTGAAAATTTAAAAAAATAGGCCAATTTAGCAATGTTCTCATTTGTGACGGACCTCATTCTGCGGATTGTGTAAATAGCACTGGAAAGCTTTTTGATTATTTCAGAAATATGGACTGAATGAGATACCTATCTTGTATTTTATTGCTTCTTTGAATTTTACGGTCACTTTTCCATCTATATTATGTTTTATTCGCTACCAAAGCCTAGTCATCGTTCATATTGAGTATATTCTGTCAAAAATGACGTTTGCAGACTGAGATAATCATTAATTTCATCTGGACGGCTATATATTTTTCCAAATTTGAAGAACTTGGGTGAACAAACTTTATATAGTACTCAAACTGTTAATGATAGGTGTCCAACTATATACCAATCAAGATAAAATAGAAAATTTCGTCAAAACCTTTGAATACTTGATCTTGAAGATAATTGACCAAGAGCTAGTCACCAATTTTGAGTTGTCAATTCAAACTCACCAAAACTTATCTAGTTAAAATTCAATACCTGCTTAAATATAAACCAGATTTCTATAATCTTAAGATCCAGATATATTAATATCTATATATAAAATATCTAGATCTATAATATTAAGATCAGAAGATTAACTAGGATATTAACTGTTTACTTTCTTATTGGGACTTGCCAGACCCCCAATGGAAAGAGCAAAATACCCTTACATTTCGAAGAGCGTAGAAAAAGAAATTTATTTTTTTATATCATCAATCACAAAACTTTTGGAAATTATTTTATATAATATTTCAAATCCATAATACAATCGCAAGAGCTTTTTTGTCTCTTCTAATTGTTGCCAGACGTTATAAATATTTTTTACAAATAGCTGTAATTTTGCCATTTCAGTAATCATGAAATTTACAGGCAATGAAGAAAAAGTATCTGGAAGTCCAATTATATAATGCCAGAATTAATTTTCATCGCTAACCATCTGCCAGAACGAAAAATAATATGGCACGAGTGAAAGCGAGATTGATTTCTCCAAGTCAGAAAATAATAAAACTGCAAATATAGACAGACAAATATCTAGAAGTACCAACTTACAAATTAATAGAAGAGATAGATTATTTTTCACACCAGGGACAAAACATTTATATACAACATTATTCTATCGAAAATAAAGTTATAAAGATTGAATAAAACTAATATTAAGTTGAACAAAGAAATGAAAAAGTTGCAATACATATTTTATAGGTTATATAAACCCACCTATAAGGTAAAATTTAATATGAGTGATTGATGTGAATATTACAAGTGATGATATATGATCTGATGAATATCTGATGAAACATAAAAAGAAGTTAATAATTTTTTGATACAATCTAGGGTGGAACGACTCCAGTGGTTCTTAATAATTTACCTGGTCGAATTTCACGTAAAATCAATTTCACCAGTCGGTTTTCCTCGCTCTAAAACGCTGCATTCAGTTACGGTCCGACTTCGGATCCTTTGACTTTGAAATTATAAGCAGTTTTTCGTCTAAAAATTAATCTCAGAGCACCGACAGAAATAATATAATCATCGACAAGCTGAGTCAGAATTCGTAGTCGTCTGTTTTTGGCATGGTAATCCAAACTTATAGCAGAGTTGAATTTAATTAAAAGTTTTTCCGGGCTTCGGAAGCGTTTCGGAGTGCTTTTCCAATATTTGTGCTCTCTATTATGTTTTGAATTGATTAATGCCAATTTGAGATTCTGTCGCACATTTTACATGTGGAGGTGTTAACTACTACGTGCAGGTTAATGACGAAACAAATTTAAATATTATTTACAATTCTTTATGCAGAAATATTGACAATGTAGTTGCAAAATTGTGAATTCACATTTGATAATATTATATTGAAAATTCTACGTCCCTGGACAATCCATTCTCCTTTTCTCCAGGAAGTAAGTGTTGATTTCTATGTATCTAAAATATCTTAACCTTTCCCCCTATTACCTATGCGCAAACATTTAGTTTTATCGGAATCTATGGAATAATTAGAACTAATGCAATGTTCTGAGTAACCCATAATATAAAAAGTTAATTTTAAAGAAGGAGAATTTTACGGGTTCTCAGAAAAATGGATCAATTCGAATCATTCCATGGTTTTTAAATGAATGTTTGTATGCAGGTTATAAACGAACCAATAGAATTTCAACTATCCTCCCTTCTCAATTCTATCTTTAGATGTAAATTTGCTAAGCTCTGTTGTTTAGTTAGTCTGATGATGAGCTGACCGCTCGAAACATGTCGACCAACGTTATAATTTCTGTATTCATAACGTACTTCCCTGTGAAATGTTATTGATAACACTGGCTAGCTCTAAAATTGGGGGAAGTATATAAATTCACCTGATTTTGTTTGAAATTTCCGTTGAAGATCTTTTGTTTCTAAGATTTCAAAAGAATTGGGATTGAAGATCTCGCTTAGCTTGAATCCAGATCTCTTCCTACTAGATCAAAGTTTTTCTACTTCTACTTCTTAGTCGTTCAACTGAAACGTAAATGATGAAATCCAACAAAAGAGTCATATAGTGAAACCTCAATTTGAAACTCTAGGGGATATAGAAAAATCTTTATTTGAAACTCCAAGGATATGATAAAACCTTAATTTGAATCTCCAGGGAATATGCTTGAATCTTAATTTGAATCTGCATGAGATCTGGTGAAACCTTAGTATGAAACTTCATAGGATATGGAGAAACCTTAATTCGAAACTCCAGAGATATTGTAAAACCTTAATTTAAAACTCCAGGGAATATGCTTGAACCTTAATTTGAAACTGCATGAGATCTGGTGAAACCTTAGTATGAAACTTCATAGGATATGGTGAAACCTTAATTTGAAACTCCAGGGATATGGTAAAACCTTAATTTAAAACTCCAGAGAATATGCTTAAACCTTAATTTGAAACTGCATGAAATCTGGTGGAACCTTAGTATGAGACTTCAAAGGATATGGTGAAACGTTAATTCGAAACTCCGGGGATATGATAAAACCTTAATTTAAAACTCCAGGGAATATGCTCAAACCTTAATTTGAACTTGCATGAGATCTGGCGAAACCTTAGTATGAGACTTCATAGGATATGGTGAAACCTTGATTTGAAACTCCAGGGATATAGTAAAACCTTAATTTAAAACTACAGGGAATATGCTCGAATTTTAATTTGAAACTGCAGGAGATCTGGTGAAACCTTGATTTGAAACTCGAGGGGATATAGCAAAACGTCAATTTGAAACTCCTGCGATATTCTGAAAAATATTTCAACAAATTCACTTTATGAAATTCATTCTGTTCTGTTGCGTAGATATATTGTCCATCTTGTTCAAAACATTTTATTCTTTGAATGAAAAAAACACGAGTTCATATCGATTAATCAGAAAAATTCAATAAGTAACGAAAGAAAGATTGAGAAGTTGATAAAGACTGTTTTTGTTTTGGTCACAATTTTAATATTTCACGTGAAATTGAAAATGTAATCTTAGTCTTAAATGTCTCTTAAACTTGAAAATTCCTTTGAAGAAAAATAATCGATGAAATAATCGATAATTCGAAATTTCAGCTTACTCAAAGCGCACTAAAAATTTATGAAGATAAATGATATTTAACAACCGAAAAACCTGACTTGAAGTTCTTATATTCGCTACGAGAATCCTACCATCGGAATGAATGCATTTATAACCGGAATATACTCCGTACTTACTTAATTCGGTGCCTTTGGAACTACGATTATATCATCAGATGCGTTCTTAACAATTATTTTTCAACCAGTGTAAGGTATTTTAAAACGGTACATACTATTATTCAATATATTTGTGAAACATTAAGCCAAGCGTTTGATTCAAAATGTTATTAAGGTTTTTGTTGCTGCGACTAAAATCCACTTAGACATATTGAAAGTATTTGCCAAAATTCTGTTTAGAAAATCCCATCATTCCGAAGAATTCTCAAACCTTCAATTTTCCTTTCTTTTCGTCTCAATGAAATTTTCGTAGACCTTTTCCGACGCCTACGTGTCAAAATCACGAAATCCGAAATGTATTCTATTCTCTCACAGAATGCTTTCATATTGTAGTTTTTGGAATGTGACTTTTCTCGCAGCTAGCGCCTCTTCTCTATCATCAGTCACGTCTGGAGCGACGCGGGGTGTCTTTCGCTTCCGGAAAATAGCTTTTCGGTTTTAATAAATTGCATCGAGTGCCGTTCGGGCCAAGAAAATTGCGAGAATGAGGACACGTTTTTATTTTAGCGAATTTTTTCAGTATTAAATTCTGGTAGTAGTGATTTAAATGTCTAAGATTCTGATGTTTATCTGAAATTCCTTTCTTAAATTTGAATACGGGTATTAAAATAATTCAATATCTGTATTTGAATTTCCAGAAAGTGGTAGTTTTGTATGGATTACAATATATTTGGAGAGAACGGTGTTGAAAACATTTCGAGAAAGCTTTTTCGAGGAAGAAAATTAAACAAATACCTAATTTTTTTGATGATACAAACTTATTTCCCGTGAATTAATGAATTATAATTCTTCTTTCAGAATGTACCATGTGTTTCGAATTTTAATATAAAAGAAGTGCAATGGAAAATTGCCTCTGATAGTTGATTGAAGTGGAAGACACGAGTTGAAATTCCAAGTTAAATGATTAATAAATTGAACATATTTCAGGAGTTTTAGAAAATTTAATATAAAGTTGATTGAATGTTTGCTGATCTTTTGGTGTGAACATTGTTCAATATATTAAATAAAAAACACAATGTTGGTTTCACGAACTTTATAATGAATGCTTGATAATTGTTTCGTTGAACTCTGGTTTACCTTTTGAAAATGGGGTAACAATCCCGAAACAATTGTCAAGTATTTATTATGAATTTTGCGAAGCTCAAGCAAAGTGTTTCGTATTTAATATAAAATTATATTTGAATATGAACTAAAATTCAAACACTTGATCTTTTGATTTACATTTTTATTGATAACATAGCATGACGCGTTTCGTCGTTACAACTTCTTACAGAGAAGTTACAGCAACTTCAAGTTACAACAACTTCTTCAGATGCTATTAGATGTCGTTTGTAACGACGAAACGTGTCATGTTCTTTTATCAATAAAAGTGTAACTCAAAAGTTCAAGTTTGGATTTCAGTTTATATTGAATTATAATGGATTCAAATCAAGTAAACAATAAACCAACACTATTCAATATAAAATTATTTATATTTTTCAATAAAATATTGTTTCGGTATACAATAGCTTCATTAGCTGGATGAACACTGACTACAGAAATATCGAATTCTATCTGTATACTATGATTGACCTTAAGGTTCAGTAGTAGCGCGTTGTTGACTGTCGATTTTTCGTGGAGTGTTGAACCGGGTTTCTGTAACTTTCAATTTTAAGACCTCAAAGAGAGTTGAGTTTCAAGCTTCTCTCCTCCTGTAGGATCTCATACTTGATGTTCATGTAAGGGTTTTTTTCGATACAATGTTATATGAATTCAGAATCTGATTCTTCCCTCTGGTAGCTTCTTTGGTGTTCTCTTAGAAGATTAGAAATATATATGTGTCACAATCATGTGGATAATTGATTCTTCAGGAGGAAAACTCGTAAACTTCAATGACAGACCTCAGAAATGAATCCAGGTAGCGTTTGAAGTAGAAGCTTTTTTATAGGCTTCAGTGTATATAAATTACGCTATAATATTTCTGTGATGTGGTTATATTAGTGGTTATAATCACGCTCATTACAGAATAAAAATATTCAATTTTCTCTGCATCAAGATCACGAATCCTTGAATGCCGAAATCTCATATGTCAGGATGAGAAATATGAATTACGAGAAGGATATACGGTGTCATTATTAGTAGCCAGAGATCCTCCTGCTACTAATAATGACAGAGCAGATTTCTGTATTATCTCTATGTGACGCACCATAACTACGTAGCAAGCGGTAAAATTACAGAAATAAAGAAATCTGTTTTAATCTCATTTGCTATTGATGTTTTTGAATTGAAACAGAGAATTCACCTGTTCACATAAAAATATGACTAATTTGAATGAATTTCACATCAAACTTATACTATACTGTTCGAAATAATTGCTACAAACAGTTTTTTCTTCGTTTGAGTTACTTTAGTAAGTATGTGAGTACTAAGGTGGCCAAAACACCCTCACACCTGCTCGTTTATTACCTGAGGTGACGTGAGGGTTCGACCTTGACCATCATTCACATTCTGACCGGTTTTGCCTCACCAGCAATTCAGTTGTGAGTCTATCAGTGCGACAGTTGGTGGTTTCAATTTTGATACGTGCTGCAGTGTCTTCTACAAAGATGGATATCACTACGAGGAAACGTTCCAAAATAATCGCGTTTAATGAACACACATCAATGACTGTAAGAGATATAGCTGGAGCTGTTGGTGTGGGAAAGTCTAGCGTTTCGAGAATTTTAAAAACATTTGAAGAAAGTGGCTCATGGTCTCCAAAAAGAAAAGGAAACTGTGGCCGCAAACGCAAAACTACTCCAACAACAGACAAATTGTTGATAAAAAATAGCCAGATTTATCCGAGAAAGACAACACTGATCTTCGAAGGGATCTAATGGTTTCTGGTGTGGAGGTGAGCACCTCAACTGTGCGAAAACGACTGATGGCGGTTGGCCGTAAGGCAAGAAGACCAAGAAGAAAGCAACTGCTTTCCCAGAAAATGATGAGGAAACGTTTGGCATGGGCCAAAGAGTACCGTGCGTGGACTGTGGACGACTAGAAGAAGGAGGTTTTTAGTGATGCAACACATTTGTTTGTTCAAGGGTACAAATCAAGTGTTGTTAGACGAAGTGATGGGGAGACTTTGCGGCCTGATCACATCCAGCAAACAGTAAAACATCCTTCGAAACAAATGTTTTGGGGTTTTTTCACAGCCAATAGCACTGAACGATTAGATCATATAACAGGGATGATGAATTCAGTTAAATATATGGAAATCTTGCTCACCCGGATTGTCCCATTCATGGAAACGTTTGTTGGAATATTTCAGTACGACCTGGCTCCCTGCCACAATTCCAAACAAGTGCAGGCCTTTACGCGTGAGAATGAAATAAAAGTACTCGATTGGCCAGAGAATTCACTTGATCTCAATCCCATTGGGAATTTATGGAATATTTTAAAGAGACGACTGGCTAAAATGGACAGCACTACAAAAGAAAAAATGATTATAAGTGCAATTCAGGTGTGGTTTCATAATGACGAATTGAAGAAAATCTACGCTACACTAGTGAAATCGATGCCTAAACGAGTTCAAGAAGTTATTTCTGCGAAAGCAGGACATACTTCATATTAATATGAAGAATTTACGCTATTTTGTATGTATTTACTTCATTAAAAGGTAAGATTTTACGAAAACATTGTTTTTTATCCCTTATCCCAATTAATTCGAACATTGTATTTAAGATACGTTCCAAGCAGAATTCGATAAATCATCGATATTTTGTGAAAATCGGTCGATGGTTTCACTTTCAGTTCAATGAAAGTTTGTTTAAACATCGATTCGGTGCAATATTTATTAAAATTTTCTGAGGAAGCTTAGTCAAACAACTTTTTATGAAATGAAACGTCAGCAGCATAAATTTTGGCAAGCGTAAACCATTCAATGGAAATATAATACAACATGACATTTAAAAGTGTGCTGGCAATCCACCCTCCTCGTATCAGAAACCAAGTAAGCAAAGTTTGTATAGCGAAGTAGTTGCCTAAGTCGGTCACAGACAAGCCCTTCTGTCGGTTAGGGGAATTAGATCCTTTCAACACAGTAATCAATGGGGGTCTGAAAGAATCTGGGGAGTTGTGACCCGCATATCAACCGCAGACGGTGTTTGATGTATAGCATTTTTGGCTCACTCTTCAATGTGAAAGAATTCGTATTCATAGATGGTGAGACTTTCAAATTTTTTTCAGAATCAAAACATATCCTAACGGAACAATTATAGGGCTAATAGAATTTAAACATAAGAAATAATAATATGTACTGCGATACATTCCCTATGTTGGGGTTCTTTAGGATGTATACCCAAACTCTGTTCAATATGAACAACTTTATTTAACATAACTATTCACTACATTTGAGTGCATTAATAATGTTTGTTGATGACGGACACGTTGACTGCTTGGCGACTAGCATGCGCAGTCGTCTTTTTTTCTTTCTTCTTGCTGGGACTACTCTATCGGTTGATGCATCCGGTGGCATGATGTGACTAGTCGCCACATACTCCCCCCGCAGTGTCACACATAGTTAGCATAACATGTGGGGAACGTACTAACCTCCCTGCATACTTTATGAAAATCTAATATGGATGGCAATGTAGTCCAATGTTCAATGCAATTAAGGCTGATTTCAATGGACTGTGGAATTCTTTGATGAGGCCGTTCGATTGTGGATATTACGAGGTGGTCTCTATTTTCGAATCCCTCGTGGATGAGCAAATTGCAGTGAGAGGTTATTTTTCAACTGCCGTCCTTGATCCGTTGTGAATGGCCAAGGTTCACTAATACGTGATATCCGAATCACGTGAATTCTCGTAGAATTTTGTCGCAATTGTATATGATAGAAAACACATAAAGTAAACTCGTCGTGAGACGCGTATATATATATATATATATATATATATATATATATATATATATATATATATATATATATATATATATATATATATATATATATATATATATATGAGTCTTGAAAATGAGCTAACGCTCGAAACATGTTGACTATACATATTGTTAAATAAATCGTGAAACATTAAGCCAAGAGTTTAATTTATTTTAATAAGGGTACTTTTTTTAGAATTCAATTATGTGTTTGTTGATTTGGTACAGTTATGCAGTTGGAAATCGAATTTGTCAATATCCTTTCGAAAAGTATGAAAAGCTTATTATTTAAAAAGTGATTATTTACGATAGTTTCCATTCATATTCGCGATTCATCATCAGTTGTCAATTCACTGAATTCTGGTCAGTTTCAGCGACCAACTAAACACTGATTCCATTCAATGAATCTGTGATTTTCAACAGAATCCTATTGAAATGCAAATGCAGCGTTGACTACAACATGCATTTCAGAACATGTGTAGGTAAACCACTGTTTCATTTCATTCGCGTCAAAACAAACAGCGAAAATAAAAACACGAGCAACGATAAAAACGATGTTTGGCGTGATTCCGCTGAAACTCATAGCGGAAAACATTTATGGATGTGGCCATCAATCATTTTATATGACTGTGCGAGTTCCATTTCTTTCAAAAACTGAGATTACAAGGTAGAGAAATACTAACCCATTTTCTTCCTGTCCTGAATCACATCGACAAATTTTAAGTTTTGAAATGAAGGGAATTATTTCTTGATAAATAAAATTAGAATTCTTGATAATTCCTTCAAAAAGTTTCACCCCATTTTCTATTTTCCATTACCAAGTAAAATAAAGAATTCTTGCAAAATTCTTTATGCCCCTAGGTGATTTACACCTGATTGATAGATGTGAGGTGATTGATAGAGATTAACCTGAATACCCATATTAACACTATTGAATATTGTACTTTTTTGTAACTGTAAGAATTAATATTTTTCGATTGATATGATGAGACTTTTTGTTATTGTTTCATACCCAAGTTTATTTATGAGATAGAGTGCGTGGAGGGTTCCAATCTTGATTCAACGTAACAAAGAACCAAAGAACGAAATTTCTGTCAGACAGAATTAACTTTGCTTTTTCTTCTCTGTGTTGTGTGGTCTTTATACTGCTGTATGATCCAGAACGGAAACATTTTATCTGTATTTGTTTGTGTGTATTTCATTGCGTCATCTCTATTTGTTGAAGATTTATATGAATCTGTAGCCTTTCTGTGAAGTCTAGCCTCAAACAATGAATATAATCCAGAAATAATAAACAATTTAATTAACAAAAAGCTTTTCAGAAGAGCGGCTACAGAAGTTTCTAATATTATCAAAGAAAAGTCAAAAATTTTAGACCAAGACACCAATTTTAAAATTAAAATCACTTTTGGCAAGATACAATATTGTTATTATAATCAAAAATAATAAATAAAAAATTAACTAAAATCAAATGTAGGGCATACAAAATTAACTGTGGTACTTGAAGAAATTTTATGTAGGCAGAACGTTTTTTCTTTTAAAGAAATTTCCGAATTAGATTATCTGAACATAAACGTAGTTTCGTAAAACAGAAAACAGATTCTCATTATGCCAATCGCTTATAAGAGCAGAGTCACATATTTAGTTCAGAGTTTGAACTATTGAATAGAGAGAATTAGAGATTAATACTAGCCCTTTACTCAATTTGTTCTATTAGAATATTCTAGGTAGCAGATTAGATTGATTACCTAATTTTAGTTACTTTACTTTCAATTTTATGCTTTTCCATGTTCAAAATTTAATTTTCCTTTATCTGTTTAAATCGTATTTAAATCGAGTTTTCCATGAAACAAGTTGAAACAATTTTTTTTCCAATAACACATTTGAATGTCCCTATACGAATATGAAACGAAAATACGAGTTCTGCAATCTAATTCGCACCTAAGCTCTCGACGAATTTCATAGTATTGCAATATCAAACGCTTCAACTGGTTGAAAACAAAGTTTGTACTAATTAACACCGTGACATGCATGACCAGGAATAGAGAAATAACGTACAGGTAGCCGGGGTTATTAGTCTACCGTGTCGTTGCTCGTCATATCTTCATTATCCTGAAATACAATTTCGACATGCAATGTGTTGTTTCGTAATAGAATATCTACACTGAATTTGACCGTCAGGAACTGTTCCCTCCGTTTAGTATTTCTAGCTTTTTGTAGTTTGATCTTCATATTATCCAGATCTTTGTCTTGACCATTCATCAAATTATGAATCAATTTATAAATCCAGAATGACCAGTAATCTATAAAATTCAGATAAATACTATACTATGTCAATTTCTGGATATTACGATATATTATTCGTAGAGATACTTGTTTCTGAAGTTCAAGTGCCTGTATTCACTGTTTTGAAGAAAACGATAATTAACAGTACATTACATAACCTCGAATGTAAAACATGGTAGATCACCGATAATTGAAAATCATTTAAGGGTCACAGATGACATTGAGTTTATTGGTGCATTAAAATGAAATGAAAATCAATGCAGCTAATACAGTTAATGCAATCAAACAATGCAGTTATGCACGAAATCCAAAATATCAGATAAGTTATTGCTGTGAAATAACGGGTATTTTTTTCAAAGGTATAGAACTTTAAGTTGGCATTACTGTTGAAGATGGCGACCGATTTAACAGCTGAGAAGTGATTTATTCTCAGTTTTGTTTGGCAATTCATCATGAATTGCCAAATGATCATCAAGCAAGGCGTAGATTCGTCGAATGGGTCCAAAACGAGATTGCCGTTGTTCCCGATTTTCATAAGCGAATTTTGTTTAGCGATGAAGCGCACTTCTGGTTGAATGGCTACGTCAACAAACAAAACTGCCGCATTTGGAGTGAAGATAATCCTCAAGTGTATGTCGAAACACCGTTACATCCAGAAAAACTGACTGTTTTTTGCGCTTTATGGGCTGGTGGAATCATTGGTCCGTACTTCTTCAAAACCGATGATGGTCAGAACGTTACAGTCAATGGTGATCGGTATAGAGCCATGATTACTAACTTTTTCATTCCTGAATTGAACAAACATGATGTCCAGGAGCGGTGGTTTCAGCAAGACGGCGCAACATGTCACACAGCTCGTTCCACAATCGATTTATTGAAAGACACGTTTGGTGACCGCCTAATTTCACGTTTTGGACCTGTGAATTGGGCCTCCAAGATCTTGTGATTTAACACCGCTAGACTACTTTCTGTGGGGCTATGTAAAGTCATTGGTCTATGCGGATGAGCCACAAACGCTTGACCATTTGAAAGACAATATTCGCCGTGTTATTGCCGATATACGGCCAGAAATGTTGGAAAAATTAATCGGAAATTGGACGTCCGGATTGGACTACATCCGAGCCAGCCGTGGTGTTATTATCTTTCAAATGAAAAAAAATTCTTGTTAATCGAACGATCCAGCGTTATTTTATTGCAATTTAAAGTTCTATACCTCTAAAAAAACAAGCAGATAATTAGAAGAAAGAACAATTAAATAGCGGATGCCCAGCTAGATTTTGGAAATAATTTAAACAGATAAAATAGTTATACAAGACATTTCAACAAAAGCTTGCTTGTTTTTTCAAGGGAGGCTACCTTTTATAGGAGTCTGTAAGTAGCATCGTTTTTCTATGCGCTTGCGTCACATTTGCACACCACGAACACGATGTAAAGTATGAAAATAGAGCATAGTTTCAAGTTGAAATATTATCTCCCTATTAGTGAATTGTTAACAAAAAGCTTATACGCCTTAGGAAAACTGTAGAATATAACCTTTAGGCATTCATCATTTGATCGAAAATGTTCGTTTGTCTGCTTCAATTTATGGCAGAAAATTTGATATCCACAAATATACCATGAAATAATTAGAACTGAAAATCGAGAAAAATTACAGAATGAAGAATTAATATTGCCAATAATGCCAGAAAGCAACGAAATATTCCTCTCTGTGTATGAACACCCAGTAGATCGAGTAGATAGCAAACAGCAATTTTAAATCGAAAAACGTTGGGTTTTCCGCCTGATAGCCAGAATAAATATTTGTTCTCATTTCAATCTCCGGAAAATTGTTTTCAGAAATGACGATTATTTTCCTCTTAGATTTTCCATTTTCTGCTCGAGGATCAACGGTTTTCAAGTATTTATCCAATGTATGGTAATGGAAAATTCATTCTATCACAGTGCCCGAATTCATGAGAGCTGGAAAATCGAGCTCGATTTTCTTCTATTCAAACGATTTAAAATCGAACTCTGTTCAAGTTTCGATGAACGATTAATTCAACTGAGTTCTGTTTTCTTTGAATACACTAGTTACCGACTATTTTGTAGAGATGTTTTTCAGGATATGGCAACAGAAATAGAATAAATATTTTCAAATAAGCATTAGAATCTTCGATTTATCCTGAAGATGTGTTGGAAAAATATGTCAGACGTATCTTTTTTTCTTCAAATTTTACTGCTCGTAGCTATCCACATAAAAATTATTGCATTTCATGCATAACAATGTTGAAATCTTTCATCATTAATGGAGAAAAATCTAGTTTCCTAGCTTGAAGGGCTTCAGATTACCCTTTTTTCGAGAAAGTGATATACTTATTTCTATTTATTCGAATGAGAGGTAATAATAAAACTTGTCTAAAAATCACTGACTGAACAATTCTTTATTTGACTAGTTTCGCCTTTTACAGCATTATCAAGACTTGATAAAAAATGAGCCTCAAATTCTACCGTGATATTTTTGGACACTCTGTGTTGAAAAAATCGCTTGACTATCGATTCCCGTGAATTGAAATTACCTTAGAGGCATAGAGTTCGATATCCGATACGCAACGCCCACTTCGTTCATATAAAAACGATTATTCCCGCCACAAATATAACCTTACTTTCGAACCGTCTAAATTGATCTCATTGTTTCACCTCTTGTCGACGTGGAAACTTTTCTGTTGCAACAAAAGAAGCCCGTTCCACTACGTAAAAACGTCAGCGCCTAAGTCGTTTCTGTGTTTTATGGCAAAAATAAATTCTCCTGTAACGTCTTCTTAACCATTGTAGCTACTGTAGTCAGCGCTTTGTGGAATCTAGGGGTGGTTAGAACGATCGATATGTACTGGCTGGAATGTTGGTTTGTAATCGACAATAAAAAACGGAGTTCGAGCTAATAAAACAGAATATTTGTATTTACATGCTCATTAACATTATGGATTTTATTTCACATATTTAAATGAATATTATAAATGTCTTGAACGTGTGTTGAAGACTTGCTTGTCCCAAAATGGGATATTGTATTGTTAAAGTTTGTACTTCTATTGTTCTTCAAAGATGAGGGCTGACTAAAATGAGATCAAATAAGTATGCAAAATATTTTTCAATCTAATTATTCTTGTATTTATCAAATGAACAAATTTCTGGTGAGCTGGCGAGGGTTTTAGAAAATGATTAAATTCTGGGCACTTTTATATATTCACTGAAACTTTCGATATAGCTCTCAAAATTGAAATATGAAGATCAATTTTTTATATTTCAGTCGATAATTTGTTCGTTACTCCAACCAGCGAGCTTCGGTAGAAACTTTCCGATCATTTCATTCGGTTTTTTCCATCGTAATATAATTACAAATTAATGAAGATTCGAAAATTATTTACGTGTTTTAAAAATCAATATGCGTAAAGCCCTCAGAACGTTGTTTCATATTCGTGGCTTAAATAGATTTTTTAGTAGCTGTATTTTCTCAAGTTTTTGGTCTTTTCAAATGTTTTTCTGGAAAAATGATCAACATTGGTTCGTTTATTGACAGTTGATTCCAGCTGACTGGATGGATAGGCTTTATACTACGGGAACTCCTTCATGTTGGTTAATATATTTTCTTTCTCGTTTATTATATTTTTTCTGTTGCGCATTCCTCTAGTGCAGTGAATTCTTCCCACAGGCAATATAATGGATCTCTTTACCACATTAGAGTGATAGAATCCCCATAGACCTGATCTTTAGAAGATGAAAAAGAAAAAGACATGCAGAAATATATTAATAATAATCACTATCAAATTTCAACCCATCTGCCTATGGGACACAGTTGAATGATGAAAAGTTTTTCTTGGAACAATCTCCTTCGAAATCTTGGACGAAGTGTATAAAGTTTGACAGCTGAATGCTGAAGTTTTATTCACTCTTTCGCTCAAATTAAAAATGTCTAAATCCCGATGATACTTTTGAAATCCGGCGGCGAAAAAATGGAGAATATTGCAACTTTCGAGGACTTTCTAACGAATTCAGTCCATTCGAATTGGATTTGATAGATTTCGTTCTGAGTTTTGAAGATTATCCAACTTCATTCGAAGTTTTCGAAATGAATTTCTGATTAAAATGTGCAAATGGAACCCAATTTCTGATTTCTATTTATGTTAGAAGTAAATGAATGGTTTAACTCTATATGTCTATATATATATATATATATATATATATATATATATATATATATATATATATATATATATATATATATATATATATATATATATTTATTCTCAGTTTGGTTTGGCAATTCATCATGAATAGACTGACGCCTGAACAGCGCTTGCAAATCGTGCAATTTTATTTCGAAAATAATGGTTCTGTGCGGAATATGTATCGCGCGAATTTTGTTTAGCGATGAAGCGCACTTCTGGTTGAATGGCTACGTCAACAAACAAAACTGCCGCATTTGGAGTGAAGATAATCCTCAAGTGTATGTCAAAACACCGTTACATTCAGAAAAACTGATTGTTTGGTGCGCTTTATGGGCTGGTGGAATCATTGGTCCGTACTTCTTTGAAAACGATGATGGCCAGAATGTCACAAACAATGTTGATCGGTGGAACACCAACAAGACGGCGGAACATGTCACACAGCTTGTGCCACAATCGATTTATTGAAAGACACGTTTGGTGACCGCCTAATTTCACGTTTTGGGCCTGTGAATTGACCTCCTTCTGATTTAACACCGCTAGACTACTTTCTTTGGGGCTATGTGAAGTCATTGGTCTATGCGGATAAGCCACAAACGCTTGACCTTTTGGAAGACAATATTCGCCGAGTTATTGCCGATATACGGCCAAAAATGTTGGAAAAAGTCATCGAAAATTGGATGTCCAGATTGGACTACATTCGAGCCAGCCGTGGTGATCATATGCCTGAAATCATATTTAAAATGTAATGCCATAAGATTGTCTTTCGAATAAAAACAAATTCTTGTCAATCGAAAAATCCATCGTTGTTTTATTACAATTTGAAGTTCTATACCTCTAAAAAAACACACTCTATAACATTCTCTTGGTTAATTTAAACTTTTCGAAAGAATTTTCTTCGTTCATCTTCTGCAGCAAGTGATTAAATATATATTCAATTACAAAATCAGACATGAGAAGGAAAACTAATTACGGTACGAAATTACGTTATACAAAATACACCTGCACCGCCTCTTCATCATAAAAGTTAATCAGTAAAGATCTGGCCTAATTAGGCAGTAAGGCCATTAAGGTCGCACAGTTTTAAAGAATAATTGACTTACCCTTCTAACCACATACATCGATCGAGAAATACACCGCCATTTGTCCCGCTAAATTTAATTTACCGCCGAAAGATTCCACAATATAGAAGGCAGAAGTAATTTAGTGGATCCTACGGGGTAAATTTCACAAATTCTTTTATCCCCAATTTTTTATTGCTCCACCGAAAATATTTACAGATGCCAGAGGCGGAATGCCTGTCTCAGAAAATATTTTACGTGCGTAGACAACAAATGTGAGGTTTTTCTACATTAAATGAACTTTAGTTTCTTCCCTTCGCATTGTTTCAGGATGTTTGGACTTCTTTCACCATCCTATAAGCTTTCTAGAAATTGAGACAGCAGGCAGAAGACACTCATCAAGTGGAATTCATTTTATTATATTTTCAGTTTAACATTGTTCGGAAAACTCAGTCTCTTGAACAGAGAGTACTCTTTGCTGCTAGATATATATATATATATATATATATATATATATATATATATATATATATATATATATATATATATATATATAATATAAATAATATTATTTGATGCGGAAGAAAATTAAAATGAAATTGAAGATTATCGGCATATCCCGCAGATTGGTAGCAGCCGCTGACACGTGTTTCGAGCTTATTGGCTCTCCTCAGAACGACGTAGCCAAGTTCTAGTTGTAGGAACCTGGAGGTGAAAAAACACAAGAAGAAAAATTGAGAAAAACAGACAACCTTTGAAGGAAGTCGCAACATTTTAGGCTACGCGTTTGTTCTTTCCGGATTGGGAAATTTGGAAACTGCTTTGCCCGTGAGGTGACTATTTATTCTTCAAAGGATGCTCTCAGCCGAGACGTTGAAAAAAATATAAATGATATTATAAATAATATTATTCGATGCGGAAGAAAATTAAAATGAGATTGTAGATTATCGGCATATCCTGCAGATTGGTAGCAGCCGCTGACACGTGTTTTGAGCTAATTGGCTCTCCTCAGAAGAGAAGTAAAATGTTGCGACTTCCTTCAGAGGTTGTTTGTTTTTCTTACTTTTTATTCTTGTGTTTTTTCACCTCCAGGTTCCTACAACTAGAACTTGGCTACGCCGTTCTTACCAACCTACATTAGTGATAGAATTCGATTATTTGAAGATGTACATACTTAAAATACGAGATTCAAAACAGACTTTATCCTTGGAAAATGTAACACCACACAAAAGCTCAAATCTATTTTGTTTAAAGGTTTAATTGAATTTAATGGACTTCCTGCACATATAAAAAACACTGAAAGTTCAAAAGACTTTTGAGAACGTTCATCTCAACGAAATGCAATACAGTTTGAAGTCACTCTAATTCAATTGGGCCTTGTTTTTGCTAGTACTCTAATTGATGTTTATCATGTAATATTAGTTAGGTGCTAAGTATAACGTTTCTGTTTTTGTGCAACTATAGAATTGACAGTTTAATCACTTTCAATATATCAAACGAGTTAATATATGGAATTATTGATAATCCGATCACTTTTAACTAACTCGAAGTGTTACATTTGCTCAGTCCATGGGTGTTGCCCAAGGCTCCACACGGGACACCTAGTGAAAACATGATTAGTGTAGCACAAATAGAGGAATACGTCTTTCACGACTCTCGAAAATATTCTGAAAATAAACATAATGGTTTACGAAATTGACCGGGTGAGCTGGTATAGTAAAATATGACTTTTCTTTGTTCAAAAACATCATTAAGTTCAATATCTGACATTTGCAATTTTTACATCCATTAAAATTTTTTTTTTAAATGAATGTAAAGGGTGTAAAGGGTTAAAAGTTTGTAAGGACCAGGAAATGGCGTTTCCCACGCAATTTAAGCCATGTTAGTCACGATTCTCTTCGGATAATGAAACCAATTAAGAATCCTATTAGCGTAACAAACTCAGATTGAAGTCATTTAATGGAAATCTGGGAGAACAATTCGATATCTCCACCCAATTAATTAAAGAAATCCTACAATTACGATTTTTCCAAGCTTGGCCCTAGGTTACCTAGGTAACGATCGGGAAATATTTAGCTGCTTTGCCTTCAGAGATTTTATGTGAAGGCCAATCTGAGTAACCTCTTTCTTCGAATACCGAAGCATTCGTTTCAAGAGAAAGAGTTTCAATCATTATGCAGGAAAAGAAAATTTTTATCTACTATAAGAACAGGACAACTTAATGAATTTTTTTGAAATTTTCATTTCAAAAGCACTCATAACTGTTTGAATTTATGGCCAGAATGAAGAAATTTGAATTATATAGAAAATAAATTGAATTTTTCTAGGAAATTATCGTTGAAAAATTCCAAATGAAAACCGTCTTTGTCACAATAACATTTAAGGAAGAAAAAAGCTAAGAAAAAGGATCCAAAGTAAAATCTATGTGGCTGTCTATTTTTCTATACAAAACTATTGTGAATGAAAAGTGTATGTGATTCCAAATAAATTCATGTATTCATTCTTTTCTTTTATATCCGATCAAGTGAAGAAAATATTCATAAAACCAAATCTATAGTTTTCTTCATAGAAATAAAAGTTATAAAGCGAATTCGAAATTGGAGGATTATTTGAAGTTCAAAGTGAATTAACTATATATTTATGCTTCAAAATATTATTGAAGCAAAATATATGGGAAAGAGGCGGAAAAGCGTCGGAATTTGGGCTCCTGGGAAATTCTTAGCGAAGTTTTGTGGCACCAATCGATACTGAATACTGTACCGCCGAGCTTTCTTTTACCTAGAACCTCATGAGATTCGTCTTCCTTTATATATATATATATATATATATATATATATATATATATATATATATATATATATATATATATATATTCAATTTATGATTTCTTCCTTTATTTCTTAGACTTTTATTTACATATATATTTTATCGAATGGAGTTCTTGGGTTATTAAGTCTATAAGTAACTGTTGGTAAATCTATATTTTATTTATATATAGTTTCTAACGTTTCGACAAACCAATGTTGTCTTCTTCAGAAAATTGTTTTTCCTTATAAAAGCTCTTCTCTGCACAAAATAGCGTCAAATTCTTTTAAAATTACAAATAATACGATAAAGAATATCAAAGTCACAATGTGAACGTTCCAAATTAAAAATCATTTTTAGAAATTTTACCTTGGAATCATAGAAATGTTATTGAAAATTAATGTCGCTTGGCGATAGGCGTTTCGTAATTGATGAGTTCTTTGTAGAACGAAACAATGCGTCAACGATTTCAATATTCCCTGAAATTAAGAGTTGGAGGGTTGTGGAAATATACATTTACAGCCATCTCAACTATGAAATTGTTGCCATTGATTTTAAATTTACGAATAAATCTCCTTGTATTCATGAAAATGAAACAATTTATACTTGTCGAGTGCTCTATTTGTAATCACAAATTTCTAATGAATATATCATATACAACATATAACCTCGAATTCACTTACCTTGAATATAAATGACAGATGACATTTTTAATGCTTTTTCACTAGATCTAATGGAGAATTTAATAAAATTACAGAACTTGTTGAAACAGCAAAAGTTGTCGTTTTATTGTTATTATTAGTTTTATATGTTAATGCTACTATTCTTCTTTTATACTGAAGAATAATTGATTTTTCAGAATTTTCTTTGGTTATTATTTGGTAATATAAAACAAATAAATGACGCAAGTGGATATCGAAATATTCCTCGACGTTCAATTAAATTTTACATTTTTGTTGTGAAAATGCAGCAACGCTTCCGGCGTTTTTCATTTGTCTTCACTGAAAACCGTATTCTGAACGTGACTTCCTCTTCAGAGCCACCTGTGTTTCAATTTATTGTTCTATTCCGTCTCTTCCCTAATGACTTTTATCTGTCAAAAAAGCAATGGGACGTTATTGCATGAAAATGGTGAAGTATTTCGAAACTTTGAAGGAATTAGAAACCAAAATGAGTTAAATTTGTGATTAATTTGTTCTTTGTATTCTCAATTTCGAGATTTGAGATTGTTTTCGTCCTTTCTGATTTTGATGAAGTTAACGATACTCTACTCAAATAATTTTTACTGTTCAATTCCCACCCAAATACCGAAAACAGCAACAAACTGAATATAATCGAATTTGTGAATATGTAAGATATTATACCTAAGGTTTGGAATTCTTTCTTCATTTGTTATATCTTAAAGTATTAATACAAAAGGAAAATTATTCAATATGTATCGGTCCTCTTATTCTTGCTTCGAGCATGAATAAAAACATTGATGGGTACGTAAGATACAAAACTTTGATACCAATATCTTATTCCCAACATTGTCTGCTAGAAAAATTTTGAGAAGAAACCATATAATGAAATTCAAAAATGCATTGAAATTTTTTAGTTATTTATTAACTGGAACACAATTTGGATGTTGAATCCGCCGTTTGATCAGAATAATTGATAAAAATCCCGAAAAAAATTTTCAATACACTCCACTCAGTTTCGGGCTATTAAAACATGAACAGAGTTCCTTATAATCAACATATTGAAAATAGATTAAAATTCTGAAACTCGTGTGAAGAGTATGAAAAATCTTGTCTGATTTGCACAAATGTTTCCAGTTATACGATACGAACATTGTACCATCCGTAGCATTGAAGTCTTGATAATGGCTCAATGCCCCGAAAAGCGAATGTGTATTAATACTATAATAAAACATCATATCTTCTCTCATCAATATAACAAATTATTACAATGTACAATGGCTATACAAAAAGGTACATCGTGAAAATGAATCTGGGATTTATTTATCCAAAAATACCTGAATTTATTTTTTTATTTCAAATCTTTTTATCGAAAACTTCACTTGAGTTTTCCATAAACAGAATTATCTTGATATTCTTCGTCAAGCTTTTTCTTTGTTGCTTCTAAAACTTTCGAAGACGTAAATAAAGCTCTTAAGGAAAGTGAATTTAAAAGTTATCTGTTATGAACTTCAGAAGTTCTCGTTTCTCTCAAACTATTATTTTATATTAGATAAATTGAGCTTTTGGTGTTGAAAAAGTGAAGAGACTCGAAACAAAATAACATATTAGTTGAGAATATTTCCATTCAAGATTTTTGAGGAAAATTCATAAACGTAGTCTGTAGAAGTTTTGTATTTGCAGTACTACATGTTGAGTACGTATTTTCCATATGAGTATGCGCTGTTTCATGGTCTCTTGTTTTTATTTGCCAATTCTGTGGCTTCGAAAGTCATCCCGGAATTAGATATCCAGCCAATTTGCTTCGGAACGGCGTACATAAAAGTGGAAAATTGGCTCGCGCCAACCGCGTTTTTCCGAGTCGTGAAAACATCAAATGAAACATTCATAAGAAACAAGTTCACAATTTAGGCCGTTTTGGAATTAAATGAAAATTTGATACTTTGATGATTAAATTGATAGGAACGATGTTTGAAGATTTTGTGTATGGAATTTCAGAGCTACTCATTGACTTCTGGCATAACTGGAAGAACATTGTCCAAAAATATAATGGTATGAGTATAAGAGAATATTAGTTCATCAATTTTCAACAGAATTTTTACTTCAATAGTTATATTCTGTCAACTGGATATTACTATGAAGCCACATCTGGTTTCTATCAACAAAAAATATGTTCCTTCGAATAAACACGCTGCACAAATATGTCTCCTCTTTAGTTTGGTTTCACAAGTTTGGACCAAGTAATTGCACCATAATTATGATATATGTATGTATATATCTGTTGTTTTCTTAATTATAGTACCACAAACACTATATTCTGTGACATAAAATCAAGAACATTCAATACGTTCTACGGGCATTACAGATAAGAGGGTTCTAATAAATTGTCATACTGATGATGCTACAGAAACCTGTTCTATATATATTCACTTAACTGTAGAGTGTTGAGTTATAAATCAACTATAATACTATCTCCAAGTCACACCAAGTCACTGTTAAGAATATGGAACCAGAATTGGTTCCATATTCATGCCTTGTACAATAATAAATAATAATAATGAAGGTAACGAAGCAAGATTGATGGCCTCAAATTGGTTTACCTCAAACAGGTTAGTTGTCCATGATGGGAAGACGGTTGAGATGATTTTCACCTTGAGGAAAACTGCTGATTCTTTTCTGATTGATTCTTCACTGTTTTTGGGAGTTGTGTTGGGTACGAGTCTCCGATGGGGTGCCCATACGGATTCGTTGGCTTCTAAGATTTGTAGGGTTGTTTTTCTGCTCGGGTCTTTGGCTGATTCATTCTCACTTTATATATTGAGGGTGGCATATTTTGCACTGGTGGAGTCCTTGATTCGCTATGCCATTTTAGCCTGGGGTAACTGTGCTACTCATGTTCTAATTTTTAGAATTCAAAGAAGAGTCCTACGTATATTGGCAGATTTCAGTTACCGAGAAGATTGCTGGGCAGCATTTATTAAACTCAAAATTTTAACATTTCAAAGTATATATTCTTGAAGCCTTGAAATTTGCACATGTCAATCAACCCTCATACGTCGAGACTGGCAGTACTCATGGATACTCCACCAGACATGGTGGTTATCTGAGGACGAATCTGTGCAGGTTAAGTATCACTCAAAAAGGGCCATTTTACATGTTATATAATTGATAATTTTACGTATTACAATGTTTTTCATTTATTTTTGAATCTTCCACACTATTGTGGATCCACGAGTGCAAACAATGTGAATTTTTTTGTGAAGCATAAAATAAATATTATTATATTATTATTATTATTAATAGCCTTGTACAATTGGGGAGTTTTGTCAAGATATTTAAATATCCACCTAGTCAAAAACTTCGTATTTGGTGGTAAACTCAAAACCCAAAAGCCACAAAAAATTCAACATTCTCAATCTACAGGACTACAATCAAGAGGCACTATAACCTTCAAATGTTAAAATATGTTATTGTCATTGTCATCTCCTCCTAGCCAAAACTTTTACATATTGGTGGTTAAAGCAAAAATTGAACTTGGAAATCAACAGATATGAAAGATTCTGCACTCTTGGTGTAACTGAAGAAATTCTAGAGGTATTGTCATTCATCAGTCTCGTCTAAACACAGGAGGAATTAGAGAAATGCCAAATTTTGATATTTTAGCCACAATGAATTCCTTGCTTCACATAAAAAAACAAGAGGTCTTTCTGGGCTCTTTTCTCCTTCCCCTCTTTCCGCTCTTGAAACAAATCCTCAAGTAGATTTGCATATAAGTTCATATTGGGAATAATGAAGAAAATTAATTGAAATTGACTAACTCCGTCAATTTTGATAGCTACACATCACATGAATCTTCCAATGGGACACTTCTGAAATTGGAATTAGAAGTGCAGAAAATGAACAGAAATACAGAATTCTTGCTCAGGGTATTGAAACAGTGTAATATGCATGCAGTAAATTCCAACCGTTCCTGGACATTGCCTGTTTGTGGGATATTAACTCATAAATCCTTCAGGATACAATGAATGAGTATACCTGATACGTATTGCATGAGGATAAACATTCGAAATTGAATTGCCAAATTCCATTTAGCTAGCGAATTCGAAGAATTCAATTAAACTAAAAGAGAATGCCAAAAATCCGAATGTTTCCTCTTCTCACTATTCATATTTTCAAGCCGTCGCTTGCCGCAAGGCACATTAATTAAGCTATATCCCTTCAAATTTGTGGTTGATCTTCACCCTAGTAGCCGTCCTACCTCCAACTGCCGATGCGTCAATCATTTAGGATTTCGTTTTATTGATAGAGTGTGAGATAAGGTGAATCAATCCCGTTAGATGGAGTTGTATGCGCAATTCTCTTCAGGGTAATCAGATCGGTTGGTTTGATTGACGTGATACACATGAGGAATGATATTTCAGATTAAATTTCTCAGAATGAGTACCGATTATGGTGTTTGATGTGGAGGACTGGATATAGATGGAATTCAATGTTGGATATGTAGCCACATATAGATATAAGAGGATTCCCTAGTCGCTCTACAACAAGATTCGAGAGATTTCCACCCTACGGCCTATACTGATTACTGCGGAATGTTACAAGGGATAGAAAGTTTCAATTTCTCTTCCAATATCTATAATTTCTACACAAGGCAACTTGTACGTGCTATGAACATGAAAGCATTGTTCAATTACCTAGCTCAATTCCCAGGGAATTAGAACAGTTTGTGTCATTACTTGCTTCCAAATTGACACAATAAGACATAACAACTCTTGCGTATTGTATTATTTGGTGATATCTGGTGATGGAATTTGTGAATAATTATAAAATCAAATGTTTATCAATGAACTTGATTGAATATCTAGCCTGATCTCTCTGTGAGATTCTTAGAATTTGGGCTAAGTTTAGTTAACTCACTAGGGATATGTACGTTTCTAGTTACGTTTCGATACTTTTTCTCGAAACACCGGCTTCGAGAAAAACCGGTTGTGAAGTATTAATAGGTATTTGGTATTAAGTTGAAACTATGGACACAAGAATTGTTATTATTGGGAAGAATATAACGAAAAACAGTTGCGTTCGAGTAACTTCAGTTGACACCTACTCTATATTTAGTTCGAAAGTATCGATATCAAACGAACTTCGTATCGGAGTTGTTGAGTAACTCCAAATTTTTATTCATACAATTTGATATTTCCTTTGATTTCGAACCCGAATATCCCGAGGGAAAAGTAGCATATCGATACCGGTACAAGTAACGCTGACCGATAAATATTCGATACGCAGTTCCAAAGTAGCGATACTTGAAGTACTTGATATAGCAGAAACATCTTGATTAGTTACTTATTTCCATTGATACAGTTTCCTGCACTATAGACGGTACAAAGCATGGATTCAAAAGATAATTGGTATGGTAAACAGCGAGATGGGATTAGCGAGTATGGTATGGGATTAACGAAAGACTAGTTATGCCAGGAAGAACATGAAAGTAGTGTATCCATACCGATACGAGAAAAGCTGACAGATACTTAGTCGATACTCAGTTTCTGAGTAGTGATACCGTAAGTACCCGATATCGCAAAAAGTTATTGTGGTAACTATTTTTTTCATTCAGTTCGTTTCATTCATTGTAGAAGGTGCAATTAAATCAAGAAGTGATCGGTATAGGAAAAAAGGAGGAGTGACTAATCGATATAATTCATTATTTTTTCCCATTTCTATCTCGAATAGGTTTGAGAAAAATTGTGAATATACAATAACTATACCGATACAAGTAACGTTAACCGATCCCTACTCGATACTCAGTTCCAAAGTAGCGATACAGAAACTACATGGTATCGAAAAAAGTTATCCAACTATTTTTATTTGTGCGTGTCGTTGCATTCACTAAGAGAAGGACATTTCAACAAGCTAGGCCTGCTTGATCAAACAGATTTTCACAATTTAAGAAAGGTCACTATGCATGGAAAAAATATTACGAAGTATTAAAAATATCCACAAATTTCAAAGTGTGTTGCCATTCACGTAAAAACTCTTTACGTGAAAGAGTAAAAGCTTTAGTAGAGAAAAAAAGCAGATAGAATGAAATTTATCTTCGAAAACCCAAAACATATCTTGTTAACTCAATGAGAAATGAAGAAATTATGGATAATTTTCGCTGAGACTCAAATATAACCTACCCTAGCTGTTCATGCACTGGCTTCGCGACTCTGATGGTTCATTCCTCTGTGATAAAAAATGAAATTCACCATTTTTTACGCTTTTATTCCTCTGACAAACATGACGCACGAATTCATCTGACATCTGAAGTTTCGACCCTAATGGACAACTCCAATGCCTGAGCAAGGTGGAAAATTTGTCACGGTTATATCATTTAGATAAGGCAGTTCGTTAGTCCAGACGTTTGGCCTGTCAAATTTGGCCCTAGAGTAGTTAGGGGTTAAATATAACTCAATAAAACATGACATTTTACGTAGCTTTCTATCAATTTCAACTTCGTATTTTATTTCCACTTGGGAGATCGTTACTACCCAGAAAGGCTTTAATTTCGATTGGGTTCGCATTTCCACTCTCTAATTTCAGAAAATATGTAAAAAATCATAAATTTCATTTACTAAGAACCTCATCTTTTTTTCTCGTATAAATTTTTTAAGATCATTGTATTATTTTCAATTCAGTGATAATGAATATATTTCCTTGAAAAATCTATCTATTAACGTAGTTCTGTTCAATAATATTTCAACTTTGAAATAAGCGATAAACACATTTTGAAAAGCAAACTTTGATAATTGTACAACTCTAAGCATACTATATTAAAAATAACAATATTATTCATTCTGCAGACTCTTTTATGAAAACCTATGTATAGAAGGACAATTCATGTTGCTTGACATTTGTCTTAATCTAAAACAAACTTTGCAAATTCACACTTTATACCCTAGAGTTATTACAAGTTTCAAGAAACTATATAATTCATTGAGTTCTTTGAATCCTTAATGAAAATACTATTTCTGAATTTTTATATTAAATTCAAACCAATGGCAAAATACTCCTAGATTTTGAGTTTTATTCTGAACTTTTTGGAATTTATCACCTGAAAGAATCTATGAAAACCTGAAACAGAAAGGATTAATTTGGAGAAAACGAGAGTTTGAATTGAGTTGAGAGAATTTGACAGAAATCCTGAATCTGTAATGAAACAATTCTGAATAATTCTGATCAGACAAATATTATCAACTGAGGTGTTGACCAAAAAAAAAAAAAATATGATGAAATAGAATGTAATAAAATATCCTAAGTATCAAAACGATAAATTGATGAAAATTGAGATGAAATGATAGCTTTTAATATATTATAATGAGATATTAGATTCCTAGGGAGTTTTGAATGATGATGTATCTTTAGATTTTCCCCAGTATTCAAAATTCTGAGAAAAAATTGTTGAAGATAACTTTTAAAGATGCAAATTGTTGTAGATTCGTTCTCGAAAAACGTCATTTGAATTCAGTTTCTGATTCAGAAATTACAATTCCACTTCAATTTGAATTTATCACTATTTTTCTGTTTGAATCTGAACTCTCAATGTTTTTGTATTTTGAGATGAATTTTCCGTTATTTTCATATAATTTGAGAACTTGTTTTGTTTCACAGCCTCTATTTTGTTATACCAATATATTCCACTTTGCCCAACGTAATTGGAATTTTTTTCCATTAACATTTTTGTTTTCTTTTATTCGATTTCATTTGTCTGTTTCAGATTTCTAAGTTGAAAAATTTCAGACAATATGAGCTACTATTCTAGAATTTAATTTTCCAATATAATCAAAGAAACATTTCTACTTTTTGTTATTCCAGTCTATATTTTTCTTTCATTTAACGTGGCATGCTCCTTGAAATAGCTAGTGTTTGAATGAGCGGTAATAATAAATACTGGTCTAAAAATCACTGACTGAACAATTCTTTATTCGACTAGTTTTGCCTTTCACGGTATCATCAAGAATGAATACATATTACAAAAACAACCTTTGAATATTTGCGGATCTGTTCGGATCACAGATTACACCTTAAATTCGGTCATAAAGGTGCGGATTTCCAAACTATTAGAGATTTAGCAGCAGGAAGTGGTTTAGGTCTAACTGGTCATTGAGAAGATTGTATTCATTGGATTTTTGGAGTTTATTTATTTCCATGGCTTCCAGGTAGTTCATTTTCATAACTTCTTCACTGCAATGAAGAATATTAGGTTTGAAACAGCGTGTGATTTTATGCCCTGTCAACTCTAGATGTTCCCGAAAAGCAGATTGTCCGTTTTTTAAACGTTCTTTTGGCCTAGTTTCAAAACGTCTTTCGGTCTTGGCAGTTTTGAAACTAGGCTGAAAAAAAACAGACAATCTGTTTTTCGGGAAATATCGAGTCGACAGGACATAAAATCGCACGCTGTTTCAAACCCAATATTCTCCATTACTGTGAAAAAGATATGAAAATGAACTACCTGGAGGCCATGGAAATGAATAAACTCCAAAAATCCGATAAATACAATATTCTCAATGACCAGTTAGACCTAAACCACTCCCTGCTGTTAAATCTCTGATAATTTGGAAATCCCCACCTTTATGACCGAATTTGAGGTGTATTCTATGGTTCAAACAGATCTGCCAATATTTAAAGGTTGTCTTTGTAATATGTATTCATTCTTGATGATGCCGTAAAAGGAGAAACTATTCGAATAAAGGATTGTTCGTTCACTCAGTGATTTTTACACAAGTATTTCTTATTTCCTTTCATTTAGATATGAATTATCAATAACAAGAATCAACACAGAATCAACTCTGTGAAAGTATCACAGAGTTGATCCATCGTCCATTGAATTTATAGCTAGTGCTTCTATTTCTTCTTGCTGGGGTGATGACTTCCAATCATCCTTCGAACATTCATATCTATCTCGTCACGCGATCATGCACACGTCAGGAGTTTTGAATAGAATATTTACACTGTGACGAAATTTCCCTAGACTAGGTGTCAGCACACTGCGAGTGAGCTCTCGTAATACGTGCCCTTTTCATGGCCCCACACCCCTAGATGAGCGGAACTTCAAAGAACAAACGGAGCCACTACACTACGTGTGAAGTGAGGACGTAAAAGTACTCACTACATTCGAATCTTTACGTCAACTCAAAATACACGGATTTCATAAAATATGAATGAGAATCTTGTATCCTTGTAGCAATGTAATTCCTTTTTGCTACAGTTGTCAAGCTTCAAAGAAGTAGTAACTATCCGAGCGAAAGGTTTGGAATGAAATCAGATAATCGGATTTTCTAGCATCAGCTTGTATGTAGGTATATGAAATACGCGCATCTGTAGATTTAGTTATTACAACATCATTCGGTTCGAAGAAACTGCGAGGCAATTCCTTTTTTTCTATTTTTCAAATCATAGAAATAAGTATAGCTTTTCTGGAACTCGACATGTGGCTTACTTCGATAGGGTAACCATAAATATATTATTTTTTAATATATAATATCATTTCAAAGTGCAAAATTATGTCTTTTTTTTGAAAAAAGTATGGTTCATTTGAATTACAACGTGAATAGTAATAAAATCAATAGATGTACCGAATTCAGAGATTCAGGAGTAACTTTTGACCAAAATTAACTGTTGCTACTTACATTAATGATATTGTTTCAAGCTCTTACAGAACATTAGGTTTTGTAAAGGCTAAGTGGCTCTCTCAATTTGAATCAACTATGCTCCTATACAGTACCTTAGTACGTTCAAAACAAGAATATGCTATTGTCGTTTGGAATCCAGGAGACGTGCGTAATATGCGGAATCTTGAATCCGTGCAAAGACGATTTTTGAAATATTTATGGTTTTGCTCCGACGGTGTGTATCCGAGGTATGAGTCATGAGTTATTCACTACAAGATTTAATGTTCCATCACTTGAAACACGTAGGAAATATTTGGGAATAATGATCCTGTATAAACTGATAAGGTTTTCTGTTGATTGTTCTTTTTTCTTTTCCTCATAAATTTTCGTGCTCCGAGATTAACTTGTAGAAATATAAACATTTTATCCAACTCTGGCTCGTATTATTGTTCTGGCTTTTTCACCACTTCATAAAATTTGTGGTGAATTTGAGGCTTTTCATGACTTCATCGACATGTTTGCATGCTTGCCTGGCGATATCAGACGAGCTCTTACCTGACTGTTTTTCAGTTATAAGTTTTTTAGATCATAGTATTTCTTCTAGCTTGTGGGTGAGCTTTAATGTCTGCTTGCCCACAGAGTTATCGTTCATATTTATTGTTTGTACATTATTGGTTTTATTTCTAGCTCGTTTCTACATATTGAAAAACTGTATTTTTTCCACTCAGTAATTGGCTCACTCTATTGAGTATTTGTTAATAAATAAACAAATAAATGAATTTTGAATTGTAGACTTACTAAGAAGAGACTGATTGGTTTAAAATTTTATTTGGTTATTCTTTTCCACCCTGAAAAATGAGGTAACACCCCGAAACAGTCATGATTTGATTCGGACCGCTCTTTGAAGATCGTTTTACGTATTTTCAATTTTATGTGTATCTTCAATGCTAATCAGATATTTGTGTTATCAAAATTGAATTTAGTGAATGTTTTTTATATTCTGTCGTAGTTCTTTAAAACTATTCCATTTTCAAAAACTCTGTAGACTCATCGCTGACTGAAATGACTAACTTGCTAAGACTGTCTGATATTTTTTTGTGGAAATATGTACATTCTAATATAGTAATTCGAATAGAGAACTCGAAAAATAGGTGGGAAACTGACTTTTTCTTCGAAATTCCAGTAAATAAAACATTGCTTTGAACATTTTTTTTGGAAAATTTCTCTTCGATTCCTCATCAATTTATACCAAGAACTGCGAAAAGAGATATTTTTGAATGATATATAGAATATAGTAATCAATTCAACTTGCTCAGAGCACAAAAGTGTTTATATACTCATATAAATATATAAATATATCACTATATTTTGAGAAACTTAGTTTTATTAACAAAAATCTTACCTCGAACAAACAGAGCGATCTGATCTCACTCTAGTGCTTGAAAAGTCAAACCTATTACCAGAACTTTCTAATATTTGGTTGAAACAGGATTTGTTTCACAAACACATCGACATGATCAGATGAATGATAAATGGTACAATATTTCAACCACGTTGAATCTACGTAGTTTTCAAAAAGAAATAGATAAAATGAAGAATTATATTTTCCATTTCATGAAGTGATAACCCCTGAAGTTTTTTCACTTTCGATTTCTTGAGCTTCTAACTAACTTTTCATCATTTTTACTCTCTACAAGCAATATTTCTGATCCTCACTTGCTACACATATTGCAACAACTTGATAGGTCACCACGAATGACTTCCGCTCATTTGCAAGGCGAAAATGCACCGAATTCGACTACAAAATCTTCATCACCTCCAATGGGAAATCTTTCTTCCTGAAATAAATATTTTCTACTTGTTCAAACGAAGAATTATCTTTAGGCTATGATTTAATGAAGCGGTCTAAGCTAAAAGCTAAAATATCATGAATTTTCTGTTTTCAATCTCAACATTGCGAGGTCTTTGTGATAGAAACGTGGGAGAAATCGTGTCTCGTATAAATTATCACAAGGGTGCAAATTCTATAGACGAAAGATACAGTTTAAAATAATGAACCTTTACTCTTATCTTCATAGCCGCGGACGTGCATTAATTATTAAACATGCTACTTCCATGTTTCTACTGATGAGAATATAACGCCTAATTACCTACGGCTTCAATTGATTATTTTGTGGATTCCCAATTGCCACTGCGCAAGACAGCTCCTGATGGAGTTTCATTCCAGACAATATAGATAAATATATGCCACTCTTTGTAGTTATATTTATCATTTATATTTTATTATTATATTTTTATTTAGCATAATAAATATTCATTTGTTGCTCTTGGAAACATACCGACTTATATAACTATAATTATGTATATTTATTATAATGTATATTATTTATATATATATATATATATATATATATATATATATATATATATATATATATATATATATATATATATATATATATATATATATATATATATATATATATATATATATATATACCCTAAATTGACGTTTTCTGCATTGGTGAATTTAACACTCTGCAGATCACTTTGATATTACATACACATTTTGACAGCGAGCTTGACACATTGAGCTGTGAAAATTGTCGAAAACTTCATGTGAAAAAATTAATTGAAAACTTCAAAATATACGTATTGGATAGTATCGGCATATACTTGGTGCGAATTCAATAAATAACAATAGGATAATAAATAATAATAGGCTAATAGGAAACACTTGAATTTGATTCATACTTTTATTGTCATAACGTGACGCGTTTCATGTGGTTGCCGAAATATTCAGGAGCTAATAGAATATTTTTATACTCATGAAGTTGTTATGAAACGTATTCTGTTAGCGTCTGAAGAAGTTGAAACGTGTCACATTAAGACCAAAAAGTGTAATTCAAATTCAAGTATTTGACTGATCCTACAACATCAAAATATACAGTTTTTTAACTCGAGATATATCAACTGAAAGTAGGTATTGACTGATTCATCATGAATAAAGCTTCACCATGATTTAGTTTCAGAAAAATAGCATAGATATAAGAAGAAAAAACATTCTTTTTTCAGTTGTAATCTCGTCCTGTCCAAAGAGGGCTATATAACGGAAATAGCAATAGCAGTAAAATATTTATAACTTTTTTATGATGTTAAACATAAAATCCAATTTTATCGTGTTTTCCACCAGAAAGTATGTCTTTTACTCACAGCCAAGACAAAGATTCAACCTCAATCACAAATATAATATATATGACATTCATTCTTCCTCTAGCTGCACCGGAGAACTTCGCAACGTCCAACTATTAACAGTCAATGAATGGTGTGATACCCTCAAGCTCAACTCAAATGAATACAATCTTAGTACATGCTTTTTATCTTTGAATACAATTCAATAAAATTAGTAGCACGCTTCTGTTTCGAATATTCTGATATAATTCGAAGAAGAAAAGATTACCGCTCTCATCCTGTCATGACTGTAAGTGATGAGTCATCGCTCGACTTCTATCTGCAGTCAAATTAGCCTTTCATCTCCATCTTTATAAAATCTTCATCCAGTATATAGCTTTAGTATTATATATGTTTGAATAATCTAATGTAATGTGTGGTCGTTTATAGGTCTATATAATTTCTTAACATTGCATTATCATGAAGTTCCTTTGAGACTCAATCAATGCCAATGAACAGAAAAAGAAAATACAGAAATAGATAGTTAACAAATATTCGACGTGATTCTTTAAATTTGCATAACTTTTTTATTCGTGAACTGATTGACGTGAAATGAATACTAAATATTAAGTGAAGCTCAACACTTTATATTAGTGCCAACCCAATCTGAATCAGAATTCTGAGATAAGCTTGCACAATCGCACAGACAAGCAGACAGAAATTCCAAGTTTTGGGTGACATTACATTTAAAAAGGCCCAATATTTTTTTCCCATATATCTTCCATGTACAGAGATCTATACATATTATCATATATATTACTTTGCTGTAATATATATCGCTTTGTATGTATACAGTAGAGTCCGTTTATAATGACATCGAAAGGAATTGACAAACACGTCATAATAAGCGGACGTCATACAAAGCGTTTTGTGAAATGAAAAATCTTTTTTATGTAAATATGTATGTACTTAAGTATTTTAATGCAGAAACATAGTAATTACTAAATTTGTAAACATACATATTAAATCAAAATCAAAATTTCACGTAATCAGCACATTATAACACATACAAGTGTATTTTTTACTGTAAGTAATCTGTAATTTTTGTCTGCTTTTGTTTTTTCATTTTATTGTAAAAACAGTCTCTAATACTATTGTGTATATAAGACATAGCTATGGTCAAATTATCATTTTCAATATTGCTGTGAACAAATCGTGATAATAATTCTGCAGCTTTTAATGCCTCTTCTGCAGTAGGTAATGGTGCTTCCTCGACTTCCTCTTCCCCATCACTTTCGAGTTGTTCCTTAGCACTAATGTTCTGTACGATATTTTCATCGGTGGGTTCTTCGGATGTGAGGAGAGCGCTATCGATGTCAACATATTCTTCCCACATTTCTGGTGCTGCTAAAGAATCTGAATGTAGGTTTCGTGACCACAAAGATAAAGGAATGTCATCTTCTTCTTCGAATTCATGTTCTGATATTTTAATAGGTAAACCGTCGTGGCTTTCAATAAATCCTGCATGTTTAAAACAGTTATGAATGGTACTTTGTGACATTTTATTCCAGGCATCATTAACCATCAGAATTGCATCTAGCACCGTTATTTTTGTAGAAGAGTTGTTTTCATTAGCATCAAGACAATTAATCATTTTGAGCACAAGGTTCTTCCTAAAATTCGTTTTGAGTGATCGTATTATTCCCTGATCCATTGGCTGTAGTACTGATGTTGTATTCGGCGGAAGGAAAGCAAGTGTTATAGACTTTAAATCAGGAACATTTGGATGCGCCGGGCAATTATCAACCAGCAATAGAATCTTTTTCTTCTTCTTTACCAAATCATGATCCCAATCACGAAGCCATTTTTCAAAAAGTGCTGACGTCATCCAAGCTTTACGATTGTTAGCATAATCAACAGGTAATGATTTGACACTTCTAAAACATCTTGGTTTTTGTGACTTTCCAATAATGAGCAATTTCTTCTTCTCTGTGCCACTCATATTCGCTGCATCAATTTGTAAAAAAGTCCAGTTTCATCAGCATTAAATATCTCATCATCAGAAAATTGTCTTCGTAAATTCGGCCACACAGATATCAACCAGTTTGTTGTTGAATTTTGATCAACAGACGAAGATTCACCGACAATTTTTCCCGCCACAATGTTATTTCGAACTTTAAAACGACTGATCCAGCTTGCAGAACAATTGAAGTCGAGAATACCAAAACGCGCGGCAAAACCATTTGCCTTTTCCTGTAGCATAGGGCCGCTGACAGGTATTCCTTTGTTTCTCATGTTTTTAAACCACTGAATTAATGCTTGATCAACATTTTCTTGTCGTGATTTTCGAAGCCTCTTCGGTTTCAAAACATTTGAATTGAACGACTGCTTAATGCGGTTCTTGTTTTTGAAAATCATTGACGTCATAATAACCGGTTGGTCAATATAGGCGGAGTCATAATAAACGGATTCTATATATATATATATATATATATATATATATATATATATATATATATATGTATATATCGCTTTGCTTGCGAAGTTGTCCCTGTTTTTGGTGACACTATATGCCGATGATTCATCGGTGGTCGTTTCTGGCAGGACTCCTGAAGAACTTCTGGAGGCATGTGAATACATTGTGAAGGAGTTTGTAAGTTGGTGTCGAACGAACAATCTGATAGTGAACGTTGACAAAACTGTATGTGTTCATTTTTGTCTGAAGGGCAATGGAATTAGTACGTTGGATGTTAAATAAGGGGACAACACTATTATCATCATCCCAATCAACAAAGTTTCTTGGAATATATGTAGACAGAAATTTGAGTTGAACATCACACATTGAGGTCTTATGTAAAAAATTGAGTAACTCATTTTTTGCATTCTCTAGAATTAAGCACATCGTACCTAGAAACTGTGTTATGAATGTATATTACAGTCTGTTGTGATGTGGGGCTGCTCTACAGAAATAAATGGGGTGTTTATTACACAAAAGCGAATACTTCGATTAATATTCAATATTCATCAACGAACATCTTGCAAACCTATCTTCATTAATAATTACATACTCACCTTACCGTGTTTATATATTTATAGATGTTTGTTATATGTTAAAGAAAATGAAAATAGGTTTATTGAACTGGATAGTAATCATGAGTATTCAACAAGGAACAGACATGTAATACTTATTCCTATGCATAAAACAGCTAAATTTGAGCACTCTCTCTTTTATCAGAGTATTAGAATTTTCATCCATTTACCATCGAATTTGAAAGCACTGAAAGCTCATATTTTTTAAGAGGAGAGTTAAATCTCTGCTCTTAGCAAAGGCATACTATAGTGTGACAGAGTATTGCGATGATTTGAATGTAGGCAATAATGTATGAATCAATTTTTTTTATCATATTTTTTTATATTTTTTCAACACAAATGTTCTTCACCATGTGAAAATGTCTGAAATGTTTAATATTTCTGAGGTAATTTTTTTCTTTTCAAATAAAGTTGTATATTATTGTAGATACAAATTTAACCAATATTTTTGTTTGAAGCAATATTTTTGCTCGAGGGCTGAATGGAAGATCAGACTCAAAACTGAATTCAGTCCTTTTGAGAGCATTCTTCTTAGTTGTAATTATTGTATCAATTGAAATGAATGTCATTCTACAATGTGAAGAATGTTTCTCAATAAATTTATTTTATTATTATTTCATTATTATGTATGAATATGATAATTTTTCATAAATACAAGTATGAAGAATTGTTTTCCATTTCGTTATAATGAGATTATTCGATTGTGTCAATATCGACAAAACGAAGTAAATTTCACAATTTACCCCACTTTCAGTGAAACCCATTTCGCTTTCTCAAGTCTTAAATTTTCTGGAGTAATTTATTCCTGAATTCAAATGAACCTGAAAGCAGGCTATTCATCAACCTCAATCTTTAGTCTCAAAGTACGCTGTTCCCATTCATTATCTTTCATTTTAAATATCAGTTTCTTTCATTCTGTGAATTCCGATTCATTTTTGAAATGAAAATATTTTAATAACTAAATGAACATCTTCAAAGTGTCGGTGGTGTTCAACATCTGGTCCTTACGATTGAAATCGAGGCACAGATTTGATGATATAATTAATTATCAATGAGTCTCCTTCATCTATTTTTATGAGAATAAAAAGTCATCACAAAATAAAGGTTATTTTTTTAGAGGTATAGAACTTTAAATTGCAATAAAACAACGATGAATCATTCGATTGACAAGAATTTTTTTATTCGAAAGATAATCTTGTGGCATTACATTTTAAATATGATTTCTGGGATATGACCGCCACGGCTGGCTCGGATGTAGTCCAATCTGGACGTCCAATTTTCGATGAATTTTTCCAACATTCGTGGCCGTATATCGGCAATAACACAGCGAATATTGTCTTCCAAATGGTCAAGCCTTTGTGGCTTATCCGCTTAGACCAATGACTTTACATAACCTCACAGAAAGTATTCTAGCGGTGTTAAATCACAAGATCTTGGAGGCCTATTCACAGGTCAAAACGTGAAATTAGGCGGTCACCAAACGTGTCTTTCAATAAATCGACTGTGGCGCGAGCTGTGTGACATTTTACGCCACCTTGTTGAAACCACAGCTCCTGGACATCATCGTTGTTCAATTCAGGAATGAAAAAGTTAGTAATCATGGCTCTATACCGATTACCATTGACTGTAATGTTCTGGTCATCATAGTTTTTGAAGAAGTACAGACCAATGATTCCACCAGCCCATAAAGTGCACTAAACAGTCAGTTTTTCTGGATGTAACGGTGTTTTGACATGCACTTGAGGAGTATCTTCACTCCAAATGCGGCAGTTTTGTTTGTTGACGTAGTTCAACCAGAAGTGCGCTTCATCGCTAAACAAAATTAGCTTATGAAAATCGGGAACAACGGCAATCTCGTTTTAGGCCCATTCGACGAATCTACGCTTTGCTTGATGATCGTTTGGCTTCAATTCTTGCACGAGTTGGATTTTGTAAGCACGCAAACCAAGATCCTTCCGCAAAATCTTCCATAAAGTGGATGGACAGAGATCCAATTGCTGTGCACGATGGCGGATGGACTCACTCGGGTCTTCCTCAATGCTACGCTCTACAGTAGCAATAGCTTCTTCTGTACGCATCGTACGGCGTCTCTGGGGATGCGAATTATCAATAAGAGTAAACGTGGTGCGAAAACGTTCCATGGTTAATCGAATTAACTGCTCTGATGGACGATTTTGTCGACGATAAAATGAACCTAGTGCGCGATACGTATTCCGCACAGAACCATTATTTTCGAAATAAAATTGCACTATTTGCAAGCGTTGTTCAGGCGTGAGTCTATTCATGATGAATTGCCAAACCAAACTGAGAATAAATTACTTCTCAGCTGTCAAATCGGTCGCCATCTTCATCAGTAATGCCAACTTAAAGTTCTATTCCTCTAAAAAAAAACAACCGTTATAATAAATGAAATTGGGCATAAATAGATTGATGCAATTCGAATTGTTGCATTTTAGAAAATAAACAGAAGGAGATGAAATTGGAAAAAACAAGAATGAAAGTCGAAATAAAATATGTAGTTGAATATCTAGTACAGAATTTATTGAACATTTATCAAATGACCAGTAGCTCATTCGCAATGAAAACCTTTCAATATGTCTTTCAAATTGGGCTTGATCAGTATTCCTCACATAAGGAGAAAACTTGTTATGAAATTTGAAACAATAGAAATTTTGATCATTCTGTGATTTGGGAAGTCTGCAACTGCCTGTACCTAAATCCTGTTCATTTCTCGTGTCAAACGAGATCTGTTTCAAAAAGAATAGGTGAATTTTGAATATTCGCGGGCTATTAACAATCGATTATCGATTTTTTTTCGTTATGTTACTACACATGTGTTGATATCATCAGCCATTTTGGATTAGTAGTTTGTTTTTGACAACTGAAAACGTTAGTTACGGTTTTGTGTGTTCTTTGAATCCTTAATCTCGAAACAAATGATTCAAAAAATATCTGTTAAATTTTGCGTTAAACTTTGTCATTTTTTTTCAGATTATGACAATAGATTAGGTATTCTTTAACATGAAGACAATGAAAAGTCCGGATTTTTAGCTGTGAAGATGCTTTTCTGAAGCAGGATCGATAGTTTAGATTTCTTAAAAATCTAAAACCTTTCTTTTATGTCCAAAAATACTCATTTCTCCAGAATTTTGTGAAAATAAAGTATTCCATATTTCATGATATCAATCATGAAATAAAATGTGAATATATGTCAATAAATCACATTCTGAAGTCATATATTCAATTTTCAATGAATTTCGAATGGAATATGAAATATTGTTTAGGTAATTAAAAGAACAAACCAATGATCAGAAATGTACAACAAAGATTCAGAGAATACATGGAACGCCAATTATATTCTTCTAAAATTGTACACTTGATACATTTCGAAATATTCCGACATCGAACTCCTTTCAGTTCAATTATTTAACGAAATCGATGAGGTGTTCTAGCGTAAGGTATTTTGCATCAATAGTAACATGCCAGTGCATGTGTTTTCAGAGAATTTACAATTCTAATTAGCTCTCGAAGTAGTACAATTGATATTCTGAACGAAACTTTTTCACTATACGACAATGATTATACTTTCAACACACTTTTGTGAACGAAAAAACAATGGTTTTGTTTCATTCGTTGCATTTTCATTCCGGCTTAGCCTACTGATGAAAACGTACATTTATCAGTGGACTAGTTTTCTACCTGTAATATCCACGAGTTTGCATTTAGAGAAAATATTTCAATTTCATGTAGTATTATATATTAAAATTTTATAGAACGTCAATAGAAAATTGAAAATTTTTTCTCCTAAGGTTGAAGTAAAATAATGTGTGATTCGAAGTCATCTGAAACACCAGGGCAATATACATATTGACCCATATATGTTTCTGAATGAGAATAAAAAAATTTGGTTTTGGGAACCGAAGTTTCCATTTTATTGCTAACAAGCTCAACTAATATAAAATTTGAAACAGGTCAGATTAAGAAGATATATTTCGACAAATAACTTGTACTTTCAAATGTCCTAGTTTTTAAGAATTCGTTATCGTTTACCATAGATTGATACGAGAACACAGAGAAATAAGTCTTAGGTATGACACATAAAGGAGTTACTGAATCTGTGTGAAATCATTGAGATGATTGCTATGCTTGCTACAGGTTTCGACTATTTTCTAGGGTTGATATTTGTGGAAACCCCGATAGATGGCCATTGTCATTTTTCATTACAATTACTGCTAATATTCGGATAAACTAGGTAATTTGGGAAGAATTTGATGATCAATATGCTTGGTCGAAGGATGAACATTACTGGTGATACCCCGAAGCGCTTAAAATGAAAAGTCTTTCCTTTAGACGTAGTAGTCACTAAAAACTGCCAAAAAGAAAGAACTGTTGTATATATAAATATAGAACAAAATGAAAATATGAGAGTGTTTTTCTTTGCTTGAGCTTTTGGAACTTATAGCTGTATCTTTCTCAGCAGACTGACAAAATGAATCTGAAAATGAAAAACTCATAATGATTCACGATAGTGGAAATGTGAGAAGGATGATAGATATATATTTTAGATTTTCTCAAAGATATAAGAATTGATTGTTTAATTGGCTCGACTGAAGAATTACTTAAATTTTTATTTGATTCTGACATTTAACGCGAATATTGTAGTTATGTATTTACTGATAAAGAATTGAGCTGGTTGTTACGTCCCTTACAAAGTCCAAATAATTGTAGATAACTGAAATATAACCTATACTCCAATACTAAACACAATCTTCATGTCAATTGTCAAAAACATAAGGAAATTTCATTTGTTCTTCAATCATAACCCTTTATAACAAATAATCCTCTAGTGTTCAACAAAATATTTTAATTTTTATCTTGGTCAGTATAGAGACCAATTTATACTTTCTCTACGTATTTCATTACGTTCAAGACACATCTGAAGAAGAGATTATTTAAAGGACGATAGTTGGATAATTATCAGTTTTTATAGGGTAATTCTTTCATGATGTATTTCTCTAATATTTTTTCAGTAAAATTAGGTATTTTGTGTTGTAGATGAAAAGATTTGGTCAATGCACCTGAAACTTTAATTTGATAGATGTATAAAAAATTTCTATAAGATGTACATATTAGATACACTTTAGTTCATAAGTAGTTAACATTTGCAATATGTGCTCCCCTAGACTAGACAGTATGGATACTGTCTGTTGAGTGAGCCCAAGTATGTTAAATTAGAGAAAATATCGATAACATATTATCTTTATAAGTTCTACACTTTGCACTATGTTAATCAAGATTGATTTTGAAGTCCTCCTGATGAAGGGACAAATTAAAGTATCGAAACCTGCAAACTTTTCGATTCAACATAAGAATTATTTCATCAAGTTCACATAACTTTCAGCCTTTCTAGCCCTTGCAATATATTTGCACAACTGATGTAATTTCTGGTCACGATCGGAACTAGTTCTTTTTCCACCTACAATTATCGTTTTCCCAGCAGTAATTTTCCCAGTTCTGAAAAGAAATATAGCCAGTTCAGGAACAATATCGAGGAATTCCCTCTCGTTCTATTTAATACCCGAATAAATGGTGTCATAAATTTTGTTTGAAAGCTACATCGCACCTTCACAGAATAGAAAATAGTCTTCTTGTATGTGGTGGAACATCAATTAAGAGTAGTAAGTAGAGAGCTTTAGTTGTGGATGAATTATTTCGCGTAGTCTACTTTCATTTGTCGACATTGCTAATTGAAATAAATCTATTTCTTTTGATCCTCTTGAATATTGATATTTTGTATCTTCTTGAATCATCTATTACCGAATATTTTCACAGTTTTTTTAACAGATAGCAAGAGATGTCATATAAACTTCGTAAGTTCAGTCTGATTTTCCCACCCTAAATGTTGAGTATGTAGCGCAAATCTGTGCATTATGCTTACAAAATTTCCAAGCAAGTTGCGAGAATACTGCCATTAAATATTAACGAGAAACAACGATGTGCCTCCACCTTGAAATAACAGCAAATCTTCTGTTCATGCGAACTAACCATTAAGCAATCAATATTAAGGCAATTTCTCGTATTTTATCATCCATCGATATTTTCCACACCGATACTAGAAACTAATTTATGATAAAAAACTAACGACTCAATTTTTTACCCTGTTTTTTTATCACAGAATTAAAAAATGATCATGATAAATTATCCTGTAATGAGAACACATCAATTATTTGAAAACTAGTTCGTAATTATTTTTCACAAAAAGTGAAGCTTCGTTTTTTGACCACGAGCCATGAATATCTGATGGATTAAATCTATTTAAAACGACTTTGATACTTCGTTCATGATTGTAATTGATACAAAGTGTAATTTCTTTTATCTATACGAATGAAGTACCTATATATGATAGAAATGAATGTCGAAAACTAGAAATAGCTCAGGGTTAATCAAGATCGAAATGAATAAATACTGTCCACTCCAACGAAATCTCATCACGAAACACTGTAAAAGCTTGGAAATGAATGGTTTTTGACATAACAACCGTCCTTAGAACGGTTTCTTTCATAACGGTTGTTATGCTTTGGACAACGGCTGATGAAAGAAACCTTTCGAAAGAATACTGTTCCTAAGGAACGTTATTCTGGAACGTCGTTTCATGGTGACAGGTTATTTTCAAAAATAATGACTTCCTGTTTTTGCGAAGAATGAGAATGTGACTACTAGCTTTATTATTAATTAATTCATTCATTAATTCAACAATCTAAAATGACAAAATAATTATAAGTAGTTTCGAAAACATCGTTTAGAGTAACTTTTTTCTGTTTTGAAATGATTCTAGCTCAAAACACTGCCAAATGGTGAACAGTAAGTATATCGTTTTCCCTCAAAGGTAATTCATAAGCGCAATGAATATTGAACGTGAATTCAGAGGTGAACATCAGAAAAACCGTCATTGAACTCAGTACGTTTCTTCACGTTAATACTCCCACGGATTGTCTTGTAGCTTGTGTCTATTCATCTCCGCCACTTCCGTGACTAAATAACGGTTCCGTCAGAAACGAATATCCGTCCGTTCCATGAGTTTGAAAGGAACGTTCCAAAAAGAACGATTCTAGACATAATAATATAATAAGTATATAATTCAACGAAAATTTGTGAAGGGTTGCTAGACATTTAGGAGGTAGAATAAAAATAGCGAGTATGTATGTTATTACAGAAAAATATCCATTTGAATGAAAATTCAATGTGAGAAGTAAATTTTCAAATTGTTTTATGTTTTCGCTTTTGTTGAATACAGACGTGTCGCCTTCGCATTTGTATATAACCCAACTAATAGACCATATATGAAAAAAGAGAAAGTAAAAGCTTGGTTATGTAGTAAATATATAAACAAAATATTTTATACTGACCATCACCTGATGGAATTATAAGCGATAAAATAGAACGTATAGAGTTATAAATGCTCTTGCATATGCAATTATTTCTTTTAATAATATATAAACGGCTCCTACCTATACTGCAGATGTGGAGATCGTCGTTAAATTGAATTTTTATCTTTAAGCGAAATATTTTATGGCGAAATATCGATTAGGATATCTGTGGAATAAATATTAGAAGCGGTAACATTTTCAGTGTCGACTTCAATAACATCTGCGAGGGATATTTATGAAACTACTTCGGACGTCATTTCATATAGTAATCCTTTATCGTCTGCCAGTGCAATCCAGATGGGAACGACAAATATTATCGGTATTGAGCATACATTTCTCACGGAAAATTTAATCCAGAAGACATTCCTTCCAATTAAATTTTGGCTTTATGAGAAATTTGTTTAAAAGTTGCAAACGACAATACTTATATCTCAGTGGAACAATAATTGAATAATCTTTACTATCACAGTATTTTTGAAGAATATTCAGAACGATCTTGGACATAAAATCTAATTTCACCAAGTATGAATAAAAGAATGAATTCCACGAAGTACAGAGCAAATGACGTCCTCTTGGCCATAGACCAGAAGGTATGTAATGTATAATTTTTTGAGCGTAGTTTTTTAATCGAATACAATTCTCAATTTGCATCATATATTCAAAATTTGTATTGAGATTGATAACTTGGCCTTTGCCATTTACATTTTGAAGCTAATTTCATGTAAATGTTGTCCCCGGCTCCGTATCGAATGGTCCATTCGGAAGGTCCAATTTTGCGTCACTTTTTCGAGCATTTCGGCTGTATTCCACGAATCACGCGTGTTATGTTATCCTGTAAGGCTTCAATCGTGTTGGACTTGTCCACATACACTAACAACTTTACATAACCCCACAATAAATAATCCAAAGGCGTCAAATCGCATGATCTTGGCGGCCAATTCACAGGGCCATTTTGAGAGATAAGCTGCTCACTAAATTCATCCTTCAACATGTCCATCGTTTCATGAGCTGTGTGGCATGTGGCACCGTCTTGATGAAATTACATGTCAATCAAGCTCAACTCGGCCAACTGGGGCAAAAAAAAGTTGCGTTTCATGGCTCGATATAGTTCGCCGTTGACGGTAACGTTTCTTGCACGGTCGTCTTTGATGAAGAATGGACCGATGATGCCACCAGCCCATAAACCACACCAAACTGTCGTTTTTTTGGGATGCATCGGTAATTCTTGTGTGGCAGGTGGCTGTTCATCACTCCAGATGCGACAGTTTTTGTTTATTTACATATCGCTTAAGCTAGAAATGAGCCCCCATCGCTGAACACAATGTTGCGATGAAACAGCGAATTTTCATTAATCTGTTCTAAGGCCCATTCACCAAAAATTAGACGTTGTAGGAGGTCATTCGGCTTCAATTCTTGCAGAAGTTGAATTTTATAGGCTCTCAAACCCAAATCAACACGTAAAATTTTTCATGTGGTTGAGTGACATGCCCAATTGCTGAGAACGGCGAAGAATTGACATTTCACGATTCTCATTAACACTGTACGCTACAGCTGCAATGTTCCCTTCAGTATGGACTGTACGCATGCGATACAATGGTTTAATGTCCAAAAGAGTAAACTTAGTGCGAAATTTGGTGATTACAGCACGAATTGTTGATTCACCAGGTCGATTATGACGACCATAATATGGTCGTAACAAACGATACACATTTTTCACAGAGCACGAATTTTGATAATAAATTTCAACAACTTTCAATCGTTGCTCGTTTGTAAGTTTTTTCATAATGAAATAGCAGAATATACTGAAACCTTTTCACTTTGACAGATGACGTTTGGATCCATTACCAACCAGTGCCGTCAACCTGAAAAACTTAACTCTTAAAAAATCACACGTTAGATCAAAGAACACACAGAAGAAGATCAAATCATTCTATGATATTTGAAATGACGTTCCAATACTCTTTCAAGAACAAAGATCAAAAGAAGGGTATAAAGGTTTGTTGCTTGGGGAGAGTATTATGTCGAAAACTTTAGAAATACACGATACATTATCTGAATAACCGAGCGGCGGCCCTTTGAATCAACTAAACTTCGACTCAAATCAACTAATTACCTTGTCATTTTTCACGGTATTCATGCGACAACGAAAATCCTCTTTTGTATATTCTCGTAACTTAATGACGAAAAACTCAACGTTAAATACTTTTACTTAGAAGGTTGTATTACATTATTCATTTGTGCAAAATAATGTTGCTAATTGATTACTTGATGAAATATATCATCCTCAGAAGTACTTCGTAAATAAAACCCTATTCACAGACTTTTTCTTCGTTACTGAAGCTATTTGAAACACACAAGGGAAATCATAGAATGTCATTTTGTCTCCTTCTTTTTTATTTAATAGTAACTACATTATGATTAACTCAACGTTGAAATGTTCACACTTTGAAAGTTTGTATTATGTAGTGTGTATCGGGAGTTACGTCTCTTTTTCGTGCCAAACGATTACAGCGTGTAGGCGATCATCAACTCATTCTACAATACGTAATTGGCCCTCCGTAGCTAGTGCGATTATATCACCCACGTTTTTCACTCCACACCAGTTCTTGATATCGCACAACCATGAATGCCGTTTTCGGCCTGGACCTCTTCTACCTTCTATTTTACCCATTAATTTAGTCTTAGGATATCATATTTATTGCCTCGGAGTATATTGCCCAAATAGGAGATCTTGCGTTGTTTTATAGTTTCTAATAACACACGCTCGACGCCGGCTCTTCTAAGTCCTTTCTCATTCGTTATTCGGTCCACCCAAGGAATCTTTAATAACCTGCGGAGTGTTCACATCTCAAAAGCCTCTATACGGTTCATGGATTTTATTTTGAGTGACCATGTTTTAGCCCCATATGTTATTATGGGCCAAATATAGCATTTGACCATACTAAGTCTTATGTCTAATGATACTTCTCTTCGACATAGATACATATCTTTGAAATCTACTAAATGCAGTTCTTGCCACTTTATTTCCATTTCACTACCCAATTTGTCATTAATTTGACAACCAAGGTACTTGAATTTATTCATCCTTTTTATGGGTTTATCTTCAACCATTATTTGAGCCTGATTATGTTGTTCTCTGATGATGATCATGAATTTTGTCTTTTCGGTGTTGATTTTGAGTCCATATTCCTTACCTATCGTATTCATTTTGTTTAGAAATTGCTGTAGATCTTCCAAATCGTTTGTTAAGATGGCAGTGTCATCAGCATAACGTATATTGTTAATTGGGAATCCGTTTGTTTTTATACCTTTTTGCTGACTGTCTAGCGCCTTCTGAAAAATCATCTCAGTATATACGTTGAATAGCAGCATAGACAAAACACAACCTTAGCGAACCCCGTTTGTTACTTCCAATTCTTGCGTATCTCAAAAGTTGTTAATACGAAGTATTGCCGTTTGATTCCAATAAAAATTTTGGATAACTCTAAGATCTTTTGTATCAAGGCCAATTTGTTGTAGTACTTCCATCATGTGCTCATGCTTGATGCTATCGAAAGCATTCTGATAATCAATGAAAACTATAAACACGTCTTTACGTTGATCGTAACATTTTTGGGTCAATAATTGTAGGCAGTTACGTGTAGAGAAATACGTGCTCACATACATTCCAGCGTTTCACTTTTATTGAAACAAATTGAAATTATCTTTCTGGAGATGACTGCAAGCGTTCGGAATGAACTAAGCGATCCGAATGAATCGCTAAATGATCTTCAACTTCTCCTGTTCACCCAGATGACGAGCTAAGAGCGTTAATAACCCCTAGAAACTAACACTTATTAGAACTGCGGCAGAATGCGGAGGCAACAAATCATAGTAACACAACGGCCGTGTCCTGGGAATAAAGCTAGAGATACGAATGGCTCCCTTGATTCTGGAATCGTGTCATTAATTATGACGCCCGCAAAAAATTCCAAGTGAGTTCGTGTTTACGTCTGAATGACCCGAAGCCTGAAATAATGCGACTCGAGGGGCTCTTCAGACACATCCCAAGCGTCTCTTGTTCAACGTCGAAGAAAGAAATGTGACCCCGTTCGCACAGAGGCATCAATTATTCACTCTTATTCGCACCCATGAAGCTTCGCCAATCGTTACGGGGGCGGTGAATGTTTCACCCTTATTTCGTGGAGAATTTTTATAACACCTTCGGAAACTTGCTCAGGCAAATTATCAGTGAATAGCTTTACCATTCGTGAAGTACTTCAGAGGTTGATGTGAGTGAGTAAGTTGGTGAGTGAGAGTTCGACTGGCACTGAGGCTACTTCACAAAAATAATACATATATCCATACATGCTATATATATATATATATATATATATATATATATATATATATATATATATATATATATAATGGTATATTGTTCCGGGAATACATCCGTTGGTTTGTTGAGTGCCTGTTGGGAACAGGCAGACGTTTCGTCAAGGTCTCACTTGACATTATCAATGCTTCAAATGATGGTTATCGATTACTCGGAGTATGGTGACTGAAAGAGAGAACGGTTTGCTGGCTACCTGTATTTATACGTTTTCGTCGCTGTCGGAGATTATATCTGTCCTGATTGGTTAGCGGTAGCGGAGGCTCCGCCTCCTCAACTGACTGGTCTTGGATATCTCCTTGTGTCTGTTTTGATCTTTCCGTATGTTGGTGAATTTCGGTGTGTCGTCTCATTATTGTTTTCCAGGTACTCGACAACTTCAGGGTATCGTCTTTCTTGTTCAAAAGACCAATCTTCTCTATTTCGATGGCTTCTCTAATTAATCGGGTTTTGTAATTTTCGACGTTTGCAATTTGTTTACCACTGTCGAAGTTAATTTTGTGGCCGGTTAGGTGTTCGTGTTGAAATAGAGCCGATGATAGTTGTTTGTTTCTTATGGAAAGTTTGTGTTCTTCTAACCTAGAGGAGATTCTACGGTTCGTTTGGCCGACATAGCTTTTGTTACATGTTCCGCATGTTACGCTGTACACACCCTGGTTTTCTAGTGGGATCTTCTGTTTAGGATTTCTCAATTTTGTTCTGATAGTTTCAAGTGGTTTAAATGTCGTTGATATATTACATTTACGAAGAATCCGTCCAATCCTGTCAGTTGTTCCCTTGATGTACGGTAGGACGGTTTTAAATTTGCCTTCGGAATCTTCTCTTGGTTTATTTTCCAGATTTTGTTGCAGATCAATCGCTTTTTTAATTGTTTTCTGTTTGTATCCATTTTGTTCAAGGGCTGCGGTAATTTTGTCAAGTTCTTGGGCTTTGTGGTTGTTGTTCGTAAGACGCAGTGACCTGGAAATCAGTGTGTTTGCAACAGCTTGTATCTGCGATGGATGGTGGTGGGATTCGGCGTTTAGGTATCTATTAGTGTGAGTTGGTTTCCTATATACAGTGTGTCCCAATTTGCCATGTTCGCCTCTCATAACAAGTACATCGAGGAAGGGTAATTGGTTGTTATACTCAAGCTCTATAGTGAAGTTTATTCGTGGGTGGATTGAATTCAGATGGTCCAGGAATTCTAGAAGTTTGTCTTTACCGAACGACCATACGACGAACACATCGTCGACGTATCTTTTCCATATTTTTGGTTTTAGATTTGTCGATTGTATAGCTTTCTTTTCAAAATAATTCATGAATAGATTGGCTACTGCGGGTGACAGTGACGATCCCATTGCTGCTCCGTCAACTTGTCGGTACAGGAGGCGGAGTCAGTTGAGGAGGCGGAGCCTCCGCTACCGCTAACCAATCAGGACAGATATAATCTCCGACAGCGACGAAAACGTATAAATACAGGTAGCCAGCAAACCGATCTCTCTTTCAGTCACCATACTCCGAGTAATCGATAACCATCATTTGAAGCATTGATAATGTCAAGTGAGACCTTGACGAAACGTCTGCCTGTTCCCAACAGGCACTCAACAAACCAACGGATGTATTCCCGGAACAATATACCATTATATTTTTCCATCCGTGAATCTCTACGTTCAAACATATATATATATATATATATATATATATATATATATATATATATATATATATATATATATATATATATATATATATATATGTATATCCATCGACCAGTTTGGCCCCATTTGTTGGTATGTATCGACAGGTTTGGACCCACGGTGGCGAATTTGGACCCGGGGCCAAACTGACAAATATATTTATCGACAGGTTTGGCCCCATATTCCCCTCAAATGCCTTCCCTCTTTTTTTCGACGTCAAATTATCACATTGACTTGCGTTTTGTTTATGTTGACTAATAAGTTGGCGTCTAACCACTATTTGGAAACTCTTTGGAAATAAATGTTGAAATTTTTATATATAATATCACTATTTTGTATATCATGTTTATTTCGATCGTTTCATGGTTCTGTTCAAAAATTTCATTTTTTAACAACTTATAATTTTAATACATTGCAAAAACTTTTGGTGCACGATGTGAACTAATTTAAATGTTTTTGTACATGAAGTAATATTCAAAAATTGTTAGCAGTAATTGGATTTGGCAAACAAATATTCAAAATAATAAAGAAAAAACTTTTTTTTTGTACTTGATCATTGAATTCTTCAACAATAACTCAAAGATAAATTATTTCTTGAAATCATTTATTTAAACAGGTTCCGTCAAGTTGGCCCGGACATACCGGCACTTTTTAATGAAACTTGAAATTTCTCTAATGCTAGCGAAATGCTGGCAGAATTTTTCAAAAATATCTTATAGTTTTCGAAAAAAACAAGGTCAAAACATCTGGGCCAACTTGACGCCAGCCCGGACATGCCGACACTTTTTGATGAAACTTGGAATTTCTCTAATGCTAGCGAAATGCTGGCGAATGCTGAAAAAAATTTTCAAAAATCTCTTATGGTTTTCGAAAAAAACAAGGTCAAAATATCCGGGCCAACTTGACGCCAGCCCGGACATGCCGGCACTTTTTGATGAAACTTGGAATTTCTCTAATGCTAGCGAAATGCTGGCGAATGCTGAAAAAATACTCCGAAAATCTCTTATAGTTTTCGAAAAAATAAGATTCAAAATTTCCGAGAAGCCATTTTGATTAAATATAGTTTTCTAATTTATTAAATATTCTTAAAAGACAAGTCTGAACTATGAGATAAAAATCCGAAACATTTAAATTGGAATAAATCAAAAAAATAAATTAAAATGAGCTTAGTCTGGTACTTTGGATTTCAAAAGGAATGTGATTTTTATCAATTCTGTTTGAAATTGGAACATAGTTATTAAAATAGTATGTAAAACTTTTACCGTAATTAACATTTTAATAATTATGATCCTGCAGATTAACAAATTTTTCGAAGAAAGTTCCATTAATTTTATACATATCAATTAATTGGAATTCATATCTAGAAATAAAAGATGAAAACATTGCGTCTGACTTAGTAAACATCTGTTGCAAAATTTTCCACTGTCATCTTCTACGTTAGGTAGCGAACCTTTTATTAGTAGTTAGGGGTTAATGCCCCTTCTAAGTATCACTATCTCGATGGCACAGAATAGAGTTATCTCTATACTGTGTTACTGGTGTGAAGTTAAGTATCGAATAAGGATAACAAATTGAGAGGTTGAATTCATTCAATATTTGGAGGAATTTTTATTTTGATCAGAGAATATCAGAAAACATTTTTTTTTCATTTCGAGGTTTAGGGTGGAGGTTTAGAATATAAACCATTGATATCTATAACTTATTACTAGTGGAGTCAGGGTAATATATATCTATGATTTATAATTTGAATATCGGTTACTGTTTTTCATTATATTTGATCGAATTCCTTATTTATAAAATATGTGAGATTTTTAAAGATTTCCTTCAATATTCAACATTGGACTAGAAATTTCGTATTACCGGTATGCATTTCATAATTCTTTCTCACAAATGACAAATTTTTTTCAAGGTTCTTCAGAGTAGGCTAGCATTTAGCTGGAATTAGAAAATTTCCAAACATCATCAAAGAAATCCTACAGGTCCGGGCTGCCCCAAGTTGGCCAAAGTAGTTGGACTCTCGTTTTTCGAAAAAAGTTATTCAGCATTCGCCACCATTTTACTAGCATTACAAAAGTTTATTACATTACGAGTTTCACCAAAACAAAAATGCTGACATGTCCAGGCTAACTTGACGACTTCTCGGGCATTTTGTACCTCATTTTTTTGAAAAGCATAAGAGATTAAAAAAAATCGCTAGCATTTCTTCAGCATGAGACAAATTTTAAGTTTCCCCAAAAAGTGCCGTCATGTCCGGGAAACTTGTTTCTCAGACATTTCGAACCTTATTTTTTCGAACAATATTTTTTTAAAAATTTTTTCAGCATTCGCCAGCATTACAGAAATGCCAAGTCATCAAAAAGTGCTGGCATGTCCGGGCCAACTTGACGGAGCCATCTAAACATAGAATTATACGCACATATAGTGCATAGAAGTATTAATGGAATATTGATTATGAAATATTTGTGAAATATGATGTATGAATAATGACATAGTAAAATGTAATGCGTTCAATTTCAATTAATTCTGAAAAAAATTATGTAATACAAATCAGCTCTTTAGCATGTCTTAAATTGACACATTGGTGATATTTTGAATTTCAGTGAACAATATCTGCTTGAATTTATATGCGAAAATCAACTTATCTTTATCACATATGTATTTTTTTTTTTGATACAGCATATAAAAATATATACAGCCCCATATTTTCAGCCCTCTACGATCAACTCCTATTTTTATTTGTTAATTAAAAACTTTAATTTTTTGATCAGAGATTTCTTTTTCATTTTGTCATGACTTGGAATGAAAAATTTCGTGTTACTCATAATATTTTATTCCTTTACAATAAACACCTATTTGTCTTCGGTAGAATAGTGATCAGTTTCCTCGCCTGTTACGCGGAGTTCGATTCCCCGCCCTAAATGACTTTTTTTCACAGTTCGAATTAAATTTTTCTGCCTCTTTCATCTTATTTTACGTTAGTAATAAGTTATTACAAAAAAAAATTCGGACAATGGCGTATCTTATAACTTAATATAGGTTAACATCAGTAATGAAAATGAATCTATATATACCCACATACCCACAACGGATTGAATTTTATTTATGAATTTTGGATTCGGGTGGTTTAGGTGTACGATCGATTTAATAGTAATATTAACATTGTTATCACATCAGATTTGTGGAATTATCTTAAATACTGTACTTTGTATTCATTTTGCACTCATTGTATTGCTTTCTCAGTTCTCGAATCGCCATGACGATTAAGAAACCATCAGATCACTCCTTGACTGGTTGCAGACTCAACAACATCAGCCTTATTTGTTCTTGCAACGAATTTTAAATGTCATATGTATCACAAAGTGATAGAATTAAGAGAGTTAAACCGAGTGCATTCCATGATTTTACAATATGTACATAGTTTAATTCAATATCATGGATTGCCGAAACGTCATTGTTATACCTAATTTTTATACTTTTTCATTTGTTTTTGTGTTATTATCTTAAATAGTGGAAACTTTTCTATAGTTAATATTTATTTTACATTCATTGTATTGTTTTCACAAAAACAAAAGTATATCTAATCTGTAACATGACTTTGATTGTTAGGCGATACGAGATTCGTGGAATCAGTTAGTAAATTTATAAATTTAAAAAATAATATACAATTTTTGAATTCAATAAAATGTTATTAGGGAAAATTAAAATGAATTTGACATTTGTTTATCTTTTTGCTTTTTGAGGTAATTATGTATCCATAATTTAACAGCTAGAGGTGAACGATTTTTCATTTTGTCACTCTCTTGTAAAAACGGTTTGCATTCGTACTCTGACGGCAACTTTTTGCTTATGATGTTTTGTAAAAAACATTTCTTCACCTCATCAACCTCTGCTTGCGACCAGGCTGAAAACAATTGAAAAATTTTACTTACGTAATTTCATCATCTATGTGAGAATAAATAATGTGAATAATTGAGTATAACAACAAATCTATGCTTTCCTGACAGGCATGAAACTAATAAGTATATGTGAATTACTTATAACGATTATTTGGAATTTGTAAGAAGTTAAATGAAGCCAATAAACATGCCTTTCAGTACAGAAAGAGATAATTATTTGAACATGTTTACTACCTATATATTAACAAAATTGAAATAAATATGAAAATAATAGGAATCAATTATAACCAACAGATCTTGTGATGTTTATATTTTTAATGGATACTTATATCAGTGAATACCACCAAATACGAAAATTATTTTTTTTGTCATTCAGACCCTAATTTTACTTATAATGAAAAAAGCTTGAATATTGATTCAAAAATTGAATTTCATGTTGATTAGAATATAAATCAGTTGAAGTGGATGAAACCAGAATGAAAGTATTTAGAGTTGTCATAAACATTCAGTCATTGAAACTTATTCGCTATCAGCACAAATACATTTGAAGAATATTACACTAATCTGTGTGTGAGCTACCACAATATTTATTATGAAAACATGAACTTCAAGAGCACGATAAATTTATATATAAAAAAAATGAATATGATAAAACCTAAAACTACACTTACGAGATTCGAAAAGAATGGTGCCAGGGTAGTATCTTCCATCAGAATAACGAATGTATGTTGATTCTCTTCTACATTTGATGTGTTTTTTTTTACAACAAATAAAATTGCATCTTCATTGAATCTCACCAGTACATTGGCCATGTTGTGGATTTCAGTATTTATTGTGGTCTTGTTTTATTAGGTGAATTACACTAAATGAATCAAGCAATGTTACCGAACTTTAAAATAACACCACACAAATGTACACAATATAGAATAGCTTTTTGAACACACAACGTTATAGCTGGATGGCAAATAATGAAATGATCTTCCCAAAAAGATTTCAGAGTTCGAAATTTCTAATACACATCTGGTTTTTATTGATCCGTAAATTTTTACTTTTCAGAAGAATTCAAGCTATATCCGCAATCAATTTTACAACTAAGTTTCGGTCCAAGTATTGAATACACATCTGCTTTTTATTGATTCATTCTGTTTCTAGTTTCCAGAAGGAATCTATTCTATCCTAGGTGATTAAGGAAGTTTTCGACATTTATCTACATTCCAAAACAACTCAAATACGTACTTATATATATACATAGTTGAAAATCATCAATTCATCGATTAAAAATGATTTGTTTAATGAACTATTGTCTTTAAATATATGACATCTTGCTTGCTTCTCAAGCATCAGAATTGATCATCAATGTGTGTTTCCTGGAAGGATTAAGAAACAGCACCATTTTTATTCCTCTACATACTTTTCTACTTTTTCATTGTATCAATGATAGCCAATAAATAAATCTTTTTATTTAGCTTGGAACAGAATTGGTTTTTGTGTGATTTAAATCACTCAAGCTCAGACTGTTAAGAACCTATACTTCACTTTTCTAATAGTAAATAGATGAAATATTACGTACATATTATTATATGCTACGATATCATAAATTAATTCACTCTATATGACATATTCATTACACTTGACTAAGACTTGCCATTATTTTGAAACAGTAAAATTACTACAAACAAAAACACATTTTTTGTGGAAGTACCTACCTACTTACCGTTTTTTGCAAAGATTTGCTTTAATAATCATCCTTGGACATTGGTTTCATACTGTTTGAATATTTCTTATGTAATGAGCTGAAAATGATCCATATTATTAATCGATAAAACAAAAATGCGTGATAAAACTTACCGGCTTGAAGTAAAAATCATCGCCCATTTTGTAAACGCTAGATGCTTCATTTTCGGCCGAGAATTGAAAAATATGGTTAAATTTCAAATTTTCCACCAACGACCGCCGGCAGCCCCAGGTTCGAAATAATTCGTCGATGTGGGTTTATACTTGTCGCTCGCAATGTGCGAAAAAATTCATTCAAAAAAACTAAAATCCGTCAAGTAATTGTAACGTAGTTTTTTCTCCTTAAGTTTCGACCACATCCAGAATACGAAAGTCAATAACGAAACGAATTTTAGGGAGTTTTGACGGAAACCGTGCTCAAAACTGGTAAAATTTGCTGTATGAGGATCTCCGGAACCTCTCTTTTTCGCCTATGTGAAAATTGTACAAATGAAAATTATCAACAACGAACCGTCAATCGAAACGGTACGTAAAATAGCCTACACCTCGTACCGTCCGCAGAAGTGAATCCCCGGAAAAGATAAAAATGGAAACTTAGCAACAGTAACTCTGGCGCAAGTTGTTTTCTTTTTTCTGAATCTGTATTCCAATAATAATAATTTCAAGAATAGTTCACAGATATCTAACCATATCTAGGTATATCATACCAAATTCAAGAATTTTTCCAATTAATTCGTGTAATTCATAGATATAAAACTAATATAAATTTCACTGAAACAAATTTTTAACAACAGGATTTATGAATATTACAATGTTTGGTAACGTCTCTCCACCGTATTGACTCAATTTTATTTTTGATCAACAAATAACAATTGTATTGCAAAAACTTTCATATCGTTTTAATTATTGTGTTTCAAAATTTAACAGCGTTGATAAAAATCATGACTTTTTCAATAAAATCAAATTCATTATATGGAGAATCTAGAAATGTAAGAATATACAGGGCGTTCCATTTTAAGTCGTTGAGTATGACTTTTCGTAACAAAATTGAAACGAAAATTTAGAACATTCTGTGCGGCATTTGCAATACATACTACTACCACATCCTGAATATATACCCCGGAATGTTTTAAATCATGGGATAGTACCAAAATAGTTCGTTAAAAAGTCCTCAAACGCAGAAACTGTGGTTATTGGATATTGATAGGGATTATTTCGAAATCTACAAAAGAAATATAAAAATTGAAATAACGTATTTCAATTAGAGTTTATTTATTATTATTTGATTGTAAAAGCTCAAACATATATTTGTTCCATCTATCAAAAAAAGTTTGAATTCAAAACCAATTACAATAAGTATTTTTGTTTTGAAAAACGACAAATTTTTTTCATATCTGACTCTTCATGAATTTCAATTGTTACTGCCTGATGAAATATTTCCTCGAATTGAATTTCAATTAAATCTTCATTTTGCGATTCCGACAAGTGTTGAATATTCTATATTTGAAAGTCCAACCTACGTTCAGTGAAAACGGTTGATTAAGAAACATTTGGCGGCAAAATATTCAGACTATCGAACAGTCACTTCCTAACTTCATGTGACCGACATCTGTTTTACTTTACTGGTGAGAAATAGTTTACCGCTCGAATATCCTTCTCTGTCCTCTTCCTTTTCGTGAGCCCATTTTTATGAGGGTGATAAAAGCTTTCATATAACAGAACTATACCTTATTTCATTCTTGAAAAGAAGGTATCGTTTTACTAACAGGTACACATTATTTCATAGAAAATACATATTTCATTATAATCATAACTAATGAACACGATAACATTAAAAATTATATGGGTAATGGGTATCTAGTTACACACGATAATTTTCGAGACAGAAAAAAATGATAGTAGGATGAAACCCGTTAAAAAAAGACGAGAATATAAGAGAAATGAAAAGAAAGATAAATTACGGGCGATCTGAGGTCGGTAAGTGGATAGGGGTGAGTTTTTAAGGGTGTAAAACGGTTTTTCTCGATTTCCGGCAAAACAAAAAGTCCTATGGAAAAGAATTGAATGACAAAGATGAAGGTAATAAGGAGACCTACATTTTTTATTGTTCCTTCACGTAACCTCAAAATTTGTGTGAAAAATTAAATTTTATCTTATGCAAAAAATTTTTATTTTTTTCGACAAAATTTGGTGGAAACTTACCATTTTATATCCTAAACACACTGTAAATTTTTTGATATGAAATATTAATATTTTCACTTTATTTCGACTCAATATCGAAAAAACAACCTAATTTTCAATCGAAAATTCTTTCGTCAAAATATTCTCTTTTTAAAAAAGTGTGGGAGTTTTTTGTTCTATTTTTTTATTTTTTCTAATAACGTAAAAATATTGATACATTACTATAGTAAATGTTCTCAGAAAATGCAAAAAACAGTACTGCTTTTTGTGTCCGACAACTCCGTCGTACCTGAAATCTTTATCGGAAAACATTTCTGCATATATTTCAAAGAAAGGTTTGTTAAGTCAACTACCGACCATGACCTGATGAACTATCTGAAGACGTTTTCGGACACAGAAAAGGGGTTCTTTTCTTTGCATTTTCTGAGAACATTGCCATAGTAATATTTTTTTACGTTATCAGCGAACAAAAAACTCTGCGACTTTTTTTAAAAAGCTTAGATTGAAAATTAGAGTGTTTTTCCGATATTAAGTCAGAGCAAGGTGAAAAAATGAATATTTCAAATCAAAAAAATTACAGTGTCCTTAGGACATAAAAAGTTGAGTTTTCACCAAATTTCTCGAAAAAAAGTTGTGGACATTAATTTTGAAACCAATTAAAATTATGAATTCTTGTTTTGAGATTTGTTACAATTTTCGTGCTTCATTGCATATATTGGCTCAAAACATAGTGAAAAACTATCTGGCTCAATCAGATCAGATTATATTCATCGAGAAAATGACGGACAACCGGTTAAAACCTTATTTTTGGTTGTTTTCCATAGCCATAATGTCTTCAAATAGCGTGGATTTGACAGACGTGTGCATTTGAAATTTCTGTAAGTTACAAACAAAAATTTCCTATACGTTCATAAGGAAATTTTATATACCAACTTCAAAGTGGAAAAAGATCTTTTCTATAAACAATTTGTATCAGAAATACTCAAAAATTAACGTAGTGCATGTGTGTATTTCGTAAATTCATTCTGGGGTTTGAATTGTCAGTATAAATGTCACATTCATTCTCTAATATCTCTTCTACGTAGTCAAAGTGTTGAATAAAACTAAAGTTTTTGAACAGCAAATAGTGATAAAGAAGAATAAATAAAATAAACTTCCTTCCATGCTATCAATTTACAAAAACTAGAATTCATAGGCTTAAAAGCTGAATGTTTTTGTATCAATAACTAGAAACCCTCATGAAATTTCAGATTGACGAGTTTTTAATATTTTTCATTCAAAAAGTCTATGCCAACATAAAAATATGCTAATGAACATGTATGAGTATACGTAAAAAGCAAATTTTAGGGCATAGATCAACAAGTAAATACCCATACAAATTTTCGTATAATTTTGCTTCAGCTTTTCATCAATAATTTCAGAAGGTTTCGATAGATAGTGATGGATTAAAAAGATGAAATATAACATTTTGTGAAATTAGGAAATGTTCTTTCGAATATGGTTTCTCTACCAATTTGATTCAATGAGATCACCTTGCAATTGTAATTCATTTGATCTATACAATGGGGACTGGCAGCAATCAAAGCTAGATACATTTTCTTTATCGAATTGTTTTCGGCAAAGCAATGATTGAGTGATTCCGATCTGTGATTTTCAATGTCCTGTTTTGGTTGTTCTCACACGTCATTAATAAATAATCAATTTATAAAATTTTTGTGCTTATTGGAAAATTATGAACATTTCAACATTATTTTCATATAATATAAACGGCCAATTACAGAAAACTTACAATATATCACTTAAATGTCAGTACCGTGTCATGTCCATTTCTAGAATTTACCTAAAAATTGTTAGTTTTTTTTTGTCGTAATAAATGATTTGAACTAACTACCTCATAAATTCTCCGAGTTGTATCATCGCTTTGGTTAATAAGTCTACCGCTGGTGCCGACCGTTACTCATTTGGGACAAAGCTAGCTTTACCTCATCATTCGTATTATTTGGGATATCCTCTGAGCCTACGTTTGTAATATTATGAGTTATAGGGTTTGGCGCACTGAGAATTTTTGCCTGTCCCGGAATCCTTGAGGTAGCCCGTATTGGTGTGAGATTTGGATCCTTGGAATACAGCCACCCGGGGTATAGCCTTATATGTTTTAAAATTCACCATGATGGTTCTAATAGCCTTAATCTTCCACGATGTTTGGAAGATGTAGATTTCAGCTGTTCCTAATATGGATAAACAGACGCTGTTTGCAACTAGCCACTCGGGGTCAAACGCTGTGGGTTGTGGACTTTTCTTGGTTTCGTCTTCGTTACCTTATTGGCATGGATGGCCCTAACAGCAGCTATGCTACTGCTGGCATCGCTTCCTAGACATTGAAGGCTATTGAGCCCTTTCACCGACGACAAGGTGAATGTCCCTGAGGGGGCTCTACTTTCAGTGAACCTAAACTGTAAGCTGTGTTCTTTTTTAGGGTTGCTAACACTTTACTGCATAAATGGCAGCGGAAAATTCAAATGCGTTTATTTTGGTACAGCCTTTATAACATATAATATAATAACGTGATTATTGACCACGAGAGAAAATTTACTGAAAATTAATTTTTTTCTCAAGCTTCTTTCTTTAAAATTTTGTTATTGAAATTAATTCCAAGGTAAAAACGGCGGTTCATAATGAACATTATTATTATAAAATATATTCCCATGTGATTTTAGGCTATATATGACATTCATTTATTTTCGTTTTCTTACGTGTATGTTATGTTTTTATATTCATCTTAATATTGGCTTCTGAAAACCTAGAACTAAAAATCACCCACGAGTTACAAACGATTTTTGATCTGGATTCAAAGAACTCGGAGGAGATTTATTTTTTGTTTCTTTGTCAGTCCAATGAATGTGATATAATAATTGATGAGGCCGATACTTGATGTAAATCGATAAACATAATAAAACAATTGTTAAACTGATTTACACATATAATAAAAATAATACTGCATGACGTACGTTTCGATGAGATTCACCTTTTTCAAATGCTACGTGCAGACTAATTAGTCTGCATTAGTCTGCACGTAGCATTTGAAAAAGGTGAATCTCATCGAAACGTACATCATGCAGTATTATTTTTAATATATGTGTAAATCAGTTTAACAATTGTTTTAGAATGTGATATATGGAGATATGAACTGTTACGGTGATAGATGAACAAAATAAATTATGGAGAAATTAAATTTCAAATCTTTGGACATGAATAAACTGGTATATAATTAATAACTATCCTGTAGGTATGCAGAAATTATATTCACTATTAAAATAATGGCCATATCTTTCAGTAAACGATAATATTAGCTAAAAAGCAAGTGCGCTTATTATTAAAAACTAAAGAGTTGAAATGATCGTAAGTCCAAGCGCGAAAGAAAATTTGCATTGTGACAAACTGGAGTAGATCTGTTCCGAACGAGTTCACTCACTGAGCAATAATTATAAGAAGAAGTATTCTGGCAACAATGCTGTTTCCCCTCTGCTTGGTATGGGTTCAAAATTGTCGATAAATACATAAAAAAGTGGTGGGGATTCATGGGCCCAAACTGGTCGATGCATATATATATATATATATATATATATATATATATATATATATTTATTATTTTGAATCTTTTTAGCAATAACAGGCTTCTTTCGATATGAAAAACTTTATTTTCGTTGACGTTTCGTTGTAAAGGGTGTTTTTTTCAGAGGTATAGAACTTTAAATTGCAGTAAAACAACGTTGGATCATTCGATTGACAACAATTTTCTTTTAATCGAAAGATAATCTTGTGGCATTACATTTCAAATATGATTTCTTGCATATGACCGCCACGGCTGGCTCGGATGTAGTCCAATCTGGACGTCCAATTTTCAATTACTTTCCCAACATTTGTGGCCATATATGAGCAATAACACGGCGAATATTGTCTTCCAAATGGTCAAGCGTTTGTGGCTTATCCGCATAGACCAATGACCTTACATAGCCGCACAGAAAGTAGTCTAGCGGTGTTATATCACAAGATCTTGGAGGCCAATTCACAGGTCCAAAACGTGAAATTAGGCGGTCACCAAACGTGTCTTTCAATAAATCGATTGTGGCACGAGCTGTGTGACATGTTGCGCCGTCTTGTTGAAACCACAGCTCCTGGACATCATGGTTGTTCAATTCAGGAATGAAAAAGTTAGTAATCATGGCGCTATACCGATCACCATTGACTGTATCGTTCTGGCCATCATTGTTTTTGAAGAAGTACGGACTAATGATTCCACCAGCCCATAAAGCGCACAAACAGTCAGTTTTTCTGGATGTAACGGTGTTTTGACATACACTTGAGGATTATCTTCACTCCAAATTCGGCAGTTTTGTTTGTTGACGTAGCCATTCAACCAGAAGTGCGCTTCATCGCTGAACAAAATTCACTTATGAAAATCGGGAACAACGGCAATCTCGATTTGAATAAAATTGCACTATTTGTTCAGGCGTGAGTCTATTCATGATGAATTGCCAAACCAAACTGAGAATAAATCACTTCTCAGCTGTTAAACCGGTCGCAATCTTCAACAGTAATGTACACTTAAAGTTCTATACCTTTAAAAAAAACACCCGTTATATCTCAACTTCTGTTATTTTTTAGAAAAATCAAATTAGTTTTTTTGTATGAGAGGTAATAATAAAAACTTGTCTAAAAATCACTGACTGAACAATTCTTTATTCGACTAGTTTCGCCTTTCACAGCAGTATCATTCTTGATAATGCTGTGAATAATTTTGAGTTTTTCCATTGTTCTCTATTTTCCACACTTCATCCCCTCTTCCTTTTCACCACTTTTCCATATCCTCTTGTGTTTCTTAAGAGAAAGTATTAGATAGTCATCTAGAATTTCAATCTTCAGCGAGATGAAAAGAATCTCCGGACAATTCGATTTCAAAAAGTTATAGGATGTTAATATCGTTAAATCTGTTCGTATTCTACCTTGAAAACAACTTGGAAAGGATTTATCAAAACTCATTATACGATAAAATAATCTTAGAATTGACTAGAAGATGATTCCTTGAAGGTTTGTGTCATTTTCACCAAACCCTCTGTATATGTTAATATATTTTTGAATTTCAGGTCAATTTTTTTCAATCGAGATATCTTTCAATTGAGATTTCTGTGGAAGAATATCCATTTTAGTAACTACTGAAAGGACCAGTCTTTTTCCAATTCTAACTTTGCATGTTCATTTCTCAATCCATCCATATGTAATGCGAAATTGATTGTCTCCATTTTCCGAGAATCACATTGAAAACTTATTTATTGCCTTGCTAGTTAGTGAGATGTATCCATAACAACAGATAATAAAGTAGAATTCATTAAGATTATTTTCAATGGAACTCCGCTCTATCATTCAGTGTTGACTTCAAGTTTGAATACAATATTTCGATCACTCTATTTTCTGAACTCGGAGACATTTCTCCGATATTTCTTCGAGTATAGAAAATAGAGTATATAGCAATATAGAGTATATATATATTGCACGAGAAAAACTCGTTACTCGCGATAAAGAAGAAGAATAGAATGATCTGTTATGTATTACATTTCACAATAGTCGTCGATTTTAATGCTGGAATTATCAGCATTTTTTGGCAAATGTTTTTATCAGTTCATTTTTAGAAAAACATCCCTGGACAAACATTTTCTTTCTTCGTTTGAGTTACTGTAGTAAGTATGTGAGTACCAGGGTAGCCCAAACACCCTCACACCTGCTTGTTTACTTCCTGAGATGACGTGAGGTTTCGACCTTGACCATCATTTACATTCTGACCTGGTTTTACCTCGCCAGCAATTCAGTTGTGAGCCCACCGGTGCGACAGTTGGTGGTTTCAATTTTCATACGTGCTGTATTGTCGTGTCCAAAGATGGATGTCACTCCGAGGAAGCGTTCCAAAATTATCGCGCTTAATGAACACACATCAATGACTGTAAGAGTGTCAATGCTGAAGCCGTTGGTGTAGAAAAGTCCAGTGTTTCGAGAATTTTGAAACCATTTGAAGAAAATGGCTAATAATCTCCAAAAAGAAAAGGAAACTGTGACCGCAAACGCAAAACTACTCCAAGAACAGACAAATTGTTGATGGGAAATAGCAAAATTAATCCGAGAAGCACTGATTTTCGAAGGGATTTCTGGTTTCTGGTGTGGAGGTGAGCACCTCAACTGTTCGAAAACGACTGGTAGAGGTTGGCCGTTAGGCAAGAAGACCAAGAAGAAAGCAACTGCTTACCCAGAAAATGATGAAGAAACATTTGACATGGGCCAAAAAGTACCGTGCGTGGGCTGTGGACGACTGGAAGAAGGTGGTTTTTAGTGAAGGGACACATTTGTTCGTTCAAGGGTACAAATCAAGTGTTGTTAGACGAACTGATGAGGAAACTTTGCGGTCTGATCACATCCAGCAAACAGTAAAACATCCTTCGAAACAAATGTTTTAGGATTTTCTCACAATCAATGTCACTGAACGATTAGCTCATGTAACAGGGATGATGAATTCAGTGAAATATATGGAAATATTGCACACCAGGATTGTCCCATTCATGGAAACGTTTGATGGAACATTTCAGCACAGTTCCAAACAAGTACAGGCCTTTATGCGTGAGAATGAAATTAAAGTACTCGATTGGCCGGGGGAATTCACCTGATCTGAATCCCATTGAGAATTTATGGAATATTTTGAAGAAACGATTTTGTATGTATTAACTTCATTAAAAGGTAAGATTTTACGAAAACATTGTTTTTTATCGTTCGTCCCAATTAATTCGAACAGCATAGTATTATTAGCATTTCTTCATACTGAATATCAACATCCTAATTTTTGTTTTCTGGAATGAATTTGTTTTGATACAGAACAAAAATTTTCCATGTTACGCGAAAAAACAACAAGAAGCAGGTCTTTCCTATTGCTTCTTTTCGATGCTTTACGGTATAAAACTTGAAAATGAATCAGAAAATACGATTGAGGTTTGAGATAGCCTTTTTCAATTTGAGTTGTAATCGCACGAAAGACCGTAGAGCTTTTTTATTGCGTGTTACCTCAGATGATTAAAAAAAAATTCAATAATTATTCAAGTATGTCCATTCAAATCCAAGGATCAAGCCTTTCATGTTTAGAACTGCAAAATGAATTTCCCTGTTTCATTTTATGATCAAACATTTGCATTAAATAACAAAAGAACATTATTCATACGAAATTTCAGCAAAACAAGGGTACTTGTGAATTCTATTCGTGTTTTGTGGCGAAAAAAGAACAAAGATGAGGATGGTACAAAATTCAGAGTGTTTTATTGAAATATCTCAACAAATTGTTCCACTAATTGCTCCGTGGAATTTATAAATTCGTGACTGAAATACATAAAAATGGAAAGCGTTAACATTCTGCTTTTCTCTCGCGTTCAGAATTGTGTCGGTTTCATTGTTCCTTCGTGCGGAAACTGGGAAACCGATAATTAAGTTTTCCACTTTTTCTGGAGGACGCGTGGACACGTGATCTCGAAACAATGACGAAATCTGGATGAGTAGAAAATTGCTTCGGTAAATCCTCCAGAGGTTCGAAGTAGTCGTTGAATTCAAAGCAGTTGTGATGACTCAAAAAAAATATAAGAATGAGTTGGCCTCGAAGAGAATATTCAATACTTATCATGTTTGTTTTCGATATTATTGTTTTATAGCAATTACTTCGGATCAATTTGGCGTATATCTGTAGAAAACAGAATGAACGAACGTGCTTCCAAATGGCGAACAATCTGATACGCAGTAAACGAGAATATTCCAACTGACGAGAAAATAATATTATATATATATATATATATATATATATATATAAATATATATATATATATATATATATATATATATATATATATATATATATATATATAGAAAGGTTTCTGCGGTCAGAAGTATGTATTAAACTTGGTTCTCGGAATGAGTCGCGTTCTAGATTTATATAATCTCGGCGTTTCGGCTTCCGTTGTGCAGCCTTCTTCAGGAGTTGGAATAAATTAGTAAAGGTAAGAGTTAATCTGCCTACTCCACGAACTGAATGAAAGAAAATGAGGAAAGGTTACCTGGTTACGTGGCCTCAATCTGCCTACTCCAAACACCAAATGAGGGAAACTAGGAACGATAAGAAATAATTCGGTTGCCTGGCCTCAATCTGCCTACTCCACGAGCCAAATCATTTCTAATAGTTAACTCCGAAGTCTCAACCTGCCTACTCTTCGGAGTCGACTGTCCTTGGTCCACTATTGTTCCTATTATATACATATAAACGACCTTCCTCAGTGCATGAAGTATTGTAAAATGCCATTGTTTACCGACGATATAATGTTGTGAATAAGGTCGAATAACTTGAAAGACATGATCAAGTGGAGTTTTTTGATTCACACCGAAGGAAAAACCAATATTAAATGATCAACTTACCTTGAGTTTATCACTATTGTTACCTTCCTCAATTTCTTAATTTAAGACCTTCTTAGTTATTCCATAATTCTTAGATTTAATTTTATACTTCTATCGGTATAATGACCTGTCCCTCTACTTCGGAGACATCGATATCATCCTTAAATCTATTGGAGGTAACGATGTATATCTAAGAATGTTGATCGAAATATTTTTTTCAGTTCAACAATTTTGAAATTGGAGAAACACCCCGAAACAATTGTCAAATATTTTTCATAAATTTGGAGGAACGAAGCCAAATGTTTTTATTCAATATATTTATTCAAGAATATACTATGAAAGTTTTGAGTATGGAAGTTTCGAGTGGAACAGAAGAGATTGTATATATATATATATATATATATATATATATATATATATATATATATATATATATATATATATATATATATATATATATATATATATATATATAAGTTTGCATCTGTCAAAACCTCGTTGCGTTTTAACGATGTCTTGTTCACCAATTCTCCACTCAACTGAAAAATTAACATTCTCCATCAAGTTCCTGCTATATTATATGACAACCTTGAAGACCTTTTTCATTATGTTATATTCAATAGCTATTCTCATGGTGAATGAAACAGTGCTAGACTCATCTTTTGCCAATACCCAAAGTCCGCTATCTAACCGTTATATCAACTCTTTCATTCTTCTATTCTTCTATTTGCCTTCCCTTTCCAATCAGAACTGTATTGTATCCGCTCCATCCTCCGTAAGGGCTGATAATTTGTCACAATGGAATAATCGAGAATTCAGATATTTCAGATAAAGCACACACCGCGCAATTTGAATGATTTTCCTGCCTCAGGGTTTACGAGAACAATGTTAACAAATCTTTCCCGAAGATATTGTAGAACGTGAAATGAAATTTGAATTTTTAATCGATAAAATCATCGCTAGAGCTCTATTCAAATAAGGCAACCGACTAACTGGAGTTCATTATATGAATAATAAGAGTTGTTACGGATGGTGAATTTTGATCGGAAATTCCATTTTTGTACATACAGCTTTTTTGTAACCTCTGTTTGCGCAACGGAAGTTAATAATAATAATACTTATAAATTCTTTCAGATAATTCTACCTTATGTGTGATAAGTCATAATGAGAAACAATAGACTGACATGTGGTGAACAAAAATTCATTCATACATAATAATAATATTTATTTAGCAATAGCAATTACGAAATTCATATAAACATTTACGTTCAAAATTCAATAATAACAATTATTAGTTTGAAACTAACTCATAAGAGGTAATAAGAAATACTTGTCTAAAAATCACTGACTGAAAAATTCTTTATTCGACTATTGTCGCCTTTTACGGCATTATCAGGAATGATGATAGAATAAATTCTTGATAATGCCGTAAAAGGCGAAACTAGTCGAATAAAGAATTGTTCAGTCAGTGATTTTGAGACAAGTATTTCTTATTACCTCTCATTTAAATATGAACTATCACAGAGTTGATTCATCGTCCATTGAATATAAAACTAACTCAGTTTATTTACGTTTGAATACCTCGTGGTGGTCACTCATTGCTTTCATGGAGCTAGCCTATTCATTGAATGCATTGAATCTTTCACAAAATATACTTTTTATAGATTTACAAAGATTATAAACTTGTGTAGAAACTGTCAGCATTCCTTGTATTAATGGGTGATTTTTTTAGCGTTGTTTTTAAATCGAATAAAACATTCAATTTCTATCACATATTGGAATTGGAAGGTCCAATTTTGCGTCACTTTTTCGAGCATTTCGGCCTGTATCCCACGAATTACGCGTGTTATGTTATCCTGTAAGGCTTCAATCGTGTTCGGCTTGTCCACATACTCTAACGACTCTACATAACCACACAAGAAATAATCCATAGCCGTCAAATCGCATGATCTTGGCGGCCAATTCACAGGGTCATTTCGACAAATAAGCTGCTCACCAAATTCATCCTTCAACGTATCCATTGTTTCACGAGCTGTGTGGCCTGTGGCACCGTCTTGATGAAACCACATATAAACCAAGTTCAACTCGGCCAACTGGGGCAAAAAAAATTCGTATAATGGCTCGATATCGTTCGCCGTTGACGGTAACGTTTCTTCCACAGTCGTCTTTGAAGAAAAATGGATCGATGATGCCACCAGACTATAAACCACACCAAACTGTCGTTTTTCGGGATGCATCGGTAATGCGACAGTTTTGTTCATTTACGTATCCGTTAAGCCAGAAATGAGCTTCATCACTGAACACAGTTTTTCGATAAAACAGCGGATTTTCATTAATGTGTTCTAAGGCCCATTCACCAAACATTAGACGTTGTGGTAGGTCATTCGGCTTCAATTCTTGCAGCAGTTGAATTTTATAGGCTTTCAAACCCAAATCAATACGTAAAATTTTCCATGTGGTTGAGTAACACATGCCCAATTGCTGAGAACGGCGAACGAATTGACATTTCACGTTGCTCATTAACACTGTACGCTACGGCTGCAATATTCTCTTCAGTACGCACTGTACGCATGCGAGACAACGGTTTAATGTCCAACAAAGTAAACTTGGTGCGAAATTTGGTGATAACAGCACGAATTGTTGATTCATCAGGTCGTTTATGACGACCATAATATGGTCGTAACAAACGATATACACTTTTCACAGAGCACGAATTTTGATAGTGAATTTCCCCAATTTACAATCGATGGTCGTTTGTAAGTCTTTTCACGATGAAATAGCAGGGTATACTAAAACGTTTTAACTCTGACAAATGACGTTTGGATGACATTACCAGTTAGTGCCGCCAACCTAAAAAACTTAACTCTTAAAAAATCACCCGTCACATCACTGACACATGTTTTATTTTTTATCACTATATATAGGAATAATTTGTTTCTAATTGTGAATATAAATACATATCTATCATGCAATATTCTCTGTTTAACTGACCTCAGGTCTAGACAATTTCACAAGCTTTCAATTGGAGAATATATATAACATTTCGAAATTGTTCGCATAGCTCTATTCTGCAATTTTTGTAGCTGCTGAGTTCTGTCTCTGCTCAATCCAAATGACAGAGAGGAATTATATTCAAAGTGTGGCATTATTATTGACTAAAAGATCAATAACTTCACATATGCCGTCAGATTTTCTCCAATTCTTTAATCAAGAAGTTGATTTTTCTTGGAGATTTCAGATGATATGAAGTCGATGTGATCATTGGAACTCAATTTCTTATCGAACATAATGCCTTAATATTCAACAACTTTTTCCTTTCACTGTTCTGGAATTGACATCATTTACTAAATTCGGAAAATCATATTTAGTAACCAATAACCAAGACAAAACCACATGCAGATCATTTATGAATGATATAAATAGAAGCGATACAAGCACCGAACCTTGAGGAATCCCTAGACCAATATTATTGTCTCTCAGAATAACTTTCGGTTATTTTCACCTTCAACTAATTACAACTTCAAGAAAATTAGGTATCCAATACATATGTGAATACATCTCAATCATAAATTACAGCATTTATCAATGAATTTAAAAGGAAGTGAATAAAAGGCTGAAGATAGATCTAAAAATGAACCTGCCACAAACAATTTTCCACCTGAACACTCTTTATATAATTTTACTGTATAATTTGTGTGACACAAAACCGAGAAATACGAGTTTTCGCTGAAAAACATACAAATTTCGAATTTTATTATGGTTATATACATACGAGTTCAGCTAACGCTTCGGTGGCAAATGTCCTGCAGTTTTAACTGCGCAACTAGCGTCATATTTCAAGAGGAATGGAAGTTCTCGGTGAGCTGGATTCTGCACAAACAACAAGGTCCCAATGACAAACACTACTAGCGTCCTAAAATTCAGGAATTATACACTGACACAAAACTCCAATTACGAAGCTAAAATTTAATTGAACTGCCTCTTCCAGAATCATCAACCTGATATAGTTAGATTTTTCTTCAAAATGTTCTATTGATCGAAATGATGATGAAGCTGAGATCTACTTCGGGAGGAATAATGTGAATTTGATGGAATCAATTGATCTGAAGATTAACACGTAATTTTGTGACGATGTGGAACCTCTATAATTTTTCTTCAAGTATATAGTGATTATTTAGAGGAAAAATTTGGAAAATTTTTTCGTGGAATTGACACGAATTCGTCAATTCGACGTGAAATTCGTGGAGTGACTTTGGAAATCACAGATGGTCTAATATTTTTGACTTCATCAATTAATGTCCATTAGATTGATGAGGAGACATCGATATCACCCTTTTCTGACAATTATATTTTGAGCTTGTCCAAGAAACTGAATCTAGTATTTTTCAATACTAAATGTTCAACCTTCACACTGCTCTTACAAGACATGACATCGTACATTATGTTTTAATCATTTGATATTTTTGAAGTGTTTGAATCTAATTGAACCAAATCATGGGATTATTCTTCATTCACGTTATACTATGGAAGCTAGGTTGAAAAAAATTTTCTTCGACAAATAAACAGTGTCTTATTGAAATCATAATTCAAAGCTGTCAGTGTAATCTAAAACCAGAGTCTCTTCATTTATTGCTGCTTTTTGATGAATTTTTGAACAAAATGCTATATCTAATCATTTTTCTTTGACAATGATTTCCATACACCTTCAAGGCTGATATAGCCGATCTTTCAACACAGAGTTAACGAGGTTATGATGAAAAACAAAGGGAATGATATCTGAAGATTCGAAGAGCTGAAATATACTTTACTGTTATTACAATTGATATCATCTATATATCTATATCTTGTAGAGTCAGTTTCAAATCAAATGTCAGTAAATAGTCTGAAAAAACTATTCAAATGAGAATTCCGTCATAGTAATTCTCCAATCGTTTGCTTTTAATCATGAAAAACTATTACGTACGTATCGAGTAGACCAATTATTTGAGAAATATCGAATGGTATTGGCGTTTACTTGATAGAAATCCACTATAATTAAATATAATATGAAATTCAAACACCTGAACTTTTGATTTACACTTTTATCGAATACATTACTACGTCAATATTCTATTAGTGTCTGAGGATGTCGTTTATAATGACAAAACGCGCCATGCTATGTATTCAACGAAAGTGTGAATTGATGATTGATGAGGCCGATACTTGGAGATAATTAATATCCATAATGAAAGAATATTTAGAATTTTCTCATAATTTAATACAAATACGCATAACGACGTTTCGAAGTACTACTTCTTTATCAATGCTTGATTAATACTAGATGTAATTTTACAAAGTCAATACTTATAGCCATTTTCACAGAACATACCAGGTATGGTCTATGACTAACTTGGAATGAGGGCCATAGACTGATATTTAACAAAAAAAAGATCGTATACCTGGAACTGACACAGAAAATCAATTTCTTAAGTCAGGTATATCAACTAAATGTGGAAAAGATACAAATATACAACAAAGATTTCTAAGAACAAATAAGGAAAGTAAAAATTTTTGACATGAAACATAAAATTTGAAGTAAATTAACTAAAACCTAGGTAATCAATCTGATCTGCTACCTGGAAAATTCTTATTAATCTTACTAAGTAGAGGGCTAGTGTTAACCTATACTCAATAGCCTTAACTGGCTATTGAGTAAAAAAGCGTAAATGAAAAGTTTGAGTATCTGAGAAATTATGTCCACAAGATAGCAGAGTACAAAATCAACCATCATTATGTAACCAAAGAACAAAATCACAGAATTTATGCCACTAAATATATATTCATATCAATATGATAACTGATATATAAAGAATAATGGTGACGGTTGTCCCATAAAGTACTAAAACCCAACTTTTTGAACTCGAAATCGAATCTGAGTAGGTTTCTTCATGAATCCCTCAACTGACTCTTCCTCATTCCTCTTTTATTGAGAAAATAGGCTCATTTTGTAATCACTGAAACCTTATTTGTGCGAGTCTCGAGATATACCTGATTTTTTCCATAAAGCGTAAAAATTTCTCTTTAGCATCCGTCTCCGCAGCCATCAGTATATTGTAGAAGGGGGCGGCATCATCAAAGGAATCGTTCAGTGGAAACTGAAAGTGTAAGTTCGGTAAACGTCTCGCGGAAAAACCAGTTCCCGGTAATTATATTTTCGCTGTGAGGCGGTTGACGTGCCACTCAACAGAAAAGCAATTTTCCTTTTGAAAATCTAAAAATTGAGATTCGTCATGTAACCAACTCGCTGAAGAAAAGGAGTTCGCTTCGCGAAAACAGACTGCGAGATAGAAAGAAAATTCAGATGAAATTGTCAGGGTTTGACAGGGAAGGTCATTAGGTGAGAATCGGGAATGGCCAGGACGTTTTCTCGGAGACGTGAGACTTCGAAATCCGATTTAGTCTCTATTGACATCTGAACGAATGATGCATTGATTTGGCATGCCCTTTTTCAGTAATTGAAACGTTTTGCTAGGATAGAATATTATTTATTTTGCTGGTTGATTCGAAAAATTTCTTCGTTCTCCCAATCAGAAATTTAATGTTTTTTCTTGCAACCAACGGTATTTTATGAGTCTCTTTGGGGGCTCAAACTGTTTTTTTATTTACATTTCTGTTCACCATGGAAACAACAGTACCTGTCTTATCATCCGAATAGAGTAAGTCTCTGGAAATATATGCAGAGACAAATTTGAGATACACATATTGATATTTTACAGAAAATTGGGTAACTCATTTTTGAAATTTCTTGAATTAGAAACATTGTTTCTAGAAAATGTGTTATAAATGTCTATCTCATTCTTGTATAGGTATAGCTATATAGGTATTATCTGAACTATATTATCTCGCTGTGGGGTTGCTCTACATAAATAAAAGATATGTGGCTTTCGTGGACTGCCGCGGTAAAGCTATTGCCTAGCATTTTTCCATCAACTTTAGCAATTATAATTATTTGTCTTCGTTGATATTAATTCAACTTTTTTCTTTGATATTAATTCAAGTTACACTTTTTGAGCGTGGTGACCGATAAGAAACAATTCTTTTTTCATTGAATAAATGAGAAGTTAATATCGTTTGAAATATTTCTATTATCTTACAATATATGCAGGTTATTCAGGAAGTTTTATCATTGAAACTATAGGTTTATGGTAACTGAAATAAGAAACATAAGTTTGAGACTTGATATCCTCTAAATATTTGAAAAATACCGCGTCAATGGTGGTCTCATATTTTGTTGTGGATTCTTGTGGATTATTATTCATTTCCAAATTCAATTTTTCTGAAAGAAAAGTTGTCAACTGCTCGGATTTTTCATCAGCGAAGTTGATGTTGAAATCGCCAGCCAAGTTAAGTGGAAATTTATTACCATTTGTACCAAGTATTTTCGACTCTTCTTCAGCGTATTTCAGTACAGATGAATAAAATGCTCTATCTCATCCAATTCTGGATTCCGCGAAATGTAAATTGCTACCATGACTATGTGTAGGCCATTTCTCAGTTTGCATAAGCACACACAAATATCTCCAACAAATGAGTGCCTAACATTAACATCGCTAACCTGTGCAATATTTATTTCAATATTCGTAGTCATAATATTAATAACATCATTATTATTTTGGTAAATAGCTACCCCACCTTTTGGAAGAGAATCTCGTTTGAATTGAACAATACAATTGAAATTATCATAGTATTTCAATCAGATTATCATGCGCCATGCAAGTTTCGGTATACATACACGTTAAGCGAACGCTCCACCGAGCTACAGGGTAGGCGGAGTGGGGAGTGTTAGGTCTTATTTTCGTTACGGAATTTTTTGATTCGGTCGCCGCGCTCAAAGCCCGCGATAAAAGCTATGCAATAGCTCAATATCACATAGAAACGAATATTTCTTTCAATTTTCGGTATTCATTCACGAATATCTCATGAACCTATATTTAAAATAACCTACTTATCCTACCATGTTCATATATTAATAGATGTTTTTATGAATCAATAGAAAAAGGTCCTTTAAATCAAATAAAAATCAAGAGTATACAACTAGGAACAGTGATGTATTACCAAGCACGAAACAACTTAATTTTAGTATTCACTCTATTATCATAGTATTAAAATCTTCAACCATTTACCGTCTTATATGAAAGTACTAGACCCTCATTCGTTCGATAAGAGAGTTGAGTCTTTGGTGTTAAAAAACGCATAATATAGTGTGTCAGAGTACTTTGATGATTCGAATGTAGACAGCAATGTATGAATCAGTTTTCTGTATCATACATTTGTTAATTCTTTCACTACGACTATCCTTTATAAGATGAAATAGTATCGAAGGATTAATTTTTGCAAGATCATTTTTCTTTTCTCAAATGTCGTTGATTACCATTGTAAATTACAAGTAAAATTGAACAAATATTTCTGCACGAGAAGTGAATGGAAGATCAGACTCAAAAATGAATTCAATCCTTTTGTGAGCATTCTTCTCAGTTGTATTTACTATATTAAATGAATGAATGTAGTATATACAATGTAATGTTTCACAATAAATATCATTACTGTTTTATTATATCATACCTCTTGAGGAAGATGCTTGTTTAGTTGAAAAGAAATAAATCAATCACAGAAAATGACACTGCTCATTGATTACATACAATAAAGAGTATATCTTAACTTATTTTTTCGAATTATCTTATTGCTTATGTGGCCAATATGACTCTTTCATTTCAGGTTAGAATCGATATGGACTCCCAAGAGTTTGTTACAACTAGATATGCCCACCAATATATCATCGTCTATGAAATTATTTATATTTACTGAAGTTTTGTCTTCGTAGACTCTGTTTCTATTATACTTTCCTTAGCACATCATCAGGTCTTTGTTGGATTGTGGCTAAACGGGTACCTTCGGCTTTATGTTTCTGGAAGGACGTCTCTTCTATAAACTGTGCTCTTTATACTCTTCTATGAGCCAGGAGGGCGCCATTTTTCCTGAACTGTTTGTGTTGAGGTAGTAACATAGTGATGTTTCTTTTATACATTTTGTAAAATGAAATTTATTCGAATAAAGTTTCCATTCATTCAAAGACGTATTCTCTGAATTGATATATTATCTTTTATTGTTCCACAATATAGAATAAATTGAAAATGGTGTCGTCTCACATCGAATCGATAAACATTGTGCTCCAGAATCTGAAATGGATATTGTTTCTACTCAATCCCATTTCATACAAGTATGTCGGAGGAATTTCCAATGAGTTATCACGGTAAAGTTTGGCAAACCTTTCTATCTGATTTGCATAAATCCTTGCTCACAAATACAAATATCCGAAGTTGGCGTCCTGTTTTTAGCGTTTCCTTTGAGAATTACCAACAGATCCCGAACTAATCAGTGGTTACGGAATTTGTAGGTTTACCCATTTACATAAATTTTGTGCTTTAAATCAATTCGATGGAAACCACAGGAAAATCAGTTATATGGGAAAATCGCGGTGATATCTTATTTCAATGAGATCTGGCCATTGTGTTGGCGAAATAATATTGTTTTATTTAACTAAATCCTAGTGAAAATTAATAATATACTCTTTTTTAAGAGTTAAGTTGAGGTTCGCGGCACTGATTAGTGTTGGCATAGAAACGTCATCTGTCGAAGTGAGAACTTTTCAGTACACTCTGCCATTTCATCGTGGAAAGACTTACAAAGGAGCAACGATTGCAAATTGTTGAAATTCACTATCAAAAATCGTGCTCTGTGAAAAATTTGTATCGTTTGTTACAACCATATTATCGTCGTCATAATCGACCTGGTGAATCAACAATTCGTGCTGTTATCACCAACTTTCGCACCAAGTTTACTTTGTTGGACTTTGAACAATTGTCGCGCATGCGTACAGTGCGTACTGAAGAGAATATTGCAGCCGTAGCGTACAGTGTTAATGAGGGTCGTGAAATGTCAATTCGTCGCCGTACTCAGCAATTGGCCATGGAAAACCACAACACACAACTTCAACCACATGGAAAATTTTTCGTGTAGATTTGGGTACGAAAGCCTATAAAATTCAACTTCTGCAAGAATTGAAGCCGAATGACCTACGACAAGGTCTAATTTTTGGTGAATGGGCCAAACAGCTTAATGGAAATCCGCTGATTTATCGAAAAATTGTGTTCAGTGATGCGGCTCATTTCGGACTTAACGGATATGTAAATAAAGAAAACTGTCGCATCTGGAGTGTTGAACAGCCACATTCCATACAAGAATTTGGTGAGCAGCTTATCTCTCGAAATGGCCTTGATGAATTGAATGAAAAGGAAAATCTTGTAAGTGAATGAGAAATCAGATTGTAATAATGAATAAAAATGAAGAGAAGTTGTATAAAGATTGATCGAACCAAAACTATGAAATAAAAAATAAAAATCTACAGAATCTTACATTGAAATTAGACCAGTTTTCCATCTGAAATCATTATATCGTAAAATTCAGGATATTTGGTTCAGAAAAATCATAAAATGTTCATATCACGTATTGAAAATATTCACTCTTTCTATATTCAATGTTTTCATTATAATCTCATAATATTTTCCAATCACCGACAGAAATATAAGGAGTTAAAATCCTGAGTCGAAAATGAAAAAATATGCGTGAAATACTGAGCGGAATAAAGTTTGTGAACCAGTCTTTAGTTCAAATTTATGTAAATTGGTGTTTGCCTAGATTGCACGCTCTGTTGCTCTCCAGTGAATAAATCTTTATCTAAGCCTCCGTCGCATCTTTTCCTAACCATTAGTCCGGGACTGAAATTAAACGCGCACCTCAAGATATATGTGTAAGGAACGCCGTAAATAATAAGGTGATCGATGGGGACCGGAAGGAAAATACCTATAAAAACAGAGAGATATTTCCGTCAAACTCTCTGATGAATTTCATGAGAGATAAAAGTTTTATAGAGCATAGTTTCATATAACAAAAATACAGGATCTCCATTAAATCTGAAACACTCTAAACTGTACAAAAATTGATGAAAATCAAAATACAATGTGTGAAATTCTCAATCACACTTTTTTCGCGATTATTTATTAACACAACAATAGACAGTGAAAAATAAAAAAAATACGAGCTTTTCATTTTGGAAAATTCGAACATTTATTCGAATGCAGTGTAATTTTCAAGACTGGATTCTTGAAAATGAGCCAACGCTCGAAACAAAATTGGTTTGTTGAATAAATCGTGAAACATTAAGCCAAGAGTTTGATTTAATTTAATATTCAATTATGTTTCACCAAGAGTTGAGCGAGAGCTCAATCTCAGAGTTTTAAAATACTTATGGTTTTGTTTTGAGGGTGTGTATACAGAACGAGTTGTAAGTCGTGAGCTACTTACTTCAAGATTTAATGTTCCATCACTTGAAACACGTAGGAAATATTTGGGAATAATGTTCCAATACAAGTTTATATGGTTTTCTGTTGATTGTTCTTTTCCTTTCTCCAATAAATTTTCGTGTTCCAAGATTACCTTGTGGAAATATGAACCTTTTTCATTCACCTCTGGCTCGTACTAATGTTCTGGCTTTTCCACCTCTCCATAAAATTTGTGGTGACTTCGAGCCTTTTCATGACTTCATCGACATATTTGCACTCGTGCTTGGTGATATCAGACGAACTCTGGCCTGACTGTTCTTTAGTTATAAGTTTCTTAGACATTAGTTTTTCCTGTAGCTTGTGGGTGAGCTTCAATGTCATTCTGCTCACAGAGTTATCGTTCATACGTATTGTTTATACGTTATTATAGTTTTATTCTACATATAGTAAACTGTATTTCTTCCACTCTGTAATTGGCTCACGCTGTTAAGTGGTGAATTTGTAAATAAATAAATTACCGCGAACATAATTATCCACAACCAGAACAGATACGCAACAGAAGAAGAACGTAAAGTGCTAGACATGATTATGCCCTGAAAATATTCAAACTACTTCAAAAGACAGATAAATTTCCCAACATTAGAAGTTTCCTCATCACTAGTGATTCTTAACGACCTCAGAAATTAATTTCGGTAATAAATAAGCTCTTTATTATTGTAGCGCACTATTTAGGATATTATTAATATTTCAGAAACTCTAAGCGTACGTTCTTTACAATTATCCATTGATATTCGCTGAAACTTATAATATATGATGTCGGAAACTTCTCTAGCTGAAGCAAAGAGATTTTCTAGGGTTTCGTGGTAAGTTAGTTGCCAATTTTGAAACTTCATCTCGTCTCGTCTTCCACTAGGAAGTAACTAACTTCAAAACCACTTCTGGAAATTTTGCTAATGCATCGTAAGTTTTTGGTCGCACCGGACCTGCTTTCTGAGGAAATAATTTATCAACAGGTGGTTTGACCGACGTTTCCAGATATTATTATTTAATAATGATAACTGAATGAGAACGTATGAAGTAGGAAAACCCAGCCAGGAAATAACTTCATCACAGTTAAACCTTTGAGCGAATTGCACTTTATTTATCATTTATGTCAATGATATTATGTAGAGAATCTATAGGAAAACGATTGAAGTGAACATTTCTTTAGACGCGCCGAGGTGTATGCGATGAGGGATGAAATTCTTTCGATCTGTTACATCACGCTCTAATCGTCACGCTTGAAAGATATTTCTACAGGTACGTGAAATGTTAAATGTTTTGTTGTAGAATTTTAAGGCGTACCTTTTAATATTCCATCTACAATAGAAGAAGACCTTAAAAGCTATGTACAACTTCTGCGCAATATTTTCGTTTTTATTGAGAACCCACAAAACTTTGTACACGAGTGTGTGGTTGACATTTCAACTGTTGACATTGAGTACAACAATCGACAGATTTTTCATATTTGGCTCTGTATGTTCGTTTTTTTTACTGCGTTCTTTGTCATATCCTTTTATATATTCTTCACATAATCTCTTGTCGAAGTAGTTGAGACACCTTTGGGTTCGCTATAACTGTTTTTTGTAACGTGACGAATTATTCAACCTCAAAACTCAAATGTTTTTGAAATTTGGGAAAAAAATTTCAAAAACATTTTATATAATGATGGCTTTGAGGCTTTACAATAATTGATCTATACTAAAAGTTCTTATACTGCCATTTAAAATACGAAGTCAAATGAAGAAATATCATTGAATCATATTTAAAATAGAAATATTCGAACCTAATTTATACTTTTTCGTTAAGGTAAACTCAAGAGCGTACCGCGCTATTCAAATTATTTTTGACAAGTTTATAAATGTTAGCTTAAAAAAATGCAATTTTTATATATCGGAAATTTTCAAATAGAATACTGTTCCATTTTCTAATAAATGAAGAAAACGTAATTTTTGTCCTTGAATATCTGGATCCGTTGCTGAGAAGGCCTGAATTGACAGCGAAACCCTTAAGTCAAATAGATATTTTAGAATTTAGTTGTCTGTTTTTGCTACGAAGATCGAGTCTGACTTCTTCCATTGGATGATAATTTTCTAGTATCTCAATTATTTCAGTTTGTTGTTGCTTTGTCTTCACGTTTCAAAGGCTTTTTAAACTTCATTTTTTCTGCTTTGAATTCAGTAAACTGAAAATCTTTGTTATTCGCAATAACACAGTAAAAGTGGTACATTGAATGGTATAAATGAATAAATATATATATATATATATATATATATATATATATATATATATATATATATATATATATATATATATATATATATATATATATATATATTCATATATATATAATATAGAATATATTCAACAAAAGTCTTCTTCCTCTTGATTCTGGTTGTTGAGTTATTGATATATTTGGAACCTTTTCAAGATTTCCTTGAAAACTACAGACGTGACATTTGGGTTAATGAGTTTCTTCAACTTCCTTTTATTACGAGTTTATCTGCAAGTGTGAATGAGGTGAAGCTTTTATGTCCCGCAAAAGTAATGTAGGTGTAGAAATGAATAGATCGTTATCAAACAGGTCATGATCTCTTCTATAGCGAACTATTCATACAGAATTTCGTTGTGTATGAGAAAAGCGGGACAAATTTCTGTATATTTCGTTAACGTCTGAACATAATTTTTGAATGTACATTCTGATTTACGGAAATTTCAAGAAGGTTATTGAATTTTTGTTGAAAACGTTTAAGAATCAACTATAAATTATGAATAAAGTAACGTGGATCAATCAGTAGAAACGCATTGGATGATTTTTGAAGATATTTTTTATATTTCCACTATAATATTAGTTTGGTATGTAACAAGACCGTCGTCAAGAAGGAAGGAAGGTGGATGGAAACTCCGTTTCCTTCAAGATGATGATCTACAGTTCATCTAAGTTTTTCATCAACCTATTAAGGGTAATCTATGCAGAAATAATAGTGAAGTGGATGAAATGTATAAAATTTTCTGAAATTGTAAAGTATTTTTCAATCGGGCAATCGTGTGACATGAAATTCCAATACATATATTTAAATTATATCAAATTAAACACTGCAAGCTTAATAATCATTTTTAAGCTTAGTGTCACATTTCAACATTTTGTGACATGTTGACGATGTCACGAAACATCGTCAACATGTTTTGAGCGTGAGCTCATATTCAAGACTGACTTCCAAAGTCTTGAAGATCAGATCATACTCTAAACATTTGAACTATTCGATATTGTGAAAAACAATCGTCAAACATTAAGCCCAGTCTTTAATATAATTTAATATTCAATTATGTTGTACCAAGAGTTGAGCGAGAATTCATTGTCGCTAACTAATATTTCACATCAATCAACTAATAAACTAGATACTAAAGAAATAGTTCGTTTCTTACGATTTACGATTTTCATAACGAAAACATTTTTTCTCGATGAATTATAGCTTATGTTCGGTTAAGTACTATAAGGATAGGGTAAAAAGTTTCCGGTCTAACCAAGAGATGGCGCCATTAGGTCTACTTTTGGAGCGGCGTTCTACCATTCCTACTGAGCTTGTATGTGAAATTTCAGCCCAATCGCTACGTAGGTTTGCGTTAGAGAGCACATTGCGCGAGACGTTTCAGTTGTTTTCGTGAAAATGGAGAAATTGGAGAACGTGATGTCATCAAATACTTCTGTTTGAAAGGTTTTACACTAAAAAAAATAAAAGAAGAGATGGATTCAACACTAGGAGACTCCTCCCCATCATATTTAACTATTAAGTAGTGGGTTTCTGAATTCAAAGAGGGCCGTTCTGACGAGCTTCATTTCTACCAAAAATTTGGCGCTATATAGGAGTAATCCAAACGAATTTTTAGGTCGATTCATAATTGTTTATGAGGTTTGGGTTCACCATTACACTCCTGAAAATAAAGAACAGTCAAAACAGTGGGTAGGAAAGGGAAAGGCAAAAACAATTGTTTCGGCAAACAAGGTTATGGCTACTGTTTTTTAGGATGCGAGAGGAATTATAAACACTGATTATCTTTGAAAGGTTAAGACTATCACTGGTCAATACTTGCAAACTTATTGCAACGTTTGAAGTACAAGGTGTAAATTAAACGACCTCATTTGGCGAAGAAAAAAATTTTGTTTCATCACGATAACGCACCAGCGCATTCGTCGATTGTTGTCATGTCCAAAATCCACGAATTGAAGTTTGAATTGATACCATATGTATCAGACTACTCTCCAGACTTAGCCCCCAGCGACTCCAACCTGTTTCCTAACCTCAAAAAATGGCTTGGCGGTAAAAGATTTGAGAGCCACAAAGAAGTCATCGAAACTATAAAAGAGTATTCTGAGGACCTTGACGAATCTACGTTTCAAACTGGTGTAAATAAATTAGAACAGCGTTATATGAAATGTGTCAGTGTTGATGGAGAATATATAGAAAATCAAAGCAAAAAAAAATTTTTAACGCATCGTTTTTCTTGGTCAGGTCGGATCTTTTCACCCCACCCTCGTATATTCGATCTACTTTATGGGAATCTGTTCAAGTGTTCTGACGTTATTCAGTAACAAACATTTATTCAAATATTTATATAATCCGTATAAGTGAGCACTATGATAATATTGAGGTCAATGACAGTGAAATACAGAAAAAATAATAAATAAGTGTCTTCATCTTCCTCAATAATCTGATCTTATAATAAAGTCTTGAATAACTTCAACAGTAGGCTTTCTCTAGGATAAAATATTATATCTCATAACAACATTTTTCTATATGAGAATTTACTTTTACTCTCTAAAAGTCTTTAAACATTCTTTGTTCTTTTACTCTATATGGAGTGATTCTTTCGGAGAGTACTACACAAACGATGTTCATCTCCATGAATTCAAATTTACTTCCTTAAACGAAAGTGTTCCGCCTTAAAGAAATGGCTGCAATGAGTAAAAAACATCAGATCATAACAATTGCAGTTGCATTTAAAAGTGTGCTCAAACGGTCGAAGAAGCATCTGATATTTTCTTCATATTTTGACTACTCAAACATTTCTCACCTACGAAAATTACTTTGAAAAATGTTTTTAAACTGTTTAGCGTTTATTCTTATATAAAAAGTTTATATAATTCTGAAAGTATCACAGATAGCTACATAAAACCTCTTATATACGTTCGAAACAGCATTGGGGATAATTTTCGTATACGAAATAGCTGAAACTTTGGTCTTTGAAAAGTTCTGAAAACCACAATGTCCGTCTAAACTTACGACAGTTCAGACATGATGCGAAAGTTTCATTAATACACTCTGCCAAACGTCACAGAAACTTTTTTTATATACTTCTGTGTGCGAAAGTACATGTTTTTCGGACTTTCACAGTACTAATGTTGGCTAAACTGATCGGTTTTACGACATAATGACCACAGAGAGGGAACAAATTACACACAAATCCAATTCTAATCGATTATTTTAGCGTGAACATTTCATAATTGAAAACTTTCAGTACCTGCTTTGAATAATTCAATTTATGTTCGAACTAGGAACACAAAAGATCGATATTCGATGAATTGTAACCAACTGTTGGAAATTTTTCAGTCCATTAGGGTGAAATATTGACAAAATTTAAACTAAGAACATGGTTTGTCAGGCTGAAAAAGGAGTTAATAGTTTTCGGTATTTACCTGAGATTTACGTTGCTTGTTTATTTGTAACAGCCGTTTACATATGTTTCAAGCTAATTGGCTCTCATCAGAACGGCGTTTTCTGCGTTTTCTGCCGTGTTTCGGATTGTTACCCCATTTTCAAAAGTCAAGCTCAAACCAGTTAAACCAGTATTTATCATAAATTTTTTGAAACCAAGTCAAGTGTTTTCATTAAATATATTCGATTATATACAATGAAAAACGCATAAAGAAATATATCTCTCCACACTCACTGTCTCATTGGTTTAAATCGATATTCATTGCATGATAAGAAACAGTTTGTACTCCTGGCTTAATTTACGTTTGTAGGGGGCCAACGTAACAACGATTTGAATTCATGCTAATCATCAGGGAGAGCTTAACTCGAACATATAATAAAAAGGACAGATGATGGAAACAAATTACCCCCTGTCACAAAATGTTTCGGAAAAGTCTTACAGCGACTAGACATAATTAGATATCCAAATGGCTCATCGTTTGTTGAATTCTCTTTGAATTACTCGGTTTATAATTTGTATACTGAGAACTTAAAAACGCGATCTTCAAGATTTTCTGGAAGAGTGAGTGGAATTAAACACTGCGCTAAAAAAAATTGAATCTACCATTCAGAGCTCATGAAAGTGATGCTATTTTGTTACAAATTAAAGCTTTGTTGAAATTGAAAAAAATTATTTCCACTGATTGACATTAAAGCGACATTACAGGAAGGGAATTCGAAAAATCATTCAAATTTAGTGAATCAAATAATACGGTTTTTTCGTACTTTAGTCAACTCATTACTAAATACTCAATTACATTATATGAAAGTTTTTATATCCCAAGAAAACTGAATTATTCGCTCTGCCATGAGCTTATCAGATGTTTTTTCATGACAAAAACCATCGATCTACTTCACATTTTTGCGTCTGTATGTCAACCTGATGGTTATCTATAGTCGTTTGAGTCTAATCTCTTTTTTCAATATTTTAACTGGATATACTGGTTCAAATTTGAGAAATTCAAAATGCAACGAAACTCTATGTGATTTTCAATTCTTAACTGTTTAATTTGTGACTGAGCTTCGGAATGTAACACTCTGAGAAGATGATAGTTTATGTTTTCGTTTACAAATTTTGTGCAGACAGTTTTAGAGAGTTTCATTAGAATTATCTCGATATTTCACTCAAAAATTTCAAAATAGACAGTGAACAAACAACAAGTATAAGCTTCGAAAGTCACATAGGCCAAAAGGGTGCCAAACGATAAGGTACAGGAATCATTCAGACACAGTAGAGTAATCTCTGACGTATTTAGATGGATTGTCTACGAAGCATGCCATCTTTGTATGCAAGAGCGCAACAAATGTCCCGAACACTCTCTACTACTCTCGAAATAGTTTTTTTTCGGTAATGGGAGATCACGTGACTGTAGCACTGACTTCATCCCATCTTTTGAAGATAATTGGTGCTTTCGGAAATAACATCAAAACTCTATAGTTTGAATGCATTCCACTGATGATTTCCACAAAAGATGGTACAGATTTGTGGGATATATACAACTGATTCCATGTTTTTAGAAATGCACTAAATATTCATTGTCCATAGTTTATAATTTGTGTTTTCGTCGACAACAATTTTGCAGTCAACTCCTTGAAAATTTTAGACGAATTATTCGGTTATTTCGAGTGAAATTCACAGTTAAATGAAAATATAATTTTTTCTGATATTTCTTTATGTTATACGCCCTAAAGTCCATCAGTTAAACTTGCCAGCCCAAAGCGACATCCCATTTCTCAGTTTCTGCATTCAGGCTACCACCAAAAGTAAGCTCTGCAGATAAAAATCAAGATCAGCGAAATGATGGCAGCATATTTCTATCGATTGACGGCCCGCTGGCCACGGCACTCCGGGGAAATTACGGTCCGGCCGTCCGTTCCGGGCTGCGAGCGAGATTTACCGCCACGCCATCTCTGATAGCGTCACGGTCATATTAATGGAAACGTCTTAATAGTCCGGGGTCGATGTTCTGTTTTTTCTTTCTCGTTTAGTCAGTGGAACCATTCTGATTTATGGGCGATTCCAGCTTCGAATGAAGAAGAAAGGTTAAGACATTGTAGTATGGATGGTCTCTGAAATTAATTTGACAAATCAGGATTCATTGGTGAAAATTGTAGATATTTATACAATTTACTTACGATATACTCTTATCTCAGATTGACTCTGAGGTTGAATAATCGAAAGCATATTGCACCAAGAACATTTGCACAAGAACATTTTATCAAGAATGATAAAGCTGTAAAAGGCGAAACCAGTCGAATAAAGAATTGTTCAGTCAGTGATTTTTAGACAAGTTTTTATTATTACCTCTCATTTGAATTTGAACTATCACAGAGTTGATTCATCGTCCATTGAATTTATCAACAAGATTTTCTTCGTTTCATATTATAAAATTCAGAAGAGTTGGTGTAATATATATTCCAGAAATCTAACAAGGAACAAAAGAATATTCGAATCGAAACATATGTCACATTCAAAAGATTTAATTCAAGAGAAAAGCATAAGCTTAGGAAAAACTGAAAAGAATCCCTATACCTATATTACAATAAGGCCTCACCTATAGAATCCATTTTCTTGACTTCCTTTCACGTTAACGACACCTGAGCTCCTCCTTCGAAGGAAATGGATATCGACTTTTATTTCCTTACAATAAATTTGCGCCAAAGACAAAGCCACAGTCGGCATAGCTGCCTTGGATCCATATTTCACCGTCTGAATGTTGCACTTACGGGTCTAATGCAGTGAAACCGTATATTCTGAAGGTCTTCCAGAACGCACAATGAATACTGATGTTTCCTATATTATTCGAAGCACACCTACCTCATAGATTGATTTCTTTCAATATAAAAGCAATATACGTTTTATAGGAACTTGCCCTTTGAAGATTATTGGGATCAGTTTTTTCTCCAACCAATCAGAACGTTACTAATGACCCTAGTTGATCAGTAAGTCTACTAACAAGGTAATTTTCTTTATAATTCAAGAATAAGAATTTATGTCATATTTTCAATTCAGTTATTAAATCGACAATATTTCCGAAAATCTGGAAAACTGCAAAAATAGTACCTGTACTGAAAAAAGTTGATGCTGAAAGTTGGTTATCAGCAATTAATAATAATAATAAGTTCCTTATTCTCAACAGGTATAACACCCAATTACATAAAATAATAACAATGTTGAAAACATAACTAAATACTTAAAATGAAAAAGATAAAACAAAGAGCTCAATCTAATGGAAAAAACAGTAAATTATAGCTACATTAGAGCATTCAATGAAATATTACAAATAACTCAACCTAAATCAATTCATTTTAGTCAATTTTTTTTGTTCACATAACTCCTGATAATAAATTCTATGGAATCAAAGTGAATGTAACAATTATTGGCAACTCTATTGAATGCAGAGTCCATACACCAAATGGGGGATTGTATTAGCGAGTTGGTCCTCGGAGTCTCTAGGTGAGATAATTCTGTATTACGAGAATTTTGCCTAGGAACACGAAATTTCAAAGCGGACAAGAGAGGAGGACAATCAATACTATTGTGCAGTAATTTGTACAAAAATTTGAGTGATGAAGATGCTCTCCTGCTCTGCAACGAGATTAAACTAAATCGACTCAATGATTCGTTATGATTGACTCCTCTCTGTGGATAAACTTTATCTTTCCACCCCCCCCCAACTAAGAATGTAAGAATGTCAAGAACCTTCTCTGAATATCCTCAAGATGGCGTTGATGGCAAGTGTAAATGTGATGCCAGATCATGCTGCCATACTCTAACTTGCTACGGATTAGGGTATCAAATAGTCCTATGAATGTTGAGGAATTGTTGAAATATTTGCCATCACGTATAACGAATCCATATATGTAAGCAGCAGATGAAATAAGTTGGGTGATGTGTGAGACAAAGGAAAGCTTCTGGTCGAAGACTACACCAAGATCTCTTACCTTATATTCATATCCGTTCCTATATCCATAAGACCTTTATCCATTCTTTCCAACTTTTCAAAATTATTTGAGATCATAGTATTTAATAATAATTATGCAAAATTAAGAAACCAAGTGAAGATTGAGCAACACAAATTCATGTCCCATAGATCTTGCATGACTAACCTTGTAACATTCTAATAATTTGTGTTGAAGAATCTTGATGAAAGAAGTCAGGTAGATGTTGTATATACCGATTCAATGAAAGCATTAGATCAAATGAATCAAAAAGTTATGTTGAACAAGTTGAAAGCCAAGACAGGTTTCCCAAAAATCCAGTTTCCCTAATTCGGTTTTATTTGAATAATCGAAGACAATTTGTTCAATTTTGGGGTCATAAGTCATATGTATATACAGCCATTTTGGGTGTACCACAAGGCTCTTATTTAGGCCCACTGTTGTTTCTTCTTCTTGTAAACTATCTAATAGATTGTCTAGCAGTTCATAGTCTCATGTACGCTGTTGATTTGAAAATATATCGCAAAATCAAAGTATATGAGGACTTCATAAGCTTACAGGATGGCTTCACCGCCGTTTCTGATTGGTGCTATCACAATAAATTCAATCCTAATGTAACTAAATATAACGTTGTCACATTCACTAGAAAAAAGGCAATTTGAGTTCACAATTAACGAAACCACTCTGACCAGGGTCTCCTAAATTCGAAACCTGGGTATAATATTTGATCAGAAATTCACCTTTGTACCTCATATAAATAAAAAAATTTCAACAGCTTTCAAATCTTATGGATTTATTGTGCCTAATGCTGGACACTTTTCGAATAAAAATACGATTATTTAATGCACTTGTAAAGAGTAAATTAGATTTCGGATGTATGATTTGGAGTCCCATTTACAGTTCTCATAAAAGTCATTTAGAGTCGATACAACGAAAATTTCTCAAATATCTAATTTGGAAGGAAAATCAGGTTTATCCGGCCAAGGATATAGCCGAACTGATCTGTTAAACAGGTTTTGAGCTAAATCACTCGAAGTTGGAAGGGACTTGTTGTCTCTGAAGTTTCTGTATAACCTCTTACATGGTTATATGGACTGTCCTTCCCTTATTGACTCTATTGATTTTCATGTTTCTAGACAATGTTCACGTTCAAGTAAATTTTTTTCATTGGGTACTCCGAAAACTAATTCCCTCCCATTAGAGATATATGTGCTCGCTATTCGGGGATGTGTACAAATGCGATATCAACAGTGACCCAAATGCTTTCATTAGTCGGGTTTATTTGGACTCTTTTCATGTATAATAAATTCTGTATTAAGCCATAATCTCATTGTCTATTATTTATTATAATTACTCCTTTTTATTGATAACTATTTTTTAAACGTTTGTATAATATATAGGTTTTTGAATATTTGCTGTAACTGGGTGTTTTTACCTGTTGGAAAATGAATACTTATTATTATTACTATTATTATAAGAAATTGTAATTCTTCCATTACTAATATTTTCATGAATAAGCTAACGTTGAAGAGAAAGAAGGACGGTTTAACTTCTGTTCCGTTTGGACGTGATAATAGGCCATTTTCAGAGCTTGTCAAATTAGGATGTAAAGTGACAAAATGAATATGAAAATGTAATAAGCGAATTGAATTGAATAAGCTTGGGGATTATGGGAAGTACGTGAAGGATTGAAATTGGGATAATTCTCGGTAGAAGAATAAATGATAATAATTAGAAAGAATAAAAGTCATTCTAGAGAACGAAATTGTTCAATGAGTTGATATACGAATTTTGTTAGTGAAATTGATTGAATTTGAGCTGATTTCTTGGTGAAATGGGTAAAATATATTGAATAAAAACTTTCAACCCAGTTTCATATAATTATAATGTTTCTTGAGAATGTTTTCGGGGTGTTAGCACATTTTCAAGAGTTGAACTGATCAAAAGCTGAAAACATTGATGAACAGTTTCACCCCTGACAAAAGCGTAGCAAAAAAAATAATTGCCAAGAAAAAATAAAATTCTGTGAAAATGAAAAAGGTGTGTCTGTTCACAATATATACGAATTTTTGCATTACAGTTGATTGAATATTCGCAGATCACTTGGTGATACAGAGTTTGATATAAATTCAATAGAAAACACTTGGCATAGTTCCACAGAATGTATGTGAAGCTAAGCCAAGTGTTTTCTTGCAATTTATGTACGAATTCTCATCTATCAATAATAACACCCAGCTGAATGCCTCAAAAATTGTTTCATAGAGTCGATATATATTTTCAGCAATCAATCCATCATCAGAGTTAAATAAAAATGAGCATCAAATACAACAATTAAACTCTTGATATTATTGACGGTTTGAATTTTATGACAACTAGGAGTTTATGTTCTATAATTTTCCAATTCAATTACCAAAATGAAAGTATAGGCTTGTCAGCAAAAAACGCTTCGTGAAATATTCTTGCATTGCTTTAAAGTTTTTAAAGGTTGTACGTCACTGCTATGTTGCATCCTTTCTTATCACACAGACCTCCTACAATCTACTTTCGTTCTCGTACGTACGAGTATTTAACGACCTCGATTTTGAAAGTTGAAAGCATGTCAAGAAAACTGTACGGAGGGTTTTTGAATGACAAGCCTACACTAATTTGCTTATTGAATTATCTTCCTTCTGATAGCAATTTTTATTGGTGTTTATATCGGTAAAGTGATTCGAATTGACTTAATGAAGGCGATAAAAACAATTTATTGAAAATAATTCAATTGAACATAGCTATGAACATTTTTCAATAATATTGTTTTGAATAATATTTCATTAAAAAAGGTCTTATCTGGTTATCAGAAGCTCACACAGATTCTTTTACTAATTAATTTCATAAATCAAATTATTGATAATAATTAGCTCAATATATTTTCAAACTGTTATGAGTTATAGACAAATCCGATTGAATGGTTTGAATTCTTGCTTATGCGTGTATCAAGCAATTGTTGTCGAATTTTGAGTATTGGTGTTCATAATTCTAAAATATATTCAACTATGTTCCGTTAAAGTGTTGACGGGAATTCCACTTCCATTATTATAATCACATAAAACCATTCGAATATTTACCGATCGAAAACCTATTTGCTACATATTTGTATAAAGTTGGATCAATAGCTCTGAATTTTCATTGAAGTATTCTTCACTTGAATCTACAAATGCAAAATTTCATCTTTTTTTCCGGGAAGGGTATCCGATTATTGATTCAGTTCTCGTTTGTTGTTGGAGTATAAGATAAGTGCTCGCTGAAAGGAATTTAATCCCGAAGGAATTTTAGAATGTGGAAAAATAATAGATAAAGGACGAGTGATATTTGGAAGGCGATGTACCTTTCAAAGCATCCCGCCTTCATCTCGCTGGCGAGAAATGGACACCGTTTTCCAGACAGATAGGCCAGAATTCATTTTGGAATATTGAATTGACCTCAAAATTGCCGAAGTAGGTGAAAATTTTTTGATGATCACACTAGTGTTTTCAAATATTTATATCCAATTGATATTTAATACTCTTCGTTACTCGATATTTTGAATCGCATCAAGAACATTCACGAAGAAAATTGATCAAAGTTTGACAGGAAAAGTTCCAGGTTCGAATCTTATGATATCTTAGAAATGTTTTTGAAGTGAAAATTTCTGAAGACATGCGGCTAGGTATAAAACAGTGTATAACATACTTCTTATCGATGGAGGTTATCGTCACTCTAGTTTCGTCACGCTCGGTTCATAGAAAGAGCTTGGCGAAACTTTTTATTCGCACGGCGCAAAAATGAAGGTTAAAACTTTTTCTGAACAGTAACATCACGCTCTTATCGTCACGATCATTCCAGAAACAAAATTTCCATTATTCACTTTATTCGTAGCAAAGGAACAGGAGGAAGGTTTTTAAACCAAGTTATTGAATGATGCTTGCACTGCAATCTCTCTTTGACGATAGAACAATATTTGTTGACATATACGTTAAACATTGATAGGAGTAGAATTATATAACGTTTCTTCATATTTCATCTAACACAGGTTCATTGTTAATATGAGATGGTTGGTCGAAAAATATACACAAGAAATATGATGTTAAGATTGCTAAATTCACATGTTGCTAATACATCAAATTGTGGAATTGTACACTAGGATTTTTTTTCTGGAAATCTCGACTGACCCTTCTTTTTCTTCATGTCAATCTTTCTAGCAGTATTATGTGAAATTTGTTGAAAAAAAACACAAGGTATACTAGGCTTGATATGTCCAGAGGACTTATATCAACCAAAATATATTTCAATAGAGTTTATTTCATTGAACTTTCTGTTTTAAAATTCTGAACAGCTTTTTTGGGCGATTCGTTATGAAGACCGTTCCAAGAGCCCTGGTACATACTTCGAAGTTTCACAAAATCCTCTTTTTGTCTCGGTAAAATGAATTGCAGATCCTTGGATCCTTTCATCCCTGAGACAAATTATTTCGCAGTTGTTTGACATATGGATATGATATATTCGAATATATATAAATATCTTTATAATATTTAATTTATAGTATATATATATATATATATATATATATATATATATATATATATATATATATATATATATATATATATATATATATATATATATATATATATATATATATATATATATATATATATATATATATATATACCATTACCATTTCATTTCATTTCATTTGACATAATTGTTTCTCTGGAATTGTAAAGGTATTTTTATTCTGAATGTTTATGTTCATTATTCATGAATTCTTTGAAGAGGAAGTAGTTATGAAAACATGAACATTTTGAATTTCATTTTGTTGGAAAAAAGAGTGAAGAATGCTTCTTCAATCGATTTTACTATGTACCTTCCCAATTTTGATTATATGTCTTATTTTCTCAAACGGAACTTTCATAAAATGTCAAGATATATTTGTGTTACCTGCTCTCAAATTCTATATACTATATATTAGAGAGTCTCCCTAATAATAAAAATAATTTATTTAATTAAGTTGTATACTAATATATTATTGCATATATATTAGGGAGTCTCCTGAACCTGAACAACATTAGAAACATATAGAATTCTTTCGAAATATCATTGAACATTTAAACTTGACTTCGAAGTTTTTCAGTACTGAATATACTTTCCACTACTATAAAATCTTTACCCTGTATAAGACCGACAAAGCAAGATTTTGAATGAATAATAGCGATAAATGAAGTCACCTACTATCAGAAATATGAATGAATAATAAAAATTATCGTAAACGCTTTCGAATGTTTAGTTCCGATATGTATCAAGTTTTTATATGCTGAGGATATTTGAAGTTACCAGCACTCCAAAAGGAATATTAATTCAAAATCCAGTATATCAACTCTGTTAAATATTTAAAAAGTCATAAATAACTTTGCCACTAACAAAATAAATTCTCAGAAACTTTTTTCAAAGGACTGTTTGTGGCATACAAACAGGCTCCTTTTTCTTCCTGGTTACCGAAGTCTACAGCAGTCCGATGTAAATTCCCTTTTCAACACAGGTAATTGACGGGACTTCTGAAGGGCTCGAAAGGTTCGCATAGTAGATTTAAATTCCGTTCTAAATAAATGATGATCGAGCAGGAAATTGGATTTATTTTTCGCTCTCCAAGTTTTCATAGTCCATTGGTCTATGGCAGATAATTTATAGTCGGAGTAGGGTGCAAATTCAAATTAGTCTTCGATTTTTCCCTGAGCCATAAGGGTTTTCAGCTGTAACTTGCACGTGCTAACTGGTGGATGGTAAGTATTTAGGAATTTATGTGCTATTTGGATATATATTTATCGCCCAATTTGATTTGTTACACTCTTGGTCCAGATACAAAAAAATTTGAAGCAGAGAAATCCCCAGTAATGAAAGTTGAAAATAAAAATGGTGATTAGATCTCTATGATCTAATAGATTCACTATGGCTCTCAAATTTGGGGTTTGATCATCGTTCCTAACACGAGAAGGTAGCCTGTTATAAAATTTCAAATAGAAGAAATACTGACCATTCTGTGACTTGCATAGTCTGAACCTCATGTTGGTCCTGTTTGTTTCATTTGTCATAGATGTGGAACTCTGCATTTGACCTAACATTGTAAATTTTTTCAGTTCATGGTAATGAATTAGGTATTTGTAAGACAGGGAGTATTTGTAGGACAGGGAGGGGATAAAGACAGGGTTTCTTCCTGCTAAGATCCATTTCTGTAGTAGGATCGATATTCTAGATTTCCTAATAATCTGATACACCTTCTTCGAAGAGTAAAAAACACTCATTGCTCCAGAAGAGCAGTCTCATAGAGGTATATGGGCCCCACATCTTACGTGTGACTCAATTTACAAGAGGAACACTGTTCTCAAAGAATGAGCAACACCAAGCTAGATTAATTGAGAATGACAATAATACCCTCTCAAAAAATTGAGTTAAATGGTGCCCATTTGGACAGCATTTGAGTTGATTTTAGGGGAGAGGTCTTGGGTCCACCGCTATTCTCCTTATATATTTTATATTGTTTTTCATGTGGAAAAATGCTCTATACGATTATTGCAGATGATGCAATGATTTATGTTAGTGGTTATGCAGACTATGACAGAATGCATCATTAGAGACTAGAAAGCAATAAATGAATGAATAATGGTTTATCGTTGAAGGTGAAGAAGTAAATTTATAGTTTTGGGTGGAACAGGTGGAAGGGATGAATTCATACTGAACTACTATATAGTAAATTAAGTAATTTTGAAAAGATTGAGAAGGGGGCTTGAGGTATGATCGATTTGGCTGTTCGAAAAGGTTGCCAGAATAATTGTATTTATTTATTTGAAGTGATTATTAATTTGGAAGATCAGACTCGAAAACTGAATTCAGAACTTTTGAGAGCATTCTTCTTAGTTGTAATTATTGTATCACTTGAATGAATGTAATTTCACAATGTAAGGAATGATTCTCAATAAATTTTGTTTCAATATAATATTAATATCATTGAGTTTCGTGATTAAATTACAATTTTATCAACGTAAAAACTCAATAAAATACACGTGTCTCAGAGTCTCACTCAGTTTTCTCCACAAAACTTCGTCTAGGTAATCGTTGAATATAATGAAACTATACCATACGTATTTTATCGGAACTTTGTATCATTTCACTCAGAACTGAGCAACGTTTCAGTCTAGATTATTAAATATTCATGTAATATGAAGCTGTTCTTTTTATATGCTCCAGATCTCACACCGTGATTTTCTAAACACTCTGGAGTGTAGTTCGCGAAATTGGAAATCTCAGATTTCACATCTGTGCCGCTGGGAAAATTGTCCGTCTATATCAAATTTATGGGGACACATTCAAGACAAGTACAATGGCGACTATAAAGTTACATCGCTAGCACGTCGAAATGCCCGCCTTCACTTTGTGTCGGCACAATGCCCCGCTCTGCTTCCGTTATTTTCGTCTAAAAGCGTCACCGGAAAGTGTTACCACTCTTTCTTCACTTTTCTACAGTTTATGAGAGTTAACTCTACACACGACTGAGGCTGAATGTGACATTTGGAAATTCATAGGTAATGACCATCCTGCAGTTTATTTTATGGGTCTAACTACATATCTTTGTACTCTGCTTCACTTAAGGAATAATTCCTCGAAATATGCGAAATCTTACATGTTGGAGACAAAAACATCGATGAGTTCTGCTGAATAATGAATAGAATGCTTTTGAATAAAATTAATTTACTTAGGTTCACATAATTATAATCGTTGCTTAAGAATTATTTTTCTTTGTTAGACTCCATTTTCAGATATTGAAAACTCCAGTTTCACTCAAAATAGAAAAATCTCGAAAAATAATTGCTAATCAGTTATTTTAATTCTGTTCAAGGAAGACAAGTGCTTGATGCAATTTATTCCACATCAAGTTTAACTTCATGTAAATGTTGTCCACGGCTGCGTATCAAATGGTCCATTCGGAAGGTCCAATTTTGAGTTACTTTTTCGAGCATTTCGGCCTGTATCCCACGAATTACGCGTGTTATGTTATCCTGTAAGGCTTCAATCGTGTTCCGATTGTCCACATACACTAACTACTTTACATAATCCCACAAGAAATAAGAGGCGTCAAATCGCATGATCTTGGCGGCCAATTCACAGGGTCATTTTGAGAGATAAGGTGCTCACCAAATTCATCCTTCAACATGTCCATTGTTTCACGAGCTGTGTGGCATGTGGTACTGTCTTGATGAAACCACATGTCAACCAAGTTCAATTCGGCCATCTGGGGCAAAAAAAAGTTGCGTATCATGGCTCGATATCGTTCGCCGTTGACGGTAACGTTTCTTCCACGGTCGTTTTTGAAGAAAAATGGACCGATGATGCCACCAGCCCATAAACCACACCAAACTGTCGTTTTTTCGGGATGCATCGGTAATTCTTATATGGCATGTGGCTGTTCATCGCTCCAGATGCGACAGTTTTGTTTATTTACATATCTGTTAAGCCAGAAATGAGCCTCATCGCTGAACACAATTTTTCGATAGTAACAAACGTTACACATTTTCACAGAGCACGAATTTTGAAAGTAAATTTCAACAATTTGCAATCGCTGCTTGTTTGTAAGTCTTTCCGTGATGAAATGGGAGAGTACACTGAGAAGTTTTCACCTTGACAGATGAAGTTTGGATGTCATTAGCAACCAGTGCCGCCAACCTGAAAAACTGAACTCTCAAAAAATTACACGTTATATACATATATACTCGTATATTTATATACATCATCTATATTTTGATGGCATACTTGCACAATTCATCTTTTCAGAGAAAAATATTTTCATTTTTCTTCTTTCTACTTCTCTAGTGTAACAATTTCTTTTCCATTTCAACTGGTAGCACAGAAAAACTCCAAGTCAGCGGAAAAAATCCGTTTTATATGTCAAAGATGCCGGAAGCAGACAGGGTAGCATCGGTGTAAATTATACCGGGTAAAAAAATACTTGACACACAATAATCGAGAAACTTTTCGCTGCGAGTAGGGGAACTGGGCTAAGTCTGACTTCATTTATCATGTGGAAATGACAAATATCTGTTTCGCTCCATTACGCTCTATATCATTCTGTCTCCTGAATGAATGAATAAATTCCCTCTGGTCTCACAAGACGCCGCGAAGTATTTCAAATGAAATGGACTAAGAAGTTATTTATAGAATTGGTGATGTTGCTTGAGAAAAGAATATTATAGAATTGAAAAACCTCTAATAAATTGCAAAATTATTTTTCGGTATACCAGACATATATTTAAAGCTACCTATTCATCATCGAGAAGTTGAAACAACAACTTTTATCAACTTGAAAACTTTCAATATGAATACATTATAATATAATCTTGTAGAATTTGCGACCATCAAAGTAGCATCTAAGTGACTGGAAAGCCTTTAGCAAGGATAAAATTGACATTCCGATGATTTGCCGTTTCATTTATTTATGCAATGACTTGACATGTTGTTGAAGTAACTAAACTAAGAAAAACCCAGGACAGAAGATTGTACGAGGATAGGTTGAACGTAGTCAGTGGCACTCACAGAACGAAAAGAGCCCAGATTTACATCATGTGCTGAGAGGCAAGAGCAGTGGAATAACATGCGAGTACTTCAGAAGTTCTATACCACCAGTAGTTAATTTAAGAAAGTACCATACAATAAATTGATTATTCAATCAGCTTGACTTAGAGGACGGCTGGTGATGTTTAATGTCTCGTTCAAATCAAGAACTGACGATTTGATCAATTTTGTCATGATTAGTCACAAATCTTCCTTGTGAAAAATGCGTGAAGGAGATAGTTAGACCCGGAGTAAAAGAGGAAAGTGAATATCTGACTCCTTGAAACTCATCCAGAAAACTGTAACTGGTGTTATAGTTTCCCGATGCTAGATAAGTAACTGTTGGTGATGGTGGGTTCGATTCCAATTGGACCATTCGGAATCCGAATTGAACTGTAGTTTCAAATTCCGCTTCAACAGTACTTCTGGAAGAATAACTAGCTTTCATCAGAATGCTTTGAAGAACAAATAGGAAGGAAACATGTCACTAAAGTATGTGCATCTGGATGAAGCGAACATTCTTGAAGAGGCATATCTTGTGTGGTGAATACTTGTCACTTTTGTTTCAGTATCTGCTACATGTAGGTTGTCTAATTTTTTCATCAACATCTTCTCTCAGATACCTTCGAAAGCGTTCTCAGGGGTTAGCAAAGATGTTGTCACATGTTGTCAACAAAAACCTCTACCACATAGCTTGGTACCAACTGAGCTTCCCATTCAGGTTCCATCAATCTTCTATGATACAGTTCTTCCTCTTCGCTATAGTCTTATATATTTGGGTCAACAATTTCAAACCGCACCATTACGCAATATTAGTAACAATATCATATTGTTTCAAATTACTCACTTTTCAAATTTTGTCTTCAATTTTCAATTTTTCTTCCATTTTATGTACTAAAACAAAATGCAGGATCATTTTCTTCATTACTTTACTGAAAAAAATATAGATTATTAATATGCTCAACTATTTTTGAGATTTTTCGAAAAGTTTGTTGTTGAAGCATCCATAGCTGCAGAGTTTTTTGCTGAACAGTAGCCTGAGCAGTGCTGAGCAGTGTTTCGAAATTTTCCTCCTCTCAATTTTTGAAGATTTTTTATGGGTTTTTCCATTTTGTAAATACTTCATTCGAAGCATCTTTCCCGCCCTTTTTGCCAAACATGTTAGTTGATAAAATAACGTGAAATTCCGAAAATTTCTTTTCCCGTTAGAGTTCCCAAGTGTATTGGTGAAAATGGAGTAAAATCGTCATCAGTCAGATTCGAAATTCACTGAATATTTTGCAATATAGTTCATTCCAACTGTTTTCTTTATGATGTGCACAATATAGGTACTGATTTTATGTTTTCCGATGCAAGTTGAAGATATCTTAGTGAAATACGGCTATTCCACCGGTAGCAAACAGATTTTCGGATTTTTCATCCTCTCCGCTCGCTATTCTTTGAGACGTGCCATCTATCCGGATATTCCTTTGAACAACCAGGAATTCGTTTCAATCAAACAGACGTTTCACAATGAAAAAGCGCAGAATTAGGCATCGGGATCGTTCAGATAAGAAGCAGGGCGTAACGAGATTTCAGAAGTACGAGACTCAAAATTGTCTATTTATCTAACCATATTCAATAACGTGGAATTGGGAGCATGGTATTATTAAATTCCGACTATGGGAGTAATCACAGAAATATATTTCTCTCATTGATCTTTTCCGAGTTTATTTCAGTATTTCGCTGCTTCCATGCTATGCCGGTTTTTCTCTGCCTGGGTAATTCGAAACAATGTCAACGTTGGAATTTGAGAGAAATAAAAATGAGTTTTATGATCAAAACCGCTTGTAATGGGTGATTTTTCTAAGCGTAGTTTTTCTTCAAATCGAATAAAACACTCTTTTTGCCTTATATACTCAAAGTTTCCATTGAAATTGATAACTTGGCCTTTGCCATTTATATTTGAAAGATAACTTCATGTAAATGTTGTCCGCGGCTCCGTATCAGATAGTCCATTCGGAAGGTCCAATTTTGCGTCAGTTTTTCGAGCATTTCTGCCTGTATCTCACGAATTACGCATGTTGTGTTATCCTGTAAGACCTCAATCGTGTTCGGCTTGTTCACATACACTAACTACTTCACATAACCCCACAAGAAATAATTCAGAGGCGTCAAATCGCATGATCTTGGCGGCCAATTTTCATGACATTTTCATCACCTTCTTGATGAAACCACATGTCAACCAAGTTCAATTCGGCCAACTGTGGCAAAAAAAAGTTGCGTATCATGGTTCGATATCGTTCGCCATTGACGGTAACGTTTCTTTCACGGTCGTCTTTGAAAAAAAATGGACCGATGATGCCACCAGCCCATAAACCACACCAAGCTGACGTTTTTTCGGGATGCATCGGTAATTCTTGTATATCATGTGGCTGTTCATCACTCCAGATGCGTCAGTTTTTTTTAGAATGAGAACTATACCGAGCAATATCACATTAAGAATTACATACTTCTCTCTATTCCACTCATTTTTGACTTATGGCGTTGTTCTGTGGGAAAATTGTTTCAAAGCCTTTGTAGTTTTCAGGTTACAAAAAAGGCAATTCGAATAATGGCAGGCGTTGGTTACTGTGGATTCATGCAGACCATTATTTATAAAATATGGAATGCCTTCATTGTGGATATATAACGTTCTTTTAGAAATACATAAGGATGCAGATACATTGATAAAACAGTCTGATCTACATAATTATAATACAAGAGGCGCAAATAATATCCGTACATTTGAGTATCGTCTAAATGAGTCAAAAAAAAACTCGATAGATTATAATTTATACAATATCTTACCTTTCCATTACAAAGAGCTTTCTTTCAATAAATTCAAAATAAACATCAAGAAATATCTTCTCAGATTTTACTTCTATTCTGTCAGCGAGTATTCAGAACACTTCAAAGCAAAGTCTTTAATATGAACATGCCCACCACATCTTTTTATGTGTTACTTTTTATGATTTATTTTTTATGCAGTATATAAATTTGTTGTTTTTCAGTTTTTTTGTATTATTCTCTAACTTATGTTCATTTTATTTGTGGAGGAGTGGAAGAATGATTTGTCAATCTCCTACCATTTGTAAGAAATTTCTTTTCTCTACAATAAAGATTACTACTACTACTACTACTACAACAACATTCGGTTGAATGTGACAGTTCTATAGACCTGTTTCCATCCCTAGCATTTTTTCAAGGTTTTCGAAGGGATTGTGTTCGACAGAATTATGAAATATTCAGACAAGACACATACTTGTTGGGGCCCAACTTGGGTCTCGATCTGGTCGCTCAACGTCAACTGTAGCTATACATTTCATTGAGTGTGTCTTAGAAAGATTTGAGAATGTATGCTCGTGATTTCTTGCATTAATCACCTGAATCAAATCAATAAGCTTCACTTGAAACTATTGGTGAAATCCCCAAAAACGTCAACTTCACATTTTTCATAGAATATCTAACAAATTTGATATTTCATTCGACATTTTTTATGAAACTTTCACAACGTGTGTATCTATTATGTTCTATACATTTTCCTCTAATGGACTTTTTCGGAAATGTTTATCTCATTTCTTTGGCTACCAACATACGAACATATAAAAGAAAAGCGATCTTGTCTACAGCTGCCGCCGAAAATGATCCCTACATCATCCCCAATTTGTAGGGTGCTTTTTGTTCAACCCCCAGGCAGAATTCAATAAAGTGTAATGCTCCTGACGTAATGAAGCTTTGGCCTTAGGATGAACGGACTCTGGAAATTTTTCATGAGCAGTTTTGAAAGAATTGTTACGCTTTCAAACACAAATAAAGAAATAGTAAATTGTGGAAAACTATATAAGTTTTGAAATACTAAGTTGTTATTAATTCATACTCGTATCAAAAGTGCACACGTGAGAACCAAAATTCCTGAATATGAGGTGCAATGAAGTGTAATAGTATCATTATTCTGTGATATGTTTGACAGTATTCTTCAACTGTCAGCACACAAAAAGGGCTACCAACATCCAATCTCCCTTCTCTGTCGGAGCTCTTCTCTGAAAGTTACTTCTATGTTCAACAATCTATCATTCTAACTTCCATCGAGTAACACAACATTAACCACGTGTTCAATAGTTCGTTCCTTGTAAATAATCATAAATTTATATTCTCAATACAAATGTTGTTTAATATTTTCACACACAGAACACTAGCATAACAACCGCTATAACCTTTTAAGACAAATAACTATCCTGAAACTGAAAGGTTATATTTTAGTTCTTCTCATAGACTTTCGCAGAATAAATTCAAGCTAAAATAGTCTCTTTGCGTTCCAACTCTCTTGACGTACACTACGTTAGAACGCTCTTCTAAAAGTATTTGATGCGAATTTATTATGTAAATAGCCAAACAGAATTCCGGGTCCTTCAAGGCACACTTTTCACTGCCATTTGGGGATAATCTCCCTTTCACGTACGACTGTAAACATTCCTCTCGTTCGAGGTGTTGAGATTCCATATGGTAATCCATTAGAAACGGAAAGCTTTCGGATGTAAAACCTGGACCCAGATAAAAAAGAATTCATTAAAGCTTCGGAAGCGTTTGAAAGACTAGCGAAAAATTCAGCAAAATTGTAGGAGTGTGAATGTTGAAACTAATTTTTGAGATGAGAAAATACATAAAATGAAAAATTAACACATCTGACTTAGGTTTCACTGAATATATTAAAAACTCTTCATATGTTTTGGGTGGTTAACACATTATCAAGAGTATACAATATTACTGAATTAAAAACTGTACAGCTTTTCATATATATATATATATATATATATATATATATATATATATATATATATATATATATATATATATATATATATATATATATCCTAAACCACAAAATTTAACACTGGTTCCACGGGAAAATCCATAGTATGGATTTTCCCGTGGTCATTTCAAATACTTAAATTGTTCTTTTTGGCTATCGAAATTTGCAAGACTTCAAGGGTATCTAATATTTTGCCTTCACTGTCTGAGTGTACTATTTCGGTCTTCCTGGGATCCAAGAAATAAAAACTATCACATTCACTGTAAAATATTTTAAAAACGCCACTTCTCGAAAATAAGTCAACTTTGTCCTTGTTATTTAAAAACAATGAACCCAAATTATTTTCTGTAGTGTTTATATTCACAGTATTTTTATGTAATCTTCTTCAAATTTCATTGCTAATGTTAGGTCAATAATTAATTGAATGAAATATTTTTTGTTCTTTTTCTAAGTGAATAGGAATAATTCTCTGTAATAGTATCTTTCTCTGTTTATTTTTGATTAGTTTATCAATAAAGAAGGATTTATAAACATTGTCAAGAGCAATTGTTTTCATTACACAAACTTCTCTTCTAAAATCATCAGCAAACAACGGAAGCGAAAGTATAAGTATAGTATAATAAGTATCTAGTATAATATAATAAGTATAGTATAATCTATAAACCAATGAATGAAAGGTACTAATTTTAATTTTTTGTGACTGACAACTCGAGTTGTGTATTAATATGTCTGAATAAGTTGGTTTTCTGTGCATGTCAAAAACTAGGGAATGAAGAGAACGACTTATATGTAAATCCAAAAAGCTAATAGCTTGGTTGATTTCTGAAGCCAGAGTGAAATTAATTGAAGGATAGATTGAATTAAAAAATTTAGAAAATACATTTGATCGGTTACGTCACGCTCATTCCGTCACGCACTGTTTATAGTACAGAAAGGAAGGGAAAATACGATATAGATTCAGAAATTCTTGAACAATAATATCCCTTGAATTTCAGTAGGATTATTCAAAATCAATGAATGTAAAAATATACTAAGAACGTTCAATAACGCATCTCAAATTCTTATTCATCATTCGAAAAGTTTACCATGCGGAGTTTCATACATCAAAACCTTATTTGAATTCCAACTGATTTTCTTGCTTTTTCTCATGATTACTCTGTGAGTTGAAGTTTTCATCATCACAAAACAAAAATAAAATCTTAAAAACATTTCACATCAACTAAGACTGATTTGTTTCGTTCTTCAGCACTGGGTATTTGAAATGAAACTTTATTTTCCACTTTAATTGTATTTTTGTTCAAGTTCAGCAGTTTTTCTTTGAAGTATTTTCGCGTATTACAAAAACTATTGATCGTTGATGAAAGCTTCGAGGTAAATGAGTTACAACGTTGATTACTTCCCATGATACTGACGGCACCTGATGATAAGATAGTGAACCAATACGAAACGATTACATTAATAGTCACGCGAATTTTCCAATAAATTACTCATAATGATCAGAATTTTTTTATTCTGAAAGGTCGAAGTACTGCCCTAAACTCAAAAAATAGTTTCATTAAAAATCTCAGGAACGTGTTTCCTCACTTTTTCGTTGTGTTTGCCTAGTTTCGGTTGAGTCCCAGCCGTTGATATCGATCTGATGCGGACTTCACAAAGCAAAGCAAAGGGCTGATGGCCGGAGGCCCTTCGGACATTCAATTTACTAAAAGAACAGCGATAGTATTAGATTTATGTTATTAAGTAGACTTTTATTTCTTAGAATTTCTGATAGACAAACACTATTGACGTTTGGTATCAATAACGTATATAATATCCCAATTGGATACGTGTAATCCTAGGATTTGTCTGGAAATTGAGTCACGTTAACTTTTATTGATACAAGAATTCAGCACAACAGAACTCCCATATAATTAATACTCAACTACCATACTTAAACAAGAACACATTTTATATATGATGCTGATATAGTTCAATAACTGAATCTGAAAAAACTTTTCAAAAAATTAAATTGATGAAAATGAAAAAAAAATTAAATTGATAATGTACATAAATTCAATGGACGATGACTCTACTCTGTGGTAGTTCATATTTAAATGAGAGGTAATAATAAAAACTTGTCTAAAAATCACTGACTTAACAATTCTTTATTCGACTAGTTTCGCCTTATACGGCATTATCAAGAATGAATACATATTACAAAGACAACCCTTAAATATTTGCAGATCTGCTCGGACCACAGAATACACCTTAAATCGGTCATAGAGGTGGGGGTTTCCAAATTATCCCAGATTTAACAGCGGGGGGTGGTTTAGGTCTAACTGGTCTTCGAGAAGATTGTATTTATCGGATTTTTGAAGTTTATTTATTTCCATGGCTTCCAGGTAGTTCATTTTCATACCTTTTCCATAGTAATGGAGAATATTAGGTTTCAAACAACGTGAGGTCTTATGTCCTGTCGACTCTAGATGTTCCCGAAAAGCAGATTGTCCGTTTTTTACGTGTTCTCTTAGCTTGCTTCAAAACATCTGTCTGGCCAACATATGACGACTTACATTCTTCACAGTCCAATCTATCCGAGCCAATCCGAGCCAATGACGAAGTTTGGAACTTATAGATTGGACTGTGAAGAATGTGAGTCATGTGTTGGCCAGACCGGCAGATGTTTTGAAACTAGGCTAAAAGAACATGTGAAAAACGGACATTATGCTTTTCGGGAACACCTAAAGTCGACAGGACATAAGATCTCACGTTGTTTTAAACCTAATATTCTCCATTACTGTGAAATAGGTATGAAAATGAACTACCTAAAACCACTCCCTGGGTTAAATCTCGGATAATTTGGAAACCCCCACCTCTATGACCAAATTTAAGGTTTATTCTGTGGTCCGAGCAGATCTGCAAATATTTAAGGGTTGTCTTTGTAATATGTATTCATTCTTGACAATGCCGTAAAAGGCGAAACTAGTCGAATAAAGAATTGATCAGTCAGTGATTTTTAGACAAGTTTTTATTATTACCTCTCACCTAATGTACCTGTTTTTAACAGAATAGTAAATATGCTTTTTTTCATATATAATGTCATTCAGGCAAATGGACTTGTGAACATTTGTTGTTTGGTGATTATATGATCTGAGAGATGTTTTCTACTCATTCCTAGATATGGAACTGTATCATATTCATATCTTGAGTCTCCTTCACTTTGGAGTTATAAGAAGCTGTTCGGTGATTGAAGTCGTTTGTCCATTTAGCGATGGACGTAGCACAACTGATGAGTTCCTTGTAGGCCGGAACAGTATGTCTTGTGCTTCCATTAAAAGTGGTCTGGATTCCAATATTTTCCATATTGATGCATTACATTATAAATGTCAACAATACTAGCTCTGTTAGGACATTCTTCTGTTTAATTTGCAGATGTTTCAAATGGATATACTTGTATTTTGTTTCGCATTAGATGGACCAGCAACAATCAAACTAAAATCAATTGACTCAGCGCAGCACAGAATTTCATAATACTGTTGGATTCTATGCTCAACTTCCAACTGTAATCAATTTCTGATATTGTTGAAAGCGTTAATTACCGAACAAACTTCACATCGAAGCCTTCGATTCTATTATATCCATTGCTTACTACTCTGCTTGTCTGAATTCAATTCGAACTTCACTAAGAGAACTGATGAATACTCATATCATGTTCATTCATTCCATTCAAACGAATGAAACTCAGAGGATGACAAGGTATAATCTTAATACTATAGGTAATGAACTTTCTTGCAAGCAAATTCATAGACGGATTTGTATGCTTAATCGGGGTGAAATAATCCTTTGAATATGATATATATTTGATAATGTAGGTCGAAACACTGGTCTCGAAACACTGGTCACTGAATTGCTCAAATCGCCTGATATGAATTTGGACTACCCACGAATTGTCAAGAGTTCTCATCAATAATATTTCGTGAAAAATATTGATTCCAGGAGTATTCTTCGCAGGCAACTAATTCGATTTCATAGAATTTTTCTGAAAGATCAAGTATTCAATAGAATAAAGTTCATTATTACTCTATGGAAAACTGAAAATCAACACTGAGGAAGTATTTCCTTTTAATTAAAGCATTCAACATAAATTCATTCATTTAACTCTACAAGGAGCTTCAAAGTTTTTCAAATCAACCATCGTTCATATATTTCATCGACTATTTTGTTTCATAAACTGTTATTGGCAATTAGTTGGGGAATATATGATTGGCGCCCAACGTGGGGCACGATTTCTTCTTTTCATCTCTTCTGTTCTGGTTGGGTTTTTAGGTAGTCTTCTTGTGCATGAGCCTATAATTACCGAATTTTCTTCATTCACTCAATTTCTAGTTTTTCTCTGCAGTTTTGAAATTGATTGCTCAATTTGCTTTTCGAATGATCTCTTTGACTATGACTACATTTAAAAAATGCAGTAGGAACTCTCTCCTCTACAATTCTAGTTTCTTAATCATTTCTACCTATTCACTTATATAGTCAAGACCCAATTCTGAATTTCTGAAATTTATTTCCATAACTCTTTTAACCTTTCAACTTTCCTTTTGATTTCCAATTTATGTATGTCTCTCGATTATTCCATTTTTTCGTTTAATCGCAACTGACTTGAAACATCTTTTTAAAATGATGTAATTTCGAAAATCTCATCCACATTTTTATGTGTTCTACAGGTTACACTTTCATCTGACCCGTTTTATCCACCACTACTTGAAAGAATGTAATAAAATGAGAAAATTATCTGATAAGTCGTAAATGCTTGAATATCTGCGAGAACAACAAATAACTCATTGTTATTCCTTCTATTCCGGTCTTCCTGAGGGACAGAGATTTCGAAATGAGGTTGCTCGAGAAAATGGAGAAAGACCGAGGTGTTTCCAGGATGAGATGCTGCAAAGTTGGGAACAGAACAAGAAAGCCTTTTAAAACTTTCTTCTCGTTGTAATGCACAAATTGTATTCGAAAACGAATTCGTCAAGTTGTGTATTTTGTTAGCATAGGAATTGTTTCTCAATGTTGAGATAGAAAGGTTTTTTTAGTTGAATTATTATTCACTGAATGAGGTTGAAAAGTGAAGCGAATAGATTATATTTTTTGGTTTTCTCAGTAATGAAAAGGAACTAGGAGGTCAATGCCAGTATCGAATGAATTCTGATCGTGTGTCATTCTACTTCCTCATATTATGGTGAAAATGAGGATATCAAGTTGATTAGGGAACTCTCTCAGTGTTTATTCACCATATCTTCTCTTTTGAAAGAATTCACAGAAAAAAAATCCGAGGACACTACGTTTTGGAAAGAGTCTATGATGTTGCTGCTACTTAGAAATCGTTTTTCGTTATAGTGATATTCTATTCTCACTTCCAAGTTTTCAAAATTCATTCACAACTTCACATAAACCTACACGTGTTTCTGAAGAATCAGTAGGAGTGCACATTGTTTCAAATTCCACTCAAGTCAGCTTAACAGCTTAATGATACATTCAATGAAATAAAACAATAAAAATGATGCATTCGAAAACTTAAATAATAATTCATTATTGGATACATATTAAATACAAATACTTTTATCACGCAAATGATGTTAATAAAATCACTCAGATTAAATGATGTTTAATCTGAGTTATCTCAGGAGAAATAAATATTTTTATCGTCCAGTTCTTTCATATAAGTTGAAAGTTCAGGAAAAGTTTTAAAAAATTGATATTATCAGCCAGTTATGAAGGCGAGAATATAAAAATCATTTTTTGTTTACGTTATTTTCAACTTCTAGCCTTACCGAAACTCTAATAAAATAATTTTCACTAGAAGTACCTTCTATGGCAGAAACAAAACAATCATTGAAATTCAGCTCTGATCTAGAAATTTTCGATTTCTTGATCAATAGGAAGACATTTTATCTGTGAATTGAAAGGAAGAAAACAAATCACCAAATTTCAATGATCAAATCTTTTCTGTCATTAGTAATTCGACTTTTGTCGAAGCAATTTCTAGAGAAACGTAAATAAGAGCTAAATTTTTCTATTTTTACAAGCTATTATTCAAGAAAATGAATTTTCTTGAGTGTATCAGACCGTAAACTCTCAAGATTAGTAAGGCCACGTCCAACAAATGAATGGCAACGACTTAATTCCTCACAAACCCCCTTATCGATCGTAAGACAGAAATTTATAGTAAGTCGTATGCATATAACGGGTGATTTTTTGAGAGTTAAGTTTTTCAGGTTGGCGGCACTGGTTGGTAATAGCATCCAAACGTCATCTGTCGAAGTGAATAGTTTTCAGTATACTCTGCCATTTTATTATGGAAAGACTTACAAACGAGCCACGAAAGTAACCTGTTGAAATTTACTATCAAAATTCGTGCTTTGTGAAATATTTGTATTGTTTGTTACGACCATATTATGGTCGTCATGATCGACCTGGTGAATCAACAATTCGTGCTGTTATAACCAAGTTTCGCACCATGTTTACTTTGTTGGACATTGAACCATTGTCTCGCATGCGTACTGAAGAGAATATTGCAGACGTAGCGTAAAGTGTTAATGAGGATCGTGAAATGTCAATTCGTCGCAGTTCTTAGCAATTGCAATTGGGCATGTGTTACTCAACCAAATGGAAAATATTACGTGTTGACTTGGGTTTGAAAGCCTGAAAAATTCAACTTTTGCAAGACTTGAAGTCGAATGACCTACCACAACGTCTAATTTTTGGTGAATTGGCCTTAGAACAGCTTAATGAAAATCCGCTGTTTTATAGAAAAATTGTGTTCAGCGATGGGGCTCATTTCTCATTTTAACGGAGATGTAAATAAACAAAACATATAAGGACATTGAATTGATTTATAAGATTGTACTCAGGTATATCTCAAACGATTGATTTATTTTAAAAGAAATATAACTTTTATTTACAATATTCATTAACATTATAAAGTTTAACTTACCTAAAAGAAAAATCAATTTAATATCCTTATATCCTATACAATCTTAACACTCTCTACTTCTCTTAATTTACATATACATCTTATCTATATCTCTCTTAGTTTGAAAAGGGATCTTTCCAATTCTGTCTGTTGGAATGAAGTTTCTCCCTTCCTCTTGAAAGATACCCATTCACAGATATAATTCTTATTCTTCTTTACAGTAATTATATACAACTATAATATAACTATATACAAATGATATGAAGAGTATCTTATCATTTTACATATATATTTGATACAATAAGTCAGACAAAATCGAAAGATTAATATTGCGTAGGTCTTATTATACAGTGAAATGTAACATCGTTACAATTTCATCCCATCTTATCCTTCCAATAGATGTAGATCGTGAGGGCATTAAGGGAAAAGATACAGTAATTCAGTCTGCGTTGTAGGATGGTGCGGAAGCTTCAGAGAATGCGGACATCATGCCCTCAGTAGGAAACATCGCCATCCTGTCGTTATAGCTTGACACATTTCTGCCACTAAGGCGGGCCAGGATATATTTCGGGATATCTATAACGATCTGGAAGTCGTAACCCATTTCGGTGGGGAATGTTCCCGAAATGTTGACAAAGCATGATATAAAAATTGAAGATAGGTTCCTCTACGATCTGCCGATAACTAAGGATATAAAAACAAACAAATAGGTAGGCTGGTTGGAGAATATTGAATGTACAAGACAAAATTGGAGAAAAGTATTCAGTAAATACTTCAGAAGGTATATTTCACAAAAAATAGGTTGCAGTGTCCAATTAAGGAAGATATTTCAGTTTAGAGAAATTTTTAAATTTGTATTTTTCAATTGAAAAACAAGAATTCATCATTCATGAATAACGTTATGTACCACATGAGTGAGGGCAGTAAGGATTGAATTCCTGTGAAACACAAAGAATTATACAGGTTATAGAATGAAAACACTCCACAAAAAGGCAGTTCTAGGGTGTACGTTAAGAAGTTTGATTTCCATATCAATATTTTCATAATTATTGATACTAAATGCTATAGGTATTGTTACTATTTGTCCTATTAGGAGTATATAATTATTGGTTGAATTGAAAATATTATGAAAAAGATTCGAAATTATTCTCTCGGACATCATCTTCTGAAAACAAAAATATAAACATTGAGAAGTTTATATTTGATCTGGGTTCAAACAAGAACAATGAGTTGCTTTTATAATTCTGACAAAGCAAAACAAATTTCATGCAATAAAACCAACATTATTTCACACTTTAGAAAATTTGAGTTATGGCAAAGAGTTTGACGTATGTTCAGTAATAAAAGAAAACCTTTTGATGGCCACTTTCTCAACAGAATTATATCCGCAGTTCATCTGGATCAATTTCGCTCCATGTTTTAAGAACAACGTACTTCGTCCCAAATGAGCCAAAGAGCTGTTCTTGCATTTTTGGAAGTATTTTTGGACTTCAAAGAAGGTGTCTTAGATTATCAGGATATCTAGACTATCGACCCATAAATGCCAAAAATGTAACTATTCAAATTGCATCAATAAATATCTATTTATCTATATAGTTTTCAGTTTCATGATTCCTTCATGGTTAGTTAACGCTAATATTCTTAATAGAAATGTCGAAATATTTCAAATAAAACTCTCAGGGTTCACACAAATGCTGTCAACGAGAACTCTAGCTATATACTATTATGGAAATCTTCAGCAGCATGCATCCAAACAATTAAGTTTCGCTGGTTCTTCAAACGCACATAAGCCCTATCTTCAAAATGAGATAAACATTCATCCGTGAGCTGAAGACGGGAGTTCCCTCTATCGGAGATACGAGATGAACTTTCTCGAGCATGACAGAAAGCTTCCTCGTGACAAGGAGCTTTCTCACCTACGGTTGTGATCAGGAGCAATAAGGCATGGGATTCTTACACATCTACAGATTTACTGTACTGAGGGTTGCCAATGAAACGTCCACAAAGCCTCCAAGTATGTAATGATCTTGACACGAAAAAGCTATCTGTCATGCTTGAAAGAGTTTACATTGTTTCTTCGATTGGGGGAACTTATAACTAGCAATCTCTCAAGTTTCTTCTATTGGTGGAACTTATGAATATCAATCACTCAAATCAAAAATTTTACTCTTCAGTACTTCATTTTTGTACACCCTGTATATTTGAAATTATATTTGGGCTATTCATTATGTTTACACCTGATGATAAATTAAAAAGTCCAATAGTACAGACATATATGTAGAACTCATCAGCGCTTGATTTAATTCCACAAATTTACAGTACGAACTTTCATCTTTCTTCAACAATCACGCTTCGGATTGAATTTCAAATTATAATCCATAAATTGAATCACACGTTCGTATATTATCATGCTATCCCGAGAGAAAGCCTCAAATGTCACAGCTAGCACGTCACACGTTATGTATTACGGGATTTTATCGTTGTACAAACAAACGCCATCGTAATTTAGAGTTCAATACATGAGCGTATGTGATGCGGTGTAGGCTGGGCTTGTCCGGCATTATCCCATCTCTGATGAATGACAAATGAAGGCTCACCACATGCCGATGCTCGAATCACCGACAAATCGAAAGACCATAGACGAACATAATGGTTCGGAGGACTGTGCGGTCGGATGAGTTTATATTGTATTACTAGTCGGAAATGCGGCAACATCGCATGCGTTTGATACGATGGAATTCCTATCGGGAGTTGAACAAAGAGAAATTACAGAATTCTGTAATTACGTCAGAGTTTTTCAGGAGAATTAACTACTCAACTAATTTAACATATCAGCGTTCCTAATCATTTCACCGAAGAGCTTTATGAATTCAAAGTGATTGTAATGAACGATGAAGTGAATTGTACAACCAAACACATAATTGCGATATTAATATTAACGTCAAATTTCCATAATTTCTGACTACATAGCTGGAGGGCTTAATTGGAAACTGAGGTTTATATTGTTATTGTCTTTATTTTCGCTAGTACGTGTTTTTATTCTATTATTTATATTTTCTTTGAAAACAGGATTAAGTCGTTTTTCAGTGAAAACTTTTGGGAATTTTTCAATAAACAAGGAAAATAATTTCAATGATTTGTTTAGGACACAGAAGTTATGGCATCTGAATTCAAAAAAAGTCATAGACACAAATATATTGTTATACGAAGTGTGATGATAAAGTGGAGCGACTTTTTTATTTTTAAGAATGTTTTTTTTTGTGTTCGAGAACTATTTACTTTTTTGTAATTTTTTTCAATTTCTAATACAGCCGCTTTCGATACAATACACTTCTGCTAACGCTTTTTTCTATCCACAAAACACATCAAATGAGCAGTTTTTGATATAGCATTCAGCTCATCCATCGATACGTCCTTTTTGTTCTGAATCGTTGCACAACGGCGCCCTCTGAAAGATTTCTTCAGTTTTGGGACTAGAAAAGAGTCGCTGGAGGCCGAATTCTCTGCTCTAATTCAGCTGAACGGCGTTTTCATAACTCTGAACAACCATAAAGTTGAAATTTTATCAACAGTCAGAGGAAAAAAACAACCAAATAAGTCATTGTTTTTCATTCCATCAGATATTCTAATGATAAACTGAATCCCAGGATATTAATTCATCTACATTCTGAATTTTTCAGAGAAATATAAAAATTACCTCCACATATGAAGAGGATTTATATTACATTAACAAAATTATAATTTTTAATTATCTAACCTGAGTTCAACCGGCTTTGCATATTCAATTATGTACTCTATTCAGCGGGAAAATTTGGAGAGGGCTCAGAGTTTCATATGAGGTCTTCACCGTATAAAAATAATCAACGAAATAAATTATGCAACGTTTTTTATACCGTTCGAAAAAAAACGAGAGATAGCTCTCTATATAATCGGCTTTATCAACATATAAGTATTTATTTGTCATATACCGTTGTGTGAAAAGCAGGCATATCCAGTGATGTTTCAAAGGAGTCGGCGCTGCAATAAAAACCCAAAATTTTTCCAATTTAACAGTATTTTCATCGAACAAATTCCAAAATTTAGGATCGCTAACAAAATACACAATGACAGATTGAATTCTCGCTCAACTCTTGGTGAAACATAATTAAATCAAATCAAACTCTTTGCTTAATGTTTCACATTTATATTTAACAACATGAATTAATCAACATGTTTCTAGTATTAGCTCATTTTCAAGACTTGAAAGACTTGTTTTGAAAATGAGCTAACGCTCGAAACATGTTGTTCAATGTTTCTAGTTAATCATGTTGTTAAATGTAATCGTGAAAATCAAGACAAGAGTTTAATTTAATTTAATAAAATACACAATACTTACATAATTAACATATGAGAACCAATGCGTGCTTGATAAACCTAATAATATATAGAAGTTGATTCAACATCTTCATTTATTGTTGAGATACTTAAAATAATAATATGTAGACCTAATAATATGTTATAAAACTATTGAAATATCATTAGTATTATATAAAATGGATATAATTTTTTGTTGAAAGGTGCACAAAAAATCATTCATATTTATATATATATATATATATATATATATATATATATATATATATATATATATATATATATATATATATATATATATATAATAGACAACAATGAACCCAAGTTGGACCCCTGTGGCACATCAGACGAGGCAGAATAGAGTGCCGACTCATACCTACACCATTTCCAACATATTGAAAACGATCCGAAAAATATGACTGCATCAAATTTAACAACTGTGATGAAAAACCTATAGCCTTCAATTTAGACAACAGTATTCTATGATCGATCTGGTTGAAGGCCTTCTGGATATCTGTGTAAATAACATCCATCTGGCCATAGTCATTTAATGTTTCTGACAAGGAATGAGTAATGAATGCTTGCCAAATTAGTAACAGTTGATCGATTCTTCATAAACCCATGCTGGTGTGGTGAGACAAGTGTGCGAACTGAACGGTATATAGACTCATATAGAATAATTTCAAATATTTTAGCCAAATTGCACAAAATTGCTATGGGTCTATAGTTATTTATGAGAGCAGCATCACTGGATTTCAAAAATGGACAAATTTTTGTAACTTTCCAAATCTTTGGAATAAGCATATTTCTTAAAATAATATTAAAAATTAGGGATAAAGGTTCAGCTAAAGAATAAATACAGTCCTTAACAGAAAAACTAGGAATATGATCAATACCACATGTAAATTTATGTATTTTCGAGCTTTCTTGATGCTCTGATTATATCATCCTCGGATATAACATGAAGGGAAATGGAATTGTAATTTGGGTAAAGACTATCATAGTTTTCAGGAGAGAATTGTACGTTGGAGGTAGTGGTTTTATACCTACTAATACGATAATTACGCCTTTTATTGATAATCATTTTTTAAACGTTTGCATTATATCAATAGGTGTTAATACTGTATATATATTTTTGAATATTTCCTGTAACTGGGTGTTTCTACCTCATTATTATTATGAACATCAAATTATTGTGTGGGTTACCCAAGTAAAAGGGATTGTTAGACAATATTACTCTACCCCTTTTAGATCTCTTGGGAGCTTATTTCAAATTCCATTTTATATCCTCGAAATAGCAAAATTAACGAAGAAATAAAAAGGTTACCTACTTTCATTCACAGTGTTATTTTGTCAGTATAACGTAGAGTTAGGTGCAAGTTTTTAAGACATCGCGATTGATCGATGAGAAAAATGGCCGAAAGATAAGTGAGATTTGCCGAATAGGCCGCTCGCCTAAAGAAAATCACTGTCGGAAGCTGGAATCTAGCGGGATCAACGTATAAGCTGGAAGCGTTGTCCGAATACCGATCGCCTTTCCGGACATTTACCGCAACAAACCATTCAATAAAACGGCTTCTGTCTGCCAAAGAAATACTGAAACGGAAGAGTGCAATGAGGGTGGATCACGTCCTACAGGTTGGGATTATTAATGGGGAAAGATATCTCGAAAGTTTCTTTTTACTTTCACCTTCCGTCGGCAACAGCAGTTCTGAAGTTCATCTAAAGAATTGACGAAGCTGATATTCTTAGCATTTCATTTCATATGGCATCGACTTGATAGAAAGACAGCATGCAGGTGGTTTTGCAGATGATTTGAAAATATTTGCTGCTATGAACGATCGTCATGATTGTGTCAGATTACAGTCCTCCCTTGATGCTGTTAATTTGTGGTGTAACAACAATGGGCTGAAACTGAATATCAGTAAATGTAAAGTTTTATCATTTTCTCGAATCATTGATTCCAATATATCATAGTTACACATTGGAAGGTCAAATTCTAGATAGATGTGTTGAGTTTAAGGATCTGGGGATACTTTTCGACTATAAGCTGTCCTTCTCGGAACATATAAGTTGTATTACGGCTTCTGCTTCTAGGATGCTAGGTTATTTGGTCGAAAATTGGGGCAGCCTTGTTAATCTTGGCACAATGAGAACGCTGTACTACTCCTTCATTCGCAGTGAACTGGAATATGCGTCTCTAATTTGGTCTCCTGTGTACATTAATTCTATTGTCGAATTGGAGGCAGTTCAGAAGAAATATTTCATGTATATATACTTCAAATGTTATGGGCAATATCCTTCTTGAGGCTTCGACCATTCCTTTCCTAACCGATAGTCTAGGAATTGAATTATTGAAGTTGAGGCGTAACGATACGGCCTAATGTTTCTCTTCAAAATTTTGCACAATTCGATTGACTCACCATCTCTTCTCAGCAAAATAAATATTCGCGTACCAAGGCCTGGGGCGATATAATATATTTTATGTCACTTACAGCAGAACAAATGTTATGTTACGTTCTCCTATCAACTGTACATGTAATCTCTATGATGGTTGTTGCAGTCGATGTGTTATATATTCTGATCGGCTATCAGTTATCTTGGCATGACACTCAGAACAGCGCAACGGTATGCGATATTTTCATGAACTTCTGTTGTCTACATATGACTTAGTTATAAATAATATTTTAATTTTAGTTGTTTCATTTGTTTACTCTATATTACTCTTGCAATCGATTTTAATTTTATTTTTATTCATTAAATATATTTCGTTACTGTATGGTCAACTTCTGCTGACCATAAGTAACTTTGTAATAGACAATATTTCATTTTTTGTTTGTTCCATCTGGTTATTTTTCAATACTATTTCAATTTAATTTAATTTAATTTTTTCCGTATATAATCGCTTATACATTCTTTTTTTCTCTCTCATTTTTTCTTATTTATTATTATTTGTGTAAATTTTGTTATTTTTTCTCAGTAATTGGATGTATATTTGTTGGGAATGAATGTATTATTATTAATATCATATTATAATTCACTAGCATTGTCAAATTTTGTGTCGAAACTGAAGAGAAAAATCCAAGCAACTAAAATTACTAGTGTTATGTTTGTTTAGAAATTGAGAATGTAAGTATAAGAATAAATTTGACTATTGTGTTTCATTACAACTGGTGAGATTATTCTTCAACGAATAATTTTTCCGAACGTACTCTGAATCTAGCTCCTTCCACTGTTTCTAGTGAAGTTTCATTCAACAGAAATATATTCAATCGTTGCAATATTTCTGGGTTCAAATTATCCTAGTTTGATAACTGTCAAAGAATGTTGAACTCTGTAACTACGAAACGCAGCAAAAGTGCAGCATGTAAAGGAAGGAGAACAAAAGTTGCTGCATTTGTCATATTAAGTGTTGAATAATATGACCCTGATCATGGTCCATGTCTCAGTAAAATATATCTGCATAAATATTAAAAGATAAGATTAGCATAAAATATTTTCCTGGAGTATTTCAGAAAATGATTTTTGTTAATTTCGACTCTGGAATCATAAAGTGTTTTCAAAGGTAGAAAAAGCCTAAGAGGTCTCTCACACTTCTTCTACTTTTTCTTTAAGACCCTCTTCTTCGAATATCGATTAACTGTTCCAATCATACACCAATCTAAGAAATTTATGGAAGCGAACAAGGTATATTTGTTTTATTTTACATCTTTTTATGTTTCAAATGAAAAATGAATCGTTATTCTATTCCACCTTAATTAGTGAAATCTTCCTTTTTATTCTACATCATTTTCTTCATTTTCCTCATTTTAATATACGTACACTACTTAGGTGAACCTTATTCAGCCCGAAAATCCATTTTCTTACCATTCATTTTGCATCACACACAACAGAAGCTGATGTACACTTTACACTATAATTATGTTAACCGATAGTACCCCAACAAAATGCGATTTCTCCTTTCAATTAAAGTTCTATTAGTCTCCAATTTCCCTTAATGATCCCCTTATATCCATATTGATATGTTTGTCACAATCAAACGATTTTCTTGTAAGAAAACTGTAAGAAAAATTCATTTCACCAGATTATTTTTTATCATTCAGAATATGTTTCCAGAAAATCATTTTCATTGTTTAGAAAGTAGCTTCTCCAATTCTATGGAAATCTTGCAATAAGAATAAAATATTTATAATATGGGAAAAACCAAAAATATTGGCAATGTTGGAACAAATATTGGCAACGTTGGAAGTGTTGTAATTCGCTTGCAGACAGAAAAAGTTTCGGCAAGTGATAATTAAAAATTGCTACATAATATAATCGTCCAGAGAAACCCTACTTTTACTGTTGGATAACAAGGTGGCAGCCCGTGAATGCTTTCAGGGGAGGTTTGACAAGCCGTCAGTAAACTTCGCAGTAAACTGTTGAAATGCGCGCTGAATTAATAGAAGCTGATGCGATCGCATTTCTAACCAGACCGTCCGATTAGGGAAATCAATGAGTGTTCGGCTGTTAAGTACCTTTCAGACACCTTCCCGTATTTGGGCGGATTTAACGCCTGAACGCATGAACTAAAATCAATCTACTGCTCATATCGATTTGAAAGAAGCCCCTGGAAATAACATACCGGCACTGTGTCATAAAAACTTAGCGAATAAATGGATTATTTACATATGTCGACTTCTTCGTTTAATTCAGTCAACACTATTTTTTGAAGTGGATTATGATATCCACTAGGGTTGGATTTTATGTTTTGAATTTGGAGAAAATAGTGGATTAGAAAACACAGAATATAAATAGAATAAAGAATTAAATGGTACAAATGATGACATAAATGAAATATATACATATGTGGAACCTAAAGTATTTGAATATTCAAACAATTCACCTGACAAAGATACATATGAGGAAAAAGAACCAAAAAGGTAAATAAAAAAATGAAAGCAGACAACAAAAATTATTCTAGAAGCACTCAAATATTTAACAATTTAGAAGAAAGCTGAAGAAAAAAGAAGAAGTACATACGTCGCTGCATTAATGAATGAAAATTAAACCTGTCAAGATATTCTGAGGAAAACCCTGGTTGGGGTAGAGGCCATCTGTCATAAAGCTGAGGTATTTTCAGAATTTTCCCTGAACTTTTTCCATGTTTTTAACGTGTACACTGTATTTAGGAGCCATATTACTGAAGAATACTTCAATTAAAATCTTACGAAGGCTCTATATGAAAGAAGTCTCTAGTGAAGCGCATGATAAAACAATATGTTTTTCTCCTTCCAACTTTTGAACGCTTCATTATTTTTTTTTGAGTCTTCTTTGTCTCATCAAGGGACATGCTCTTTCAAATCCTCTCCAATAATTCCACAAGTAGTTATTCCACTTGCAGGTTGATATATTCAAAATTGAGGTTTTGTAGACGTGAACTGCTTTTTTCATTGGCTGATACCTGTTGCTACACAGCACTTCTTTCTATTTCTGGAAAAGCCAAAAGTTGTAAATACTGGATTTGAGGCTGCATGGACAATGTTCCAAAAATACTGTTTCGTTATTTCAAAAACTAGAGTATTTTGACCAGAAGAAAGTTGCTCCATGTTGAAGATTGATCCTTTATTCTTGCAGAATAGTCTTACTGCTAACGGAGAGATAGATAAATGTCAACCACCAATAAGAGTTCTTTGATCTTGCAGAGGAATAGTGGTACACACAAGTTGGAACCCTCCAACAGCCAGCTTCCTAAGAGTGAATTCAGAATATACTCTCATTCGGCAGCTTCTTCGGACAATCCGAAGAAACAGTGTTTTTATTACCACTCTAATCAGAAGTGTCTTCCAAGGTGATTGTACCTACGAAGACTCAAAAAGATAGGATAGCTCTGCACCATTGGCCACCATAGCAGAAGATATCCTGAGTCTTACTAATATTTAGAATTATACCATTTTAGTTACACCCCTTATTCAAAGCTACACTGATTCTCTACCTCTCTGTATATTTGACGCGACAGCACTTGATATAACTGAGAAATTTCTGTCCAAATTCCGAAGAGCATTGGAATAAGCTCATATTACGTGGAGATTTATCTTTTCATAACTTGTTACCGACCGGTTGCAACTAGCCCTTCTAAAACACAAGATAGACAGGAACGGTTAGACAATCGATATGCATAAATATAGAATTAATCCACTGTGTTTTCGTCACGCCCTAGACCCCATTCATTTCTGAAATGAATGCCAAACCAAACATGTATCTCGTTAAATGTATAGAACTTGTGCTGCGAAAAGAGAAGTAGCTATTTAATATTTACATGGGAAAGTGTGAATGCAATCTCATCCCTTCTATTCATACGGCATGAATCTCGAATTTCTTTAATGGCTATGCCACGCTCGGGTGCACATAAATATATTCAGCGTAATCATTCGCCCTTTGTATGTAGAGGTAATTGAAAAATGAATTTAATTGAGTGGATACTTGTTTTATTAAGCTCAATGAAATTTGAGATGGCTATTTTGATGAATAATAATTAGATGGTAGTTTAGGTAGCGAAAAAATTGATGAGTGCATGATTTTATCTGAAGGTGAGTACGTAGCTAACTAACCAATTAAAAGGATGACATTTTAGCTGTTCTATAATTAATTGGTTTACTGCACATATGAGAATTATTTTCAAGATGAAAAATATTTTGAGTGTATCTTCTTTACATATTTCATATATTTTAGGATACAAGTGTTGTATTGAAATCTTGACAATGCGTTAGCGAACATATGTCGAGATAGTCGAAAAATTATCCTGGAATTCAACCAAGTATTTTTCATCATGATATATTGAGAATATAGAAATCTGATAATATTGGCTGAAACAAATTATTTTCAGTGATTTTTCCTCTAATGTAAATGTTGCTTCAAGCATAGAAAACAGTTATTCACTGTATTTTTTTTCGTATTATTTTGGTACTATCTTAGTATTTTTTGTACTCTTGATAATTGTGTAGTATCCCGAAATATATGTCTAATGTATGATAGATCCTCCCTGGAATTTACCTGGGCGTTTCTATTTATACTGTATATTTTAATGATATCAAAATCTGACGATATATTCGAAAAAAAAATAATTCCTAGTGAAATTATTCTTCAAATTCAGGTCCCCTGTTAAATTGAGCTCTTGATAACAGGTTGAGGTTAGGTTAGGTAAGGTTATGTTAGATTAGCTTAGGTTAGGTTAGGTTGGGTTAGATTCAGTTAGGTTAGGTGAAATTAACGTAGGTTAAGTTACGTTAGGTGAGTAAGGAAAAGTGTGTTTATTTTCGTGTATCTGTATTACTGTATTTTTTTTCGTACTATTTTGGTACTATCTTAGTATTTTTTGTACTCTTGATAATTGTGTAGTATCCCGAAATATATGTCTAATGTATGATAGATCCTCCCTGGGCATTTCTATTCATACTGTATATTTTAATGATATCAAAATCTGACGATATGTTCGAAAAAGAAATAATTCCTAGTGAAATTATTCTTCAAATTCTGGTCCCCTGTTAAATTGAGCTCTTGATAACAGGTTGAGGTTTGGTTAGGTAAGGTTATGTTAGATTAGCTTAGGTTAGGTTAGGTTGGGTTAGATTCAGTTAGGTTAGGTGAAATTAACGTAGGTTAAGTTACGTTAGGTGAGTAAGGAAAAGTGTGTTTATTTTCGTGTATCGAAATATTTGTTTTGAATTTTTGATAAAGGGTTAAAAGCCTGAGACTTATTATGTGTATAGTCCATACTTTCCGTGAAATTATCCCAGTGTTTTCAATTGAACTATGAATTTTAACAATTTCAAAATCCGAGAATATTCATAAAAAATACTACTTTTTTTTCGTATATTGTTTTAGAACAGAGTTTATTGAATAATTCTCGTCAAATTCAGTCATTATGCATTTTAACGATATCAGAATCTGAGAAAATTTCAAAGCAAAATAATTATTCTGAATGAATTTTTTGCTTTTTGAAGTTCGAGGAGGATATGTCGAACAAAATTCTTGATAATGATTAAAAAGCACAGAAGATATTTCCAAAGTATCGAAAATTTTTCATAAAATTCAACCAAGCGTTTAAAAATTAACTATACGATTCGGAAATGATGAAATGAAGATATATTTCTGAGAAAAAATGGTCCATCCTTCCAAAAGTTACTGCTTTAAAATACTATTTCAACATTGAACTCTTCATTATACAATTTGAAACCGAAACAAATGAAAAGTTTATCACTTTTTCGAAGAATTTATTAACCAAGTCTTCTCAATTGAGAGCATTTGGCTAATTATTTATATGGCTCATAATAAATATTGTCAAAAACATATAAATCGTTGAATGATTGTCAACAGAGATAGTTTGTAGAGTATTTCTCTTTTCTCACTGTTTCAAAATATTTTTGAGTGAATTGTAACCATTTTCAACACTAATTTAGGTATTAATAATTTAAATGAAACTATGTAGTTTTCTGATTTTCACTATAATTGATTTCAAACATGACAATATTGTTTCGCCAACAATGTGGCTTTATCGGATGTTGATGATAAACTGATCTATTACATTGTGGACTGCTTGCATTTATGCTTAAGTGTGTAGAATTGACCATTTTCATCCAGTATCGGCCGAATCGATTAATGATCTTGTTTATTAGATTGAAATATTCATCAAATTTATTAACGGATTTTGTACATTTGTTTTCACATCAAAACACTTGATGTGAAAAACACATCAAGTGTTTTTAATCAACGTTATATTCTGATAATTTTTTTTCGAATGTTGTGCAGTCACCTGTCATTTTGAAAGACTTGAAGTTTACTTGCAAGTCTGATACATCGGAATGTCTGATATTTTCCAGAAATTAATTAGATCGTATTTCCAGCCCCGAATCCGAGGAACCCTCAAAGCATTCGAAACTCGAAACAATAAATGCAAAGTACTCGTGTTTCGCTCTACTAAACACTAAATATCAGAATTCTGGATCACAGGAAAATTGACCCTTTTACAGCGCAAGTCGTGGGCAGAGAACAACGAAAATACTCCACTTGCGTTTCGCGTGATTGTTGCAAAAACAATGGCTTGCGGTCAGTGGCTCCCTGCGAATTCAGAAACCGTGAGATTAAATCCACGAAGGCTTTCGACCAGAGAAATCTTGAGGGACGAGAATATATACGGTTAGCTTCCTCCTGGCCGCACCGAAATTTCATTGTTCTATCTTGTCCCACCAGCCTTCGACTTAATTAATCGTAATCGCGGCTCTTCTAAGGGATGAACGTTACGTAACCAGAACCCCCTTGAACATATAAGACAGTATTCGAAAGAAAATAATTGTACAGTTTCGTCATAGCAATGTTTACTGAAGGGACTTTAGAGATACAGCAGATTATGTGGGATGAAGAAATATACAAGAAGAAGAAAACTTTGCAGAAATAAAGAATTCAGAAATTAAAACAATTGTTATACTTAGAACGGAAAGATGTTCAGTTGTTTCAATAGATAGATAGATTATATCATTATTTTTCAATACTGATAATATTTATTCAGCAATAGCTATTACAAAATTCATATATAGGTACCTACATTTACGTTCAAAATATATTATTAACAATTATTTTTTAAAACAAACTCACCTTTATTCTAAAGCTGAGTTTGAAAATTTACGATTGAATATTTTAAGGTCACTAACTGTTTTTATGTAGCTAGTTAATTCATTAAATGCATTAAATATTTTATAGAATATACTATTTCTAGATTTAGAACGTTTACAAACTTAGAAATTGTCGGCATTTCTTTTATTTTAACCCTGCACATCACTGACATATGTTACATTTTTTAGTGCTCTTATGGAAACAATTTGTTTTTAATTCTAAATATAAATATATATTTATATGTAGCATAAAGTGTTCTCTGTTTAACTGATTTAACATGCTTTCGAATGGAGTATATCTATTACATTTCAAAATTGTTGGCATAGTTGTATTCTGTAATTTTTGTAACTTCTGAGTTTTTTCTTTGCTCAATACGACTAACAGATTGAAACAAGATTTAAAGTATGGCATTATTATTGACTTAAAGATCAATAACTTCACATATGTCGTTGGATTTATTCCAATTCTTTTGAGAAAATTGATTTTCTTGGAGATTTTAGACGATATGAAGTCGATGTGATCATTGAAACTCAATATCTCATCTAACATAACGTCTAAATTCAACATCTTAAACCTTTTCAATGATTTAGTTTTCAATTTCAATAGCTATATTTTCGTTACTATTTACCTTCAGAATTTCACTTATAAATGAGAGGTAATAAAAAAACCATGAAACAAACTGACTGAAAATTCAGACTGTTTTTTACAGCATTATCAGGAATAATCGAAACAGTCAAGACAAGTTTTTATTATTACCTCTCATTTAGATATGAACTATCACAGAGTAGATTCATCGTCCATTGAATTTATTAATTTCACTTATACCTAAAACTATAAATTTAGACAGTTTCACATTCAGCAGAGTACTGTTATCGCTTGATCCATTCTGTCATACTCTAAATATTTTCACCACTAACATAAATTATTGTATCATCTACGAATAATCGTACAGAGCTCTTTTTCAAATGAAAAACATTAATGTATAAGAAGAATACAGTGGACCTAAGACCATACCCTGAAGTACTCCAAAATCAACTATAATGCTGTCGAAAGGACACCATTAAACTTAACTCTTTGAGTTTATTGGTCTTAACTCTCTCGTGATTGTAAATAAGAATTGAACCATTTGTTTACTAAACCTTCAAAACCAATTATATTTAGTTTTATGGATGCAATTCAAATTGTTGCATTTTTAACTCATATGCAAAAGAAGTTGACGTTAGGAAATACCAAACCGAAGAAGTCGATATGAAGATGGCAATTAAATATCCAGTACAAAATCTGTTAAAAATACTTCACAGGAGTAGTATAGCTCTTTCGCAATAAAAACCCTTCAATATTTCTCTTAAACTTAGAGGTTACCGTTTTAAATACAAGAGGTAACTGAAATTCGGAAAACCACCCGAAACATATGTAGAGTTTTCAATATATTCAATGAAACTTAAGCCAATTGTGTTGATAATTAATTCATTGTTCTTAACATTATTTTTCACCAAGAGATAAGCGAAACCTCCGCGTCATTTATTCTATATTATTTCATGGATAATGCCTAATATTTTAATTCAGATGTATATGTTATATTTTCAGCGAGATTCCATCATAAGTTTTCAATCATCATCAACAAGAAAGCTTGGACAGATCTGAAATATCTGAAAAATATCGGGATTTCAAAATCTCGATATTTTCTTTTATTGCTGGTATGAATATTTTATCATTTTCCAACCATATTTTGAGAATAAATTAATCCAAAAGTATCAAAATGAATTAATTCCTCACATTTCGAATCCACATATTTACATTATATATTAATGGCATAAATTGATTTTGGTGTGATATATTTACAATACGTGCACCATCATTATCGAAGCGTATTCAAATTTATGCAGATCTCTAATGGAAAAGAAAAGGATAAAAGCAGAGGATGTCTCTATTCGAGATTGCGAAAGAAAGCTATTTGGTTTTGAGCACAGAGACACCTAGTGTTGAGTAGCGAAACTGCGACTCGGATAGTTGCAGAATATAATCAATACCTAACTGAATTCGACATGAAGAACTCTGTAAATTATACGAAAATGTTCAAAGGTTTGAGTAATTTTTTAGAGATGTCGCCATTCGCTAATCACAAAGAAATCATTAAACTAATACAGTAATCTGCCAAATAATTAGTAATATTTAGAAAACCCCAATAACAAGTAATCCGTAACTTCATGATTCAAGCGTGTTATTCTTGATTTATTTGGTGCAGTTGCATATTGTATAAAGTGATAGAGTTTTATCCATTGAATGAAATTATTTCCGCAGAGTATTTGCACTGTTTTCATCTATACAAACTATACGTCTCCACCACATCTTCCGAAAAGATAAATTATGTGAATTTTTTAAAATTTTCTGGTGTAGAAGATACTTTTGAACATACACCGAAAGCTTATCATAATTATTTTTAACGTTTCAGCAGGACTACCTAATAAAATTTTTCAAGTATCGTTTTTCGAGTGTATTATCGGTTTTTGTGAATCGAGGTATGTTTTCTTTATTTCAGTTGTATTAAATATTTGTTTCCCCATAAATTAAATTCTACAGCAAACGATAACTGAAAAGAAAAACGTGAAAAACACTCCATCATCTGAAAGTTTATAGAAACAGCTCAAACGAATTGCTTTTTATGCTTGAATATAATCTCATGAGTTTACTCTTGACAAAATTGAAAACTTCACTCGACAGCAATAAATTCTGGAAGTGAATAAAGCTTTTTCATCAGGACAGGATTCATGCAGAACATATCTCGAACAAAATAGAACATATCTAGTCGCTGTATTTTTTTATTAACACAAAACCATCAAACAATCATTTTTTTCAGTTTTTCAGTTTTCAAGAGATCGTTGATTTTATTTTTGAAATTCATTAAAACCCCAGTTCCAATCTAGGTATAGAGATGTCGCCATTTGACAGAAATCAGTGGCGTAACATTATAAATTCATAATCGGTGCGCCAAGCAATTTGATGGGTGTTTCTGAAGAGGTAATTCAACAATTTTTGACTTATAATCACTTAGAAAATTGGGCAACTTTGTTGGGCGCCTCTAATATTCAGCACTAAATTATTTACTGCATTCAAAATTTCGAAACTTCACCTCTATTTTAAAGTCCAAAAAATTCAATTTACAGGCGTAATCTTCGAGGATCATCACTTCACAAGCCTCGGTTTTCATGCTTGATATTTGAAAAATATTGAAGATGCCCCACCAGATATTTTTAATTTGTTCATTTAACTCACGAAATATCTTTCATCATTTTATATTCTTGTACCTAAACTTTTCAGAGTAGGAAGAAGGATGTTCACTCTGTGTCTTTGTTGCATCTATTTTCTCATCTAGTGTTCGGCCTCTATTGTATCCGTTATTCTTCCCGAAGTACCACAAATGAAAGTTATCACACAAGGTTGTAGGGTTAACACAACAATTTTTGTTGGATATCTGAATTCATTCATTGTTGCATATAAAATTATTTTATGTAAATAACATTATAAACATAGAAGTTCTTAGAGTTTCTCAGAGTTGGATATATCTTCCAGCGGTACAAAGCTTGTTTGAAAAGACAAAAAATTAAGTTCTCAAGTTTTTTTGCTCGAATCAAACCGACGGAAATATTTCTTCAGAATAACATCAACGTGGTACAAACAAAAAATTATTGAATATGGATATTGACAAATTTGAAACCGACATAAACATCTTCAAAAATTAAAATTGAATCTGAGGAAGTTATTTGAAAGTATTCGTATTTTCGACTATCCATAACCTGAACGAAGGCTTCAATTCATGCTGTCCAAGCCATTTTAGCTTCAGAAATGAAATGCCTTATCTACATTTTTATCTAAAATGGCAACACAAGCACAGAAATTGAGGCGAAACGAATGAAAACGACAAAATCTCAATTAGAATATTGTATCAACCAAATTCTTCCCTTTTCGTTTTAACAAGGGGTGGCTGATTACAAGCGTTAATTTTTTTGTATCAAATGCGGGTAGATATTTGAAATGAACGTGAAATTCACATCGTGTTAGCGACTGAACCCAGCCAACAAAATGGGGCAATTAGAAAGCAAGTCTAAGCAGAATATTCCTTAATTTCTTATTTGTATAAACTGAATTTCTCGTGAACGGTCTATGTTTATGGATGTTGTTAGTGTTTACAAAGTTGGAATGTTTGCCTGCAGCACCTTTTAACTCAATCCTTTGGCAATTTCACTGTAATCATTTTCCTTGAAATAGTTCAGATGTTTCATTATTATTGGTCGATATTTCGAAGGACATTTGGTGAGATAATTTTCTTATTTCTTCGGTTGGAAATAAAGTATAATTCATTGATATAATAACACGTTGTTTTTCATAGATTATCATTTAAATAATTCCCAAATATATAGAAACGTTTTTGAGTAAATCTGCTGCAATCGTTAGATTTTCTATTTGAATTATGCTATTGGGCTTATATCAAGTATCGACCTGATCAATTACACGAGGGAGCAATATGTGGCATAATTTCTGTTGACATCGATTTTTAGGCTCTTTTAGAGGTGAATTGACATGATGATTTCAAAACTTTAATCAGATTTCTTTATCGCGTCAAGTTTTTTTTTCTATAGTTGTTCAGCATACTGGAGTGTTGGAGAATGTGTTAAAAAGGAACGCGTGGCAAACTTCCATGTGGAATACCAATAATTTGGCGAGAACCCAAAGACCAGTCCAATAATTTTTAGTTTTGTATAGTAAAAACTGCAGGATATAACAAAAACTAAAATATGTTTTCCTAGTCTACCATCAGCTATACGCCCTGTGTCGCTTTCAGCTGAAATTCCAGTGCCAGCTTTTCAAGAATTAACCTCTTTGTTTAATTTAATTAAGCTTTGTCAACAGAAGGGGACTGTTTTAAGTATATCATTTCGGTATTTCCTAGCTTGTCATATGAGAAGATAAAGGCTGGTGTCTTTGATGGGTCACAGATTCGGCAACTTATTGACGATGAACGTTTGATAGAAACAATGACTGAACTTGAAAATAATGCATTGTTGGCATTCAAAAGCATTGTCAAGGACTCTTTTGGAAACACGAGAGCCCAGAATTACGTCGAAATTGTACAAAAACTCTAAGAAAGCTTCAAAAAGCTTGGCTGTAAAATGAGTATCAAACTGCATTTCTTACGAAGCCATTTTGTTAACTTTCTAGAAAATCTTGGCGTTGTTTGCGATGAACAGGGTGAGCGATTCCACCAAGATTTGAAGGTCATGGAGGCAAAGTACCAAGGTCGATAGGATGTCAGCATGATGGCTGACTACTGTTGAAACATCAAGCGAGAATGTCCTCAGATTGAACATCCTACGAAAAGCAATAAGCGAAAATTTTTACCCCAATATTTTTTTCATTTTTTGTATAAACACAATTTAACTTTCAATATTATAATAACCTTTGTATGAATGAAATATTCTAATATGTTTGGTTAGTACCCACTTAATTTTCCTCTGTATGCCCATTTTGTATGACGTTTAGGGTAAAGAGAGGGTATCCTGTAGTTTAAAAACTTGACGCGATAGAGAAATATTCGCAATATTTTTTGAATTCAGAGAACAAAATTTAGTCAAAAACAAGTCGCAGATCTGAGACAACAGTTTCTGTTCCTCAGTGATATCCAACAAAATATTTCATAAACACACTGTGAATGTTATGATGATTTTATAAGTTCAATAAGCATTCAGATTTATCTACACAAAGATTCAATCAGATCCGTCCCTGTGAATATCTCAGCTTCCCCCATGTTCATAAAAGAGGAACATTCTCAACTTCTTGCTAACCAGGCGTCAAAATTGAAATTGTCCCTAGTTTACTCAGATCCTCGTCGTATTTTCCTTCTAATGGGTTACTGATACAATCTTATTAAAACACAGTTCAAGGGTTCGGATGTCTTTCGTGCTTAGCTCCCTTTTCACTAGAATATGCATGACAAGAATACTCACCATAGGAGGCTTATTTACATTGTTTTCTGAGATTGCTTGCAGTGTTTAGTATCGTGCATTCACACGATAGAAAACAGATACTTAGTTTCGAGGAAATTGTATAATTAAGGAGCGACGATTGAAATGAAAGGTTGATATGAGGGTTCCTAGCTTTTTCCTTAGATTGCTGCTTATACAGCATCTGGCATTTTTGTCTTTCATTCCTACACCACGACCTCTATTTCGTTCAATTGCAATGGGTGTTTTTTATAGAGGAATAGAACTTTAAGTTGGCATTACTGTTGAAGATGGCGACCGATTTAACAGTTGAGAAGTGATTTATTCTCAGTTTGATTTGGGAATTCATCATGAATAGACTCACGCCTGAACAACGCTTGCAAATAGTGCAATTTTTTTCCAAAACGAGATTGCCGTTGTTCCCGATTTTCATAAGCGAATTTTGTTTAGCGATGAAGCGCACTTCTGGTTGAATCGCTACGTCAACAAACAAAACTGCCGCATTTGGAGTGGAGATAATCCTCAAGTGTATGTCAAACCACCGTTACATCCAGAAAAACTGTCTGTTTGGTGCGCTTTATGCGCTGGTGAAATCATTGGTCCGTACTTCTTCAAAAACGATGATGGCCAGAACGTTATAGTCAATGGTGATTGGTATAAAGCCATGATTACTAACTTTTCCATTCCTGAATTGAACAACCATGATGTCCAGGAGCTGTGGTTTCAAAAGACGGCGCAACATGTCACACAGCTCGTGCCGCAATCGATTTATTGAAAGACACGTTTGGTGACACGTTTTGGTGAAGTCATTGGTCTATGCGGATGAGGTACAAACGCTTGACCATTTGGAAGACAATATTCGCCGTGTTATTGCCGATATACGGAAAGGAATGTTGAAAAAAGTCATCGAAAATTGGACGCCCAGATTGGACTACATTCGAGCCAGCTATGGCGGTCATATGACAGAAGTCATACTTAAAATGTAATGCCACAAGATTATCTTTCGAATAAAAAAAAATTCTTGTCAATCGAATGATCCATCGTTGTTTTATTGAAAATTAAAGTTTTATACCTCTAAAAACACCCTTTATTATAAGCAACACCGCAGTAAGTTCCAGATAACCACTTCCTACTTCTAATTACTCAACGTATTTTTATTCAACAATTTGAAATTATTTGGATTTTTCATTACATTCGAAGGTTTTTATCCTCTACTTTAGAGTATCTCCAGTGGTACAGAACCTGATATATGCCATCATTGGGGTAGAGGGTGCAAAATTCATTATAATGTCTAAATAAAATGGAGTCAGACCCAAGGAACACTTAAAAAATTGAAAATATTCACTTAGTATTGAAATGAATACGCTTAAATTCAAATTCAGATAGCAAAATAATTCAAATTGGTGAAGATTGCAGATGAAAAACATCAAGCAATTTAGAGATTCTTTTCTCGAAAAGCAAATTTGTGGATATTGGTTACGATAAATATTCATCGTCGTAAGGTTCTCCAAATATATTTCACCCTCCAAGATATTTCCTTACTTTGAATGACCTTTTTTCTGTTTCTAGAGTTCCTCTTTTATGTGATATCTCAATGACAGGGGTGAAGAGTGCCCAATTCGTCTTTGAAGTATCAAGTTCTAAATGGAAAGAACTCAGTCCTTAGGAACAATATAACACTTTGGAATTTTCAGTTGATATAATGATGCATGTGTTCAAAAATTAACAGTTAGTGAAACAGATAATTAATCTTGTTAAAAATAAAACTGAAAATATTGAAAATGTATTAAAATTATCGGGTAATTGCATGCATCTCTGTACAGAAATCAACAGAAAAATTCGAATGTAAACTATAGTATGTATAAATTATGAAGCGTAGTAATTTCAAAAGTTCTTTGATTAAAGTAGGGAGGTTATGAATAATTCATAATTTCAACACGCCCTTTGAAATTATTCTAAAAGCTTTTTTCAGTACACATTGCTTTATGTTAAAACAATTACGAGTATCATGAGAAAGAATCATTTCATATTTAATAGTGTTGGCGTTTACTTGATGTAAATCCATTATAATTTAATATAACTAAATTCAACACTTGAACTTATGATTTACACTTTATTGACTACATAGCATGACGCGTTTCGTCGTTACAAACGACTTCTTCAGATGCTTACAGAATAATAACAACATTTTGAAAAATACAGGTATATATATCAGGGAATTTTGGTGTTTTATGGTTTTGGTTTTACCTAAGATATTCCATTCTGAGAATAATTTCTATTACCTGAAAAGGTTTAACAAGGGTGAATTGTTTAATTCTATTTGTTCATTGAGCAAGTTTCCAGAATTTTTAAGCCGATTTATTTCTCACTACTTCCCAATAATCTAATTGACTACTTTATTTTATTCTCTCATATATTGTGTACAATTTTGAAATTCGTATCAAAAGTATGGTTTTCTGTTATTAAATGGTTAGCATAATTCTGAATTACTTTTATTATGGGCGAAGTTATATTTATGTTCCTGTATTCTAGTACCGAAATTTCTACTAGTTTACCTATAGATATATATACCGGGACATGTTCCACATTACTTCATCTAACACTTGATTTGTACCCTTGAACACACAAATGTGTCTCATCACTAAAAACCACCTCCTTCCAGTCGTCCACAGTCCACGCACGGTAGTTTTTGTCTTCTTTTTTAATTTTGAAAATCAGTGCTTTTTATTGTTTCGTTTAATGTGTCTCGATAAATTGTTGTTCGTTTTAAATGAAATATTCACATCTCCTTAGGTAGTAAAGAAAACTCACATACTTATGTCCCAATTTTACATAGTATTTGAAAAAGGTGAACCTTTGACTTTTTGAACCTATATTTCAAAAACTGCCTTTAAATCACAAATTTCCAAAGTATGTTAAACTTTATTATATGATTGATACGATTTCTATCGATCAATTTTTTGAAATAGTTGATAAGTGAATATTCATAATCTTATTCGGGAGCTTTGCCGTTTGAAAGAGACTGATTTTTGTCTAGAATTTTGACACAGAATTATTCGTTCATTCATATATTTATTATTGACCGCAATATCTGTTTAATGATATTCAATTCTTTATTGAAATTTTTCATTATTAGCATACGATAAACCTTTATCGGCAGAAAACTTTACTACCTATGTTCCTTTCTTATGAAGAAGAATTGAATAAATTGCAATAGAACAAAGAACATTTTTGAGCATTTCTTGGAGAAGTGAAATAAAAAAAACAGTTTGTACTTAACTATAGCTCATAAGGTCTTAGAAGTATTTTCAAAAGTTTAGCATGTTGAAAGACAAATTGGAATAAACTGTTCAATGGTGAATCAGTTCTTTCATAATAAGCTCGTCAAAGGTTCGTGCTTTCAATATTTTTTCAGGGTATATAAAATTCAAAATCTTTTTCCTCAAGTAGAGCAAATTGTATTGATGTTCTCAGATATTAAATCAGTGAACGCAATTTCAACCGTTTTCAGCTTCTTCTATACAAAGTCCTATTATCTTGAAGCGTAATTGAAACTCAATTGTTTTGGACTGTACAAACCTCCAGGTGGAATTTCTGTTTAAGCGAGGATCATGGCGTTTCCAATATTTTTTGTTTCGAAAAAAGAATTCAGTGCTTAGTTGCGAAAACAATTTGTCGAAAGGTAATTGAATGAATGCGATCCGCTAACAAGTTTTAAATTTTCCTGAGTTGCTGCCTATAATATTCGCGTTATGATGGAGTAAAAATCATGAAAAACACTAGAGAAACTCCGTTCTTTCAATATTCTTGAACGGAATGGAATATTGTTTGAAATTATGACAGTCATGTATATGAAATTACAATTTTCTACCCAGTGAATAACTCTGTTCAAATGAAAATACTCCCTAAACCATGCCAAATAAGGAATTGAATTCACTGTTCTCAATTTTGTTTATGCAACTGACAATTTTTCTTGAATAAAGAGAAAGAACTTTGAGAATAAAGCTAGAATTTTCAATCAAAATTTGGTGTAAGTTCGAGTATGTTCAAAAGATAATACTTGTATTATCTTTTCGTATATCTTATTGTGTAAGATCTTCGTATTATCTTATCGTATAAGAGTACGTATATTTTTTTGATTGAGTAGATCAGCAAATCTGGACTTCACGGGGGATTAAAAAAAATTTTTTTTTCATTATTATTATCATTATTATATTATTATTCATACTGCTATATTCATATTACCATCTAGCAGATAGGGAAAAGAAGATTCTGTTCTGTTATTGTTACTTTCACTCAACTTTAATTTTTGAAAGAAATATCCAGTGGAATTTGATAACTCAACAATTGCAATGCTAACTTCACTTAATAACATCCAATTATAATGAAATAAAGCTTTTTATCGCTTCTTTCGAGGTTCCATTGAATTGTATACACAATGAAATCTGTTTAATATTCTGGGAAATCCAGTAAATTAGTAAGTGAGATACGTCAATAAAAAATTCAAAAACAAAACGTATTTTCCTGAACTAAAATGAAGCCCATATTTTTAGTATCACCGCTACCTCTAGCCATACGAGGTTGGGGTGAAAAGTTTAGACCTGACCAAGAAAAACAATGTATTTGAAAATTTTTGCTGCCATTTTTCAACATAATTTCCATCAACATAGATGCATTTCTTATAACGGTGTTCTAATTAAGTTATACCAGTTTTAAACGTAGATTCGTCAAGCTCCTCAAAATACTGATTTATAGTTTTCGATTTGAGAGTAACTTCTTCATTGCTCCCAAATCTTTTAACGCCAAAACAGGTAACAGGTAACAGAACGCTGGGGCTAAGTCTGAAGAGTAGGGAAGATGCCGCATCAATTCAATCTAAGAATATACGAGGTTTTATATATCTATCTGTGATACTTTCAGAATTATATAAACTTCTTATATAAGAATAAACGTTAAACAGTTTAAAAACATTTTTTAAAGTAATTTTCAGGTGGGAATGTTGGAGTAGTCAAAATATGAAGAAAATATCACATGCTTCTGCGACACCCTTTCGCAGAGCACCCTTTTAAACGCAACTGCACTTGTTAAGATCTGATGTCTTGACTCATTGCAGCTTTTTCTTTAAGGGGAACACTTTTGTTTTAAAAAGTAAATTTTAATTCATGGAGATGAACATCGTTTTTGTAGTACTCTCTGAAAAAATCTTTTCATATAGAGTAAAAGAACAATAAATGTTTAAAGACTTTCAAAAAGTGAAAGACATTCTCATATAGAAAAATGTTGTTATGAGATATCATAATATTTTATCTTAGAAAAAGCCTACTGTTCAAGTTATTCAAGACTTTATTATAAGATCAGATTATTGAGGAAGAGGACGACAGTTATTTACTATTTTTATGTATTTTATGTTATCGAACTCAATATTATCAAAGTGCTCACTTATACAGATTATATGAATGTTTGAACGAATGTTTGTTACCGAATAACGTCAGAACACTTGAACAGATTCCCATAAATTTCACAAGTGGAACTGATATAAGAGGGTGAGGTAGAAAGTTTTCGGCATGACTAAGAAAAACGATGCTTAAAATTTTTTACACTTTTACTTTTATACAACACTGATACATTTAACATAACGGTGTTCTTATTCCATTATACCAGTTTTGAACGTAGATTCGTCAAGTTCCTCAAAATAAACTTTTATAGTTTACATAACCCCTTTGTTGCTTCCAAAGCTTTCACCGAGAAGCCATTTTTTGAGGTTAGGAAACAGGTAATAGTCGCTGGGGGCTAAATATGGGAGTAAAGAGGATGCGGTATCAATTCAAATTTCAATTCGTGGATTTTAGACACGGGAACAATCGACGAATGCGCTGGTGCGTTATTCTGATGAAATAATTTTTTTTCTTCGCAAAATGAGGTCGTTTAATTTGCACCTTGTCCTTCAAACGTTGCAATAATTCTGCATAGTACTGACCAGTTATAGTCTTACCCTTGTCAAGATAATCAATGTATATAATTTCTCCAGCATCCCAAAAAACAGTAGCCATAACGTTGTTTGCCGATAAAATTGTTTTTGCGTTCTTTGGAGTTGCTTCTCCCTTTTCGAACCACTGTTTTGAGCGTTCTTTATTTTCAGTAGTGTGGTGGTGAACTCAAGTCTCATCAACAGTTATGAATCGACGCAAAAATTCTTTTGTATTGCCTACACAGCGTCAAATTTTCAGTAGAAATGATTTTTCGAATCAGTTTTTCGTCGATCGTTAGCAAACACGGCACCCATCTTGCATACAGTTGTTCCATGCCCAAATGGTTGTGCAAAATATTTCTCACACATTCAGTTAACATCCTACAGGTCTCAACCATCTCATGTACCTTCAGTCTGCGTTCTTCCATTACTATTTGATGGATTTTCTCAATCCTTTCTGAAGTTCTGATCTCAACGGGCCATCCTGAGCGATGCTCGTCAGAGGTGTTCACACGACCCATTTTGAATTCAGAAATCTACTGATTGATAGTTGAATATGATGGGGAAGAATCTCCTTGTGGGAATCCATCTCTTCTTTTATTTGTTTTGGGTCGAAACCTTTCAAATAGAAGTATCTTATGACAACAAGTTTCCCAAATAGTTCCATTTCCACGAAAACAACGGAAGCGTCTTGTGCAATATGCTCTCAAACGTGAACTAACCTAGCGATTGAAACTTTTCACCTCACCCTCGTACATTGGCAAAAACTGTATAAAATTTTTTGTAGTATTTTCGACGTAATGCCTGAACATACATACAGTCAGAAACACAAACGAAAGCAAATTCCTTCCGTTAACAGTAGCTTATTAAAAAGGAAGTATACAACTAAGTTTGTACACTTTGTTTCAACCAAGCTCAACTATTAGCGAAAAGCTTGAAAATTTCAATACGAATGAAATATAAAAGTTTATCTACTGTTACAACCAGAATTGGAACCATTATAACCCCTCCCATAACAGTTTTCTTAAACATTCATGATGTACAAATAAAATAAACTCTTCATTCAAATATTTTAATAACATTGAAATATTATATTTATTTGTTTGTTAAGCGACCAATTCGAAAATGGACTCGATACGAGTTTGCACCCCTTTGCACTTTTCAACTTCTTAACATTTAACATTTTAACTAAGTCCTAAAGTTTTTCGCCGTTTTTGGTGAAGCATAAGGACTCCTGAAGGTGGGATGACATAAAAAAGGTTAAGAAACACTGGGTTAATCTGTTGTCAATTCTATAGTTGAACTGAAGGTTCATTATTTTGTAACAGTTACTTCTTCCTTATATTTCCTCATTCATTGTCTGAGAAATTCCAGTGTGTAATTCTAGCGTGTATAAATTAATTTGATTGATTAAAATTTAAATTGATTTTCCATCGTCAATAGATTTTGTCATCACTGGTCGCATTTTTTATCAATAACAATAAAACTGACTTTCTGAAACTCTAAATATACATCAATACATAGGAAATACCGTTTTGTTATTGCTAAAAAAAGGTCATTGAATAAATTTAGTCAATTTCTCCATAGTGACGATATTTTTGAAGTTATCAATTGATGCCTGAAAAACTGACTTTAATCAATCAATGTTTTGTCAATACATTAACATTCCACTAACTCATTTCACAAAGTTTGGGATTTGTGAACATTTTTCATTCAATATTCGAAAAAATTTGTATACAAACCTTGTTCTGGCAATAACGTACACAAAAAAACAGAATTATATAATTTGGTGTAGTTCTTTGAAATTTATATGCGTAAATTTGTTTATGTGATTCATTTTTATTCATATGAATCGCATAAAAACACTCGGTTTATTCGATAGATTCACACTGATCCTGGACCATTTTTTCGGGATATCAACCTCTTTTCATTTAACTATTATTATCAAATTCTGTTTCAAATTTGGTGATTTTTCAGAAATCGATTTCAATAACGGATAAAATATTCCAATATTCAGTTTTTTACACCTCGTAACCACACAAACGTCTCTTTCTGCTAGATATAGAATTTCATGGAATTTTTCATCAGAAAGAAAAGGAAAATTAACGACAGTTTAGAACTACATATTTTTTTATGTCAATAGGTGCTATTTCCATCTCATTTTTGCAATCGCAAAACAGTCTCTTGTGCACGATATGATAGGCAACGTTGAAAGTAAATTTTTTCACTAGGAAATGGTTCGCTTTCTGGATAGAATCTCTTTGTTTATCCCGCTCGGCAACACGCTTTCATTTTAGACTACATCAATGGCAATTTGCACACCTTTCTGTTATGGTGCCTCTATTCATTCCTCCGCGCTGGAAAGGCTTAAACAGTTCCTGTAATCTCCTCGGCCGAGCGACATGCTCTTCTGCTCCTCTTTGGATGCCTGCGAGCTTAACAAAAGGCGTCTCGTCATCTTGAGACTTGTGCACGTCTATTATAATACAGCCTTTCATCGAGTCATTTACATGCAGTCTGGTGTGAAGTACAACTACATGTTATTTTCACTGCAATCTTTGCTTCCGCTTTTTTCGTAACTCGTATATGTCTCTTCATATGGCAGACTCTCGCGTTTGAATAGCAATAACCACTAATGCTTTTATACGCATTTGAATCTCATTCATTTTTTTAAATTGCAGTGCTGTACGATCAAATAGAATGAATCTATTATTTCAATTTTGTGTAACATGAAAAATGAAGGAACACTTCTCTTTTAGATCATGAAATTGTATGAAAACATTTAATCTACATTTAACCCTCTTTAGAAGACAGTAAAACTCAAAGTAAATAGAATTATGGACTTCTAATAAATAATAATAATAATAATAATAACAATAATAATAATAATAACAATAATAATAATAATAATAATAATAATAATAATAATAATAATAATAATAATAATAATAATAATAATAATAATAATAATAATAATAATAATAATAATAATAATAATAATAATAATAATAATAATAATAATAATAATAATAATAATAATAATAATAATAATAATAATAATAATAATAATAATAATAATAATAATAATAATAATAATAATAATAATAATAATAATAATGATAATAATAATAATAATAATAATAAGGCTGAATGTCGATAAAACGAAGTCAAACGCTTGGCTCAAGATTGGTGATCTGTTTCCAGAAACTGCAGAATTCATGCGAGCTATCCAGGATCAGGTGATTAATACCAACAACTACAAGAAATACATACAAAAAAAACAAACTGTAGTTGACGACAGATGCAGAAAATGCCAGGAAAAGACTGAAAACATTCAACACATCACTGGAGGCTGCACAGCTCTTGCTCAAAACGATTACACTCATAGGCAGAACCAAGTAGCTTACATAGTCCATCAAGCCCTAGCTGTGGAGACCATACTGTTGACAAAAGATATAACACCTTACTATAAATACAAACCACAGCCGGTGTTAGAGTACAGCAACTATAAAATATATCTTGATCGAGGTATCATTACAGACCGCACGTAATAATAGACCAGACATAGTTCTTTTGGACAAAATCAACAAGAAAGACCACCTGATAGACATAGCGGTACCTAACACTCACAACTTGATGAACACCATTCAAGAAAAAATCAGGAAATATACTGGACCTGAAATGTGAGATACTTAGTATGTGGGATATAGATGGGCGTACATAAGTCCAATTGTAATATCAACAACTGGTGTAGTTCCGAAAGTGCTACACGAACACCTTACGAAGCTGAACTCGGGGCTGTATATAAAGATGCAAAAAGCTGTGGTGCTGAACACATGTCACATAGTCAGGAAATTCCTGCAAGGATAAAGTAACCGACAGATTATAAAATATACTACCTAATTCTTCAAGATAAATTCCACATTTTGTTATCGAATCTCATGATTACGGAACTAGACTTCGTTAGGATTATCGAGTGAATACACGTTATGTAAAAATCTAGAATAAGTAGAGGTGTTATTGAATTCAATAATTTGCCAATGTCTACAAAAAATCGAAGAGTTTTTACAAAATTTCTGATATATTGTATTTTAGAAAATTTTCTCAAAATATTATGTATTAAGTGAAATGAATATTGTTTCTTTCTTTACATATTATTTGTATAGCTCATTGCTAAATATAGTTATTATTATTATTATTGTAAAAATCTTTTTTTTTTAACGAATGTTTCTTCGATAATAAATATCTGCTTGCGAAGAAGTTTGGTTGATAAAACACAATTGTACAGAACTGTATCTTTTTGAAATGGGAAATGAAAACTATCATTCTCCGTATATTTTGCTTCATTCCTTTCGAAGCTTTTCAAGCCATATTTTCCAACGTATTTTAGCTTGTAGCTCTGTTGTTACCTCTTAATCTGTTGAATGAAATCAGTGAACGAGTGAAATTTATGAGAAATACAATACGAATTGTAAAAATGAATGAAAATTCATCTTAAATTTTTTGCAAACTGCTATTTACTTAATAAAATGATCTTTGCGAATCTATACTGATTAATGTCAGATGAAATGAAATATTTTCTGGCAGAACTGTTGTCTAACGCCTTATTGTTGTGATAGCGACATTGATACTCAATTTGGTCTAGATTAAATAAAATCCAGGCAATCGCTGTCACTGACATCTGACATTGAACTCAATAGAGGAAAACGTCGACGAAACTAACATGTGAGAAAGATACATAAGGCAATATACAAAGAATTGGATATGTATTTTAAGTTATGAACAGAATATCTACTGGTTGTAAAGATTCGAAAAAAAGCTTCAATGTGAAAATTCATAAGGTTTTCAGACTGAACAAGGGTAAAATACAGGTTATTGAAAACTTTAGACTGCATTAGAAATTTCAGTGATAATGTCGGGATTCCTGGTTCTCGATTTGGTCCTGCTCGGATCGAAGACTCTGGAAATGATCACTTTATTTTTGAAATTTTAGAATTTTTTCACACTGTTGGAAGTTTTCAGGATGAAATAAACAGATAGAATTATATTGAGTTCTTTCAAGAAGTAAGGTTACTGAAAACTCAGTTGACTGAATCTCATTTTCCGAAAGTGAAGTTGAATATATTTGGATAAATTTGATAGCACTCTTCGATTGTGTAGATTGTAACTCTGGTCCTTCTTACGAAAAATAAAATACTTTATTTCTGGAAGGGCGAATGGTGTTGTTCTCTTAATTTTACCGTCCGCCCATCAATTTTATTCCTGGGAAAGTGCAGTTGTTCGCTTAAGGTAGAGGTTTTTAAGCTTTTCTCTGCGGGAAACTAAGTGTCACTTTTTGTGAAGCTCCAACCCGACTAATAGAAGTAAATTTGCCATTCGGCTTAACAACCTTTCACTGTTATTCTGAAGGAGTAGGCCAAATCGTGTACTCTGGCTCCATCAACACTCAGTAACTCTGAGTTGATATTCAGAATTAGGTTATAATATCAAGATAGTGTTGGATTCTTAAAAAGTGAAAAATATTTGAGGAAACATAACTGTGTTATTAGGAACAAACAAATATGTCTAAAAAATTTATAACTTCGCGGGATTTTTATCTGAACTTTCGGGTTATGCCTAATTTTTCAGTTTTCACTCAGCTTCTTCGTGTAACCATTATAACGGGTTGCGGTAATTATTCTATTCGTGGAAATATTAAACGACACGTGTATTGACAATATATATTTATGGAATTTACAAGAAACGAACTATTCAACACGTGGTTGTTATTGTTGTCACTCGATGGAAGTGAGAGTGACATAGAAATGACTGTCAGAGAAGAGCTCTGAGAGAAGAGAGAGATTGTAAGTTGGTAGCCCTTTTATATGTTGACAGTTGATAGTGGGGTGTCCCAATGTGATCACAGAATAGTGATACTATTCTGTGATATGTTTTCTTTCATCAAATGACAATGACAAATCCCTACAGAACTCCCCCCTCTAGTTGCGGAGCCATGAAGGAAATGAATAAATAAACAAACGTCATGAAATATGCACAATTAAAGGAATGCTGCAGAGACATATTAAAATTGATACATAATATTTATGAAAATGATAACTGTTATGCTGCGAACTGAAAAACCACACTGCAAAACTTGATCACTATTGTCGATGATTTTGAATGTCCCATCGCAGGGTTGTTTAAACGGTCGTTGAGTGCAGGAGATCAATTATTGAGGCACAAACACTTTAGGTTGATGATCTCTGGAAGGTACTCGACTCAATGATGACATCTCCTCTCTGAGTTTGTCGACAAAAGTGTTTAAGTCAGTGGCATTGATTGAAGATATACTCCCGAAGAGTGTTAGGAACAATACGTCCGATATTCTCGTTGTCACATTAAGTTTGAACATATATGTCAAGAAATGTAAATTTTCTTGAGACTTAGTGATGAAGAGACATGGTTTTCAATGAGTTTCTGTAATTCTTCATGAACTGACTGATGTTGTTCGAATACTTATAATTTAGGACTTGGACAAGCAATGGCAGAAATTCTACTGAGTGCATCTGCTACCGCATGTAACTTGCCTTTGATGTGGCAAATGTTGGTAGAGAATTTTCAGCTAATGGCTAGCCTGATGGGATAAAGCTTTATCTACATTCTGACTGGGTGCGAAAGTTGATAATCAGTGAATATAGTGAAGCTCGGACCTTGAAGTAGATATCTTATGTATTTGATTGCAATCTAAATGGCTATAAGTTCCGGATCATAGGTGCTGTACTTACTTGAGTCTGTGACAACTTAAAAAATCTATGAATTGTTGAATGGCCTCGGTTGAAGAGGCTGACCAAGATTGCGTTGCTGATTGAATCTTCTTTGAGTTAAATGGTGTTGTTGGCCGAATCTTCTATTGTTCAAAGAACTTCGGAGTTATCATGCTGACCTTCAGTAGTTTTTTTGTACCATGTTTTGCAGTGGTTTGTTGCAGGCTGCTTTCCTGATAGTCACTTCTTGAATTACTTCCTGTAATTGATCGAATGTTTGGCAGCATTGTCGTGGAACATCTTGTTGATTGGTTTGTCTTCGTCTCTTAGTAAACAAAATATATGAAATGATTGTTTTTCAATATTTTCACTTACGATCACGTCGAGGGTCACCAATTTATGGAGGTCGTGCTTTGTTCTATGAATGGAAGTATTATACGACGCCTGTATTGAAAATATATATTTATGGTATTCAAAAGGAACGAACTATTGAACACGTGGTTGTTATTGTTGTCACTCGATGAAAGTGAGATTGACAGATTGTTGAACATAGAAATGACATTAAGTGAAGAGCTGTGAGAGAAGAGAGAGATTGTTAGTGGGGCGTCGCAATGTGATCACAGAATATTGATACTATTCTGTGATTTGTTTTCTTCCATCGAATGACAATGACAATCCCCTACACCATCATGGCCTCCTTCATCTTATTGACACGTCATAGTTGCCTCAATTCAAATGACAGATTGTCATTATATTTAAAATATTCTTCTTTCGACATAATTATCAACATTAAGTGAAAGTATTTCTTTAAAACTTATGAGAGAACTGCAATTTTTATGCAAATCTTAACCTTTAATATATTTTTTTTTCATTTTAGAGCTGTTAACATAAATGATAATAATGATATGCATTCAGAGAATAATATGAATTTTTCGTTTGCATATGTATACGTAAAGGTAGAGCAAGTTGAATTGTTACTAAATTACAAATTTCTAGAACCTGCTTGACATTACTTACTAACAATGATATACCTTTCTTAGAGATCTGGGTTCATAAAAATAATAATTTACAAGTAATGCTTGTGGACTTGAGAAAAATTCTTCACAAAATTTCTCAAATAAAAATATGATTTTTAATCACACAAAGACTCAAACATGTGGTGAGGTTCGTTTACTTCATTCATTTCGGCTACAAAAAGCAATATTTCAATGTCGGTAAAATTACATCCTTTCATTGATTAAAAAAAGTAGATGTATGTTTCAATAATATGTATTCAATTTTCTATATTAAAATATGAAACTTTTCTAAATCGATCGACTTTTATGGTTTCTAAAAAGCATCCCTCGAAATCCAGTCAAGAATTTCACGACTTGATATTCCACCTCCCCAACACAGTTCGGCGTACCTTTCGGCAACTTAAAACGTTAATTTAAAGTTTGTGATTCAGGAGTAGACCCGTCAAATACAACAATCGGGGGGGCTATGATATGAGTGAATACTTTGCCAACGCATGTCACCCACAGAAATCTGAGAAGAGAATAACGTAGTTTCTTCACAACAATTTATAATGCAACATCAGGAGCAGACGTTACGTCACCTTACCTCCCACCAAATAGCGATATTAAGGTTAATTATATTCTAACTTCTAACTGAGGAAAATAGTTTAACGTTGCTAACGAGCAAAGTGTGTAGAGCAGGAAATTATTCATGGAAAACCTATCAACTTGTTGGTTCCAATGTAGAATATTACAAGATAAATTGAGGCCAATATTGACTGTTGTATAAAGTATTATATAGGATGTTCCAAAACTCACGCAAAATTCAAATTTGTCACCATTTAAGGACATGAAAACATAGTTCTTTTTGCAGAAATTGGATGATAATGATGTGGTCACTATGTAACGGGTGTATTTTTTAGAGGTAAAGAACTTCAAATTGCAATACAACAACGATGGATCATTCGATTGACAAAAATTTAGGCGGTCACCAAACGTGTCTTTCAATAAATCGATTGTGGCACGAGCTGTGTGACATGTTGCGCCGTCTTGTTGAAACCACAGCTCTGGACATCATGGTTGTTCAATTCAGGAATGAAAAAGTTAGTAATCATGGCTCTATACCGATCACCATTGACTGTAACGTTCTGGTCATCATCGTTTTTGAAGAAGTACGGACCAATGATTCCACCAGCCCATAAAGCGCACCAAACAGTCGGTTTTTCTGGATGTAACGGTGTTTTGACATACACTTGAGGATTTCATTCAACCAGAAGTGCGCTTCATCGCTAAACAAAATTCGCTTATGAAAATCGGGAACAACGGCAATCTCGTTTTGGGCCCATTCGACGAATCTACGCCTTGCTTGATGATCGTTTGGCCTCAATTCTTGCACGAGTTGGATTTTGTAAGCACGCAAGATACTTCCGCAAAATCTTCCATAAAGTGGATGGACACAGATCCAATTCCTGTGCTCGATGGCGGATGGACTCATTCGGGTCTTCCTCAATGCTACGCTCTACAGTAGCAATAGCTTCTTCTGTACGCACCGTACGGCGTCTCTGGGGATGCGAGTTTTCAATAAGAGTAAACGTGGTGCGAAAACGTTCTATGGTTAATCGAATTAACTGCTCTGAAGGACGATTTTGTCGACGATAATGGACGTAGTGCGCGATACGTACCTATTCCGCACAGAGCTATTATTTTCGAAATGAAATTGCACTATTTGCAAGCGTTGTTCAGGCGTGAGTCTATTCATTATGAATTGCCAAACCAAACTGAGAATCAATCACTTCTCAGCTGTTAAATCAGTCGCCATCTTCAACAGTAATGCCAACTTAAAGTTCTATACCTCTAAAAAACACCCTTTAGTTTCAACAAGGCGCCACATGCCATACGGCCCGTGAAACACTTCAAAAACAATTACTGCATGAGACATTTTCGGTGATCAGAATTGGCCCCCTATATCGTGTGATTTTGCACCATTAGATCTTTATGAGCTCATTTGAAATCACAGGTCTATGTCATCAAGCCCATAACCATAGATCTTTCAATAGGCTAAACTTGATAAATATAGAGACCAACTTGGATATTTCTCTCCGAATTTCATAACTTTTAAGAGACACTTGAAAAATAGATTATTCAAACGTCGATATTAGAATAATTATCAGTTTTTATAGAGCTACTTTTCAGGATGTATTTATCTTTTTTAGAAGAATTAGGTATTTTCTTTGTAAATGATAAGATTCAACTCAATGCACCGAAAACTCAATTTCGATGAGATGTATGAAAAATTTCTAGTTATAAGATATACATATTAGATATATAGTTTATAAAAACTCAGTTTGTAGGTAATTAACATTTGTAATATGTGTTCCTCCAATATAGGACAGATATATATATATATATATATATATATATATATATATATATATATATATATATATATATATATATATATATATATATATATATCCTAGATTCTAGATTATCCTAGAAATGCTCATATTTTTATATCATAAATTATCATAATTCCGTTCATTTTTCTTCAAGAGATGAAGAACTTTCATTATTGTTTTCGTGTTAGTTTCATTATGTTTTTCATCCTTACTCATGATGTTCCTTCCTTCAATTTTCCAAGGCAAGGACAAATCGAGAAAACATCGTTGATCTCAGCTGGTTCGAGGCAACATTGTTTGTTCTTGTTTATGTATAATTTTGGTTGTTTTTTAGTTTCTCGAACTGTAAGACTGTCTACTTTCATCAGTAGTTTATCTACCCATCCATTTCTCAAGAAATAGGGTGATCATACATAAGAAATCAACGATCATAATCGTTGAATTCCATAGGATATTCCATAAATTTTATGCATTCTTGTGTGCAGTTTCTAATTTAGAATTAAGAGGTAGAACACCTTGAAATTCAATACAGCGTGAACCACAATACAACCTTTGTATCACACAATTGCAGTAAGGATGGGAGAAAGACGAAAAACGCGTCGTTTATACACCATCCTCAGCTGATTCTCCTGTAATGACCATTTTAAGCTCCTCATCCCGAAACGAACAAACAACTAAGTACTCGAAACACAATACTCACCCTCTTGGTCCGACAACGTCATTTATATTCGTTCAACTACGTCAGGGAGGTTGTTCGATTTAGGGTTGCGTAAAAGCACGTAACCGTACCGACGTCTGGCTTATCGACGCAGTCAAGGAGGCCTGGATTAATAAATGACCGCTGTCAACTGTTCGATTACACGAATGGATGGCGATTGTTATTTTCATCAGTATTAATTTCTATTTGAGGGTCCCAGATTAGTAGGAAATTAATAACCGAAATTCATTGGTAGGTTTTCGAGCGTGAGTTTGATGTGTTTAATACAGATTGCAAGGTGTTTCGACATCATTATAGACATTTTGATGCCTACAAAACATTTGGATTAATTTATAAGTATAATTAGTAAAATTCACAGAAATTAATCTCAATTGAAACGAGAAACTTGGTTTCGTTTTGGAGAAGTATATTAATTGTCGGATCATTACGTTGGGGTGAGAATGTCTGGTGAATATGGGGTTGAAACAGCCCTGTGGCATTTGGGAGAGATGCATTCGAAAGTAAAATAGAGATTAAAACAGAGAGGAAAAGAATTCAATCAAAAGAATTAAAGATAAAAGATCTAGATTATACTATACATTCTACAACGAAATCCTTTAAGGATTGTGGACATGACAATTAGCATTATCATTTTCGTAGAAACAATGATAAAAGTAGCTCCAAACTTTTCTCTGCGAAAGAAACTTCGATCTAGTGCAGTTCTCCCCATTTCAAAACGATTATCGAGCGATTATCAGCTTTCAGAAACGTCAGAAAAGGGACTAGACGGCTTGACAGGGAGATGAGAATCTTAAATCACACTTTGGCCATTTTCAATCCACCCCACAGCGCTGCTGTGATTGATGAGTGGTTGACTAGTTTTTATATTTAACGGCAGATAAATTTGAAGGGAAGCCTTTGCTTAGATTTCATTTTTTCAGCTGCTTTGAACACGTGGCGAAAGAATAGACGGATTCGACAAGCTCAACGCAAAATTGAGATGTTTAAAATACGGATATGTCATCGCTACTCAGCCTACTGAGAATTTTTGTGACAAGGATGAAGAGCTTCACTCAAAACCGAGAAATATTGTGCATCCCTTGATGCACAATATGTATCTGTATATGTAGTTTAATTCATGTGGATAAATATCATGTTTCTCTGACACGCGAATTATATTATTCACTTTTGTCTTTTTCATTTATTTTCGTGTTATCATTTTAATAGAGTATAAACTCGGTGCATCTGTAAGACGACAGTTATTGACTGATAGGCGGTAATAAATTAGCCTGCTCAGCTATTTATTTTATATAGAAATTGTAATCGTGGAATTTTTAACAACTGGTATAACTGAGAAGAGTTTCAATTTACTCGTATAAGACATGTCTTCGATGTTGCTATACATAGTTGTTAGGTTTGAATATTGTTCTATTCGTAGGTTAAAATTGTTTATCAATGCATAGTTTCAAGTTTGTTATTGTTTTTGGGAGTGAAATAGTTTTTTTCATCATTTAGTTAAGCGTTTTGAATTGAATTATTATTCTTTCACTGTAGGTCAAACCATTTTTGAGCATTTTCAGTATATTTCGTGTTTTCTTCGACTCATATCTAGAAACAAAGATAATTACGAAACTCACCGAAAAACAAATTAATCAAATCAAAGGCTGAGAACTGGGAGAATAATCTACTGTAATGAGAAATATAAAATTGTTCCTATATTCATATTTTTCAAGCCAAAAAATATCTAGTTAACACTTTGAAACTTTTTACAGGTTGTGGCAAGATTTGAACATTGATGAACAAAAGGACTTCGAATATGCTGTTCTTGTTGTGTCAGTGCTATCTTCTTTTCTGCCTGACTTTAGCAAAGAAGGAGGAAGTGTACGAAAAATTAGCAGAAGGTGAATATTGGCATGTTAAGATATTATTCGAAATTGTATAATTTGTCTTCATCCACTCATTATCATAGTAATATCACTTCAATTGATCGAATAATATATATATATATATATATATATATATATATATATATATATATATATATATATATAAATATATTAGAACTGTATAATCATAAATCATCATAAATTTGAGCTGTCTTTGGGTTCTTGACGAATACTTAAGGGGGCAATCAATAAAAGAGAATTATTATATATATATATATATATATATATATATATATATATATATATATATATATATATATATGTTTATCTTTCTGTATGTAATAAGACCGACATAAAAAACGACGAATTTGAAATATATATATATATATATATATATATATATATATATATATATATATATATATATATATATATATATATATATATATATATAGTTATATTCGAGAATCATTCAGGATATTCAGAGCTGTCAAATCAAATTTATCAATATATTCCCGTTTCTTGCCAGCAGTTTCCGAAATAGCCTGCAATCATCCCCAGACTTTGTAAATTTTTGTGTTGTCATTCGAGAAATTCATGTAATAATCTGTTTGAGTTAGTAGGTATATATGGTTTTATTCACGAACTGTCATTCAGCAAATATCTGGATCATGTGGGATAAATACTGTTCATGTCCCGTAAATACTTGGATTGAAGCTACCTTTATTGTCTAATTGGTATAGAATAGATCCAGTAGGCTTAGAGGGATCACTCAACCGCGGCCAACTAGATTATACCATTCATGGTGAAAATATCAGCAGCCGCAATGGGTTATTTAATATTTATTGAATAAATCAAAATGGCTTATCTATTCGTACATCTGTATTTGATGTGAAACTGTAGTTAAGTGTATGCTTGCTAGGCGTTTTTCTGAATTCTCCTTGCAAATATTTCTGTTTGAGGCCAACATATGGTTACAAATAGCATAATCGTAATATTTCTCCCCTCAAATGGTTCACCACTTCTCATTTTTGGCGTTTTGTATTCAAATCCAGTTACAGCAGTTTCGAATTTCCATTCAGCACATATAGGGTGAAATCTTTTCTTGCTGTGCATTTAAAATCAAATACGAAATATTAATTTATAGCAATTCATAACTCAATGAATATATCCCCCAGTAAAACCTCCAATAATTTTTGTGTTATTCTCTTTTTGTGAAATATTAATTTGCCAATATTAATTTTGTATATTTCAACGAATTAAGTGTAGGTAATTGAACACAATCCTACCCCATGACAGGTGTAACAATATTTCTTCGAGCTTAATACTTAGTTATATTTCAAATGAAATTCTATTCTATTTTAAGCATTATTATGTCAAAGAGCAGTGAGTTTTAAACTAATTGAAAACTGGAATAGAACAACATTTAGTTCAAATAAAACAAGAAAGAAAGCCCAACTTGGATTCAATGAAGTTTCAAATAAAAACAAAAACTTATCGAAGTGAAGTATATGATTTTTCAATATAAAATATTGAATAAACTCGATAAACTTATAGAACCACGTCTTTTTGATACTCTGCTTCTAGTGAGTAAAAATAAGTGAGTACATGAATAAGAAATATGGGAATGGCTGTATCGCAGCTCAAGAGCAACACCGAACGTTAGGTTCTTGTACGAGAGAACGTAACTCGTTGTAAAATATTTTATGAGAAAACTGAAAAACGAATATTTGGTCCAGTTTAATGATTTCTGTCATACATAAGGAGTTATAAAGCTGCAACCCCATTGCAAGATGGCTCCTTACGTTCCTATGTATATTTATGAAAATTTATGGACGCGTGGAGATATAAACATGTGAAAATACCACAACGTTTCCGTCTTTTTATGTCTCTGCGTAATTTCAGTTCATAATGTTGCCAGTAAAGTTTGAAATGGTGTTGGGAGAAAACCAGCATCGGTAAAACTTTATTTTCAAAGACTGATGAAATTTAATCAAGAAATTTCAACAAGAACAAATTTGATGAATTTCATTTACAATTTATTGTCCAGAATAAATTTCTGGAAATCAAGGGATGAAAATTGAAGCGTTGTTTGACGCACAATACCAAAAACATATTTTTACGGAATATAAATCATTCGGAAAATAATAGAAATTCATAATTTTCTATTTTTCGTGAATCTTATTAACAGTACCTACTCAAAAATACTGACAGTGGAACTATTTTAGATGAGACATATTTTGTAAATTGGCATTCTGCAATTCTGAAATAGAAATTCATACGAAGAAATGTCAGTCGAATGTAACTTCTTATAAATGCTCAGATCCTTATTCAGGTTTGTGTGTCAAAAAATCCTACACAAATTATTGTGGTAAAATAGAGCGACAAATCAAACTATGGGGATCTGAGTCAGGTGTTCTAGAGTTACAGCTCTTAAGGGATCGACCCTAGTCCGTAAAATATACCTAGGATCAGAAATAGAGAACTCGCGTACGCTATAAACTAAAATATATAATAATCACTACGTTTACGCACAAGCATTGGATACTTAGATTTAAAAAATGGTTTTCTTTATTGAAGAAATGATAACACATATAAAATCGAAGAACTAACTACTTAACAATAGATTTGATCTATTTGAAACTATAGTTTTAATTTTTCAGAATATAAAAACAATTGACCAGTTACTAAATTATGATTTTATAGTGGATTCTTGGATTTTAGAGATTTTCTTGGAGTTGTTCTTTCTTCATCTGAGAAAGTATTTGAAAACAAGACCTCCTCAATTAATACGAAGTTATAACTTGATAACTTTCCTGAGCGTTTGGAGTTGAGGTTGAAACTAATGAAATACAACATCAACTTCACTCACATGTCATTTTTAAACTGATCGACGATCAGTGATCGTCTTTATTATGTCGTCTTTTCCATAATTAACTCGAGTAAAAATTACTTGTATACGGAATGAAGTACAGGAGAAGACAGAAACTCTAGAAAAATCAAGTGCAAAAGAAGAATATGAGTAACAAATATTAGAAAAAAGAAGAAATTGAATGTAAAAAATTTAACTCAAAATAACATTTGTACATAACTTTGAGAAACAGATTGTGTTTGAAAAATTAATGTTGTATTTCATTACTTTGAAACTTTCCATGAAGAAAAATCCTATATATATCTTCATATTTAAGAACCCCTGCAAGAGCGAAAAATTAGATTGGGAAACCTTGGAAAACAGTATTCTTAATAATCAAATCAGACAGAAAATCTTCAGATGTCATTTTCATTTACTCAAGAATCCGTTTTCTTCGTAATCATGTAACTACAAAGCATGCATGTTTCAAAATGAATTGCAAATGCGTGAAGAGTGATCATAATCGAAGTGATAAGTCTGAAGAGATTCCACTTTGGCAATAAACTAAAATGCCTAAATACGTCGGATAGGTATTCGCATTCCAGGCGTCCGTGTCTGATTCCCGAGGGAATTAGAACTTTTCAACTTTGGCAACGGTAGAAGATGAACACCCACAAATTTACATACGGCCACTCGCCCCTTCCGACCTCTAGGGATCCTGCAATCAACTATTTATTGGCCGGCTGAGGAGGCGAAAAAACGAGATTCAGAATCATCATTCCACCTCACATATACATTTTCGATAAAATATATTCCTCTCTTTTTCGATGGAAATATCTTTAATATAATTAAATTAATCGCAAATCAAATCGAACATTTCATTTTCTGATATTAATGTTGTGTTTTTGTTTCATTTCTGTGAAAGAAAAATTCGATTCTTTCAAAGTCTTTCTTTAAAATGTATTTATCTATATCAATTATTCAACATACTGAGATTTTTAATCGAAATATCGAAATATTTGGAATTAAACTCTGAGGGAGCTGTCGCGAGTGAATATTTATTGCATCGAACTTGTTAGAACAACGCCGTTTCAGGTTTTCTGGGGAACTTCAGTGGCATGCATACAAACAATCAAGTTTCTATGGTTTTCTAAACGCACCAAGGCCCAATCTCTTCGAAATGAGGCCCAGATCCATTTGTGAACTACTCAAGTGAACAAGAAACAAGATACTTTCTCTTTAACATGGCAGACTGCATTATCGTGACAAGATATGTACGTACTTCGGTACAAGATGACCTTGTAGACGTTTTATTCAAATATCTCATAGATTTTTCTGGGAATGTGTAAGAATTACTCCATGGCTAATCGCTCCGGTTCACACCCTTGCAGGCCATTCTTGTAGGGAAGTCAACGTTGATCTTGTCACCAGAATGCGATCTGTTAGGTTTCAGAGAGTTCATCTCGTTTCTTCAATAGAGGGGGCTCACGTGAGTAGTTCCCTATTAGGTGTTTGTCTCATTTTGAAGATATAGTGCGTTTGGAAAACTATCGAAGACTTCTATAAACGAATGAAACACCATTGTATGGTGTTTCCAACAAGTCGATGTTTTTCGAAACGCATTTTCACACGAATTTTCCGAAAAAGTGATAGGTTGTATTTCCGTTGACAGCAGTCGCGAACGCAGCTCATTTCTTCAGATCAGAAATGTAAAATACTGACGACATTCAATTCTGACACGAATTTCAATTCCAGGAAAATTTGTTCCATTTTCATTATCTGGTTTTGTATGGTACATATGTTTTTCGAAACTGACAGAATAAATTGTGTTCTTGTCTGCTTATATTTCTAGGGTATTATATGAATGAACAAAGCAACGAATGAATAATAAATGAATGAAAGAAGGCAGAAATGAATTAATAAATAAATGAATATCTGTATAAATAATTGAATGTTTGTTAAAATAAATCATTGAATAAAAGAATATTTTTCTAGAATTAATTATTCATATGAAATTACCCCATGAGTCTTGACAGGGTTGTGACTTGGTCTAAATAATAACGTAACAAAAAACAGATATTTATGTTTATACCAAAGACATTCGCTGTCTGATTTCTGACTCACATAACCTTAAATAATATCATAGCATTTCAAAGAAAAATAACAATATAAATCATGTATTGCAATGATTATTGAAATGACGTACCGAAATCAATCATCTACCCGCAACAAACACAATGCTTAAGCAAACTATGCAGTACTTCATGATAAAGGGCAATTACTGCCCACGGTATCCGTATAACGTATAACTGAAGGCGATATAGTAACGCGTTGTGTAGTGGAATGATAAACGCTGCTTTCCGACGGTACAATGACCATAGAACACAATGTGAGAAGCAGATATTCACGAATGGACCGTGATATAAAACATAGAGCGGTCCGTTTCGTTATCGGTCTCCATTGTCCTTGATCTTTTAGCGAATGTTCTGCCCAATGAACTGCGTCCGACCAGTGCGCTTTATGATATCGCCATTTTAGATCTTTTAAATGACCTACGTTCTGTCTTGATACCCCTCATCTCACACCAAGTCCCTGAGGGTGAGTGGGTTCTAATAAGTTAATCAAACAACATCAAGACATCAAAAAATTAACTGGCGGGTTGTTTAATTCATTTGGTAATTACTCTCTCTTTCTTTCATATTATTTATGAACGATATGCCTGTTAAGTTGTCTCGATTTTTGGTAACACTGTTTGCTGATGATTCATGGGTTGTTTTTGGCAAAACTCGTGAGGAACTTCTGGAGGCATGTGAATGGAAGAAGTTTGTAAATTGGTATCGATTGAACAGTACGATAGTGAACGTTTATAAAACTGTATGTGTTCATTTTTGTATGAAAGGTAATGGTATCAGTACCTTGAATATTGAATATTGAGACAACACTTTCTCGTTATCCACATCAATTAAGTTTATTGGAATATATGTCGACAATAATTTGAGAAGGACAACTCACATTGAAATTTTATGTAGAAAATTAAGTAACTCATTTTTTGCTATCTCTAGAATTAAGAATATGTTTCTAGAAACTGTGTTATGAATGTGTATAACAGTCTTGTATAATTATCTGAACTATCATATTCTCTTGTGGGGCTACTCTACAGAAATAAATAGGGAAATAAGAATTATTACAGGAAAAAATACAAGTGATGCTCTACAAAATTAAATGCTCAGGAAGTTGTGCTAAATTGGATCACCTCAAAAATTGTGCAAATTATTCATTTTGTTATATCATTTTTCACGACTTGAATTCTCCACTAAAAGTAGGTGCCTACAACCCCAAATTCCAATTGGATAATTTTTGTGAACTTTGGAAAACTTAAATTTCCATATGCTTAAGTTTCCATGTTTCCTGACGAAATCGACAAAAATATAATACTGAAGAATGAACGAGCAATACTTAAATGATAAAATAATGGTAAATATCATTATCAAATATATAGAGTGTTTTTTTTAGAGGTATAGAACTTTAAATTGCAATAAAATAACGATGGATCATTCAATTGACAAGAATTTTTTTTTATTCGAAAGATCATCTTGTGACATTATAATTTAAATATGATTTTTGGCATATGACCGTCACGGCTGGCTCAGATGTAGTCCAATCTGGATGTCCAATTTTCGATGACTTTTTGCAACATTTGTGGCCGTATATCGGCAATCACACAGCGAATATTTTCTTCCAAATGGTCAAACGTTTGTGGCTCATCCGCATAGACCGATGACTTTACATAGCCCCAAAGAAAGTAGTCTAGCGGTGTTAAATCACAAGATATTGGACGCCAAATCACAGGTGCAAAACGTGAAATTAGGCGGTCACCAAACGTGTCTTTCAATAAATCGATTGTGGCACGAGCTGTGTGACATGTTGCGCCGTCTTGTTGAAACCACAGCTCCTGGACATCAAGGTTGTTCAATTCAGGAATGAAAAAGTTAGTAATCATGGCTCTATACCGATCACCATTGACTGTAACGTTCTGGCCATCATCGTTTTTGAAGGATTACGGACCAATGATTCCACCAGTTTTTCTGGATGTAACGGTGTTTTGACATACACTTGAGGATTATCTTCACTCCAAATGCGGCAGTTTTATTTGTTGACGTAGCCATTCCACCAGAAGTGCGCTTAATGGAAATGGACGTAGTGCGCGATACTTATTCCGCACAGAACCATTATTTTCGTAATAAAATTGCACTATTTGCATACTTTGTTCAGGCGCGAATCCATTCATGATGAATTGCCAAACCAAACTGAAAATAAATCACTCATTAGCTGTTGAATCGGTTGCCATCTTCAACAGTAATGTCAACTTAAAGTTCTATACCTAAAAAAAAAACACCCGTTATAATAAGGATATTCACTTCGGAACACAATGCTGGGCCTGCATTTTCAATTAAATACATAAAGGAGTCAAAATTTGAATACGTTTTGTTGTTCTTGGCTCTTGAAATAGCGTCACAGAGTTTTTACGCTAATTAAATGTCAAGTACAAAATATGGTTGACATAAAAACTTGACCAAACTAATTCGATAAATTCCTGTTTTTCTAGAGCTACGTTCTCGGAATTTAGAAATATATCCTTTCATAAACATAGTAGATAACTATTTTAATGTGATGAATTCACAAGTTTCACTATCAATGATCGCCACAATAATAATCGTTCATCTTCATAGGTTTGAAATACTTTATATGTAAATTCATCGCTTGTTTTACAAAGAAGGTTATTTTCTCTTGAGGCCATGAGAATATGTAAGCACAAACCATTGTGAATACTGACTTGATTTCAAGATATGGAGTTCAAGAAGCTGAATTTCGGATCAGATAATCTAATTACAGGTAGCAAGAATACACCGAGGTGAGACTCCATGTTATGATGAAGATGGATAGATAAAAACTGAATAATTTTTATGAAATCTAATTTAGATTCGTTCTTGGACATTTCAAAAGGACGATAACAGAAAACTGTTTAGTTTTTCAGTATTTTCTTGAAAGAAAACAGAACAGAAATCGTCGTCCCATAAAACAAACATATATGTGACTTCTTCTTATGTATAAGTATTTAGATTCAATTGATTCCTTTTTATGATGAGTCACTTGAAGTTCTCATCTGAGTATTATCTTCCCAGGTTCTTGTGTGTTTTGTGTTCTGTTTTTCCCTTCATTTCACCTTGTCGTGAATCTGCTATAATCAGTTCCAAATTCTCAAACTCTCCATGACATTCAGAACTTGACTTCGCATTTGACTTTTGGTCAAGTTCAAGGGCTTGAAAAATATTTCCGCTCATTTTTAACATCTCAACATGTGCCCTTTGATCTTTCTAACAATATCAAAATTAATAAGTTCCTAAAATTCTCCTTCTACTTGCCTTTTTGACAAAAACTTTCTGATTATTTTTCCTTCAAATATTCTCAGTTTTTTTATTGGTTTTTGGTTGGACTCATTGTTTTGCTTCATATGTAACTACTGCTCTAACTGATCTCTTTTTGGGCTGTGAGTACAACAGAACGTTGGACCAAATCTAGTCTATTTGTGCTGTCATAGAGCTTCTCTTCTAAAATTCCGTTGACAGAAAATAGAAGAGGTGTGATAACAATAGACTTCAGTTGGTAATCTTTTTTCATGCCAAACGGCAAACCATAAAATTAGGAGATATTCTCTGTATATGCTCTTGAAATGTTCTCATCTTCAGCAATGTTTCTAGCGATGATGTAGACAGTCCTCTTCCGTTTGTTTATCAAGAAAACATCGGGTCTGTTATGAGCTACATGTCTATCAGTAATAAGGAGTGATTTTTTAAGAGTTAAGTTATTCAGGTTGGCGGCATTGGTTGGTAATGGCATCCAAGCGTCATCTATCAAAGTGAAAAGTTTTCAGTTTACTCTGCCATTTCATCGTGGAAAGACTTACAAATGAGCAACGATTGCAAATTGTTGAAATTTACTATCAAAATCCGTGCTCTGTGAAAAATGTGTATCGTTTGTTACGACCATATTCGACCTGGTGAATCAACAGTTCGTGCTGTTATCACCAAATTTTGCACCAATTTTACTTTTTGGACATTAAACCATTGTCTCGCATGCGTACAGTGTGTACTGAAGAGAATATTGCAGCCGTAGCGTACAGTGTTAAAGAGGATCGTGAAATGTCAATTCGTCGCCGTTCTCAGCAATTGGGCATGTGTCAAATTGGACCTTCCGAATGGACCATTTGATACAGAGCCGCGGACAACATTTACATGAAGTTATCTTCAAAATGTAAACGGCAAAGGCCAAGTTATCAATTTCAATAACAATTTTGAATATATGATGCAAATTGAGTGTTTTATTAAATTTAGAAAAAACTACGCTTAAAAAATCACTCTATAATATGCAGATATGTCTCAAGTCCGTGTAAGAACCTCCAGAATAATCTCTTAATATCACTGCATGATTCACTAAATTCCTTCATATGAAATTTATCATTTTTTGCATCAAAATAAGTATAGAACTTGATTGATTCCATGTGTCTATATGTCGCCAATCAGTAGGTTCGTCATAACCGACCGAGACTAACTTCAATAGGTTTTTGTAATTGGTGTGTCAATTTCCACTATTGAGTGAGAATGCCTAGTCGGAATTAGGATCCTCGGGTCGGATATTACGTAAAGGAACTGGCTGCCGACCAGCCTCCTGTATACGACCATTTGCGTTTTTGATATTCCATTTGAAATAATCAAAACTTCGACCAACAGTTGTAAAATTGAGCTGCTTTCATAGAATCATCCTGTACCAGATGTCAAGATTTGTCTCTAAAATCTTAACGGAAAGCTGGTCATTTCAACAAAAGCTACGAGAGGGTGCAGTTCGTGTCAAATTAAATTTGAGAAAAAAAGGTTGATAATAAACTCAAAGTAAAGGCAATGACGATGAGCTGAAACTTCTTGAAATGGCCAGATAAAGATGATATTCTAGTTTATGACATGAACGAAAGCAAATATAAAATCGAGATTTTTGCACTCATATCCAGTCGTAGGATTTAAATAAAATAATAAAGCCCCTAAAATAAATGAGCTGTGTTAAAATACAATGAGTGAATTCATTTATTGCTTGTCTTATAATTAATTATGAACAATTTAATAATTTTTTCTCAATCACCATTGAAAATTGTAATTTTATTTTTTTAAATTTTATTATATGAGTTAATTTTCTTTATTTTCCGACTTTTTTTGCACTCATGGTCGATATAACGCAATTCCTAATGAATTCTGAACCTTATTTGCAATTTTAATTTTGACTAAATTATATTATAATTTTTTTCACGGTATTCACCATGATTTTGTAAACCATAAAGTTAATTTTAGTAGGTGAGTATGGCAAGTCTGGATCAGGATCCAATGGTTTCAATTAAACATCAAAAATATAAATGATCGAGTCATTATAGGATAAAATCATGTACATTTTTCAAATTAATTTTTGAGTAATTTCTTTATCTTTTGAACGATTTATTTAATCATAAGCATTAGTGGTCGGAATTATAAGTACAATTCAAAATCTTCGTCCAAATTTCACGAAAACTATTCATTATTATTTACATATGTTTCGACTACTAATGTATTATCAAGAGCTGAATACATCAGTTGTTTTAAACTGATGATGATGAGTTACTAGGCCAAAACATTTTCCGATTGTAATAAACGTTTTCAGTGGAACTCAGACGAGTGTTTTCAATTATACAATATTTGTAATTATGTTTCACAGTGTTCCGTAGTTGAAGACGTAAATTGACATAATTTGGTACAACATTTACTGTTGCTTTTCCTAATAACAAAATGCAATTCGATATACGTTCACGATATTTCCAGTAAGTACTCTGAATAGCTACTTATATCTGAATTGAATGAATCCAGTAATTATTCAACTAATAGTCTCTGTATTACATCGCGAGCTGCTTCCAGCAAAGTTCCAATTGCAATTGGAATAACTTGACATTCGTGCAGACTGAATAATTCAAAGCTGAGACATGAAACACATTCAAGTCCGTGAAATTAATTACTAATTCGAAATAGAGCTCTGTTCCCGTTTTCGAAATAAAACAAAAACAATTATGAATATTTATGTTCCAAACTTTCGAATGAGTTATGAAACTATAGCTCGATGCCGCGGTAAAAACCATAAATTCTGTTGGCCAAAAGTACAGGTCAGCACCAAAAAACCGGCACACACGCGAATATATGAATTTAGCCGCGAGTTTAGTTATATATCACAGTGCCAAATTGGATTTCGAGCTTTCATAAATAAAAGCTTTTTCCAAATCTACCTCTTCCCTAGTGTTTGGCGGACAGTACATTATATTTTTGATAGAATTAATTTCGAACCCTGTCGGAGCAGGGGAATGTTTCATGTTACTATTGTTCGGTTGGTATTGCTGTACAGAAAAATACCGCCAGTGCGTGCTCGTGTTTAGAAGCCATTCGTCATTTCGAATTGTGAAAATTTGAAATTTATAATACGTGATGCATTTTGGGGGAATTCTATGACTATATATTTTCGGAAAATTAGGACTGATTCAAATTTACTCCGAATATATTGTTATTTATGAGCTCAAACTAAAACATTAACTATAATTTAATATTCATTGAAATAATAACGTAATGTAAATGTATATATATATATATATATATATATATATATATATATATATATATATATATATATATATATAAGAAAATGAAATTTTTTGTGCTTATGGCACTGAATGAAATATTTAAGAAAATGAACACTGAACATTCATTCGAAAAATTCAAATTAAACAAGAGAATGTTATAGTAGAGCTAGATATGTGAACGTGTACGATGTGATGTCTCCATTATCCTTCAAGGGATAAATGTTAGAGAAATATTGAAATCGATGCCACACCTGATGGAAGTGCGAGACATATATGTTTCGTTCTGCAAGGAACTCGTCAGTCGCACCACGTCCATCGAAGTGGGGCAACGATTTCAACCTCCAAGTATCTTCTTGTGACTCCAAGTGGAAGATCGTAGAGTTATGAATACTCCACAATTCCATCTATGGGAATCAGTAGAAAACACCTCTCAGATTATAGACACACCAAGCATCGAAATTTCACATATCCCCTATAACCCGTTAGGTATCTACTAAATAGCAATGTCTATTTGACAAATATCATCGAACGATGTTTTTAAATGTCAATAGGTTGCGTTAATAGTGCGCTCGCGTTTAGCATATATATATATATATATATATACTGAGACTCTTAATCGAAATATCGAAATATTTCAAATAAAACTCTCAGGAGCTGTCTACACAAATGTTGTTAACGAGAACGAACCCATCACTTTCGAGAGTGAATATTAAGAGCGTTTCGAAAAATTCATCGATCTTGTTGAATGATAATAGGATACAATTGTTTCATCATTATTATGAATCATCAGTCCATATTTAATCTATCAATCAAGAATCGATGACTTTCAAAACGAACATAGGTCCCATACCAAATTAAGAGAAGTCCTATGAAATATATCGGCGAAAGGACGTATATAGCGTTATTCCTACTCATATATAGTATATATATATATATATATATATATATATATATATATATATATATATATATATATATATATATATATATATATATATGAGGTGTTTTATTGACTGTTTAATATATGTGCTTATCTTAAGGTTTGACCTACAGTTTAACGCTAATATCGAACGGCCCAAGAACACGGTGGAGAATCGAACTCATCCTCATCAGTGGGTAGAAAACGTTATAGGGTCACTATACCGTTTGCCTATTGAGCCGCTAATAGGTAGTATCACTAGAATCAGCCGCGAAATCCTCATGTCTAAGCTGACTTATAGGAATATATATATTTTTGTTATAGGTAACAGAAAATACTAGCAGAAGACAATCGAATGAAAATTAATAACATATACCACTTAACTCACATATGAGTATACGTAGATAGATATTGCAATATCAATGATACTATAAATTCAAGATAGTTAATAAAATCACCCATGAAACCCAAAACCTCAGAAAGTACCGTCCGTAATGTACAAAAGCTATGCACATAAAAAAACTCCTATTATCTGCCTAGTGGTCGGAATGGGGAATGCTCATACTTAATAGGAAACCGTAGTCCGTTCATTATTATTTGCACGATAAATCAATGAAAATACGTAATTTTTGCTTACATGTTGAAATTTAAAGGTTTAATGAACCAATAAAGCATTTGAAATGAATAAACTCAAAACTTATCACAGCATTCTTCAAAAAAAATCCATATATTTGTTTCCACTAATTTATGTTTTTTCGAGATCAATATAATGCGATTTCAATTTTCCAATCTTCTTGTACGGAGCTGAGACATGGACATTGAGGATGCAAGATCGTCGCAAAATTGATGCTCAGAATCCCGTGGACTGCACATCGAACCAACGTCTCGATTCTGAAGGAGCTAAACATCAAAGAGAGGTTATCGTCGACTGTGCAGATGCGAATCCTTAAATTCTTTGGACATATAACCCGAAACGAAGACTCTATCGAACGATTGGTGATCCAATGGAAAGTCGAGGCCAAAAGATCGCGTGGGCGCTCTCCAACAAGGTGGACAGATCTGATAAAATCTGTGACGCATTTCAGCATCAATGAAAACTCTAGAGCCTCTAAGCATAGAACAGTGTGGCGCCGTATCGCTTAGGACGCAGTGGCACAAGAACGAGACACGACCACGACTACTCGTGGGGAAATTGGGGTTGCTCGTGGGGTGGAATTGGGTTGTTCTGTGGGGAAATTGTTTCAACGCCTTAGTAGTTTTCAGGTTACAGAAAAAGGCAATTCGAATAATGGCAGGCGTTGGTTACTTGAATTCATGCAGACCATTATTTATAAAATATGGAATTATGCCTTTGCCTACATTGTGGATATATAACGTTCTTCTAGAAATACATAAGGATGCAGATACACTGATAAAACAGTCTGATCTACATGATTATAATACAAGAGGCGCAAATAATATCCGAACAAATAAGTATCGTCTAAATAAGTCGAAAAAAAACTCGATAGATTATAATTTATACAATGTCTTACCTTCCCACTTCAAAGAGCTTTCTCTCAATAAATTCAAAATAAACATCAAGAAATATCTTCTGAGATTTTGCTTTTATTCTGTCAGCGAGTATTCGCAGCACTTCAAGGCAAAGTCATTAATATGAACATGCTCACCACATTCTTTTATGTGTTAATTTTTATCGTTTTGTGCATTATAAGAAGTTTTTTTTTAGTAGGAGTGGAAGAATGATTCGTCAAACTCCTACCATTTGTAAGAAATTTGTTTTCTCTACAATAAAGATATTCTATTCTATTCTACTCTGTGAAGAGTGAACGACTGAGAAGAAGATAATACGAATACGAACCCTCTCGTAGATTTTGTTGAATTGACCGGCTTTCCGTGAACATATAAAAGATAAGTTTTGATATGTGATATATGATGAGTGATTCAATTAAATACGTTCTATTTCACAACTTTCGGTTCAATTTTTAAACGCTTTAAAGTAAAAACACCGAAATGGGCGGATAGAAGAGGCCGGTGGGAAAACCTGTGCCGTTACGTTATATCAATAACAATGAATATAAAACAAAAATAAGAGAAAAATAAGAAGCTAAATCTTGTAGTGATCGGTCCATAATTTCATTATGACCAGTAGCTTCCTAGAAATGAATAAATTTTAGATAATGTCATATTTCATCTTCATCGACATCTTCGAACCAAATTTCAATGTAATCGATTCTTATTTCCATTCATTTTGCACGGGATTTAAATACAAATGACAAACGTAAAGCAAAAAGCGCTGTGGTTGTCGATGAAGGGTCCCGTTAATCTCTGTTTATCCAGAATAATCCAGAGCATTTCCATCGACTATTTGCCTACTGTCGTCTTACGGTCCCCTTTCAACAGGTCTGTCTCCTGCTGATACGATAAAATGAAAGCGGATCTTCGACTGTATTTTTCTGTTATTTTAGCGTTGACGGGAAGTGTAATCGCGAAAGATTCGAAGAAAAAGCACTGTTATGCAGGGATCAAACGCCGATTCAAATTGGAAAAGTTGGTTTCCGCCAAGGAAATTATCCCGCTCCAATAAACTTCTGAAGGAAGTACTTCCATTTAATTAAATATCAACACAATGAAGTAACATCGTACAATAAAACTGAATTTCTGAACTACATTGATTAATTTTTTCATATTCTTCTTCTAAATTATTTTGCTTAATATTATAATTCTGTTTTAAATGGTTTTATTGCCTGTTGGTTATGCCCAATTTCTATAATATTTTTAGTTGTAATAGACAGCCTATTTAACTATTAATATTTATTTAGCTGATGCTATACAAAAAATTTACATACATATTTTGAACTGTCTGTTTTGAATTGTATACCTATCTCATTATTTAAAATATACTTTCTTAGATCACGCTTAAATATTTCAATACTAGTACAAATTTTCAATATACTGTATAATCTAATGAAAGCATCAAATCCGTCATAGTATATGCTATTTTTAGATTAAGAAAGCTTACAACTTTTCATATAGTTGTAAGCTTTGTACTTGTAAGTCTAGTATTATACCCATGCACATCACTGATATAGGTATGTAACATTTTTAATTACGTTACATGGAAGCCACTGGATTTTGATTTTAAATTTGAAAATATATGAATCAAAGAGTATTCTCTGTTTAACAGACATTAGTACTTTTATTAGACATTTGTTTTACAGACAAAAATTTCATCATAATTTCAACAAAAGTGTACGTATTGCAATTCAAAATTGTTCGAATGGCTTTATTCTGTAAATTTTGTAATTGTGGAATTTTTTCTTTCGTCAAACCAAATAACAATGTGGAGCAATATTCAAAATGTGGCATTATTATTAATTTGAGCAACAATTATTTCACATGTCGACAAATTTTTTCCTATTCTTTTGAAAAAATTTATATTTTTAAAGATTTTAGATGATACGAAATCGACATGATCATCGAAAGTCAATTTTTCTTCTAACATAAAGCACATATTTTACTGTTCTTAAACATCTAATTTTTTGTTCATTAATCTTTTTAGTTATATCCACAAGGCTTCTATTGATCCCACTCTGTCATATTCTTAATATCTTTACTACATATATAGAGCATAGTATCATCAGCGAATAAACGTATAGAACATTTAATTTAAATGAAACTATGTGGTTTTTCCATTTTCACTATAATTAATTCAAAAACATGACAATTTTCGCCAACACACTGGCTTCATCATATGTTCCTGATAAACTGTGTCATGTTTTTATAAATTATGTCACATTTTTGAATTAGTTATAGTGAAAATCGAAAAAATACTGAGTTTTATTTAAATTTTGTATTTAGGTTTTCATCAACTAGCGGCCCAATCGATTAATGGTATAGACCATTGTTCACATGAGAGACAATATTGTTTATATATAAGGAAAATAACAACGGACCTAAGACAGTTCCTTGAGGTACGCAAATCGTTCTCGAATCCAAGTAAGATCCCAACCAATCATTCACTACTCCCTAAACGCCAAACTTATTCAGTTTTTTTCAATAATAATGATGTACATAACGTTTCAAAAGCTCTTTTAAAATCCAATAATACTACTATTACCGTTTTTCCTCTAAAAAAACAATTTCTTTTGAATCCTGATTGAAACTCAGAAATGACAGAAAATTTTTGGCATCTAATACCTGGTATTTTACTGCTATTTCTAAATCAGCTGTAGATGATAAAAAATCTTCATTTCAGTTGACGTTTCTTTGCGAATTGTAAACAGGTTTTGACAAGATTACAATTGGTAAAGAAACGTCAACTAGAACGAGGATATTTCAATCAAGCATGTTTTGACTAAAATATAAAAATTATATGCTTTTACTTGTCATATAAAGTACTTCATATCTTGTTATTTTCTGTTAGTTATGCATAACTAGTATTCTTTTGAATATTTTCAGCAATAACAGGTCTTTTTAATTGAAAAATTTTCATTTCAGTTGAAGTGATATAAGTGCAATTGACGAAATTGCAACTTTGTCAAAAATAATGAACATTCTGAATGTCAATTCAATGACATTCTTAAGGCAGAAGTACAAGAAAGACGAATACGGGAAGTTACAAACATTATTCGAAAAAATTTCAGATATGCAATGAATTAAAACAATAAAAATCATAGAACGAAGTATATACTTTGAATTACTACACTGAATTCAGAGATTTTGTCATGTTACCAGTGAATCTAAGGTGCTAATTACGCCTTCAAGAAGTCTCATCTGGAATATCAGTAAATTATCTATATAATCTCTTCATAGCTATTCACACTGTTGCAAAATTAATAAGAGAGAGGCGTACATCGCCATCTCGAAAAGTGCCACAGGAAGAACATAATAGATACAAGAACACAAGGAGGACCCATTATGTACAAAGATGCGGAATCGTGTTCGCGCAATCTTATCTGGTAATTACAAGATGGAGGCCCCCACCCCGATTCCTTTTAAGAAAGGGCCCACGTGAAGGATTTCAGCTTTGGTGTCTTTGTGTTAACAACAAACATAAAATGTCGAAATTACGTACCAACATGCCGCGAAGGCTTTGTATTCACTTTGCAGTTATTATAGTTACTTACTAAGTAACTTTTGAAACATCTACTATGGATGTAAATAAACGTGTATTCAACAAACAAAAGATAAGTACGCAGATATAAAAGGTGAAAAATTCAGGGCATATTTCTGCCATACAGCTATATTTACACTAGTTAGGTACTCCATCATTTCAATTCATTAGTTTTGAAGCATTAGAAACATAACTACAAAACATAACCTATAATTTCAATGTCTTAAAGATGAGTACCTGTCGGTTTATCACTAGTATTTAAGGTTGAATACCATCTATTTATTATATTCTTTCACAGGTAATTAAATGTTAAAATGTTAGTTATCTTTTTGTTTATATTCTTGACTGAGACTCAATTGTTTAATTTCATACAATCATTGATAGTTATTAGGAAGTAAATGCATATAGGCACATACTTATTGTTAACATATATGCAACTTCTTGTTGAGGTTTGGTTAGTTAGATTCATGCTTAGTCATATAACCTAAGGTATAAAAACAATTAAAATTATTTCTTTGTCTTCGTGTAATAATTGAGAAAATCTTTCTACTTGACATGTATTCCTTGGTCTTCTCAAATTCTGTTTTATGATATTTCTTTTTTCGATCAAAACTTTTCGACGTTTCATTATCTGAAAGGGACCTAAGATAATTTAAAATAATATCAAAGTTATGTATCAGTAATAATATGATAGTACCTATCATAGAGATAATATTTTAAAGAAAAATGCTTGAATTTTATTCTTGCAGGTAGGGGAAATACTTGTGAACGACATAACAAAATCTCTATAAGTATTAGAATTATTTTGTGTGGCAGAAATCACAGACGTAACGGGTACTGGATTGACCAGAGGTACGTTTATCATGTGTCCAGTTGTTACATTCAGCGCACATAATCCAGTCTTTTTCAGGTGAAGATTCATATTTTTCGCAGCAGAATATACAGTAATACTCCCCTTCATTTTCATTATCTTCTAACATCCTCTTCAACTATCTGACTTCCTTCATCTTAACTTGTTGCTTTATTTTCTTAATATTAGTGGCCTTTATCTTCTGAACTTTTTTTTTTTTATTTTCTTTTCCACTTGTCTTTTCTCTTTTTCCTCTAGTTGATTGATATTTCATAGGTGTGCTGGATAAAATCTGGACATGTTTCTCATTTCCTATCTATATCTATATATATATATATATATATATATATATATATATATATATATATATATATATACAATATATGAATAATGTTCAACGCAGGGAAAAATTTCAATCAAAAGAAGACACTGTCGGCATATCCTGCAATTAGTAGCAGCCGTTGACACGTGTTTCGAGCTTATTGGCTCTCCTCAGAACGGCGTAACCAAGTTCAAGTTACATGAATCTGTATACAAAAAAACAAGAAAGTGCGTCGACTTCCTTCAGTGGAGTGTCTGTTTCTTTCTTGTTTTTCTATCTCCAGATTCGTACAACTTGAACCTGGCTACGCCGTTCTGAAGAGAGCCAATAAGCTCGAAACACGTGTCAACGGCTGCTACTAATTGCGGGATATGCCGACAGTGCCTACTTTTGATTTATAAATATATATATATATATATATATATATATATATATATATATATATATATATATATATATATATATATATATATATATATATATACACCTATATATCCAATTTATATCTAGGTGTGGTTTTTCTTTTGTAATGACGAGGCATCTAAAACAATTTGTATTGTTAGAATATTTATACAAGATTAATCAGTTCATAGGTACTAGTTTATTTTTCTCAATTTCACTAACTAATATAATATCCAATAAAATACGATTCTATCATTTGATGTAATTATTCATGGCTACGTGAACTATGCAGCAAGTAAAATAAGGGCGAGGGTACCTACAAACACCTCTGAAATTTCAGGAGAAATTTTCTGACACTGGTTGATATTTTAATTGTGATACTTTCCTTGCAGTTCGTAAAAAATTCGAAAGATTGCCGACATTCGTCAATTTGCTTTAACGAAATAAACGATAAAATGTTTTCACTTTATTCTATCACCAATTCTGTTGTTGAAGAAAGATCTCACCATTTAAGTAAATTAGGCTCGGGGCAATTTATTTGAAAGTTTCTAAATGATTAGTAGACAATTTAATTTATTCATTTCAATTGACCAAATGGAAGTTAATGTTATTATAGGGGTAGTATTAGTATACATATGTTTTACATTGTTTTCCCTCCCCTTGTTTCAGTGAAGTTCTCCAGTTTGATAACCAATGATGTATTTGAACTTAAAACTCCTAAACCAGATGATATAAAACCATAGCTATGTGTATTACGCAAGGAATTTCATGTCCCTCATATTTCGTTTCCATATCCTACATGTATTCCTGCATAGCCAGCGACAAGTTTTTAAAAAGCCAAAATTCGGACCGAATAGTTGAATATCCAGAATAGCATCAGGTTTAATAACCGGGATTTGGTGCCAGGAGGTTGCATTCCTGTCGATCCTTCGCACCCCTAATATTAACCCATCGTCGAACACCCTGCGAGATACGAATTTGCAGGGTTGCATTTCAGGTTGACTATCTGATACATATATTACAGCTATTCTGCAAATTTCTATCTACATGTGTATACCTGAAATTGTTACAGTGGAATTTCAGTTTCAGTGATTTTGGAACAGGTTAGGAAATATCTACTTACAATTTAAGATAAGTAACTATAACTCGGGTATTAATCGAAATTATTTGGACATGGTCATTCAAATGAATTAGGGTCTTTCTTGAGGACGCTGTACACATGGCTCTATGGCAATAGTATGAGCATAAACTTGATTAGGTATAAGCAAATCTATTATAGTAGGCAATAGACTTAGAAAGCACAATTTCAGATATGATAACATAGCAATATGTTTAAAGGAATATAATCTTGAAATGGTATCAGAACATAAATATTTGGGTGTACTAATATCTTTCAAGACTAAGTTAAAAGCTTTAGGTATGATCAATGTTAGACAAATAATAGGATATAGAACAATTGATTTTATCTATAATATGCTTTAACATCTAAAGTTGCTCTTTGCCTCAGCGATAGATTGCGATTTGTCAGTTAAAAACTCGATCATCAAACCAGAGGTAGGAATGCTTTTCATGTTGACAGCTGTAAAAGTTCAAGACCTCTAAACTTTGCCAAATGCTGTGAATTTGTTCAATGGACTGCTTGTGATCACTAAAAATTTTAATAATGAGAAATTTGTGGACTTTTTTATCCATTTATGATATCTTACTTATTTTGAAAGTTTTGTTCTGATTTATTGTTTCATATTAGTGATGTAAAAATTATCTTTATTGTCAATGTTAAACTTTATTCTGTTCTAAAAATATATTTGGGTCACCTTTTACAATAAAGTACCTTCTTCAATGTTTAGCAAGTAATTCAGTCACATAATTATAGTCACTTACTAAGTTAAATAAGTATGAGCACTATATCATGGCTTTTATTATATTGGTACTATGAAAATGAGAAACAATATTCTAACCCAACAAAATTTATTTGACATAGGAAAAATGTATCAAACTTGTTTACCTTCATCTATTTAGATATTCAAATCACATTCAAAGTGATTTAAGTGAAGTACTTAAATTGATCTATGTTTTTATCAATCTACCTACATATATTACTACACTCACTGTAAATTATTATATTCACAGTCATAACTACCTCTATCTGTTTAGGAAGATTAGCAATGAATACACAAACAAATTGATGAAACCATTTTATTTATTACTTATAACTTCTTTTGATTTATATCATAATTCATTTCATGAATGTAAACAAGAAAAAAGACTAGGAAGGAAGCATTCATATTTAAACCAGCATTGAGTTTTTCAGGAAGTTCATAATTACTTCATCAGAAACCTAATGAAATTTGATAAGAAATAAATAGAAACTATTGAACAACAGTTAATATTTGCTTTACTTTAGTAAATAACCTTCAATCAACGTATAGGCAAATACTACAAAAAATAAGTTGAAATTCTGTAACAGTTACCTAAAATTTAGATACGTAATATTTTCAATTTTGTAGATAACCTAAAACACCTGATGAATACATACATAAATTAAACTGTGCATCATAGCAGGAGTTTTGGGTTTATCATATCACATTAGTTAAGAAATTATCAATGAATATCACTCTAAAATAACTATACAGAATTAAATTTAAAACTCACATCATGAGTCGCTCCACATTGTTACAATTTTAAAAACTTTTTGTTCATTACAAAAGTCACAATCAATGACACTGCACTCAAAGTTAAAATGACAATTGCACTATATGATACTTCATCATCATTCTGTTGATTCACAATATCTCTCTTAGAAAACATAGACCTCTCAATCAAATCACCCAAATACTTTGCATCTATCCTCTTCACAAACGCTTCCAGATTAGGCCATAATGTATTGATCATATTGACAATTTCAACCGATATGAACGGTAACTTAATAAATGGAGCTAAATATGAATATACTAGGATATCTAATGCAGTTGGTTCTTTTAGGAAGAAAAAGTCATCTTTACCTAATTTATTCGATAATGAAGTGAGACATTCTGTAGCTCCTTTAGTTAGATAGTCTTTTATAACTTCCGGACTATCTTCAAATGGAAATAAGGCTTCTATAAGATCTATTGCTATTTGTTTTCGTCCTTTTATGTAATTATGATTGAAAGGAAACCTTAAAAACTTCATAAACCAAGGATTTATAACGTCTTCATTATTTCTTTTATCTACCCACATTACAAATTCTAGTAAAGGTCTCAATTTGTGAAACACCATGCTACTTAGGGCCAAAGATTGACTGCATTGCTTAGAATTCATTCCAAATTCCAGATTAAAGTGAAGACTGCGAAATTCTTTCATAATGTCAACGTAACCATTTAAAACTCTTTTACCATTCACAAAACTGGGTGTTGAATAAAAAGTACACACCATATAACTACTATACAGCTTTATATCACAAGGGACTTTTGCTATTCGTGCGTAAAGTATGCATTGAACACATTCCGGATCGAGGGAAACTAATCCATAATCTCCTGGAATTACATTTAGCTGATACTTTGGGATTTTGTTTGATGCCATAATAGAGTAATTCCTGCCAATTAGTTTAAATTCTGAATTGTCTATTTTACTGTTTTACATCGACATATTATTTGCTAGGTTAGCTTTAAAAAGCGCAAGCGCTGGTCCTAGACCTTGCAGATCAATATGAGACAACACTAATTCACAGAGTTTGAAGAATCTATGCGTCCCTCGCATGGTATATTTTCGCCAGTAACAATTTCTAATTCATATTGCAAAAACAGATTTATGAAATTTATGAAAGTATATAAATGAAAGATTTTGGCGCGCTTTTCAATAATCACTATTGGAAATGCAAAATTACTATCAAATCAATGAATATCATATTCCTCTGAATAATTCTGCCTTTATTTGCATTACATGCTATTGAAATTTTAAAATTTCGTACTTCTTTTTCGGTAATCTTGACAAATGTAGAAGGAGCGAATGCACATTGTTTTTAGAATAAAAATATGCGAGATTGCATTAAATTTTTCGTTGTATGAAATCAAATAAAATTTCGCTAGATTTCTCATTCAGAATAACCAAAATATATGTAGACGGATTAATTTTGGACCTGAATAGGGGAACTAATGTGCATTACACCTTAATTCGAAATTTGTCGTATGTTCCCGGCTGAAACATCGTAGCAATTCTCATTAGCAATATATTACATGATTATCTTCCCCAGAAGCACTCTCAAATTTTGGATGCCATGGAACCACTGGAATAAATATCATCAAGTATTCACCCTTTTAGAGGAATCCCGTGTTCGTAGAAATAATTGAATGAAGTACGTAATTTACATTTTGCAAAATGAAATATAATGTGAAATGAACCCATATAAATCATAGAAGTCCATATGTACCTAGGTAAACCACTGAATCCATTTACTAGGAGGATTATTTGTATTTCTCCTAAGTTATGGAACAAATTGATATTCGAAATGGTTTATTGTGTTTCGGAACATTCTTTATGAAGTTCAGATACTTCTTCGTATATTCTACGTATATATCATTAATTTTTCAACACTTTGTTCAGTCTAATTGAAAGTGTTTCTAATGACTAATAAGAAAGTGTTTCGCTTAGCATTTATTATATATTTAATAGTGTTGGCGTTTACTTGATGTAAATCCATTATAATTGAATATAAACTTAAATTCAAACACTTGAACTTATGATTTACACTTTATTGACTACATAGCATGACGCGTTTCGTCGTTACAAATTGGGATTGATGGATTAATTCCAAAATTCCCTGATATTTATACCTTTGTTTTTCAAAATGTTGTTATTATTCTGTAAGCATCTGAAGAAGTCGTTTGTAACGACGAAACGCGTGATGCTATGTAGTCAATAAAGTGTAAATCATAAGTTCAAGTGTTTGAATTTAAGTTTATATGCAATTTATTATATAGTAAAGTTCATTGAATGTTCGCTGATCTCTTGGTGAAATATTGTTTAATATATTAAATAAAAACACTTCATTTATATAAAACTAAATAGTTTTCTGATTTTCACTATACTTAATTCAAAACATGACAATATTGTTTCGCCAACACAGTGGCTTCATCAGATGTTGATGATAAACTGAGCTTTCACATTGTGGACTGCAATGTGGAAAGTGTGTGGAAATGACCATAGAACACTGTTGTTCTTTTGTAGGGGAATGACTATAGAACATACTTCTTCTGAATTGTGGGGATGACCATAGAATACTCTTCTTCGATTGCCTTTTACTGGAATAAATTTAATAAAGGAGAATTTTTGATTAAAACTCGATCATTCAATAAACTATTCGATTTCTTCCTCTTATTAATTTCCGTGGGTTCTAACAGGATTAGTTTATAACCTTTAGGTTCTGTATGCTTTAATTTAAAGTTGTTGTCGAAGACATTGCAAAGCATCTGTGGTGTTCAGATAAAATAAAAAATATGCAAATAATGTAATAAATAAAACCGATTCTACGTACGCAACACATATTTTAGAAGAGAAACATGTCGTCGACAACAACTTTAAAATGTAACGTAAAGGTTATAAACTAACCCTGTTAGCAGACATGGAAATTAATACGAGGAAGAAATCAAATAGTTTATTAAATAATCAAGTTTTAATCAATAATTCATTAAATTTATTCCTGTAAAAGGCAATCAAAGAAAAGTATTCTATGGTCATCCCCACAATTCATAAGAAATATGTTCTATTGTCATTTCCGTACAAAACAAGAACTCTATTACAAGACTCTATGGTCATTTCTACAAACTTCAGGATAAATACAAACAGTCCACAATGTAATAGCTCAGTTTATCATCAACATCTGATGAATCCACTGTGTTGCCGAAAAAATATTGTTGTTTTGAATTAATTATAGTAAAAATCAGTGAACTACTTAGTTTTATTTGAATTAGATATTAAGATTTTCATCAAGTATCGGCCCAATCGATCAATGATTCAAAGCACTCGGCTTATTTTCACAAAATGTATGATGAATAACTTGACAATTGTTTCCAGGTGTAACTCCATTTTCAAAAGTAAAAATGAGTTTAAACTTCAGAAAGTTTTTAAAAATGTTGATTTTCAAAAAAAAAATTCTAATTTACAGAACAACTGAGTTCATGATCTCAAACCATCCCATAGAATTTTGTAGATTCTTAAATTTTTTCGACTGGAATTGTAAATTATCGAAGTTTTGTTTCTGAAGATTGATCTTTGAACTTGATACTCTGCAAAAATTCGATTGTAATAGAGAAAGAATACTCAAGTTGTAATATCACTTTTCACCTTTTTGAAGTCAGGCTGAAATATAACGCCTGCGTATAACTTTAAAAATTCAAGGCTTACAATAATCGAAATAAATTCCACAAATCGCATTGGCTCATTTTTTTCCAGTGACCTTTCCAAATCAAGTTCTATATTCCGGTTAGGGAATTAATTACGAGTTGCTTTTCCTCCACGCACTACTTGTACCTGTAACGCGACGTCATGATAAATCCCTATTTTCATTTCACGGGGGCGAATTACTCTTTATCAAAGTGTGACACAATACGCCAAGATATGAATGTTTGTCCATAAAGTTATATCATAAAAGCTGACTCAAGTAACATTAATCGTTATAATTGAGTTTGTCTAGTTCTTAGGGTTGATGCCAGTAGGGTGTCGCCGTTGGAGGGTTGAGTGCATTATTTCAGAGTACATGAGATTATTTAGAAAGGGTTAATGCTTCATCATCATCATTTTAAAGTTTTGGAAACTTCTTCAACGGAGTGAGATATTCATGTTGAATTATAATGTTATCATGAGTAAAAGGATAAGCTTGAAATTATATATATATATATATATATATATATATATATATATATATATATATATATATATATATATATATATATATATATATATATTACCAAGCAGTTGAAGAAACTAAATGAAATTGGTTTTGAAGGCATGAAGATTTAGTAAACGAATGGTTCAATGGTGTTATTTCGCATAGCATTGGAGTTGATTTTGGCGTTCCTCAGGGTACGGTCTTAGGTCCACTCTTATTCTCCTTATACATTAATGTGTTTTGCATGTAAAAAAATGTTCTATACGATTGTTCGCATATCATGCAATGATTCATGTTAGTGATAAAAGAATCCAGATTATGACAGAATGGATCAATAGAGACTTGGCAGCAATAAACGAATGGCTGAGCGATGACAGCTTTATCGAGGAATGTAACAAAGTCTAAGTTTATGGTTTTTGGTACAAGTGAAATTTTTAAGGTGAATAGTAACGAAAATATAAGTATTAAAATTGAAAATCAGAACATTGAAAGGGTAAAACTTGTTGAATACTTAGGCGTTATGTTAGATGAGAAATTGAGTTTCAATGATCATGTTGACTTCATATCATCTGAAATCTCCAAGAAAATCAACTTTCTCAAAAGCATCGGAAAATATCTGAAGATATATATGAAGTTATAGCTCTTTAAGTCAATAATAATGCCACACTTTGAATATTGTTCCATTCTGTTATTGGGATTGAGTAAAGAAAAAACTCAACACTTACAAAAGTTACAAAATAGAGCTATGCGAACAATTTTGAAATTTAATAAATATACTCCAATCCAAAGCATGCTAAATTGTTAAAAACTAATGTCAGTTAAACAGAGAATACTTTTTGCTTCATATATATTTAGAGTTAAAATTAAAAACAAATTGTTCCCATATGTCAATATCAGTGATGTGCACAGTTATAATACAAGAACTGCCGACAATTTCTACATGCAAGTTTGTGAACTTTCTAAACATAGGAATAGTATATTTTATGAAGGATTCAACGCATTTAATAAATTGCCTAGCTGAATATAAACAATTAGTGACTTTAAGGTATTCAAGCGTAAATTAGCTCGTTCGTTTTAAACATATAATTGTAAATAATATATTTTGTACCTAAATGTATATATGATTTTGTAATAGCTATTGCTAAATAAATTTATTATTATTATTAATAATAATAATAAATTTAATTAATAATAATAATATTATTATTATTATTATATAAATAACAATAAGAGAACACCTAAGAAGTTAGCAAAACAAAAATTCACATTCTACATTCGCATACCATTGTATCAAAAATAACCAGAATATTTATAGTAATTAGATACTACAAACAGAAGACTTCAAAAGACAAAAAAAGTTAATAAGTACCCAGTACTAAACCATGTGCTCAGTTTTCATCCATCTGATAAAGGTATTTTATACCGAAACTATGATGGAGTGGACTATATTTATCTATTTATTAGTGCTGGCGATTACTTGATGTAAATCCATTCTAATTGAATATAAACTTAAATTCAAACACTTGAACTTATGATTTACACTTTGCGTTTTGTCGTTACAAACGAATTCTTCAATGAAGTGTAAATAATAAGTTCAGATTTGAAGTTGGAAGAACACAAGTTTGAATTTGAGTTTAAATTCAACTATATTTATCTATATTCAGCTTTAACACCTTCATTTATAATATTTTTTCAATTCTTGAAATGTGTTCAATTTATTAATCGTTGAAAATAATACAATATCGTAAATACGAAGAAAATAATTACTTCACGGTCAAATCCATATTAATAATGGAGTTCATATAGTTTTACCTACCTTTATAACCTTCCATATCTTATGGGGATGAACAAAAATTTCTCACATCATCTACCCATCAAGTAGCGAAAATATAACGACAAAGTAAGTTGATACTGAGGAGCAATATAACTACTTTAAAACTTGAAAGTTTCACGGTTTATTTATGACAAAAACTAAATTCACACTTAGCTACTGCATCTCATAACTTTTCAGTTAATTGATTCGCCAAGAACTTCCCTTCCGATGCGAATCTAGGGGGCGGTAAGGCAAGAGGGGTGAAAAACTCGGTTTACGACGAAGAAGATGTAAAATATGGTCTCATGGCCTAAACTTTCATGGAGTGATCTAAACAGATAATAAAATTTAAATTAAAATCGTAATAGATTCGCAGAGTTATACTGGAATAAGTTTCTAATGACTTCAGCTTTAGTGGTAGTTCTCGACTCAATTTTATCATTCTGGGAGTTGACGACGTTTGTTTCTTGCTTATGAGGTCGTAATTGTCATGATGACTCAATTTGAAGTTGATATATCCCAAGACATAAGAGAGATTGGAGAGTTATATATTATAATAATTTCTTGTAGCACTATTAAAGCGTCCAGAGCATCTGCTTAAGGAGATAAGGACGTCTTTTGTCTAGTTCAATTTTAACCTGTACAATAGCGCTTGTCGCAAATTTTTAAATTGATATTTTTGAATTTCTCGAACCAAATACAAAGTTCCTTTATGATGAATATTTTTCTCAATTCCTCATGAGAAACAAGGTGAGCAAATGAAATTATCAAATCACCGCTAAGTTACTTCTGTTTGCATATAAAAACATATGACCCTTATGGCTCCCAAAAATAAATAAGCAGCGACAAAAAAATCCGAAGCACCCGCAATATTTGTGAAGTCACGGAAATTTAATCAGCGATACAATACCATAGCTAGGATTTAAAATCAAGATGTGGCAATTGGCGACCTATCCTACAAAACCAATATCAATTAAAGCGTGTTTTGTTTAGAGGTATATAAGTTTAAATTGCAATAAAACAACAATGGATCATTCGATTGACAATAGTTTTTTATATTCGGAAGATAATCTTGTGTCATTACATTGAAATATGATTTCTGGCATATGACCGCCACGGCTGGCTCGGATGTAGTCCAATCTGGACGTCCAATTTTCGATGACTTTTTCCAACATTTGTGGCCGTATATCGCCAATAACACGGCGAATATTGTCTTCCAAATGGTCAAGCGTTTGTCGCTTATCCGCATAGACCAATGACTTTAAATAGCCCCACAGAAAGTGGTCTAGCGGTGTTAAATCACAAGATCTTGGAGGTCAATTCACAGGTCCAAAACGTGAAATTAGACGGTCACCAAACGGTTTTTCAATAAATCGATTGTGGCACGAGTTTTTGAAGAAGTACGGACCAATGATTCCACCAGCCCATAAAGCGCACCAGACAGTCAGTTTTTCTGGATGTAACGGTGTTTTGACATACACTTGAGGATTATCGTCACTCCAAATGTGGCAGTTTTGTTTGTTGACGTAGTCATTATACCAGAAGTGCGCTTCATCGCTAAACAAAATTCGCTTATGAAAATCGGGAACAACGGCAATTTCGTTTTGGGCACATTCGACGAATCTACGCCTTGCTTGATGATCGTTTGGCTTCAATTCTTGCACGAGTTGGATTTTGTAAGCACGCAAGCCAAGATCCTACAGCAAAATCTTCCATAAAGTGGATGGACACAGATCCAATTCCTGTGCTCGATGGCGGATGTACTCATTCGGGTCTTCCTCAATGCTACGCTCTACAGTAGCAATATCTTCTTTTGTACGGCGTCTCTGGGGATGCGAGTTATCAATGAGAGTGAACATGGTGCGAAAACGTTTCATGGTTAATCGAATGAACTGCTCTGATGGACGATTTTGTCAACGATAAAATGGACGTAGTGCGCGATACGTATTCCGCACAGAACCATTATTTTCGAAATAAAATTGCACTATTTGCAAGAGTTGTTCAGGCGTGAGTCTATTCATGATGAATTGCCAAACCAAACTGAGATTCAATCACTTCTCAGCTGTTAAATCGGTCGCCATCTTCAACAGTGATGACATTTTAAAGTTCTATAGCTCTGAAAAAAACACCCGTTATATTCAGTACTTATTACGATTCATCTTTTTTTTATTAGAAAATTGCCCGCATCAACCGCAAGGGTTGTTAGAGGTGGTGCAGTGGAATAACAAAATTGATAAACTGAAACAACTTATACAACTAAACAAAACATAATCTTGAATAAATTTCAGCAAATTCAGCTCAATTAAAAATCTGAAAGCGTTACTCCATTTAGCAGTCGAGGTGATTTTTAAGTCATTGTTTAGGTCATTATTTATTAACTGCACACTTCGCGCACAGAGAAGGAGGATCTTTTTTGAGTATATAGCCATGTGTCAGTGCGGTATGGCCAATCGAATTAATTTTACTTGCTCTATACGGCTGGAAGGAAGTTGCACTGAATCAACTATGCCTTTTCAATTTATTTTTTTTTTAATTTTTTAATCAACCATTCACCTTAGATGACCTTATGTTTAAATAAGGTTGTCCATCATTATTATAAGTTTTTTATTCTGATAATCCTATGAAAACTCTTTTGTTTCGCTTTAGAACTCCACAGCTGGAGCGATTATAGGATTTGTATGCATTTAGGTGAGTTATCCCATGATAATATAGGCTCTATTCCCCATTAACTATTTGATCACTTACCGTATAATTTGAATAGAGATTCAGCGTCCAATCACACTGACGAATTATCTCGCCTACAACAACCATCTGTGGGATCCATAGCCGATCCATAGCCAGCTATGTCCCCTTTTGTCTGGATCGGTGGTTTAACAATAACATTTTCAATTCCGCATATCCACACACGTAAGAACTCAATCAAATGCAGATTTGTCTCAATCGGCGCGGCCGGCCAGTTAAGCCGAATTCCACTCGACAATTCGGACAGAAGGATTGAATCGGACATTGGCATAAGGTCACGTACACACGCGATACCATCCAACAGAACAAATATCAATCATTGTGGACCTAATGAAATGCAAACTGGACTACGGACTTCGAGGGTCTGCCTGCTAGTATCTTCAGGTTATTGTTAATCTCCAACGAATATAGGATTGTGCTTGGATCATTGATGAAAATTGAATACTGTTTCATTAAATCAATAAAGAAGCACATTGTGAATACAACATTTCGAATAACGACTGAAAGACTGTCAAGATTTATTTGACGTAGTATTTCTGAACCAGCGCCTTCTCTTGGTGCGCAGATGAACTAAATCTCTGGGTTTGAGAATTACTGTGTAATGAGAGTTAATCAATCAGATATACTTGTGTAAAAATCACTAACTGAACAATTCTTTATTCGACTAGTTTGGCTTTTTACGGCATTATCAAGAATGAATACATATTACAAAGACAAGCTTTAAATATTTGCAGATCAGTTCGGTCCACAGAAGACACCCTAAATTTGTGATGTTCTGTGGTTCGGTCCCTAGAGGTAGTAGAATGTAAACATTATTATCAAGTCCGTTCTATGTTCGTTATACATAGAATATAGAGTGAACATAGACCTGGGGATTTCCAAACTATCAGAGATTTAACAATGGGAAGTGGTTTAGGTCTAACTGGTAATTGAGAAGATTGTAATTATCAGATTTTTGGTGTTTATTTATTTCCATGACTTCCAGGTAGTTCATTTTTATACCTTTTTCACAGTAATGGAGAATATTTGGATTAAAACAGGGTGAGATATTATGTCTTGTCGACTCTAGATGTTCCCGAAAAGCAGATTGTCCGTTTTTTAACTGTTTCTTTAGCCTAGTTTCGAAACATCTTCCGGTCTGGCTATATATGATGACTTATATCCTTCACAGTCCAATCTATAAATTCAAGACTTCTTCATGCTATCGGGTTAAGACAATTTGTTATTAAAAACCATTCTATCCAATCTGCTGTGACTTGAAAAAGCTATATTCAAATTATTATTTTTGAAGAATGTAATGATTTTTGAAGAGGGGACGTGTGTATAAGGGATACTCACATACCTCAATTAATTTTTATCATTATTATTATTATTGATGTAGTGTGGCCTATATCAATATAGGTGTGTTGATGAAGCTTTTGTCTTCTTTTATAATTAGATTGTTGATTATTTTCAGTGGAAACTGTTCATACCGATCGTACGAATCACATTAAGTTCCTCTATAAGGTCTTGTCTTGATAAGGGAATCGAAAAAACCCTACGAATCATTGAATTGAGAGCTGCGATTCGATGGCCAATTGGACAGAACGAATTAAAATTTATAATGGCGTCAGAGGAGGTAGTTGTCCTGAATATTTTGTACGAAAATTTATTACGTTGTTTCGAAATTGTAACGTCGGGAAAAATCAACGAATTAATCTGTTCCTTTTCTACCGTGAATTTTTATTAGGATATTTTGAATATTTTATTTAATGTGTATTCTGTGGACGAAACTGACCTGCAAATATTTAAAGGTTGTCTTTGTAATATGTATTCATTCTTGATAATACAGTAAAAGGCGAAAATAGTCGAATAAAGTTCAATCAGTGATTTTTAGACAAGTATATCTTATTGCCCCTTATTCAAATATAAACTATCACAGAGTTGATTCATCGTCCATTGAATTAATTACTGTGTAATTTTTATTTATATATGTGTTTGTATTTTTTTTGTAACAATACAGTTTTATATTCGGTCTTATATTCTTGTTTCTGAGATTTCTAAGACTTGAATTGGTGATTCATCGCTAGAACTATAAACTCAGTGACAAACAGGACAAGTCCAACAGATTTTGTACAATTACTTCTTCAAAATAATATCTATTAAACTTTGATGTTATCGAATTTCATGATATATTGGACGAAAGTTGTTTTGAAACTTTCAGAGATCATTAGCTTCAAAAATCAAGTTTTCAAAACGAAATATTCTTGGAATAGTTCACGGAGAAATTTCAATTTTTTGTTATTTCATTGAAATTTATTGGGATATTTTCATGAGTGGCAAACCTGTGTGTATAAACGAAGTGTCCAAAAAATATCAGAAACAAGCAAAATTGCCTACAAGGCATAAATAAACACAATTTAAATATCACCCCATCGACCAGTTATAACCAGTTGAATAATGTTAACTTTCCCATTATGGGTAAACAAACGTTTGGGATGATGAAATCTCAAGTGACTAAAACCACATAACTATTTTATGTAGGTAATTCAAATTAGATTAATCCTTCAGTGATTATGTTTGTAATTCAAATTCAATCGAACGAATTAATAATTTTCTCAGTTTAAATGATTTGAAATTGGATATGAAAATTAAAGCTTAACGGATTTGTAGAAATACATTCGCATAAATTCTAGAAATCTATATCAATCATTTGAATCATTTGCAATATTTATAATTGAAAACTAATGAATTTTTTTGCTGTCATTTCACTATTGATTGATTTGAATTCATTGATTTCATACTAATTTTCTAGTCCTACAAAAAACAGGGATTGAATTTGAATTCTCATTTTAATGCCTGCTATTTTCGAAAATATTTACAAATTTCAAATGCTTCAAAATTTTCGGGCTTTTTGAGGTTGAAATTATTCAAAATCATCCCTTTTTAAGTGAGGTGATCTCCACCGAAATTCCTATTCTTTAAATTCTATGTTCGAAACTTGCGTTGTTGTCAGATATTACTATTTTTCTTTCGTGTTCATTCCAATTTCGTAATATTTCGAAAATATATCACTCATTTATTTTAGTAGCAGGAACTTGAATTTAAAATGAATGGGAATGAATTAACATCGAGAAAAACTGTCGAGCAATTAACATAATTCTATTCATCTAAGAAAAATTAATATTGTTAGTATCAATACCTTCGAACAATGTGATGATAAATATAATACAATTTCAGTTATGTGATGTACTAACTTGATAAAATGAGAAACTTACGAATTCGTATATGAAAAAAGAGATAAAATGAAGAGAAAGAGAATTAGATTTATAGAGTAGATGGTATAGAGCTATAGATAGATTAGAGGTAGTGATTGTAGTATTATTGGACTTCAAAAGAGCATTCGAAACTTTATGTAGATCATTGCTGTTGAAAAAATTAAATAAAATTGGTTTTGAAGGTTTAGTAAACAGATGGTCTAATTTTTATTCACTTTCGGAACCTCAAAAAACTAAGTTCAATAGTGTTACTTTGGACAGCATTGGAGTTGACTTCGGCGTACCTCAGGGTACGGTCTTAGGTCCTCTGCTATTCTCCTTATACATTAATGATATTGTTTTGCATGTAAAAAACTGCTCTATACGATTTTTCGCAGATGATAAGATTTATCAAGAATGATAATGCTGTAAAAGGCGAAACTAGTCGAATAAAGAATTGTTCAGTCAGTGATTTTCAGACAAGTTTTTATTATTACCTCTCATTTAAATATGAACTATCACAGAGTAGATTCATCGTCCATTGAATTTATCTTTATGAATTATTTTAAATCAGTTGTAGTAACTGATATTGTGTTTTAAGAGCAAACGTGTGTTAGTTTCTTCCTCAACTAACGCAAATATTCATTAGAGTAGAGAGTTGTGGCGAAATTACTCAATATTCGACCCCCTGGTGGAGAACAGTACACCTTCTGTGCCAAATTTCCATGCGAACCTCATTTGAAAGCATTTCAGATTTCATTAGGTGAACTACTTCGAAATAATAACAATAATGTCACGCTGGCTTGACAAAACACTTAATTAAACCTATATATACTAATAACTGGGACCCTACTGGGTGAAATGTCGCAATATGCCTTTCTCGTCCTTGGGGTGAGTGTTCACTAACGTCAATACCCTTTTCGATCATACTGAAACGGTAAGCCCATTGTTGAGAAAATAACCTCTATAAATTCAGAATTGGATATTAGTTGAAACATGAACTGATTTAGATCAATATTTCCGAACGATTATGCTCTGAATATGCGAGAATTTTCTATGAAACGAAAATTTTCAGGTGGTATCATATACTATCGTTCGTCTAGAAGTAAAAATTTGGTACACTTATTTCTATATTAAAAGCACAGGTCCTCAAATGCTGGAATTTCGTTTCTTTGTATTCAGAATATAAAGTGACATGGAAGTATTAGGAACTCAAATCACGTATATCAGACGATAACCATAGAATATATTGGTTTATTATCTGCATGTCACGCGCCATCTCTATGTAGGAAGCGGTATACTTATAATTTCAACAGTCGTAAACCAGAAATCTGTATTCTAATTTGCTATAGACGGTTTCAACCTGAAATAGCGGATGTACCGGATTGCTTCAGTAGTATGCATGATTTTGATTGAATATCTCATTCAATTTTTAACTGCAATGGTTTGAAGCATTGAAGTATTTCTCATAAATACAGAAAGAATATTCACGAATTTGTTTTTTTTTATTTGAAGAAGCTATCATTTCTTTTTTTTTCTCCATTCAACTAGTGTTGTCCTGGTTTGGGTCTGAGAGCCGTCGTCGGTTGAAATTTCTTCCTAACGTTTCGCCAGCACGAGTGGCGAGCTTCTTCAGAGGTCGTTCCATTTCTGATTCTTCTACTTCCAGATTCAGAAATTTCGTTGTTGTAACGAAAATGATTGTTTTAGCAGAGATTATGCATTTTCAAGGAAACTTGCATTAATATCAATAACAGAACATTTAAATAATATCCACTTTGACTCCCAAAATTTTATATTGTTCACACTTCATGTGCAATGGAGAAAACTTTAGAACATTCGTTCAAGCTGCTGGAAGGTAGAACGTGAATTCGCATCTGGAAGAAACTCTTGGAACAATAAAGTTAAGCTTTTGCAATAATTCCTGACATTCCACTTTATTGTTATTTATTTTATGCAAGAAGATTACTACATGGCATTTCCTTCCCGCACTGAGTGTGTCCACATTATTTCGACTTGTAAGTTTCATGTTGGGTGGATATATTCCATCAATTCTGAAGCTCGAAAATTCAGGAACTTTCTTTGAATAGACTCCAGTTGATCAATATATAACAATCAATATTCCAGACTGTTGATCCGTATTCAAGTTTAGATCTTACGTAAGCACAATACAATGTTTTCAGAGTTGATATATTGCTAAATTCCCTACCAATGCGAATAATGAAACCATATAGTCTACAGGCAGCAGTTACTGCAGCATTGAAATGTGGCACAAAAGTTAGTTGAGAATCGAAGGTTGCGTCATGGTCAATAAATGTTTTAGTCTTCCCAAAATATTATTGCCAATTTCATAGTTGAAATTTATCAAATTATATTTTGTGGAGAACGACACAGCATGACATTTGGAGATGTTGAGGGTTAATTTGTTGGGATCACACCAATTTACAATATTACGGAAGTTTCTGGCTATGTGTTCACAGTTACCAACTCTGGAAACATAATGAAAAATCTTGAAGTTACCCGCGAACAATAAATCCTGAACCTCTATGACATCGATTATATCATTTATGAACATTGTAAAAAGCAAAGGACCATGTATGGAACCTTGGGGCACCCCAGATGAAGCACGGTATTCAATTGATGTATACTTTTGGCTAAAAATGCGTTGCATTCTGCCTATCAAGTACGATTCGAAATGATGTTTCTATTGATATCTACACATATATACACTTGATATTTCTCACTTACATTACGTACAAGTACTTTATATATTCAGGAAAATAAGTTCCTAACTAATTGTTCAAAAAATTTATTAACCTCAAATATATGACAGTCGAGACCAACATCACAGGGTGAGCCAAGAAAGACGTACAGTGTGGAATGGTCGAATGGCTCAAAGAATGTAAAGTGCAGTATAAGACATAATATTCAACATATATCTTGAGGTTATTCGTACAGAACTCACATAGATTTCACATATTTTGGAATATAACACTGGTTCGAAAGTTAACAGTATTAATTTCGAAAATTTTTCAATACAATATCGTAAATTAAATTCAACAATTGGCAAATTTCTGGCAAAGCGCTCACAGTCACCAATACTGAAAACATAATGAAAAATCTTGAAGTCATCAGCGAACAATAAACCCTTAACATCTATGAGATCGATTATATCATTTATGAACAGTGTTTAAAGCAAAGGGCAAATTTTGAGAGAAATATTACGTAGACTAAATGCATTCTCATTATATGCAATTGTAGAGATTCTTAGTAAATTGCGGGAAATTCTCCAATTCCAGGTTACTAAACATAAATCTTTGGAGCAATCTGTGCGGCCCCTCAGCAATGACAACTGGATTATATGCCTCTAAGTCCCCGCCATCAAAGTTCCAAGAAATTGCGTTATCTGCCTCTAGCGCAGGAAAATGCAAAACCGTAAAGCCTCCAGTCGATATTCCGCATTTTATCTTCAAGTACTCCGCGAAAGAAATAATAAGTAATTTGAATTGCGATCCTCTAAATCCTTCAAATTTGATGTATCGCATTCGACTGTACTCTTTCCGGATGAACCGTCCCCGAGTGATACTTATGGAAATGAAAAACTCAAATAAGAATCCTGACCTGAGGAAATAGAAGAACTTCGGGTCGATAGAATAAATAGAATCGTGAATATCTTCACAATTTAGGAATTCACTTTGAATGCTTTATCTTGACGATATTTCGTTTGTTTTTAGATGAGATAAAAATCAATTGAAACAAATTGCATAATGTTATTGTCATAAATTTTTATTAAACTATAATATACACCTGTTTCGAATCCTTATTCATCTTCAGGAACTGCCAGTTGAGAAATGAACGCATGTAGGGGAGACAGGAACTGAAAGTTCCGATTTTCAGATAACATGGAATTAAATGATAAAATTGATAATTTTCATTTTTGATATTTATATCTATTAAAGTATTTTAATCGATCTCTGTATAAGTGCAGTCATTTATGCCAATATCTTAGTAGTTTTATAGCATATTTTTAAAAATTTCGAAAGGAAACATTCAACTCCGCGTTGGGACGAGTTGTTGCATGCGTGGGGCAAATTGTGCCGCTTGGATAATAGGAATAAAATATGAGAATAAGATAGTCATTTCTTGAATAAAACAGTAATTTTTGAAGTTACATATTTATTGTGTGTTAATGCTATGCTATAAACTACAAAGAACAACAAATCATAATTACATCTAGATGAATATTTTGCAGTGGTTAACTAAAATTGAGTTCCATAACAGAACTTAAAAAAATATAAACATAACTGGTAAACACCAGACTGACAAGTGAGATCACAACTTCAATTCTAATTAAATAACAAAAAAAAATTTTTTTTTCTGGTGTGTCAGTCAAAAACAGCCGTCTTTCTTATACGTCGCTTAGTAGCCGTCTGCAATTTTGGTGGTACCATTGGTAAAGGTTTTACGATTTCAGGGTCACACAACTCAAGCATTCGTCTTTTTGGTGTTGATTGAAGTTCTTGTCCACTATTAATAGTCAAAGTGGCAGCCTGAGAGACATCACTCTGATCTTTTGCCGATTTCTGAGGTTGTTCACTAATCCGAAACGATGTTGAAAAGGTTATGGTCTGATTCCGGCTGCATATTATTCTAAGGTAATATTTGCATATTGAATGGTCCTGGCTGGGCATCTATTCAGACGAAACTTAACTGCTCGATGCCTGCAGGGGTTCCTCATTGGACATAGCTTGACACGAAGCAGCTGGTAACAGTGGCCGATCTGTCACGAAATAAGGGGTTTATTTTCGTATGGACAATATGAGGTTTTTTTTATGAACCCAGTGGACCAATCCTTTGCAGCTTCTCCATTCTTGTGCCATGAAGGGGGAATGTTTAACTAAGAAAATTCAACTTTACAGTCATACGCAAGTTTTCGCAGCTCACTTGGCAGCAAAACGAAGTATATTGATAAACTTGAACTGTAGCTAAATAGCTCTTTTTCATGTTCCGTGGTGAACAATAATCTGCTTTTGTAACCTACGTTGGGTTCTTTACCAGCTTTCATTTTTGTACAAATCGACGTAACGTCATTTGGCAAATTTCTAGTTCTCTGGCGGCCGTTTTCATTTTTCTTCCATCTTGTATGACAGCATTGACAGCTTGGCGTAATAACGATTCAGAAGTTTTACCCATCTCAGTTTTTCGTTTGCAGTTACGTAACATCCTAAAAAAAAAGAAAAAACCTTAATTAAATACGAGAAGGGGTAAGTTGTTCCGGGGAACAACCAGACCCTTCAGGAAGAAACTTGTAGCCCCAAATTAATTTTTTGTATAAAAACTTTCACACAAGAAAATCAGCGAAATCAATTGAAAAAACATTCAAACATTAAGATATCTAACTAATGCCACTCTTAAATAGGAAAGACACACATAAATCGGACAATAATAAAAAAAGACCAAAAATATCAAATACGAAAAAATTACTCACGTGGTGTTCTATGGTACGGTGCACACAGCCACTAGTCCGAGGGTTTTCATTCCACAAACGTAACCAAAATTAGTGTTATTGATCCATTGAGTATCTTCCCCAAGTAAAACTCATTTCTTTTTCTCTATAATAATTCAAGAGCCTCGAAGTGACCGATAGATTAACTCGCCGTCATCTCGGTTGGCCATTTTCCCCAATATCTTTTCACAGCGGTGGAACTGCATTAAATTTTTCAAGATGAAAATCTTCGCTGACGTCAACGTTCAAGTCTGCGCAGGAAGAAATGATTTGGGTAATAAACCATCACATCCACGAAATATATCGAAGTTTTTACGGTGGCCTGTGATTTGATATTGCTGCCATTTGTATCTGTCGCCCCTAGAAATATGATGTTCGTTTCCGGCTTTATGATGCTGGTAACACGACCAAAATATTGGACAGATGCAAATGTTTCAATCAGTTGAACGAGATATTTTTCCGTGACAGTATCCTCTGGTCCATAACAGCATTTTTTTGACAGGAGATTTGAGAAATGAAATAATTCATATCAATGTGTGTTTGTCAGTGCGGAAAATGATTTATCCTATCAGAAGAGTTGGTCTACTGAAACCGAAATTTCAGTGATTCGAAAAGCCTGAATATTTTCGATATAGCCATCTAACGCTGTTACAGGATTGACTTCAAACTAGATGACAGCAGTAAACATCCGACTAATAAAAATTATTATTTATAATTGATATTTAGTGATTATCTTTCACAAGCCTACCAGTTATCGAATTGAAAGATGAACACAATTCAAATCGAATTACTTGAAAGCAAAAAAAACAAATCAATAAAGGAAAATTATGTCACGGGTCTCTCAGTTTTTCGTTTTCATGTTTTGTATTTGATTTGTCAATTTTTATTTCACACAATTTGAGACTTGAACTTTGACAATAATTATTTCATTCGATAATATTTTTGGATTTCTCAAGCGTATAACGATACATATCAATATCCAAGTACTAACAAAATCATATTTTGAATTGTACAAGATATTTTCTGAATTATATATTTTATATACTTTCAACCTTTTCTGTTTTATGGCCGCCCTCAATTCTAATCAAGGGAACTGTTCTAATTGGTTAACATTAATTCAATTTTTACAGTCCTGAAGTTTTTACTTCATTAAATTTCGAAACGTCAATATAGAATATATGAAGTAGTGGAAAAATTAGCCCTTCATTCACTTTTGAATATCATCAATAATACATTGTGTATATATCCATACATAAATTAGAAATTGATATTCTTAGCTAATAACAAAATGAAATAATTCATTTCTCAATTACTTTTAATTACTAAAAGAACTGAACTTGAGAGAGAATACTTCTCATTGAATTATTTCTCTCGACAATATCAATGCGTATTGGATACTTTACAGAAGTTTTATTCAAACAGCCCAGAGATTTCTCTGTAGATGTGTGAGAATGGTCCCATGCCTTATCGCTCCGCTTCTCACTCTAGCGGACAATTTGATGAATAATTTCCAGATTCACAAATACTTTGTAGTTAGTGAAAGCTGAAATTTTTAATTGAAATATCTAAATCTTCCAAATAAAACTTTCAGGAAGATGTCTACACGAATAATGTCAATTAAAACACAACTTATCACTTTCGAAAGTGAATTTTGAGTGCGTTCCGAAAAAAATACGAGAATAAGCTATGCCATGCCTGAGAGAGTTGATCTCGTTTTCTTCGATAGAGGGAGCTCAGGTGAATGTTTCACGTTGTTCACCTAATTTTCAAGATAAAAGACTGAGTGGGTTTGAAAAATCATCAGAACTTGATGATTTGGATGGATGCCTCTGAATATTCCAATATTAGGATGAAACAGAGCTGTATAGTATTTCCATATAACAAGTTCGATGTTTTGAGATATGTGTATATATCCAGACATTCCGATATATCTCGGAAATGTTCGTTGTTGACAACATTTTTATAGACAGCATCCTGCAAGTTTAATTTGAAATATTTTGAGTAAACATCTCACTATTGACTAACTATGAGAGATTCGTGAATCTGAAAACTATATAAATATATATATATATATATATATATATATATATATATATATATATATATATATATATATATATATATATATAGTTTCAAGATTCACAAATCATTCAATACTAGTAAGTACTGAGACTCTTAATCGAAATATTTCAATTAAAAAGTCTCAGTATTTACTAGTATTGAATGATTTATGAATCTTGAAACTAGCTATACTTTTGCGCGCCGGGGCGTGATCTGGAACGATTAGGCATGGGACTATTCTTACAGATTGCGGACAGTTTTCTGTAGTGTTTGAATGAAATGTCTACAAAGCCTTTCACTCGCGCTACTGTTGTCATGAATAGCAATCTTGAACGCTAGAGTTTCTACGTCTTTTCTCCGATAGAGGGAGCTCACGTGATCTCTTCACTGAGAAAAATTCCCCTCAATTTGGTATAGGACCTATGGACGTTTTGAAAGTCATCGATTCTTGATTGATAGATTGAATATGGACTGGCGATTCATAATAATGATGAAACAATTGTATCCTATTATCATTCAATATTCACTCTCAAAAGTGATGGGTTCGTTCTCGTTGACAACATTTGTGTAGACATATATATATATATATATATATATATATATATATATATATATATATATATATATATATATATATATATATATATATATATATATATGTTTGAACGTAGAATTCACGGATGGAAAATATAATGTATATTGTTCCGGGAATAAATCCGTTGGTTTGTTGATTTATTTAACAATAACAGGCAGACGTTTCGTCAAGGTCTCATTGACATTATCAATGCTTCTTTGCTTTGCATTAGAAGCATTGATAATGTCAATGAGAACGAAACGTCTGCCTGTTCCCTATACATACTCAACAAACCAACGGATGTATTCCCGGAACAATATACCATTATATATATATATATATATATATATATATATATATATATATATATATATATATATATATATATATATATATATATATATATATATATATATATATATATATATATATATATATATATATAAAATAGTATTTTATATAGTACATCAGACAAAATTGAAATTTGACGTGAAGAATGATTGTAATTTCCAAATATATACAGTTACTAGCGACCCGCCCCGGCTTCGCACGCCGCAAACGCTACGCCCCGCAATTTTTAAATCTGTAATATCTTCGAAAATATTCACTTAAATCATACGGTGTAAAGGGCCATATATATCTATATTAAATGAACAATGTATTCAAGGTATTTAATTGGTTAAGGATTAATGCTGTATGGGTTAAAATCGCTTCGAAATTTAGCCATTATTTGTCGCAAAAAGTAAATGACAAAAAAAAGTTATTGTGGGTTATCCATAAGAGATAGACATATACCATCTCGGACTTTTCTGTAGACCTTTTCAATGTGTACAATACTTAGTACATTATTTTGATAAAACTCGTAGGGTTCAGCCTGCGTTTGCAATGTAAGCGGAAAAAATGTAATTATTTACGACATCACATTAGAAACCTCAAAAATAACAGTACTTCTCCACTATTTAGTGGATGTTATTATACATATAAACCTTCCTCTTGAATCACTCTATCTATTAAAAAAAACCGCATCAAAATCCGTTGCGTAGTTTCAAAGATTAAAGCGTACAAAGGGACAAAGGGACAGAAAAAGCGACTTTGCTTTATACTATGTAGTGATTAAATAACTAGTTAAATAAATGAAGGAACTGGAATTGGAAGATATGAATATGCTCTATACGTTCGATAAAAATGACATAATGTATACTGACTGTTGAAGAATAGAATATTCTCCGAATGACTCCAACAGAAAAAACCACCTTTAATTCCTGTAATATTATCAATGAACATCCAATACATACAAATGAAATCCACTACAACCATTACCTGATCAATTCTGCCAAACGGACATAAAGAGCTTGTATCCTTGAACGCGAGGTAACGAGGCAATATATATACTAACACTCCGTTTTCAGAAGTGCACACTTCATCAGTTCGTCCTCTGGTTGGTACTGACGTTTAATTTGCGTATTTAATTGAATTTCACCCCATTTTTCAATCGTTGTGAATTTTTACTCGTCTCTTATTTATTTTATTGGTCTGGCAATAACTGGGGTCAGTTCTGGTATAAAGCAACGTGATTGGATCTGCAGCAATTTTGTGACGCGTTCTTTATTTACGACTGAAATTAGAATACATCTTTCGGAACGGTATCTGAATTATTTTCCATCCGATTAAATGAACTAACTAAAAGGGTTGTGGAAATTAATTTGCTTCTTTATGAGGATTTCTAGTAGCTAGATATTATCTCGAAATCTATTGAATAAGTAATTTTTTCAACATGAAGTAATTAAAACAATTGTTAAACTGATTTACACATATATTAAAAATAAAACTTCATGACGTACGTTTCGATGAGATTCACCTTTTTCAAATGCAACGTGCAGACTAATCAGATTAGTCTGCACGTAGCATTTGAAAAAGGTGAATCTCATCGAAACGTACGTCATACAGTATTATTTTTAATATATGTGTAAATCAGTTCAAAAATTGTTTTATTATGTTTATCGTTTTACATCAAGTATTGGCCTCATCAATGATTAAATAAAATAATTTCTGGAGTGACCAATACGATCTTTTTTCTACACTGAACCTGTCACACTACATAAACGCTGCTAGTGATAAAAGGTTTACTTTTTATTAAGATCTAATGGAAACACGACGTGTAGAAAAAATTCGAAGTCTATTTGTTAATATGGTGACCCAGTAACTTAACTAAATGTATAAATGCTTATGCATTCAATAAGTTATTCTCAATATTTTCTGTTCGAAGGAAGGTAGTAAGAACTTCAAACTTTTTTACGACCCTTTAGGGTTTAAGAAGCCGTAAATGTTTTATTTACTTGAAGTTTATAACGGACTTGAGTTTACGTTTAGAGAAAAATTATGAGAATTAAACTAAACGTTCCACTGAAACGTGATCTTCTTGTAGAAAGTGACGAAGTGCACCCGTTCTCCTGTTTTCAATTTGTAACTGAACTTTATAAATATGTCGCAATAATACGGTTAGTCAACATCAGTAACTTCAATAGAACATTACAGAAATCAGTTTCTGATTTCCATTCCGGTGCATTCGCCATTTTACAGAAAATTGAAAAACAAGGTTACATGATGGTGAAATGAGAATAGTTATTGAATATTCCTTAAAGCAATCATTTTGATTATGGAGTCCTATCATTATGAATCAATACGAATATAACCTTGGCTCTATAATTAAATTTCCCTAAAAATTCGTCACTGGCTTCCATTTTACCTTCTACTGTTCGATAGAGTGAATAATGCAATTACAAAGACAATAGCGTTAGATTAGGTATAAATTGCAACTTGAAAGCTTCTGATAAATCCAGATTTCAGAATATGCGCCTTTTACAGGAACGCTAAGTGCTTTGCACTTTTATTGTTCATTAGTAATTTTTTTACGAATCGCCAACCGGTATCTCTGATGATGAAGGACGTCATAGGGCACCGTTTCTTTTCACAATGTAGGGAATATTTTACATCATTTATACTTAATTATAAACGATAAGGTAACCTGTGACGAAACGTTTCCTTACGATCAAATATAAGAACTGTTGTAGTTATTATTTGATTTCAAAGTCGTAGGGGGAGTGGGAAAATTAATTATTTCCTAACTTGTATATTAGAAGTATTGAAATATTTGAAGAATTTAATTTCGAAAATTTTGTGATACGTCTTTTTCTTGATGGAATACACAAAATCTGTCACTGATTCCAAGAATATTTTCATATATATACAATAAACCAAGTTGACAGCCGTAAATTATCATATTATGATATAATTAACTATTTTATTTATCTCATTTACACGGGCGATAAACGTTTATTAAAAATATTAACGTGTTCATTCCATTTCAGATTTTGATCATTATATATTCCCAGGAATTTTGTCAACTGATTTATCGTAACACTTTTGTCTTCTAGATCGATAGAAATTGTCAACTGATTTATCGTAACACTTTTGAGCGATTGATTTTGGTCCGTTCTGTGCTGAATACAACTATTTCAGATTAATTTATGTTCAACGACAGTTTATTTCTGGAGCACCATTTTTTGAATGAATCTGTTGTTACTTTCGCTTCATCAATCACCTCTTCTGCACTTTCACCTGTTACAAGTAAACTTGAGTCATCCGCAAACATAATAGTTTTTTTGATATCGAATATATCAGGCAAATCATTTATATATACCAGAAACTATATAGGTCCAAGGATGCTTCCTTGTGGAACCCCTGTTGTGGGATATTCATCACTTGAAATAATGATCTACGACCATCAGCTTCTATAATAACTTTTTGAACTCTTTTTTCAGATAACCGTCGATAAGCTTCAATGGTATGCCTCTAATACGAGAACATTCAAGCTTGTTCAAGAGCCTTTTGTGGTTTACACAATCAAATGCCTTCGAGAGATCAAGAAACAGGCCCAACGTATTCTCCCCTCTCTCAAATGACTAAACAATACTCTGTATTAACTCGAATACAGCAGTATCCTTATTTTTACATTTTAAAAACCCTTGTTGTGAATTATTCAGTATTTTGAATTTTCTGAAGAAGTTCAGTATCAAATTTTGGAATATGCTGTAAGAAGACTAATTGGTCTATAATTTTTCATGTCTTCAATTTTCTCTATTTAACGTTTCTACAAATGCATCTATTGATAATTTCCTGAACAAAAGTTTCTGAACCTTACTGAGTAGGCGATTTCTAAAATGTTTCCGAAATATGTTTTTACCGCCTTATGATCATTCAAAAGGTACAGGACAATGTCTATCAGGTCTGCTAGTTTTTTGTATCATATGGCGCATTAATCTATCACATAGTTGTCTTCAGTGCCTTCGTGGATTAGTTCAGACAGTACTCGAATGAGCAAAAGTTTTGACAAAGTGTCCGTTTCGTGTAGACCACAGAACACAAAACAAACTATTCGTCACTCGACGTGTTATACGTTAGGCGTTCCATTGTCCGTCACTGCTATCAGATGCACCCATGAATTCAATTTCCCCAGGTCCTTTGTCTATTATGCTATCTCCGCATTTGCTTCGCAAACTGCGCTATTCAATTCAACAACTTTCGTGTTAATTCGACCTATTTCTGGCTTAACTATTTTGCATATTCGATTTTAACCTACTCCAGTAATCGAACAGTAGGCAGCTTGTTCCTTGAAGGAACATCCTCGGATATAGAACGAAGGGTGGTTCGGAGAACGGGGTTGGCGGGCGGTTCGGCCTTATATGGAGTTTTCCGCTCTGAAGGCTGCCTCGAATTTATGGCATATTGAAGTCGTCTTAATGCGAAAGTCATTGCGTGAATGATATTCATGAAAATCGGAGATAAAGCGAATCTATCAGGACCTGGAAACGTTTTGTGTGGCTATATAGACGTAATAATAGAATCGAAGAGAATGAAATCGAAGAATCTGAAGGAGATTGATGGTGAAAGGAGAATGAGTCATGAAGAATAACATATAATAATTTGGGAAAAATATCTGAGAATTCAGATTGAGATACGCAGTTATATAATAACAAATATCGTGATTTTTATGAGCAAAACCACTTGCCTAAATTCCACAAAGGCATCTCAATATTATTATTATTGAAAACATGATAAGAATGGAGGAAAAACATATTATAACTCAATTAGAAAATTAGAAAATGTACCCTTCTTAGAAAAAGAAGGGTACATCATACATTAAACATATGAAATCAAATAATACCAAATCTAAAATTACAACTGAACAAATTACATCTAATAACGCTTATAAAGGAAAAAACGTTCAAAACAAAACTTAAATGTTTTCTCGAGAGACACAATATGTGAGTAAGACTAATGACTTAGAGTACCTACTTTTGTAGGTACCTACTTTTGTAGGTACTCTAAGTGATGTTAAAAACAGATATATCTATGCCATTTTCGAAGGAGTTTATTGATGCGCCATGAACAATCGAAGAGTCTAGAGAGTTCCACACTTCAAAAACTCGAATAGTTAAAAGCGACTGTCGGATGATAGTTTTAAAGCTTTCGTGAGTGAGTATATCTCTCAAATCAATCGAAAAGAGTTCATTCAAGACTCTAAAGATGGTGATAATATCAACAAGCTTTCAGTCTGTCCATTTTGGTAATAAGGCCAAATAAACGCTGCTCGTAATTAGGTCTACATAAGGCATTCTAGTAGTCCTTCTCTGAACATTTTCGATAAGATTCTTGTCACGCACTAACACTGGGTATCGAATAATGGAACCAAATTCCAGCAACGATGGAATATATGTTTCAGAAATCGTAGTAATATTCGAAAACTTTTCCGAATATTTACAGAGATCTGTTTGCTTTTTTACACATCGCACTCATATGAAGAGACTACGACAAATCGTTCGAAATAACAACACCGAGATTGTTCTGTGAAACGACGAAACGACTTCTGACCCTTAGATGAAGTATGTCAGATTTGGGTTATTCTTGCCGATATGGAACACACTACACTTGCCGAAAGCACACTCTTGATGTACATAATATATATAGGGTGTTTTTTTAGAGGTATAGAACTTTAAATTGCAATAAAACAACGATGGATCATTCGATTGACAAGAATTTTTTTTCATTCGAAAGATAATCTTGTGGCATTACATTTTAAATATGATTTCTATCATTTGATCGCCATCGCAACTCGGATGTAGTCCAATCTTGACGTCCAATTTTTGATGACTTCTTCCAACATTTGTGTCCGTATATCGGCAATAATACGGCGGATATTGTCTTCCAAATGGTCGAGCTTTTGTGGCTTATCCGCGTAGACCAATGATTTTACATAGCCCCACAGAAAGTAGTCTAGCGGTGTTAAATCACAAGATCTTGAAGGCCAATTCACAGGTCCAAAACGTGAAATTCGGCGGTCAACAAACGTGTCCTTCAATAAATCGATAGCGGCACGAGCTGTGTAACATGTTGCGCCGTCTTGTTGAAACCACAGCTCCTGGACATCATGGTTGTTCAATTCAGGAATCAAAAAGTTAGTAATCATGGCTCTATACCGATCACCATTGACTGTAACGTTTTGGCCATCATCGTTTTTGAAGAAGTACGGACCAATGATTCCACCAGCCCATAAAGCGCACCAAACAGTCAGTTTTTCTGGATAATACGGTGTTTTGACATACACTTGAGAATTATCTTCACTTCAAATGCGGCAGTTTTGTTTTTTGATGTAGCCATTCAACCAAAAGTGCGCTTCATCGCTAAACAAAATTCGCCTATGCAAATCGAGAACAACTGCAATCTCGTTTTGGGCCCATTCGACGAATCTACGCCTTGTTTGATGATCGTTTGGCTTCAATTCTTGCACGAGTTGGATTTTGTAAGCAAGCAAACCAAGATCCTTCGGCAAAATCTTCCATAAAGTGGATGGACACAGATCCAATTCCTGTGCTCGATGGCGGATGGACTCATTCGGGTTTTCCTCAATGCTACGCTCTACAGTAGCAATAGCTTCTTCTGTACGCACCGTACGGCGTCTCTGGGGATGCGAGTTATCAATAAGAGTAAACGTGGCGCGAAAATGTTCCATGGTTAATCGAATTAACTGCTCTGATGGACGATTTTGTCGACGATAAAATGGACGTAGTGCGCGATACGTATTTCGCACAGAACCATTATTTTTGAAATAAAATTGTACTATTTGCAAGCGTTGTTCAGGCGGGAGTCTATTCATGATAAATTGCCAAACCAAACTGAGAATTAACAGCTGAGAATTAATTACTTCTCAGCTGTTAAATCGGTCACCATCTTCAACAGTAATGCCAACTTAAAGTTCTATACCTCTAAAAAAAACACCCGTTAGAAACATTAACAGACAAACAGATAGAAACACAAACACAGTTAGAAACATTGTATACTCTTGATAATGGGTTAACCACCCGAAATATATGTAGAGTTTCTAATATTTTTAGTGAAACTTAAGTATGCTTGTGACGAGTTCGAAAGAAATTTGATATTGGTAAAAAGTTTAAAAAACTTTCAAACCGATCGAAACTTATATAAAAATTTTATTTTTATATAAGTTTTTATATAAGTTTTTTAGTTTTTTTTATTGTTGTTTATTTGAATATTATTTTTTAAACAATTTGAACAGGTGACCTTTCATTTGACTACATTATGAGCGTTTCGTCGTTACAAAACTTCTTGAATTGGTTTTTGTTAATATCATCTGAAACAGCAGTAAAATTTCAGAATTTGTAATATCCTTTCAACCAACTTTCAGTTGGTAATATCCTTCAATAATGCTTACAAGATAGTTAAGTTCAAAATGGAAGCGTTTCTGGTAATGAATAGTTCATCAAGAGTTCAATACAGTTCCTCATTTATCTTCTAAATCAAATGATAACCCTATTCTGCTGAAATTGGTAATTCCTGTGAGTTTTTCAACGAAAATTCATTTATATATCCATATTCACAACAGAATATATCAGAATTCGATCCACAAAAGTGCCACATAACTTCAGAAATAGTTCTTTCAATTCAAGTCACGCAACCCTTAGTCATTTGTCGATTTTATACGTAATAATTTTGCGTTTCGGCATTTTCGCTCCCCGTTTTTACACTTTCCATAATAAAATGTCGAGAAGCCTGGCACTGTCTCTTGCTACCTCAACTTGAAATTTCTGACGTAAGAATGAGTTCGGTGATGAGCGTATTGCTCATTTCGATCAGAATTTATCATCATAAATGATGAAAATACATGAATTTGTAAATAAGAATACAAGATGGTCAGTGAAGCATTCTTCCACCCCTTCATGAAGAAAATTATATGACATCAAATTGAAATCTGTGGAAAAAATATAAAAAAAAGAAAGAAAAAAATTAAACACAAAAAATGAAAAAAAATTAAACTATTCAAATACAGAACATACAAGTAAAGACTTTTATGAAAGTTGTGTCATCTCTATATGTACAATGGTCTAAAAGACATTCAACAAAATCATAATAAAATATGGAGGTCCAATTGACGACTAGATATACGAAAATTAAGTCAACTACTTGAGTGTTTCGATTCTAGAGAGCAATAATGTTTCGAAAAAAAAAAATATATCGTTATTTTGGGAAAAATAAATATCTAAAGTTTGAAATACCAAAAGAAACAAAGAAATGAATGAATGAATTATAAATTGTAAATAGTTCTGATGTAATTGTTTTTATTCAAACACTCAAACTTTTGATTTACACTTTTATTGACGATATAGCATGACGATTTTCGTCGTTACAAACGACTTCTTCTAGTCAGTATTCCATTAGCATCTGAAGAAGTCGTTTGTAACGACGAAACGCGTCATACTATGTTGTCAAGAAAAGTGTGAATCAAAAGTCAAAAATTGTAAAATTAAACACTTTAAGTGTTTGAATTTTCGCTTATATTAAATATTGTGGGAAAACAGACTTGAGAATTGAAAAACAAAGTTTTAGTTAATAACTGTTCTTCAACTAATTGTGGCTTTGAAAAAACTCTCATCTATACGTCTTTTCATGTGATACCTAGAAAATTACCCACTTTTGATAATAAATAAGTGAAGACACACTCAAAAGCATCATGCGTCGATTTCTCACTTCTCTGGCAACAGTAGAACATACCGCAAAGCTCAATCAAAATGAGGGACATATTTATTCGGAATTTCCATTTGAATTTGAAAACCTAATGGAACGGAATAACAACAGTTCTTATGCAGATTTATCCGCTGTGAGGCGTAGTGCCAAAAGGCGAGTAGATATTCATTTTGAGTCATCCATCTTGGCCCTGGAAGGGTGAAAAATGAATAATTCTAACAACCGACTAAAGAAAACCCAGAAGAAAACTATTTCTACGTCCGATGCATATATTCATCTCACAGGATATACAGAAAAACACCCCACTGCAGATGCCGGAATTAATGAGGGGTATTCAAGGCACGTGCACTTTTGAAACACGTCTGTCTCTTGCTTTTCGGGAATTTCACGACGAATGCCATATAAAAGTCACTACTACCATCGAAATATATATAATACCAGAAATACTAGTTGATTTAATAGTTTTTCTGCATTCCAATTCGTCGATTTTTGTTTAATGTTCCAAATTCACTCACCATTGAAAGATTCAGCTCAATTTGAATATCACGTAACGAAATATCGTTGTGTTTTATCTATATTTTATATAACCTTGATTTATCTTACAATTTCAAAATGGTGGAGAGTGAAAAAAGTATATAGTTAGATTTATAGAGAATACAACAAATTGAAGTAAAAATAATAAGTACATGGGAGTTTTTGATGGTCAAGACCGGTGCTTACCGATTTACAGCTAAACTACAAATCCTATTGTAAAAAGTTGAATGGAAAATATGAAGGTACTAAAAATACACACAAGTTTTGTTATTCTCATTTTTCTCACATAACTTCTAAATTGATGTGAAGAATTCAAAAAACCATATATTTTATTTTTTATTTTCAGTTTTTACGAAACAATTTTTGTTTCACGGATTAGATCAAAATTTATGTCCCAAAAAAGCTTCAATTTTCTTGACAAAATTTTTGTTTCACGTGATTTTGACTTATTATCGAAAAAGTACCCCAAATTTCAATGAAAATTTCGCATCAAAATATCTGCTTTTCTAAATAAGTTGGAGAGCTTATCGTTGATAGAAGTCTCTACTTCCTGATGGTGTAAAAATATATTATTATGGCAAAGAAAAATATATGTTGAATCTTATAACATGCAAAAAATTCGTCACTTTTCCATTGAGGTACCTCAGTCTCAGGAGTATTTTTATGGACGATGCTGACCTATAACTTTCAATTGAAATAAACATCTTTTTCGATATTAAGTTAGAGAAAGATAAAGAATTTATATTTTGTATAAGAAAGATAAGAGTGAGGAACATAAAGAGGTAAGTTTTCACAAAATTTCGTGAAAAAATTATTATCCGTGAAGGACTAGATTAAAACGCAAAAAGTCGGTTTTTATTTCAAATTTTCTAATGAGGCTGGATAACAAAAGTTGTAGATCTTTCGATTACCTACAACTTTACCATTTAACTTTTTTACGTAGGACTTGTGATTTGCTGAGAATTAAGATAAAATATTTTCTACCCTCAAAAATACACCCTCTTCCATTTCCCGACCTCCAGTCACCCTCTTCCATCTCCCGACCTCCAGTCACCCAAAAATCATTTATCCTTTTTTTTGCTATATTATCTTCTTTTTCCGATGTGTTTCATTTCACTATAATTTTTTTGGTTTCAGAAATAATTGGGCAGGTGTATAATTCCCACGATTTTCCTCAATTTTGAGTCGAAAAGTGTTTATTCTCTATAAAAACATGTTTTTCTGATGAAATATATTCAACTGTTCATGAAATCCACTGGTGCCGAAAATTGGTGAAAACATCACGTAACGAAAAATCGTTATGTTTCTTCATATCGTTAATATCTCTATATGGATCTTTAGAGCCTTTAAACAAAATTTTCTACAAGATGAATGTCCAGACACACAATCAAACTTACAATTTCCTGATTTCCACGGAAAGTCGATGTGTGGTTCTGGAGAAAATGCGCTTCGTCAGGTCCTTTTTAATCGCGCAGAATTCCGACAAAGTTCACATGAAAAACGACGTCAGCTCGCATTGTCAGCGAACCAATTTCGTACCAATTAAGAAGCGGAGCCCCTTGGAAATATTGCAGGTGTGCAAAGGAATGTTTTCAGATGAAGACTTAGAAAATTATCGCGTTTTCCCTCACGCTTTCTGGTACTGTCATCAATTTTTATTGCTGTGTTTTCCAGAGGAATAGAGCTGTTTCCCAATTTTCATTCGAAACAGTAAAGTTTATCGTTGAAATATTTGCGAAAAGTTCAAACTATTTTTATGTATATGACTTGTCCTCATTTTCATCGATACTAGATCATTTTTGTGCTATTCAGGGCGATAAAGAATTTCTCCACTATTTTTTTTTGTATGATATTCTTCCCATTAACTTTATGTTATTATGAGAACTCATTGAAAAGCTCCAATTACATTTAGATTCGGCTAAAAACTAACGAAGTAAAATAACAATAGCAAAATATATTATTTACAGTTATATGTTTAAAACGAACTTAGATATGTATCAAAAAGTATTCTCTGTTTAACTGACATTAGTTCTAAACAATTGAGCATGCTTTCGATTGGAGTATAGCTATTACATTTCAAAATTTTTCGCATAGCTCTATTCTTGAACTTTTGTAGCTGTTGAGTTTTTACCTTACTCAATCCTAATAACAGAATGGAACAATATTCAAAGTGTGGCATTATGATTGACTTAAAGAGCAATAACTTCACATATGTCATCAGGTTTTTTCCAATTCTTTTGAGAAAGTTGATTTTCTGGGAGATTTTAGACGATATGAAGTCGACATGATCTCTGAAACTTAATTTCTCATCTAACATAACGCCTAAATATTTAACAAGTTTTACCCTTTAAATGTTCTGGTTTTCAATTTCAGTACTTATATTTTCGTTACTTTTTACCTAAAGAGTTTTACTTGTACCAAAAACTATGAATTTAGCCTTTGTTACATTCAGAAATAAACTGTTATCGCTTAGCCATTCATATATTGCTGCCAAGTCTGTATTGACATTATTACCACTAACATAAATCATTGTATCATTTGCGAACAATCGTATAGAGCATTTTTTCAAATGAAAAACAATATCATTAATGTACAAGAAGAATAGCAGTGGACCTAAGACCGTACCCTGAAGTACACCGAAATCAACTCCAATGCAGTCCGAAAAACACCATTGAACTTAACTTTTTGAGATCGTGAATGTAAATAAGAATTGAACCATTTGTTTACTAAACCTTCAAAACTAGTTTTATTTAGTTTTTTCGATGTAATTTTATGATCTACATAAAGTTTTGAATGCGAAACTTCAAAAGAAGTCCAACAATACTACTATCACTACCTCTCCATTATCCATAATACCATAGATCCTACATATTGAAAAAAAAGGTCTCTTTTCTCAGAACTCAGTTTTCTAGAGGAAGTTGATGTAAACACGTACAAGAAAACAGGTTTTGCATTGCACGATCAAGTAGAGGTTACCGATTTCCCACTGCTACAGATTAAGGCCTGGTCTTTTTATATTGGATTGGACTTCTGGGTACTCGACCGAAAGATAATATGATCTATGATCTTAACTATCACGTAAGTACAGAGCGTTTGCTTTAACTAGAAATGACAAGACTCAAAAATCTGGTAACTGGCGGATAAAATATCTTTCACTCTAACTGATAATATAGTTCAGGTATTTGATATATGATAATATTGTAGTGGGCTATATATAAATAACTTCTGGAATTTTTCAAATTTTTTCGAGAGTTCAGTGTGTTCATCTTCATCTTTATAATATTTTATCAATCGGATCCTTTTAAACAGCGTTCGATCTGGAACGGAAAAAAATCATTAATTATATACACATAGAAGCGAGAAAAAGAATGGAAATCTTGGATGATTTCAACATTGATTCACTCATAACTTTGGAGAGAACTTCTTCTTATCTCTCCTTCCTCCCTCAGACGGCCCCGATGGTTCATGAAATTCGAGTGATTTCGAACGAATCGCTTTTAGGAATATCTGGCAATTAAAATGTCTAACTCTCTGGCGTCGACAAGAATCGAAGAAAAGGAATCCAGTCGGCCGTATAGAACAGTCATTTGTTTCAGACCCGAATATTTCTTTCGTTTTCGCTGGGCTCGTACGATTTTTGCCGGCTAATGCCATTGTTTTCAGCCGTAAACTTGAAAGGAATCGTGATCTTCCATGTTATTTTATGCTTCATCCTAAGCTCTCCATATTTCTTTTGTATTGGCGGAAAGACTAAATGTTTGATCTTCTTTTATTTATAACTGAGGGGTACATTGTTTTTTCGGTTGATATGGGAAGTTGCGTGTTGTTTCTCGGAGATTTAGTACTTTCTCCCCCATTAGATAAAAAACAGATATAATTCAGATGCTACAGTTTGTTGTTAGTGGATTGTTATTGCCTGACACACATTGAATTTTTCGCGTTATATATTCTCACCGATTTTGTTTCGAGTTCTATTGTTGAGTATTTGAGTTTATTCACTATAACTATCAAAATATTAGAACTATTACATTATTCATTTCAAAAAATTGTACCTCGTCTAATGAGAGCTTATGAAAGTATTAATGATATGGAGTTCACAAAATATTTCTTTCATTATTACTGGCATTCAGTGAAAATTATTCATTTCAAAGCTATGGTGAAGCTACAATTTGTAGCGAATTGAAAAACAAATCCTTCAATCATATTTCAGTCTGTGTTTTTGTGAAAAATCATTTTGTAATATATCCACGTTATTCATGTCTTTGTATTAATTCTTATTCAAATAAATTGAATATTAAACTTTAAATAATTTATTTAACGACTGTTTCAGTACCAGAATATTACTTTTTGAGTTATTGAAAGCGACCAAAAGATATTACGAATTTGCAAATGTGAATCTAAACAAAATCATGGAATTTGAAAGATGATTCATCATGGACAGTCGTGACAGGGTGGGAGCGATAATCTTTTCTTCTTCGAATTATATCTAAATTTTGAGATCAAAAGTTTAACTAAAAGTTATCACTTCATTGATTGACTGTGAATTGTGATTGACTGTGATGTGTCGGGCGTTACGAAGTTCGCCAGGTTAGCTATATATATATATATATATATATATATATATATATATATATATATATATATATATATATATATATAAACTATATAAAGAATATTATTTGAAGCGGAAGAAAATTGAAATGAAATTGAACATTATCGGCATATCCCGCAAATTGGTAGCAGCCAATAAATAGCATTCTTTGAAGGATAAATAGTCACCTCACGGGCAAAGCAGTTTCCGAATTACCCAATCTGGAAAAAACAAACGCTTAGCCTAAAACGTTGCGACTTCTTTCAGAGGTTGTCTGTTTTTCTGAGTTTTTCTTCTTGTGTTTTTCACCTCCAGGTTCCTACAACTAGAACTTTGCTACGCCGTTCTGAGGAGAGCCAATAAGCTCGAAACACGTGTCAGCGGCTGCTACCAATTTGCGGGATATGCCGATAATCTTCAATTTCATTATATATATATATATATATATATATATATATATATATATATATATATATATATATATATATATATATATATATATATATATATATATATATATATATATATATATATATATATATATATATATATATATATATATATATATATATATATATATATATATATATATATATATATATATATATATATATATATATATATATATATATATATATATATATATATATATATATATATATATGTATATAGTATATGAAAAATATTTATATGTAAATTTTGAAATCGAAATTACACAACAAAAGTTTCAACCTCCACTGGGATACGAACCCAGGTCTCTCAGGTTTATGCCTACCGAGGTCTACACTTCGCGATGCAATTCTGACTATAAAGTGAAATTATTCGCGCTAACCATGCACGTACGGACATATTGTATATGAAAAATATGTATATGTGAAATTTGAAATCGAAATTACACGATGTGTCATTTCGATTTAAAATTGCGAAATGTGTAATTTCGATTTCATAACAGAATAGTATCAATATTCTGTGATTATATTGGGACGCCCCACCTTCTACTGTCAGCATATAATGAGATGAGATTGAATTCTCGCTTAACTCTTGGTGAAACATAATTGAATATTAAAATAAATTAAACTCTTGGCTTAATGTTTCCCGATTTATTTAACAATATGTATATGTTAGCTTATTTTCAAGACTCTTGAAAATGAGCTAACGCTCGAAATATTTTGAATACAAGTGTCGTTTAATATTTCCACGCATAGAATAATATAGCACCCACGCTACAAGTATGTGAATCAGAAATTCTCTCGGATTGTCCTAAAAAATGTCCTACTTCTTATAATTTCTGTGAATATGTAGGTAATAATATCGCAGGTTTTCAAACCACAAATATGGATTTTTATTAGCATGAACAACTCCAGATTCCATACAAAAGCTAACTACATAAACATATGTAGATTTATAGAAAACTGTCTGAAACATATTCCACGCAGTTTCAAAGATGCCTTGATTTTACCTATCCAAAGTGGATGATATACCGCGAATATCACTTTGTGTTTTTCACGCCATGTCGTTTGATCTGACATGTGAAAATATAAATCCAGGAATACATGAAAGAGGTAAATTCATGAATGTGAATACCAAAGAAAGGGATTTTTCCACTAGACCTCGCTCATCTCTGCAGTTTTTCTTTTGTATTTTTCGTACGAGTGTAGCTTCCGTAACAGTAAGATAAAATTATGCATGCTCCAAAAATTCTGAAAAAATTTTGTTACGACTTTTATTTCACACCGAGTTGTCAGCTAAAAGGAACACTTTTCCATTCTATATATTTTTTCAAATTGTTTAATATCCAAAATCGTGATTCTACAAAAATCATCCCATCTTCAAGAAAATTACAGAAATCGAGTTTATGAAAACGATAGAAAAAAGTTGAGCATGCATGTTTCGAAATAATTTTGTATTAAATGAAGATTAAATTTCAATAGTGTTCTAGACAGTCAGAAATTTCAAGAATATATGGCAGAATCCAAAAACTTGATTAATTTCCACGAAAATTGTTTGAATACATTCTATGTTTTATGTTCGGGCTACTAATTCGTTATCAAGAGTTCCATAAAACTCTCGATAATTCATCAAGAAATTATCCGCTCAAAACAATTTATGTAAATAATAAAGAAACAGTTGAATGATATTAACATTATCAATTTGTTTTAGACCTCTAATAATATTTGTAAGATTATCAAAAAAAATAAAAAAAAATCTCACAGGAATAAAACGTGTATGGTGTACAAGATTAACTGTGATAGCTGCGATGAATTTTATATAGGCAGAACTTTCAGGAATTTCCAAATAGGAATAGAATTTCTCATTTTGCCAAGCACTTGATAAAGGAAAGTCACACATTTGTTCAGAATTCTAAATATCAAATGGAGAGAACAAAGGTTTTTAATTGCTTCTTCCGAAATCGTTACAAATCAACAAATAAAAAAAATCAGGACTTTAGTTAATTCTCAATTAGATATTAGATTATTTATAACTAGCGACCCGCCCCGGCTTCGCACGCTGCAAACGCTACGCCCCGCAATTTTTAAATCTGTAATATCTTCGAATATATTCACTTAAATCATACGGTGTAAAGGGCCATATATATCTATATTAAATGAACAATGTATTCAAGGTATTTAATTGGTTAAGGATTAATGCTGTATGGGTTAAAATCGCTTCGAAAATTAGCCATTATTTGTCGCAAAAAGTAAATGACAAAAAAAAGTTATTGTGGTTTATCCATAAGAGATAGACATATACCATCACGGACTTTTCTGTAGACCTTTTCAATGTGTACAATACTTAGTACATTATTTTGATAAAACTCGTAGGGTTCAGCCTGCGTTTGCAATGTAAGCGGAAAAAATGTAATTATTTACGACATCACATTAGAAACCTCAAAAATAACAGTACTTCTCCACTATTTAGTGGATGTTATTATACATATAAACCTTCCTCTTGAATCACTCTATCTACTAAAAAAACCGCATCAAAATCCGTTGCGTACTTTCAAAGATTAAAGCGTACAAAGGGACAAAGGGACAGAAAAAGCGACTTTGCTTTATACTATGTAGTGATGGTAACATGTTCCTTATTCTCAACAGGTATAAAACCCAATTACAGAAAATAATAACAATGTTGAATACATAACTAAATAAATTCAAAAAAAGATTTAACAAAGAGCTCAATCTAATCTGAAAAAAATTGTTACTTATAACTACATTATACCATTCAATGAAATATTACAAATAACTCAATCTAAATCAATTCATTTTAGTCAACTTCGTTGTTCACATAACTCCTGATAATACACTATAATATTATATGGAGTCAAAGTGAATGTCACAATTATTGGCAACTCTATTGAATGTAGACTCCATAAACCAAATGGGGATTGTATTAGGGAGTTGGTCCTCAGGAGTCTCTAGGTGGAATAATTCTGTATTACGAGAATTTTGCCTAGGAACACGAAATTTCAAAGTGGGCCAGAGAGGAGGACAATCAATACTATTGTGCAGTAATTTGTATAAAAATTTAAGTGATAAAGTTTCTCTCCTGCTCTGCAATGAGATCAAACTAAATCGACTCAATAATTCGTCATGATTGAGTCCTCTCTGTGGATGAATTTTATCCTCCCTCCAAAGTAGGAATTTCAAGAACCTTCTCTGAATAGCTCCAAGATGGCGTTGATGGCAAGTGTAAATAGGATGCCAAATCGTGCTGCCATACTCCAACTTGCTACGGATTAGGATTATTAATAAATAGTCCTATGAATGTTGGGGAATTATTAAAATATTTGCCATTACGTATAACGAATCTATATATTTTCGCAGCAGATGAAATAAGTTGGTTGATGTGTGGGACAAAGGAAAGCTTTTGGTCGAAGACTACACCAAGATCTCTCGCATTATCAGAACGAGAGAGAACCTGACCACGGACGCTATAAGTCAATTCGGTCTCTTTTCCTTGTGAAAAAACAACATTACACTTTGACACATTCAAACTCAAATAATTGTCCTCACACCAACTAGGAACATGGTCCAGCGCGAGCTGAAGTTGAACACAGTTGTCCTATGATCTAACTTCATGATATAGCTTCAAATCGTCTGCGAACATCAAATGTGGAGAGTGAATATTATCCATCAGATCATTTACGAACAGAATAAATAACAATGGTCCAAGATTAGACCACTGAGGTATTCCAGAGGTAGGTATGTACTCAGACGTCTGTATAACCTCCAGCTGTACGAATTGACGTCGGTCAACCAGGTAAGAATGAAACAGGTTGGTGAGGCTATCAGAGAATTCAAATTTGTTGCGTAATTTCTGTACCAGGAGCGCATGAGCAACTCTATTATCAAGTATTGAAATCTTCAACCATTAACCTTCAAATTTGAAATTACTGAAAGCTCATTTTTTAAGAGGTTTGTTGTGATAATTTAGCATCTGTAGAGGAAATTGTACATCGAAACGCGTCATGCGTAGTAGTAGTAGTAATCTTTATTGAGGCGAAAATAAATTTCTTACAAATGATAGGATTTGACGAATCAGTCCTCCACTCCCACAAAAATGAAATGAACGTAAATTGAAAAATAATACAAAATAGTAGATAAAGATACATAATTAAAACAATATGAAACTAATGTTTGAAGTCTAATATGTATAAACTTCGTAAACTTAGTGATCAATTCACCATAAATCTAAAAAATACAAATATATATAATGCACAAAAAACAAGTCATAAAAAATAACTTATGAAAAAATGTGGTGAACATATTAAAGACTTTGGCTTTAAGTTCTCCAAATATTCGCTGACAGAATAGTAGCAAAATCTCAGAAGATATTTCTTGATGGTTGTTTTGAATTTATTGAAAAAGAGCTCTTTGAAATGGGAAGGTAAGATATTGTATAAATTATAATCTATGAAAGTTTTTTTTTGACTTACTTAGACAATGTTTAGTTGTTCGGATATTATTTGCACCTCTTGTATTGTGATTATGTCAGATCAGACTGTTTGATCAACGTATCTACATCGCTATGTATTTCTAAAAGAACGTTATATATCCACAATGTAGGCAAGGGCATTATTTCTTATTTTATAAATAATGGTCTACATGAATCAAAGTAATCAACGCCTGCCATTATTCGTATTGCCTTTTTCTGCAACCTGAAAACTACCAAGACGTTGGCACCATTTCCCCACAGAACTACGCCATAACTCAAAAATGAATGGAATAGAGAGAAGTATGTAATTCTCAATTTGATATTGCACGTTATAGTTCTGATTCGTCTAAGCAAATTATTTATTTAATATATAACGTATTATACGTATTAAACGTAATATACAAAAGAAATATATGAGAAAATTTGAATAAGTGTTTTATTATATATGAAATTTCTCGATTGGGGGACATTTGCAATGAAAACGAAGTAATTTAGCTCCGAAAAACTCGATAGTAATAAGTTGCATTGCGACTTTCCATTTTTTCAATTTTGCCATAAAGAGGGAATATATCAAAACGCTGTTGGGTGCCGTCATCCCTCTCCCTGGCGTCCCGGACGGCACTTTAAATACTGCAATAATCTTCAACATCGTGCAGCGACTTGATTTATCTATGCTATCGAGTACGGTCTGTACAACAAGCTTGCGAATGTCAGGCAATTAGAATTTCGTTTTCAGCCAGAATTGTCGAGCGCACAGTGTTTTTTTTGCATCTTAATTTGACTTTATACGACTTTCTTGTCGATTTATGAACAAGGTTAGATATTATACAACGAAATTTGAAAAACTTCAACAACGCGTGAATAATCTCTACTTTGATCAATTTGTTAGATTAATTTAACTGAAATTATGTATTCAAGTATGATAGTTGACTCTTTCAGTTCTATTCTATGTTAGTTTCAATTAGTTTTAATTCATAATTACGTAAGTTAAGAACATTGAAACTTGTGATTAGTAAAAATATTATGCTGGGGTATCGAGGTTTGCTCTCAGAATTTTTCACGTCTCAAATCAACCTCTACCATTTGTGCTACAACCTTAACAGCCTCCACAAAATAGTACAAAATCAAGAGACTCGAATATATTTAATTTGTGAATATTCAATCATATTGTATCTAGTTATTTTAATTTGAACATGTACGTTGAAATATTCTTCACTGGTGCACTCTTTGATAGTCTTCAGAATTTGTGGAATGTAAACAAATAACATACAGTACACAGATAATTTCGCATTCTTGAACGATAATGCTGGCAACATGCGAACATTTCTAAATGTGCTCAATAAGAAAAGCCAACGACTCTGTCTGAAAATTAACATCACCAAGACGAAGTACATGGTTATCTTTGGAGATAATTTTTCCAGTAACATATACTTGAATGTCTTGCAAAATGAAAACAGTCGAACATCTCAAATATTTGGGCTGCCTTCTTCTAGAAACTTTGATTCTGAATACAAAATTAAATGTTGGATAGAGCAAAGAAAAATCATTTCTAGGACTCAAAACGTCCTTGATAAGATAAACGTCTTAGACAACGAAAGGTTAGGTGTTATAATCATCCAGTTCTTCTCCAAGATATTGAAGTGAAGAAGCCCAGAGTAGTAATAACTCATCAAATTGAGTGCTTTGAAGGGTGGGTGGACGATTCCTTGCGATATCATGGATTGAAGACGTATGAAATGAAGATGTGTTTCACATGGATCAACTAGAAAATGTACAGTTGTTTCATCACGTCAGATGGAGGAAAACCCCATCTTGGGCGTTTGGTACGTGACGAAGGATACCACTTCCCACTCCTCATTTTACAGGATAAGATCGTGGGTGAAAAATGAGGAAGAGTCAGAAAGAGATTATCTTTCCTTTAAAAATTTTTCCAGTAGTTGAAAATTCAATACTTCCAATTACTTCAACGAGCTCCAATAGATCCACGATATGCTGGAAAAACATGTAATATCTACGCAGAGATTTGGAGAATACTTCAAGAAGAAATTTCGAATTGAAAGTTTTTTTTGAAGTTGGAGATCATCATATCTCATGGGATGTTGTAGTGGCTTGTGGGAACTGGTGAAATTCGGAATAGAAAGCGTTTTATTGATCGGTAGAATTCGAATTCTTTTCTAGGTGAAAATCCAGTAGATATTCACTATTTGTGTATGATATAATGAAGAATATCAAAGAATTCAACTATGTTGAAAAGCTAACTTAATTTGATTCGTTGTTCTGTATGCATTCAACGTGGTGGTTGAATTATTCAACAACTTTTTGTGAAAGCGGAGCTTCTGTCAGCCAGTGTTTTAACTTAAGAGTTTTCTCATTCTCCTCACGTGCTGGAAAAATGTAGTTCTTCACACAGGCGGAGATCAATGACTTATCCACACTACTTAGGAAGATAACTATTTGTCTAACGAAAACTAGCCATCAAGACGTGCAGATCAAGTTGGGATATCTCATACAGCAAGTAAAAACAAGCTTGTGCCAAACCTTGTTATCTAGACTCATCCGTGATATAAAAATGAGAATATATTTCTAAGAGATAAGTACCCAATTACAGGAAAATACATAATGAATAATGGAATACAAAATGTGGTGACTGAAAATATCGATAATAACATAGATATACAATAATGAAAAAAATAATAATAATAATAAAAAACGTAAAGTTGATTGAATGTTCGCTGATCTCTTGGTGAAACATTGCTTGATATATTAAATAAAAACACTTAGCTTGGTTTCACAAAATTTATAATGAATACTCGACAATTTGATTCGGGGTGTTTTTGCCCCATTTTCAAAAGTTAAACTGTAACAGTGTAACCAAACCAAGTGTTTTTTATTTAATATTTAAAATAAAAAACATTATCAAATATAACAATCTAAATCTATAATATCTCAATATTCAATCATTTAACTGAATTTCTAAACAATGAGTAATAACTAAACAAGAAAACAAATCACACAGAACTCAAACCAGAAAAAATCAAGATAATAATAATAATATTAATAATAATAATATTGATATATTTATCCCTTAGATATTACAACAATATATAAAACATTGTACGAAATAAAAGCCTTTAAGTTAAAATATAAGAATTCAACATATACCTATCAGTAGAAAAATATTATTTCAAATCTTAAAAACTAAATATTCCTTTGATTTCTCTTTTGAAATTTACCTCAATGGTTAAGATTTAAATACACATTAATGATGGAAACAAGTGAGTCAAAGTGCAAGTCACAGCAGTTTGATACCTGGTTTGCAGTAGAACATGCAAAGCTAAGCGGCGACTGCGAGAGAAGATTGGAGCTGTGGGTTTTTGAGTAAAATGTCTGGCTTATTCCATTGCTCCTCGGAGGAACAAAGAAATTAAGTTTAACCAGAAGCTCAGGACAGTCGAGATTATCACTGAGCAGATTGAATAAAAATTTCAATGCATTCAAACTTCTCTTAGTGTGGAGACTCCTAGTGTCAAACCTCGATAACAAACAAGCGTTACCACAACCCCAAAGTGGCTATAAACCATCCTCTCGAAAAGGCCATTTCAAGAACTTCTTCTGCAGTTCCTCCAGGCGGTTTATATGACAATTATACATTGGTCGCCAAACAAGACAACCATACTCAAGTTTGCTTCTCACTAGGGCGATAAATAAATGGACCAGTATTGAGGAATTCGAGAAGAATCTTGCATCACGGACGACGAAACCATAAACTTTGCAAAATGATAAAATGAATTGGTTGATACGAGGTATGAATGAGAATTTTTGATCAAATACTAGGCCGAGATCCTCAACCTCCAGAAGTCGAGTCAGATTAACACCTTCAATGTTGTAATCAGAAGTTATCACATTCCTCTTTCTAGTAAAACTCACCACACTACATTTCATGACTTTCAAGTGTATACAATTATTATTACACCATAGGCTGATATCATTCAGGTCACTTTGTAGCGTCAAAAAATCATGTATAGATAAAACGCTCTTATAAATTTTAGTATCGTTCGCATAAGCCACCTTGATGCAGTCCACCATCTCTAATAGATCGTTAACAAACAGGACAAATAGAAGGGGTCCAAGATTGGATCCATGCGGTCCTTCGGAAATTACTAGAAATTCTCTTGATTTGCAATTCTCAATTTGTACGAATTAACTGCGATTATAATATATAAAATTGCCAGAATAATTCTACAAATCGCGTAAAGGGCTCCGACGTACTCGAAGGCTTACGACCCGATTTGTCGCCCTAAATTCCCGGAATACTTGACCGTCCCTCTCATTAGAGAGACGCGATTGTGCACTCTCCGCAGTGCGGTAATTACATCCACACACACTCCGTGGTCGGAACCAGCTAGCGGCTTCAGGAGTGCCGCATCGCGCGGTGATATATATGCGCGAGTATAAATCAGGTCGCGAAATGGAATCCGACCGATGAGCATCTTATTTTCCGCGCACAAAAGATCCGGTTTTGGAACGCTGCCAGGGAACACAGATGTGCATATCGGAGTTTTCTGTGGCGCGGTCTACGACGACTTCGCTGAAATTATTCTATCGCTACAAACGAACTTATAATTAGTTGTCATGCAGTGGAATATGTAAATAACGTTTGGAAACTGACAGGTAGATGTCGACGAGCATGAAAATATTTATTATCTAGATTATACAGTTTCGTGCAGGTTGACTAGTTTCGTAAATTATTATCTTTTTTTTCTAGACGGTTTTGCTCACGTAATTATACGTTTTGAACGGATGGTTAGTTGGAATTTCTATCAAATCCTTCAAAACGGTTGATTCTTTGAAATGCCACGTTTACTCATCGAAATTTTGAACTATCCCCACTTCAATACACTTTTTCGTCCAATACTTGACCAATCGAGTGTAAATGATGAGAAAGACTTGAATTAATTCAACAAAAATTATTTGAAGCACACGACAAAAGATTCGAGTTACTAAACTATTATCAAGAGTTTTTAAGGTTAAATGCTACGCCTGAATTTCGTTGCAATTTTTTTATATAACGTCGTTGATTATTTGGTAAAGTCTTAAGTCGTCAATCTCATTGCTATCTTGAATTCTTCTACCTGATTATGACTGTTCTGATTTCAATAAAGTACCGATTTTTGGTAGAATTATTTGCCAATGATTTTTCGGTGATTGCTTCTGACACATCTGTGAATTTATATACAAAATTAACAAACAATGTTTACAAAACTGAATTCAGTCCTCTTGTGAACATTATACTGGTACAGAAATTAAGCAACAAATTTGGATTCTCTGATAGCCTCACTAAAATTTTTCATTCTTAACTGGTTGACCGACGTCAATTCGTACAGCTGAAGGGTATATAGTCGTCTGAGTTCATACCTATCTCTGGAATACTTCAATGGTCTAATCTTGCACCATTGTTATTTACTCTGTTCGTAAATGATCTGATGGATAATATTCACTCCACACATTTGATGTTAGCAGACGATTTGAAACTATATCATGAAGTTAGATCACAGGACAACTGTGTTCAACTTCAGCTCGCGCTGGACCATGCTGCTAGTTGGTGTGAGGACAATTATTTGAGTTTGAATGTGTCAAAGTATAATGTTGTTTCCCTCACAAGAAAAAGAGACCGAATTTACTGTGATTACAGCGTCCGTAGTCAGGTTCTTTCTCGTTCTGATAAGGTGAGAGATCTTGGTGTAGTCTTCGACCAGAAGCTTCCCTTTGTCCACACATCACCCAACTTAAATGATGTGCTGCGAAAATATTTGGATTCGTTATATGTAATGGCAAGTATTTTTATAATTCCTCAACATTCATAGGAATATTAAATACCCTAATCCGTAGCAAGTTGGAGTATGACAGCATGATCTGGCATCCCATTTACACTTGCCATCAACGCCATCTTGGGGCTATTCAGAGAAAGTTCTTGAAATTCTTAGTTTGGAGGGAGGATAAATTTTATCCACAGAGAGGAGACAATCATAACGATTTATTTAGTCGATTTAAATTCATTACTAAATGTAAATGACAACTATAATGACGTGAAAAGCGAATTCAAAAGTTTTCAGACATCCACTTTCTCACATCACTTCGAAAAAAGTTAAAATCGCATTACTTCATATTTAGAATATTTGAGATCACTCAGATTAATTGATTATTCTGATGCAGGCAATATTTGGTATCAAAGAAAATTATGAAAAAACTTGATTGATATCACACAAATAAACCTTTCATTTACGTGCAAATTCTGTAATTTTTGTTGTTGTTTTTTTGTTGATTGCATTTTACTGTTATTTTGTTTATTATTGAACTTATACATCTTCCTATGATTGAGTGGAGTATTTTAAGCTAGATTTTGATATGTTTAAAAGTCATTGTATGAATTGTATATTTATAAAGGCATATTATCTTCTGTTAGAAAATCATTGAATACAAAAACATAGTCATTGCACATGTCAATATGTATCTGAAAATATTTTAGTCAAATTGTTTGTCTCTTGATTCTCAATATTCACCATGACAACTGTGAATTCTTATCTGACGTGGATTTGTTATATTTTGAACATATCTTTATCGAAATCGGTACTAAATTGAAGACTTCAGTTCTGTTTATCATTATAAAATTTACAGTAAGGAAGAAGTAGACCAATGAAGAATTATGGCGTAGCTTTTCACCCCGAAACTCGCAGTTAAAAGATAAACCACGATATGTTTTAGAAGTACTTACATCATTCCAAGATCTAGTGAGGTAAAGTATTAGCTGACGTTCACCAGACTTTTGCTGGTCAGATCTTTCCAGCATCGGCAAAATACGTGAGCAATAACTCTTTCAGAATGGTTTCTAACTTCCTTTACACATATATTCCCAGCATACGAATCGACATACTGAATTATTGAAATGTGTATCAAAGTTTGTATTAGCTCGGGAAAGAAATAAGCAGTAAATTCTTGCTCTAGTTGGAAAATCTCAATTCTGAAACATATTTGCCAATTAATATCGCGTTTGCAGTTTCAATAAAGCAATTATTGAAGTTGTTTTACAAATTGGGAGTTTGAACTTTTATTAAGTAAAAGAAACTTACGTTGAAAACCTACACATTTTTCTATATAACAGCCGTTTACATATGTTTCAAGGTTATTGCCTATCGTCAGAACGGCGTAGTTCAAGTTAAAGATGATAGTACTTGAAGAATATATAAAAAATTAATATATAAAACACGAAACACTGTTTCGTACCCGTTTTATACACCCAAAACATATTGGGAAGAGTCAACACAACGTTGCAGACGACAATGAAATACCGTCCGGCTTTTGTGAGACTTTTATAGCTTCTGGAAATCCCAGACAATCTTAACGATAAAAGAATTATTCTAAGAATTATATTTAATGCAGGTAAACTAAAATTAAGTAAAAGAAACTTACGTTGAAAACCTACACATTTTTCTATATAACAGCCGTTTACATATGTTTCAAGGTTATTGCCTATCGTCAGAACGGCGTAGTTCACTTGAGTGAGTTCTTCACTTGAACTACGCCGTTCTGACGATAGGCAATAACCTTGAAACATATGTAAACGGCTGTTATATAGAAAAATGTGTAGGTTTTCAACGTAAGTTTCTTTTACTTAATTTTAGTTTACCTGCATTAAATATAATTCTTAGAATAATTCTTTTATCGTTGAACTTTTATTTTTAAGAGTTCTGCTTATTCGGTATTACACGAATAGAATTATAATTGTTTAGTGCTTTTTTCTGACCTTTAAGAAATGGGAAGACATTTAAGAGTTTTCCTTCAACCTCATAAGCAAATCTCCTTTTTTTGTCAGTATTCAACCAAATGTAGAAAAATGAACCAAAAGTTAATTACCAAGAATCAATTAAAGTTTTACTCTAACCAAATGTCCTGATTGCTCTCGTTTTTTTTTTATTGCGCGTTGAATGTGTCAAATGAAATTTGACTAATGTCCCTCAGTGGTCATTTCGAGGAATATATTGCCATGCTCCCCACTCAGGGCCATTATAATTAAATTCCTCAACCCCTGAGGATAGATTTCGGAAACACAATTATCGTGTGACAATTCTATCAATTCTGCAACAATCCTACGTACCAGAGACGCCACTTAGTGCATTCAATAATCCCGAATTTGCCAGAAGGGTCTACAATAGTCACCCTTAACAATACCTAGTTCCTATAAATTTCCGCCCTAATAGCAATGCTACTTGCTCAAGGCAGCGGAGAGGAACTACTCTGCTTCATGTTTCATATTAGTGCAGATACGGAATGGACAGATGCTGTTATGCAGACCGGAAATAAATTCTACTGCTATCGCTATTTCTGATTGAATTGCTCTCACAACGAAACGAATCATAATTTGTGTATCTGTAGATTCTTGGAAAGGAATTTTCTTGAAGCAACTGATGCCTAGATGGTGCTGCTGAACAAGAACCAGATATCATTAAAAATCGGGAAAAGAAATAGTTGAAGTAACTGAAAAAACAATGGAGATCATGATGTGAACAAAAAATAACGAAAAATCAATAAAAATTATGAAACTTCGAAAGAATAACTCTTATTGTGAATTGCGTTTTCTTTTCTTTGAAGTTCTAATGAAATATTCTTTCTGTTCATAAAAATTACTTCATTTTCAATTTTTTCAGAAGTGGTATTTGTCATGCAAGTTTAATTTGCCAAAATTTTTCACTCATAAATGTTAGTCATTTATTTCAAATATTTGTTGTTCGTTTCTAATTAGTTTATTTTCTTAACGTATTCAAACAAAGATTTGTCTGATAGTGGCTGTATTTTGTTGGGTAGAAAAAAGGTGTTCTCAAATTTTAAAATTTACCTTTTCCTTCCATTTTTTCATCTTAAATTTTTGTGGCTAAACATTGCCGGAGCAATAGTAATTATACAACTTTATTGAATCTCATTACAGTGGTTAGTTAAACATAAACAATCAAGTAAAAGCAACGTAAAACCATTTCAAAAAGTGGTGAATATTGGCTTTCGCCAGTCTTACTATTACCTCCATAGAGCAGTGTTTCCAGGTGGTCCGCGGACCACCAAGGGTCCGGAGCTATGCCAGAGGAGTCGTTAAGTTGCTCAGAATAAAAAATTAAATTTCTTATGATAACAGATTGTTGGTTTTTTTTCGTTTCCTGCATGAGCAGAGTTTTAGAGAACGCAACTTTTACGTCTAGCGTCTGCCAAGAGTCAACTGATTCTAGCACACTCTATCGCAAAACTAGAATTAGATAGATTTTTTTGAGGAGTTTTGTTATACTAAACACCCAGATTTGAAGACAAGGATTCTAAGCAATAATCAGAAATTTAACAATAACAATGAGGGCAAAATTGAAAAAGTTTCAAGGTCAGAATATTTTTTCAATAATAAATGTCAATGTTTTTCTGAGTACCAAAAATAAAAAACCTATAAAAAAATTTTTAATTTGCCTTTTTGAGTCACTTGATACAATGGTACAAATACACAATATATATGACAATGTAGTATTTGTTTTGAATTAGCAGCCACGTATAACTTATCTATTAATATTGAGGGGGTGCTGGCATGGGGTCACTTTATAATTTGAAGATTAAGAACTGATGGGGTCCTTGTCACAAAAGCGGCTCGATGAGGGGTCCTACAGAAAATTTTGATGGGAACCAATGCCATAGATACAGTATAACATTCCTTAGAATGTTTTGATATTCCTTTTTTCTGTTTATCCAAAAATAACTTCTTCATTTTTGCCGTGAACTTTCATAATTTCATAATTTTGTATTCTTCATTGAGTTGGTTCAAATATTGAGAGACCAAGTACTAAAATGTTGCTTCAAGCTTTACACTATTATGTTCTGGTATATTTATCAGAATTTTCTCAAAATATGTTCGACATTGTAATTTATTTCTAAAAACAATTCTGTCGGCCAGATATTTGGGGTATTATGCTGATCAAATTTCTTATATAAAGAAATAAAATTGTGACTGAAACCTTAAGTCCATTATCTGAATTTCATTGGAATTATATATGTGACTTATATGATCAAAAACGTATGCAAGTATTTCGTAAAAGTTGTAATTCGCTTTTGAGTTTTACAGTTAAACATGAAAAATATGCGGATTACGTAATTACACCGTGACAGAATCAAGGAGTTTATCAGATATAATATTGATTAGTTGTCAGATATATGTTTAAGTGGTGAAATAGTTTTGAAATATGTATTTTATATGTTTTTCGAATGTTAATTGTTGATCCATTAACAGACCGAGATTTTCAACTGTATTTACAGTTTAATTATCTGTCTGTTTAGAACAACATCCGATGTGAGAGAGTTTTTATTGAGAATTGATTAGGAACCAACGAAGATAAGTTGTGTTTTTTCTACATTAAATTAGGTGTTTTTGAATTTTGAAAACACCTTGCTCGTTTCATTTTTTCATCCTTATTTCTTATGGATCAAGATTACGTTTTACATTGAAGAAATATGCATCTTCTAGTGAAAAAATATCTGCCCGATAAAACGTTCAATCACTCCAATGCCCAACAAACCTCAAATTAAACACCTCAAATTTCCTGGAAGAAAAAGACAATATTCCCACAATATTCGCCGTAAATAAAGGAATTTTTATTATGCGAATTCGAGTATGAATTTTCAATTACTACGCATAATTTTCTTTCTAATTTCGGGGCAGAAATTATCATTTCCATTCATCCGGCGGCGTCACGAACCAACGCGTGAAATTTTCAATGTCGGCCGCAATTCTGGATGTCTTTTCACCGGCTTCCGATTTCACCCTTCGCGGATTTTTCTGACGCAGCATTACTTTCAAATTCCACGCGCAATCAACTCGAGAAATGGTTTAAGGAAAGAATGACCGAGATGGATGAATTGTCCGGAGCTGTCGATGGGTTCCGGCAGATTCGGGGTTGCTGCAAATGGGGTTCTATCATGAAATAATCCGGAGTCAATTGTTGAGAAGTGAGAAGTAGAGACCTCTGTGGGATGTCATTATTTCAACTACTTGGGCCTTTGTCCGAAACCGACGATAAGATCATAAAATATATTTACAAGAAACAAATAACAGATAGATGCGAAAGGGATGAACTATCAACTACGGGGCTACTGTGTGATGTTTTCTTCACCCCTACTCTCAAGTAGGGTATGCAGAAAATATAACTAGGAAAAACAAAGAGTACGGTACCACTTATTATTTTGATGAACGCACAATTTCTCAATAAAAAGTTTCGTATAATTTTTAGAAATAAAATACTTTGAGAACTGTCTGGAGAATTATATTTACGAGTTCTAAATTAGATTCACAAATCATACTCCCGATTAGGCTTTGAAAAAAATATCACGAACTACAACAAACAAAGAAGAGGGTATCATTTATTTTTGTATTTTGAAAACAAATTTGTCAATATGAAAGTTTCGTATAATTTCTAGAAACATTTTGCAACTTTGAGAACTATCTGGACAATTTATAGATTCGTGCCTTGGCTTATAGATTTACCATCAACCTCAAGTTGATCTCAATGGTGTTTTTGATGTAGTCATGCACTTTATTTTAGAAGCAGAGATTATCATATTGAACGATTTGGCTGTACGGTTGAACTGGTGTAGGAGGCGCTGTAAATCGTCTTCATTTTCTGCAATCAGCACAGCGTCATCGGCGTAACATAGAATGGATATCTCTTTGTCCCCCATTTTGTAGCCCCTCATTCCTCTTGCTTTTTTGATTATCTCATCCATGATGATGTTGAACAGAAGGGGGCTTAACGATTTTCCTTGACGAATACCACTTCTCACTGGTATCTGCGTGGTAAGCTCCCCGTCTAATCTTGCCTGGATCTTGTTCGCAGTATGAATATTTTCGATAGTCTTTATTATATTACGTGGGATTTGCCTGTTGTAGAGCAGATGAATAATGTCTGATAGTTGGACCCGGTCGAAAGCTTTGAGTAAGTCAATAAAGCACATAAATGCTGGCTTATTATATTCTAATCCTCTAATTTTATTTACGAGAACCAAATTAGATATTACTTGTGACAAAAATAAACGTGATTTTTGTTGAAGGTTGAGTTGAGCCTAACACCACCAATGTATTTCCATCCAGATACTTGCTTGATTATACTGGATGTATTCTCCTAAACTAGAATGACATTGAGAAACTCAAAAACATCGATTTTCCGGTAAGAAAAATCGGCAAATCGAAAATCGAATCGGAAAATCTTCATGGAATTGAAAGAATTAAACTTCAAAAAACTTTCAGTTATCTTCAAAAATTTGTTCCGAATATTACTGAAATGGCTTTATTCACTTCTTGAGCGTAGTGACCAAAATTCACAATAGTTTTAGAGCACATTTTATAATACTGTTTAGGATATGAAAACAATTAATGGTAACACTATGAAGAGAAGATGAATTTTTCAAATTGAAGGTTTATTAAATCAGAGAAAATGAAGATGAGTTTATTAAATTGAATAGTAATCATGATTTTTCATCAGGGAATAGTGATATACATCATTCCTAAGCGAAAAACAACTCAATTTGAGTACTCACTCTATCATCAGAGTCTCTAAATCTTCAACTATTTGCCGTCGTATTTAAAATTACCTAAGGCTCAATTCTTTTGAGATATTTAAGTCTTTGCTGTTGACAAAATTATACCATATTGTAGAAAAGTACTTTGATGATTTGAATGTTGTCATAAATGTATCAACCACTTTTTTGTAATATGTTTTTGATTATTTCTACTATGACTTATTCCACACAATGTAAAATTGTTTCGAAAGATTAATATTTTTGAATCGATTTTTCTTTTTCAAATGTCGATTTATACCATTGTGAATTTCACATAAAATTGAAGCAATATTTTTGTTGAGAACTGATTGAAATATCGGACTCAAAACTGAATTTAGAACTTTTGTGGTCATTCTTCGTAGTTGTATCACTCCATTTATTTTTTTTCGAATAATAGTAAGTTATTTAATTAATTAATAATTACAGAAAATAATAACAATGTTGAATACATAACTAAATAATTAAAATGAAAAAGATATAACAAAGAGCTCAATCTAATCTAAAAAAATAGTAATTCATAATTACATTTTAACTACATTATAGCATTCGAAATTAATGCTTTAATGTATAACTACGTTATAGCATTGAATGAATGTGAGGAATATTCCACAATGAATATATTTATTGTTATTATATAATAATTGACTTCTGGAGGAATACTTGATTGTAGGAAATTTATTGACGAAATATTTTTAAAATCTATCGCATTATTTATATTCCTCAGCAAAATTCCACTTAAACAAGTGTTCAATACAACTACCAGTAGTACTGAACTCTTAATAATAATTGAGTATCTCGAAACACATCTTGAGTCAAGGAAAAAGTCCTTCGAATTCATTATGAATATCATTAAATTAAGTAAATACTCTTTTTAATTTTTACCTTTTCAATAATTCAATTCAATACTTCTGAATTCATCTATTTTATATATTTTTACAAAGAGTTTTACTTCTGAAATTAGGTTAACACTCCGAAACAATTGTTAAGTATTTATTATAAATTTTGTGAAACCAGTCCAAGTGTTTCTATTTAATATATTAATATATGTTTCTCCAAGAGATCAGCGAATATTCAATCAACTTTATTAATTATTTTATCCTGAGTTTAACATTTTTAGTAATCAATTCTCAGTATTAAATCAAACACTAAAATGAAAATTCAAAACACCCCTATAGATACCATATAAGTTAGTGCTATCGAGTTGTATATATATCGGAAAATTATTATCTGTTATTCAACTTATCGCACCTGATGATGATTTCCGTGAACGAAAAATTGCGAGGGCCCGAAAAATGGCGATAACTCCCCCAAATGCTACAAAAAATGAATATAACATATTGACGTCCATCCACAAGCTGAATATTAATTCCGCTTTAGCCCTTATCTCATTTGAAAAAATGAAAAAGGGAAGGCCGGTGCTCTCGGTAAACGTCAGCTCAAACTCAACTTTCAACAAACAATGTGCATGCGTAGGGGTCACTTTGTTGATAAACACACACCCTGAACATTTTTACTGATAATAGATACTACTTCTATCACAAGAAGTGTAGGCTATATCTTCTACCTTTATACCTAGTCCTACATTCTCCAAATGTATCCTTGAGTTTAAAATTTTTTTTTCTGGCATCTAGGTTTTGATGGTTGATGAGACATTGTGAACACAGTTAGATATTGAATTGTAGAAAAATGAAAATTTTTATCTTCGTAGTAAGTTAGGTGTACCTCAGGGATCAATAATTGGTCCCCTTCAGGTTTTAAGAATTCAATGTATGTTTTTATCTAGAGAAATTTTCCTGGTGGGCGACTAAACTTAAGATGTTTGTATAATAACAAAAATAATAATAATGTTAATTGTGAGACATTCCCTACGTTGTACATGTTACATTTCAATTAATATATTAATCAAAACTGAGAGGGATGCTCACAAAAGGTCTGAATTCATTTTTGGATCTGATCTTCCATTGAGTCCTCGAACAATTATATATGTTGAATTTTACATGATATTCGTAATGGTAAAGAACTACATTTGGGAAAAGAATAAGTGACCTCAAGAATTTTAATCCTCTTATGCAATTTCATCTTGTGAAGTATAGTCGTAGTGAAAAAATTAACAAACATATGATACAAAAACTTGATTTATACATTAATCTACATTCGAATTATCAAAGTACTTTGACACATAGTATGCCTTTGTTAAAGATGACTTAACTCTCTTCGAACAAATAAGAATTTAGTACTTTAATTATGTAGCTACTCTACATAATTAGGGTATTCAATATTCAGAAACGAACTATTCTTTTTAATATTAAGTATTAATTCAAATATAACCGAGTAATTTTTCGATTTTCACTATAATTAATTCAAAATATGACAATATCGTTTCGCTTCATCAGATGTTGATGATAAACTGGCTTAGCATCGTAGCAACTGATGCTAAGCCAGTTTATCATCAACATCTGATGAAGCCACTGTGTTGGCAAAACGATACTGTCATGTTTTGAATTAGTTATAGTGAAAATCGAAAAACCATTTAGTTTTATTTAAATTATGTATTTAGATTTTCATCAAGTATCGGTCCAATCGATTAATAAATTTTAAGTATTCATCGACCAATATTCTGTAAGTATATCTTCATTTTAAATGATTCTTTCAGCCTGACTTGTTTGTACATTTATAGATGGTTATTGTTTGTTGAAGAATGTTTCTGTATATTTTCAGTACAGTACCCTGAGGATATAAATTTCTGTATGACTGTGAACTCCGAATGTTTGAAACCACAACAGTTGGCATGAGTTTCGAGCTTGTTGACTCGAATTATAACCTAAATCTTCGTATAATCATCACGGAGCGTGCATAAACTGAATTAAGGAGCACACATACATACATCCGCCATTATCGGGCTGTTTCTCGCGCGGCCGCTCGCGATAAATGTATTAGAGGACAGCTCGGAAATGCGAAGGAAATTTAACTGTCATACTCGTTTAATTCAAATATAACATCTCCCAGTCGCCGGCACGAATGGCTTAATAACGAATTTTCAAACGTATCATCTGTGGAAAATGGCACTGTCGACTGTTTTATTGTTCAAAGAAGATAACGAAATTTAAGCGTTGTCACGTGCGACATGGCGAAATTCTGTGCCAACCATGATGGCGTGTTTTGTAATTAGACCGATTGTTGCAATGGAAGATTTCACTTTATTGTAACATTATGTGAAATTATTAGCTTCAACGTTTTGTTCCTGTTTCTGCTCTGGTTTATCCACAAATATGACGTTTATTTCTTGGAAAACTGACAAACGAAATGATAATATTTATTAGAGGAATATTTGAGCAAAAGAGAGAGCATGATTATAGATTTAAGTCTGTTTCCTGGTCTTCCTTAACATTTTAAAAAGGGGTCTAAAGGGTCTCCTAATAAAGAAACCAAATTCAATATTCGGCTATTTCTGACCCTCTAGAAAGCGAGGCTTCGAGGGCATTTTCGCCCTAGCAGTTACTCAGATTTTCCGGCTTTTCTGAGCCTCTCATTCTTCAGAATGGACCGATTTGCGACAAGAAGATTATCAAAGAACCCGAAAGATTTGTCACTTTCACGTTATTGTTATCATTTACAAAAATATACGTGTTCAAAGTCCCGGTTCGAAATTCATTGTTTTTCCCTTCAGATTACGATTTGTATCATTGAGAAGGTATTTTCATTCTCTATGAATTGAATGAGAACGCTTGGCTTACTTTCACAATTATCTTGTTACTTAACAAGTTTCAGCAGTTTAACTGAACACCTAATTTCCAGACTAACATTTTTATATTCTACATGTTGACTTCAATCATGGCCTTCTGAAGAGAAGTAGCCAGTGAGAAATTAGGAGAAAAATGTCATTAATTCTTGAGAACGAAGAAATCCGGACAGATGAGGTTACAGTTAATATTACAGTCGATATTTAGGAAGAAGAACGTTATAATAGCGATAAACTGAAGGTGAGTCAATCATTGACCTGTGGATTTTGCCATCGCTGTTAATCAGAATGTTCCAATGGCTCTAGATTATTCAGAGCTTTTCCTTTCATCTCAGCAGCAATTTCACTGAGTTTGAATGTATGAATGATTTTAACACAATGTGCTGAAAGTGCAGGAGGACTATTATAGTGTAATATGGAGAATTTATGTTCTCTTCTTCTGGTTTCGATGGTCAGTCTAGTTGTGCCTATGTATTCTGCGATGGATCACAATCCGGACAACGTATTTCATATACTCTTCCTTTTTCCTTCATCCTTCATTGTTTTCATTATTGACTTAAACTGAACCTGAATTTCTTCTGTTCGTGCTGATGTTTGGAATATTGTGCTTTCTGAATCTATTGTAAATTGTATCAACTCTTTTTATCTTAGCATCCGATAATTAACTAGTGTCTATTTGTGAACGATTATCAGACATAATTGTTTGACAATTGTTTGTCCTAATCTGTAAAATATATCATAGTATGATGTAAAAGCATAACATCCCTATGTCTGAGAAATTCCTCATAATCTCTAAGTCAATAATGACATTCCTGCAAGACTTGCCTGAAATTAACATCTCAAACCAATTTTCCTCTCGAATGAAGAAAGGAACAGCACATCCAAAAAGAGGTCACTAAAGTCAATTTTCCACACAATAAGGATGAATTCCAGACCTTCTACAAAAATTATTCAGAGCAAGTGTCGCATCCAGAATAAGAATATAAAAGAAATCAAATATACGCTCCGAGTTCGTTCCATTGCTGTCAAGTCGAGACAAAAAATCACTGTCAGTGTCTGAGGGAGCCGGATAAAAACCACCTTGAATATTTTACAACTTAGTTTCAGATAAATTGTCTCATGAAATATACAAAGAACAGCTTTTACGTTCGAGAAAGCGCTGCACTATGTCCTAGTGGAAAATGATTACTATTTTCTAGCATCTAGTCTGCAATGAATGGCGTTTGTGATCTCACGGTTTCCGACTCCTTTCTCTGCAGTTTGCATTGGAGATGCGGCATATCAGTTGTTCTTTGTTTCAGAAGTAATTTCAGCCTTTCAATATTGTTTCTCTTGGAGTTATCATATGAGCCATACAAACCTACAACAAACGGTTTGTTAAATACTAGATATCAAGTGCAAAAATATGTATGAAGTGTATTTCTCAAATTCATAGCTTGCACTAGACGAACCAAATTTTATTTTTATCCAAATGACATATTTGTTGAGCAATGGTATTTTTACACCCCAACAGTTAAATGGTTGTTTTCTGCTATAAAGCTGATTCTAAAAACTCTAAGAGTATTCATAACTCAAGATGCCATTATGACTTCGTCTTGGAGCTTCGCTGCATTAGAAAAAGATTCTCATTCCCTGGTACATACGCTTATATATCGGTTTCCGACTCTTTTCTTTGAAGTTTGCATTAGAGATGCGACATATCAGTTGTTCTTTGTTTCAGAAGTAATTTCAGCCTTTCAATATTGTTTCTCTTGGAGGTATCATATGAGCCATACAAACCTGAAACAAACGGTTTGTTACTCAGTAAACAGTAGATACCCAGTGCAAAAATATGTATGAAGTGTATTTCTCAAATTGAAAGCTTGTACTGGCGAACCAAATTTTATTTTCATCCAAATGACATATTAGAAGGTACAATAAATCAATATGTGATCTGATAGCTGAGCAATGGTATTTTTACACCCCAACAGTTAACTGGTTGTGTTTTGCTATCAAGCTGATTCTAAAAACTGTAAGCGTATTCATAACTCAAGATGCCATTATGACTTCGTGTTGGAGCTTCGCTTAAATTGTTGAAAATATTGGAAAAAGGAAATACTGCTTACTGCATTAGAAAGAGATACTTATTCCCTGGTACATACCCTGATATATCGGTTTCCGGCTCCTTTCTCTGCAATTTGCTTTGGACATGCGGCATATTAGTTGTTCTTTGTTTCAGAAGTAATTTCAGCCTTTCAAATTATTAATTCTCTTGGAGTTATCATATGAGCCATACAAACTTCAAACAAATGGTTTGTTAAACAGTAGATACCAAGTGCAAAAATATGTATGAGGAGTATTTCCCAAATTCATAGTTTGTACTAGTAGACCAAATTTTATTTTTATCCAAATGACATATCAGAGGGTACAATAAATCAATGTGTGATCTGACAATTGGGCAATGGCATTTTTACATCCCAACAGATATGTGGTTGCTTTTTGCTATCAAGCTGATTCTAAAAACTTTAAGCGTATTCATAACTCGTGGTGTCATTAGGCTTCGTGTTGGATCTCCGCCTAAATTCTTGGACGCAAGCAAATATTGGTTGCTGCATCAGAAATAATATTCATTTCCTGTTACATAAGCCTAAATATTAAATTTCTGCAAATATAGAACAGTTCTACAGAGTTAGAAGGCAAAACACAGTCTGTGGCATTTCTTGACATACAAAACGTTTTTGAATTATCTTCCATCTCCTAGGAAATCTCAGAAGTTTCAATCTTAGTCCCATATCGAAAGTATTTTGTATACATCAATCTGATATACAAATTCCCATTTTTGGAACTCCTATTTCTGGAAATAAATTTATATTCATCAAAAACTGTGCCAGTCATCTCGTATTTGTTCGTTGTATTCCAAATGTAATTGATTCTATACCGTTGATAAATTTCAGTATCATCTACTAAGTTATCCTCAATATTGAATAAGAAAACGAGTAATCATCGAAATACAGCCAGAATTGAAAATAAACAGCAAAATAATTCGAACACTTATAGTACAGTAGCGTAGCTATTACCCCTGAAGAGTTTACGACTATTCTGCAGGGTTGAACATTAAAGAGTTCATCCTATAATCAACCCCTTGAGGAAACACAGCACAAAAACGTGCTTGGCCTTAATACGATAGCCGAAATAGCAGTAGAGTAGTAGGTTCCATTAAAAATTCGATTTAGTTATGGAATTGGTGGTGGAAATTTAAAGATCTCTTGAATCTCTGATTTATAAAGGTGTGCTCTCAGAATTTCCTTTTCTATTGAATATAAATCGTTAGACTGAAAGGCTGATAAGACAAAATGAGATTTTCTGATATTATTTTGTAGACGTACGCAATGAAAGGGAAGTTGTAGCGAAGAGTAAAACAAATTATATGTTGTACAATTTGGATATTTTTTCTCCGAATTTTACAAGTTTTAAGGGACATTTGAAAAAAAGTTCATTTAGGAGACGATAATAATATAATTATCAGTTTATATATAGTTATCCTTTATGATGTATTTCTTTTTCTGTAGAAGTAAGTATTTTGTGTTGTAGATCAAATGAAAACTTAATTTCTATAAGATGTTCCTAAAAAGTGTATGACAAATGTCTATAAGACAAAAAAATCGAAAACTTTAGTTTATAAGTAACATTTTTGATATATACTCCTCTTTTATGGAACAGTTTTAACTGTCTGTTGAGTGAGCTCATGAATATAAAAATGAAAAAAATTTTAAAAAATTAAAAAAGGTGGTTAATCTCATTAAATTTGAACAAATTTTTTTTGTTTAAATTTTGTTCTTCTTTTATGGCTGAATTCCTAAGTTGAATTCCTCATATTCCATTTGAAACATATATTTATTCGATGCTCTTTCATTCTCGTCGAAATACCATATTCTTGACAATATAAGGTGAGGCTGATGATATAATGGAATGATGCAATTTGTTATATTCGAGCTCTGACAAATTGAATGTTTTGTTTATCCAGTGTGTTCATTCCCGAATAACATTATAAGTAGCAGAAAAAATATTCAGAATAAAATAAATGCTGTAATGAATAACAGAAGCTACAATTGAGGAAAATCAGTTAGTTCTAGAATACCTCAAAATTATTTCTCTCAATTACTAGATATAGTGAATCAAAAATTTTCAGTTAGACTGAATTGACTACAGGTGATATCAAGATATAAGAAATCAATCCAAATTTCATTTAATACACAGTTTAAATCTAAAAATTTTTACAAAATCTTTTCATTATATCGAAAATCGACATAGACGACTACCAATTACTTAATTATAAAAGTGATTCGATACGATTTCAGGTTATAATTAAGAGTGTGTTAACAGGACTATTTAATACCCTAATCCGTAGCAAGTTGGAGTTTGGCAGCATGATCTGGCGTCCTATTTACACTTGCCATCAACGCCATCTTGGGGCTATTCAGAGAAGGTTCTTGAAATTCTTAGTTTGGAGGAAGGATAAAGTTTATCCACAGAGAGGAGTCCATCATAACGAATTATTTAGTCGATTTAGTTTAATATCATTGCAGAGAAGGAGAGAAATTTTATCACTCAAATATTTCTACAAATTATTGCACAACAGTATTGATTGTCCTCCTCTCTTGTCCGCTTTGAAATTAAGTGTTCCTAGGCAAAATTTTCGACCTATAGAATTATTCCACCTAGAGAACCCAAGTACCAAATCGCTAATACAATCCCCCATTAGGTTTATGGAGTCTAAAATGAATAGAGTTGTTAATTATTGTGACATTCACTTTGACTCCATAGAAGTTATTATTAGGAGTTATGTGAACAAAGGAAATTGAGTAAATGAATTGATTTAGATTGAGTTCTTTGTAATATTTCATTTAATTCTATTATTTAGTTATTAGTTACTCTTTTAGTTTTTTTAAATTAGATTGAGCTCTTTGTTATATTTCTTTCATTTCATTCATTTAGTTAAAATTCAACATTATGTTATTAATTTCTGTATTCGGGTATTATACCTGTTGGAGGATAAAGAATTTACTATTATTATTACTATTATTCTGCCGCTACAAAAGCGATGGTCCCTCTATAGGACCCTGCTTTCCAACATAATGACAATACGTGAAATTTTGTTCTTATTTTGTACCTAAAACATCATTCAATTATTTCTTTTTTCACAGACGACACATATTCACGTTTCTCCACCTGACACCAAAGTTCAAATAAAATGAACTAGCTTTCGTTTACAGCGCAAAGACAGCAACTAAAGTGAACCCAAACAAAGCCTATTTTATTCATGCTCACATGAAAAGGAAGTCTGCGTCTCGCCGTGTGAAAATCGTGGCAACTTCCGACACTAATTGAGAGCTTCAAGTTTCATAGTTTTAATAGTCATTGACGCGCGTCCAGGTATCAAAACACGTCCACCAAAAAAGGTTAGATCGTGTCGAGAGCCACCAATTTAGGCTACGTCATCGTCCTCGACACTAATGATAGTCCACTTTACCAGCCAGAAAGTTCGCACTATTTCAAAAAGGTTAGAATAGGCTAGTAGAGAAAGTGTGTAGATGAATATAATTGGATGGTAGGTTGAAGAGGAAATACGCGAAAGTTTCATAACACAATTAATTATTCTGAAGTTTGAGGCGTAATTAGTGGCTAGACGTTGTTTTAAATTCGAAATGTACGCAATAGTGACGTAAAATCAATGCATCTTGTGAATCTGTCATTATATCAATGATAAGTTTCTTCCGTTAGAATTTGAATCTATTCAATTTAATTTTCTGAATGAATATCGATTGTTGAATTATGTGTTATATCTTTCAGATGCTCCTGAAGACACACGACGTTTTTCTTTCATCATATGAATGATATATTAATTATGGTTCATAATTTAGTAAGCAGTAATCATTCTTTGAATATCAACATTTAAGCATCACTTGAGAATTTTCTTGGATAAATAATATAGTTTCTTTCGCTGGTAAATTATTCCTTCTCGTCAATTTTTTAATGGTTTAGTATTTTTGTTGTTATTCAAAAAAAATTCAAGAAAAATTGTACTTATCTTGATTAAAAAAGCTTATGGATAATAAACATCATTTTCAGTTGATTTTCGTCATAAATTACGTCAATATGTCCTGATATTTTTGGAAAGTATTAAGGTGCAAAAACATTTTGATATTATCAAATCGAAATAAAGACAATTTTTCCCATAATTAATTTATTATCTAGGATAAATTAATTGAAATATTCCAATGAAAATATTGATACAAGAATAAAATAACCCAAAAGTCTGATTTCTTGAGATGAAATTGAAACTTATGAAGGAATTATCTCAAGTTTCCATGTAAAATACATCCAAATGTGCCACCAACAGTTGATCAAACCTGAATTGAAAAGTTGTATTGTTCGTTACTTGATATCTATAATAATACATGGTATCTTATAATATTGCATTGAAATATTTAATGAAAATTGAAATTTCAATATTTTGCAATGTATGACACCTAGGTTTCGCTTATCTCTGGGTGGAAACATTATGTTAAAAACAATAAATTAAAATAAACTCTTGACTTAAGTTTCACTTAATTTATTAAAATTTCTACATTTGTTTAGAAGATATATTGACGATATATTTTGTATATGGACTGAAACATATAGGCAATTAAATTTTGAAATTTATGAATTCTATCTATACTTCAATTAATTTCACTCTGGAATCAACAATCAATCAAGCTATTAGCTTTTTGGATTTACACATAAGTCATTCCCTTCATTCCCTAGTTTTTGACATTTACAGAAAACCAACTTATTCAGACATATTAATACACAACTCAAGTTGTCAGTCGCAAAAAATAAAAATGAGCCTTTCATTCATTAGTTCATAGATTACTTTCGGTTCCGTTGTCTGCTGATAATTTTAAAAAAGAAGTTTGTATAACAAAAACAATTGCTATTAACAATATCCATTTTATTGATAACCCTTCTTTATTGATAAACTAATCAAAAATAAACAGGGAAAGATATTATTACAAAGAATTTTTCCAATTCACTTAGAAAAACTACAAAAAACATTCCATTCAATTAATGATATACCTAACTTGAGCAATAGAATTTGTAGAAGATTACATAAAAATAACATGAATACAATATGCACCAACAAAAAGATTGTTGGTAAATAACAAGGACAACTGGACTTATTTTCAAGAAATGGTGTTTACAAAATATTTTGCAGTAAATGTGATTGTTTTTACATAGGTCAAACTGGACGTTCTATACCAAAAAGAATCGATGATCCTAAAAAATCAATACTTTGTTAACAATTATTGAATAAACCAAATAGGAGTTTTTCTGAACACTGCGTTAAACATAATCATTTCTTGAATCCCAGGAAAACAGAAATAGTACACTAAAGTACTAAAGGCAAAAGATTAGATACTCCTGAAGTCTTGGAAATTTCTATAGCCAAAAAGAAAAATTTACCTATTTGCAATGACCAGGTGGATTATTCCGTGGAACCAGTGTTAATTTCTGTGGTTTAGGATATATATGTGAAAGCTGTACATTTTGAAATTCAGTAATTTGTATACTCTTGATAGTGGGTTAACCACCCGAAACATATGTAGAGTTTTTAATATATTCAGTGGAACTTGAGTTTTTATTAAGTGTGTTAATTTCAATTTATTGATTTTGCAATGTATCCTTGCAAATGTAATGTAACCTGCCAAGTGGTTAAAAGATTATTCACCACGTTTCATGAATAAATCAAGGAATTATCAATAAAATGTATCAAAATGTTGAGATGAGTTGACAAGTCTCGTCTTCTCATTACGCTGTTAAAATTTTGTAGAATTATCAATAAAACCATGTCAATTCAAGTCGCATATATATATATATATATATATATATATATATATATATATATATATATATTATATATATATATATATATATATATATATATATATATATATATATATATACATTTTTAAAACTGGTACGACATTATGATACGATAAGAAAAATATAAACAGGTATATTGTCACAATCATTAAAATTCCAATTTAAACTCAACAACGGTGATTTAAATATCATGAATAAATCACTGGGCTGACGTCTCACAGATTGATACTTTCATTAATGGATCAGTCCATATCAGTACCATACGCCCCCGTTCCACGTGTAGGCAACGGAACCTGGATTGTAAGAATGTTATCCAGGCTTCGAGAAATGATGATGCCGCCCAGGTAGTCCTATTTTAAATTCGTTATCAATGAGTGCAATGTACGAGGAATAGTCATATTTATGAAAACAGGGTTGCATTAAGTTCTCTGACTATAATTTCAAAGTATTCGAATACCTCAAGTTAATATATTGATAATTCACTATCATCAAAACAACTCAATAAATTACATGGAAAGTGATCGATACATTCGACATATAATAATAATAATATAGCAGATCTAAAATGTTGCATTTTACTACATCTGACAATTGGTTAATAGCCCCAATCAAACGCCATGAGTATATAACGTCATATTTTGTTAAATTTTCATATATTTTCGTCAGAAAGGGTGAGAGGAGTGGTTTTAGTTTTGATAGGTTAGGTTGGTACTCTTTCGGCTTACTGTTAAGTAGGTCTGATTGTCATGTTGTGTTGCTTGGAACATTATGGAAAGTTAACCTGGCTGTGGAAATGAAAGTTAACTGATATTTTTGAAAAATGATCAGAAATCAATTATCATCAAGATAATAAATTCTCAAGATCTCAAGACGTGTTGAGTCTTTCATAAAAATATATACCTTTTATTTTGTGGAATTTACATTTGTAAATTTACCTTTTTTGATGGTAGTTAAATTCTTCTGGCATTTTTTAGTTATTTTAAAATTGTGAACAGAAGAAATAACCTCCAGGGGATCAAAGCACGTGTTTTTGGTATACAGTAAATTGCACACTACATCTTTGCGTGAGTCGAGGTATTTTCCGGGTATTTTATGGAGTTTTGATTATGGATTGATGGAGGCTTTTATGTTTCAGAGATTTTTATTTTTATTTCCACCTTTACTTTCCCTTCTTTTGGATTTCGACGTTTTTTTTTTTTTGAATACTGGGATTATTCAGAATCACCATTTTGAGAAAGCTTGGCAGAATAGATCTGTGAGCCTAAACCTGGAACTTGAGTACGCTTGGTGGGGTGAGAGTATAGTACATTGTTTGAAGAGACAATTGATATTTGAATTTTTTAGTTTTATAAACTTCGAATTTACTTTGATTTTATGTGCAACCTATATATAACTGTTCAATTTACATGCTGAAGATTCCTTTTTATTTAAACATTCATTATATATTTTTTGTTGTGACGATTAAGTCATTATAATAAATAATTAAATAAAGAATTAATTTATCTTTCATTTGTTTAAATTTTTTTTGCATTTCACATTTTTAATTTTTTTTTTGTATTTAATTTATGTAGATCTATAAAAAATCATATCATCATTTATTGAACCAAGTGCATATTATTGTTACGAAGAACTGAGTTTAGAACTGTTATATCTGGTGGAGTTGTTGTTTGATCCACAGAAAGCAATTGAATTGTACGAGTACCAAGAACTTTCAAACCTCTTGCGCTTGGCATTCAATTTTTCTCACTCTTTTGAGCCACTTCATCTTCACTGTAGCTAACTGTGGTGTAGTACAATTCATTTACTTTCAATTCTCATTTAGCAGTCACTCATGTTTTGAACCAGAGATTAATAGCAGGTATACATCTTGTGTGTAAGATTGTAGATGTAAACAAATCTATAACTAGATAACAAAAGTAGGTTATAAGTATTCAAAAATATTTGTATAATTAAGCCAAGTATTTTCAGTTATACGATACATTTGTGAATGGCCTTCCAACATAAATATAAATGATACTCGAAGAACAACAGTATTTCTGCACATATAATTCAATTTTCTTTATCCAGTCTTGTAAATTGAACAATTTCAAGAAAATATTTTTCTTCAATAACTTCGTTGTATATAGTGTTTGTCAGCGACAAACTACGCATTAATCTTTTTCCACTCATTCTTTTATTGATTGTTTGAGTTCCTAATACATATTTCAATCATCTGAAGTGAGTTCAGATGAATTTTGGAATTGTTGAAGTGATGATACTGCCTGCAAAATCAAAATTCACGTCTTTATATCGAAAATGAATTGAAAAAAAAAGTTGTGAAGTGAAACTCTAGGTGGAAGTTGTCTATATTATTTATGGAAAAGAATTTTAATATAATAGTTCTTAATTAGGAAATACGTTTGTGCCGTGATAGATCCATGTGGCACTCCACTATTCCTACATTCAGTTCGTAAGATTCAGTTTCGTTAACAGATATCAGTTCTGAGCATGTGAAAGACATATAGACTAACAAATCTTCAGATGGTCCCTAGATACTGACCTGGACATCAAGGTACTACAAAATTAATAGCAACTCTAATTCAACAACACTGTTCAATTAATGCAATCGTCTTATCTTTTTGTTTATGAGAGAACTGGTCTTCGGTCCAGCTCGATATATTTAACTGTTATCTTGTTGGTTTATTTATATTCTTCCCATTCATTTTAACATCGATTCGTTTTTTAAACTCCTTGTATAAAAGTGAATTTTTACGATAATTTTTTTTTTTTTGAATACTGAAGAAGTTATAAATCTTTGAATAATCTGTGAAATAATTCTATTTCAGCATGGGATCGATTATGTAATCAATCGATAATTTTGGATTCAAATTGAATTCACATAAATTTAAAGCTGTTACCGCACTATAAGAAATTGTTGCAAATGGATTGTAGACTAATAATTTTGGACTGTCCTCACGAATAGCAGATTTACTATTATTAGTAATAATAATCATTATGGTTATATTTGTTGAAATTAATAATTGATGAGGCCGATACTTGATGTAAATCGATAAACGTAATAAAACAATTGTTAAACTGATTTACACATATATTAAAAATAATACTGCATGACGTACGTTTCGATGAGATTCGCCTTTTCTAAATGCTACGTGCAGACTAATGACAATTTCTCGAATACATACAATATATAAACTTAAATACAGAGAAAACAGGTAGATAACAGGTGGAAGGGATGAATTCATACTGAACTACTATATAGTAAATTAAGTAATTTTGAAAAGATTGAGAAGGGGGGCTTGAGGTATGATCGATTTGGCTGTTCAAAAGGTTGCCAGAATATTTGTATTTATTAATTTGAAGTGATTTAAATACAGAGAAAACAGGTAGATAACAGGTGGAAGGGATGAATTCATACTGAACTACTATATAGTAAATCAAGTAATTTTGAAAAGATTGAAAAGGGGGCTTGAGGTATGATCGATTTGGCTGCTCAAATATTCTGGCAACCCCTTCTCAATCTTTTCGAAATTACTCAATTTACTATATAGTAGTTCAGTATGAATTCATTTTTTCCACCTGTTATCTACCTGTTTTCTCTGTCAATTGTCATTAGTCTGCACGTAGCATTTGAAAAAGGTGAATCTCATCGAAACGTACGTCATGCAGTATTATTTTTAATATATGTGTAAATCAGTTAAACAATTGTTTTATTATTTATATTTGTTGATTTATAATAATGTTTACGTGAAAATATTCCACATTTTTTAACATTATTCATTTGAATTTTAAGAATGGTTCAAAGGTTTTATGGAAATCTTTTCGAAGAAATGTATCTCTTCAACTTTTTAAACAAGATTTCAGGTCTGCAGATCACTACGTCATCTGTAAGTCAGTCTCAAATTCTTTGATGAAAAAATGATTTCTATGATTAGGATGAGAGCTCAAATTCTATGTTCATTTCTCTTTCGCATCCATGAATTATGAGGTAATATGGAGGAATAAGGAACAGGAATTTAAGTCTCTATAAAATTAGCGATGTAAATGAAAAGAATTTGTACAGAGTTTAAGACTGAAATTAAATGACAGAATTTTCATCAGTTGTATCAACTCTTGATAAAGGTAAGTAGCACAAAATATATATTGGGATCATTTTGAAGTAACTGAGCCAATTTTTTCACTACCTGTCATCCATCAGTGTTTCACAGTGTGTTACTCAAGACGTCAGTTGACATTACTGTGTGAATTATTTCAGTAGTGCAATCAATGTGTCCTCTTCAGGCTAAAGATCTTCGACATACCAGAAATTCGATTCACTTTGATGTTTGATAAGACGCCATTAAGGAAAATTCAGCCGTTGCATTACAAATGCCTGAATCGCATTATCAACGCCCCGCTGCGACGTCGGTTAGAATCACTCGTATGCGCTAATGCATCTACAAGCCGAATTAGAATTCACTGAGATTAATATCTCAAGACCTAAACCTGACGTCGACAAAGCCAGAAAGCTGCGCCTCTGATTCACATCGAAACAATATCGATGTTAATGAAACACACAAGACCCTGATTTGGCTATGTAATGAGCTTTCAGCGTTTCATTCCAAATGTATATACATCAGTAACCATTTCCAGCTCAAGTGGCGTTTTACGACGTAGACGATTCTCCGGTTTTCAATATGGGCAAGGAAATGGATTTCATGAGGTCTTCGCAGATTTGAACGTTCTCTTTCTTATTGTTGTTCCTTTCTTCAACGTCAGTAACTGTATGCTTTTTCTTTATAACCTGCTTTCTCTTCTTTGACGATAGGATTACTGCAAATCTATTCAGAGATCTCTCTCTTCTTCTTCTGTTCATGTATTCTTCCCATTGCATTCTGATATGTTTTTCCTATGCACTTCACAAGTACTCCTGTCATTTTTTTTGTGTTTAGTAGATGTCTAACGCAAGTCTTTCATTTCGAAAACATAAAATTTCCTTCCGCTTCTAGCCTTTCCTGAAAGTGTGCTATTATAAGTTATTCAGTAGTTTCGTGCCTAGTTGTTATTAATGTTTGAATTATCACTTCGTTTCTTTTGAAGTCTTTCTGTACTTCTTCTGACTATTACGTACTATCCTACTCATTATTTTTTTGTTCGGTCTAAAACTTTCTTTGTATCTAGTATATTTTCTTACTAGTGGAACTTTATCGCAACAAGGCTTACAATTTGTCAGTTTTCATTTACCTACCTCTTACCTTTCGCTGAATTTGAAAATGTATATTTTATGAGAGATTTATATATTGTAGCCTCCTTCGATTAACGGTAAACTCATTTCTATATGCCTATCTTTTGCTCATGTCATCAGGAATGTCATTCGTCACGTACTATGTTTTCTCTTCCTTTCCATCTATCTTTTCTACATTCTTCTCATGTTATCACTTCATGTTCTGTTCATGAGAGACGTTCTAGCAATTTTTTAAGGCTTATTATCCTGGTAGCCAATACTCTTTCAACTTTTCAAGTAACCAGTTGAGGCACTTTCTTGCAAGTCACTCTCAATTTGATTCATGAATTGGTAGCTTAGTGTCAATATCTAGAAAGGTATTATTCCACTTCCTATTCATTCAAGCGTCCTATTACACTCAGTGCTTGATTCTTTTGGTGTCTTACTTCCAGTTTGATAACTATGGTTTCATTGAAAACCAATTATAATTCAATGTACTAATCTACTCATCTTAACTTATGAAATCCGCCATTTACATTTGGAAATTGTTGCGTTCAATGATGGAATTCGTGATAGTATTCCATATCCTTCAGTTCATGTAATTGAACAAATGGGAAATTTTATTGGTATGCCTTTCATAAGAACTTTACTATTTACTCTGCACATTCAATGTGCAGAGAAAATGCGAAGAGCATTTAAAGAAACTCGAAAAGAAAAAGAAAGTCATAAAATTATCAAAATTTGAATTTATTTATAACGAAAGGTACAAATGTCGAAAACAATTTCAGCATTACTACAAATACTTTCATATTCTTCCAGGTGAACGTTCTCCATCTGCTATTGAATTGTCAATGTACCACCACAGCTGCAAATAAACAATCTCAAAACGTTACACAATTTCAGATGACTGCTTTGTTTTCAGATTCTGGTCAAACTTGGAGACTTTCAAATTTCACAAAAAATACATTTCGCTAAAGCAAGTTTGAACTAATTGGAAGCAGTGTTATTCTAGGAATACAAAATTATTTCAGAGAAGACATTGTTTTGGAAATATCTAAACGTTTTCAAATTTGTCATGAAATTAACAAAATATATTCCCATAATTTTTGTTCATAAGAAATTATTTTCTGTAGAATGAGCGAAAAGTGAGAGATGTGTACGATATATGTAAATAAGTGATTGAGTCTTGAACCAAACATCCAAATGTGAAATATGAGCATAAGGAAAATATTTAAAAATATCACCTTTCTGTACGGTTTAGTTTCATAATCTCTCCAGTTTTTGCCATTTCTTATCCAAACCACCTCTGGATGATACATTGCAACCCTTGCAGTGTACGATATCGCAGCTATAACTCCCCCTCCCACTATGAATAGAAGTGGAACTAGCTACAGAAAATGTGAAAAATCTAAGTGTTGATAAAAATCTCGAAGATTTATTACTTACGGAGAAATTCTTCTTCAATGTTGAAATTTTCATGGTTTCTTCAAAAATTATAATTTCGAGAACGTCAACAAATGTCATTCAATTAAAGGCAACTGAGATTAACACAGAAATATTCTGTTTTAAATAGTTTCATAGATTTCATTAAAATTATGTCAAAGTTTGATGAATGAGAAAAGTTAGTATAATAGAATTTTATTTGAATGAGAATTATATGTCAAATTTGAAGATATTTTTGTCCATATGAATAGGAACAATCAATTAAGAGGTTGACATGATTTCACAATGCAAATTTAAACAATTTGTGAATTTTCAGAATGGAATCAATGAATTTTACTGACATTTTCCATAATACCTAATTGATATAGCGGATTTATAATGAAATTGAACTATTGTGAAACTCTAGAATTCAATAACACATTCAGTTCCCATTGCCAAAAAATTCCGAAATAATAAATATAATCGATTCATTCAAATACGTATAATCTACTCATCTTTTCAACAGTAAATGTCAGATTGAACCAAAATTCACATTTCATTTAGCCCCCAATTCTGGCATTTTGATGCAATGAATACAACCGTTAACCCCTGAAAGAATAACCTTAATAGAAAATTCGACCTTTGAAATTTTGATGAAAAAATGACCATTCATAAGTTTCACTTCGTAACCACCAAGATAACAAAAGAAAGGGTACGTCATTTCTTGGAAAATAATGGGTAATCAATAAATTCCACTTTCTTTCTAATCCATTTCCCAAGTTAAGCCGAGAAGCCTAGACCAAGTAATTTCAGGGTTGAATTCCAGTATTTCAGGTCTTAATGAGGTGAAACATGGAAATGAAATATTTCTATCTGGATACACACACGTACCTACAATTTGTCTGTTCAAACAATACTGATCGAAAAATTTAAAGAAACGGTAGGATATTCAGCAGAAAAATTGAAACCAATCAAAGCAAGGGGGACTTAATGAGAACGTTAATGTTAGAGAATTTTGAAATGAATGTTGCACTTGATGGAGCTATTGTTTTGTTCTACATGGAACTCATCAGTGTCTCTTCGATATATGTTACTGGTGATGAACAAATTACATTCCACAAGCCAAAGAGCGCCACGAATCTGGCGTTAAACTGTAGATCCATTGGGTAGAAGCTATTCGAACATATTTAGAAATAGATTAATGTGAAAATTATTGAATTTTTCAAACTTTTACGTCTGCAGACTATCTCATCGTAAGGAGGTTTGCAAGACCTTCGGAAGTGTTCCGTTTTCGTGTTCCAACAGCTACGAAAAGAAAAATCCAAAAAGAGAAACGATTTCCTCGCGGCCAGACACTCGAGTATCAAATGAGGTTCAAGTAATACGAAAGACAGGGTGGAAAAAGAAAAGGCAATTTTAACGACAAACACCCTGCGTTATTAATGAACATCTCGACTTGGATTTATTAATCTGGAGAAGAAAAAATGGGAAGATTATATGTTCCATTTGAGACTGTGTCTCGTACAACGTGGTGGGAACAAAGGCAAATTCCCATTAGGTTGCCTGCAGAACTTCGACTTCTTGATGAGAAAAAATGTTTTAATTTCTACAGGAATCCGGATCCCAATAGGCACCAAATTGAAAATTATGTACATAATTCCCGGATAAGTTTACGAAGGAAAGGATTCAACCAGATATTTAAGTTTTTCCGTTTTTATTTCGAATTATCCAAAAGTCCCTCCAGGGCCGGCACCAGCTGCTTCGTCGCCCGGGCAAAAAGATAAAAAGCCGACCCTTCATCCCAAAATGCATAATTTGACCAAAATCCTTCCTACTCTTGTTGCAGTGGCCAAAAAAGTTCATTTTCTGTTCGAAACATTCAAAAGTCTCCCCAGGGCCGGCGTTAGCAGTTTCGCCAATCTGAACAAAAAGGAAAAACCCAGTGTTATAATATAACAAAATTCATAACATAACCAAAATATTTCCAGTTCTTAGTGGTAGAAGAAGAAGTTGCTATTCAAACTGTTGAAGTTTGTCTTCTTGGAAATGCTAGTTAATCAAACTAGTTAACTGAACAGTCCATTTTGGCCCTTTAAGGTTGACACCTGGAAGGGCCTAGCGCAGACCCTCTTCTCTCACAAATATAGTCAGTTTAAAATGAGATGAACAAAGACAAAACAACTTCCAATTTTGAGCTGTCTACAAACATGCTCGAAATAAAAGCTAATACCTTAATTTTTTTTAAATAATACATATACGAGAGAATTCCGACGGTAATTTGATTTCAGCTGTTAAAAATCACGTTTACTTCTGTGTTTTACTGAGAAGAGTCTATTTGGTTCGTTCAGAAATTGAACCATTAGTTTAAGGCTTTGGACTATGCGAAAATTTTATCACAGCGATAATAAAAACTTAGGTGCAAATGTGAAAGATCGCTGAATTATTTACTATTAGTTGGACCGGGTAATTTCGGACAATTGGACCATCTATTTTCTAGTAGCGTCATAAAAACACGCATTCGGTGTTATTGCCTTGCAAAAATGCATTCACAAAAATATCAATTAAGTAGCGCTAACTGCACGTCGACAAATAAAAGTTTGGTAATTTAGAGACTGTGATAATGTTCGAGCTTGCAGTTTTGCCGCATAAAATTGATGTTTGTTACTCGATAATGCACATAGCATAGTCATCTGTACTAGATTTATGTTAACTGCTTTCCTGCAGAATATTTGTGCTTGCTGTGTAGCTTTTGTTTTGACTACGGAATGGTATTTGATATGTGTTATTTGGTAGTAAATTAAGAACTTCAATTTTACTTGTTGTTTGCAGTTTTATTGAATCGATTCATGCATTTTCATTTTGAAAATTGCTGTGATTACAAGATTTAATTGGAAATACTATTGTTTGTTATGACATGGTTCAAGATAATCATTCGAAGTTTAATTCGAAATAATTATTTTTGATTTCTTCGTCAATTTATTGAGAAGATGTTTCATGCGCTACTTTCGAAGCCTAAATCCAAAGCTGGTTACTCATTTAGTGCCTCTACCACTAGAACGCCTCTTTGAGAATTACTCTATTCAATTGGAAGAAAGTTGATTTTGGAATTTCCAATCGAATAGAAAATAATCGAACAAATTTGCAAGGACGCAGTATCGAATTTTAACATAGATAATATTTTCTTTAAGATATGTTTCCTGAGTTTTGTAGTACATGATACCTTAACCGCTCGATAGATGGCGCCTATGATTGCAGTCTACATTGACGTCTCGTTTCAGGAGGAATGTAATACATGAAATTAATCCTGTTAGTCTCCGTTTAAAATGAGTGAGACTTGTTTTGACATCGATACACAAATTTCACGATTTACGTGAGTAATCAAAGATAGATACTTTCGATAACGATACTTTTCGTATCGTTACCTTTCAATCGTTACCTTATAAGTGTCGACACTCTCAAACCGATACTCTATCGGGTAAGAGTATCGATACTGCAGTAGTATAGTTTCATCCCTAGGTAATTAGAAATGAATGTATACGATTAAATATATGTCTCGATACTTTTCTTTCGATACTGAGTACTTTCCGCACCGTTACTTTTCAATCGTTGCTTTATAAGTGTCGACACTCTCAAACCGATACGTATCTAGTAATAGTATCGATACTTAAGTAGTATCGTTTAATTCCTGGGTTCTTAAGGAATTCTGTTACTGCCTGATCTGAGTCGACGAGAAAAGTCCATTATAATGTATACCAATAAATATAAGTATTAACTATATGCTATTTCAATGATACCAAAGACTTTTTATATCGATACTTTGGAAAAAATGATACCTTGCATCGGTAATGATACAATAATTTAACATTCTTTCTGAAATACATTCGGGGGTATAGATGATAAATAATAGTAAATATGAGTATTCACACGATACTTCGTTTGCGATATCGAGTACTTTTTGTATCGATATTATTCAGTCGCCAACGAACGAGTACCGTTTATCGATAAGTTAAATTATCAATACTTAAATAGAATAGTCACATTCTCATATATGTATGGGTAGAAATATACGTAAAAATATACGTAAAAATTTATTATAAGTTACTATACATATATCAGTTACTTACAGTATACCCTCTTTTCGCCGTCAAGTACTTTTTGTATCGATACTTTGGAACTGAGTTCCTAATAAGTATCAGTTACAGTTCCATGCATCGATATCGATACGCCAATTCTGTTTGATGTATAAGCAGGATAATACAAAGGTGTTATCGAGCTCATCATGAACGAAACAAGTAAATATACAGAGGTAACCTCATTCAATACCTTTTGTCTTATATCGTGTACTTCGTACAGATTCTTCCCGATCTATACCGAAAAATATGGATACTTTCTAGCAGATATTGTATCAAGTAAAAGTATAGAAGTTTCATAATTACAAAAAATCAGGATATAGCGTGAAATAAATGAAATTAACAACGTTGATATCGATTACCCAATTTTTAAGTTTCGGCAATTACATTTATAAACTCATTTCGAAATTAATACATGTTCCCGCATTTGCAGGAACTATTATTTTTATGGTTGCATGCAACTACATCGCAAATTACTCCTGCAGAAGCTCATGTCTACAGATAAGCTCATAGCAATCGATGAGATTTCAAATAGGTAGGGACAACAGTACAGCTGCGAATAATTCATCATGACGGTCCGCATTAATTAGTGCCCAATCAGCAAGCACGCCACCTATGCGCATTCAGCTGTAAGAACTGGTTATTATAATCGCCCCAAATACACAGAGTCGCCGGTGCGGTCAGCAAAATACTTGAACTACCATGATTTAGGTGGCATCACTGTCTTGAATAGCATGAGACAATTGAATGTAATTATTTTGCACTAATTAGCCAAGTTTGAATGAATTTACTTGAGTTGAGTTTACACTTTAGCTCATACCGAATAGAAAGTTGTATGGATTCGGTAGCTATTTGTAGTCAGTTAGTTATCTAATTCAATGAAATAGTTCAACTAAAAGTATTAACAACTTGTCGGAGTTGTTGTATTAACGAATATTCGAGTAATGAACTATCAGAACCGAAGAGAATGTTTGAAATAACGGGTGTTTTTTTTTTAGAGGTATAGAACTTTAAGTTGGCATTACTGTTGAAGATAGCGACCGATTCAACAGCTGAGAAGTGATTTATTCTCAGTTTGGTTTGGCAATTCAACATGAATAGACTCACGCCTGAACAACGCTTGCAAATAGTGTCGAATGGGCCCAAAACGAGATTGCCGTTGTTCCCGATTTTCATAAGCCAATTTTGTTAGACCTCTAAGATATTGTGATTTAACACAGCTAGACTACTTTCTGTGGGGCTATGTAAAGTCATTGGTCTATGCGGATAAGCCACAAACGCTTGACCATTTGAAAGACAATATTCGCCGTGTTATTGTCGATATACGGCCACAAAAGTTGGAAAAAGTCATCGAAAATTGGACGTCCAGATTGGACTATATCCGGGCCAGCCGTGGCGGTCATATTCCAGAAATTACATTCAAAATGTAATGCTACAAAATTATGTTACGAATAAAAAGAAAATCCATGTCAATCGAATGGTCCATTGTTGTTTTATTGCAATTTAAAGTTCTATACCTCTAAAAAAACACCCTTTATATGCAACAGACCACATCAAAATTCGATTGTCTACAATTTTTTATTCAGAATCCGGATCGAATAAATCATTGAAACTGAAACACGAAGTTTCAATTCAGAAATAAGAATAAAAATTACTGCAATGTTATTGAAATGTTGATCCTTAAACATACCCCAATAAATCATCGAATAATCAGATGGAAATTAATAAATGAAAATTAAAATAAGATGATTGATTCTAACTGAAATAAACCGAATACCGTATTATCGCGACGTTTGGGTTTGTAACGCATCTGTTACGATTTTCTAGTTAATACATACCGTCAGTCTTTGAACTTCACATAATCTTGACATCTAAAGGGACTCAAGTTCAATATATTCCATTTGTGATACTGAAGGTATTCATAGGCTTGAATTAGGAATCAGTACTACAGGTTTTACAAATATGAATTTAATTGGTTAGTGTACATTGATCTTAGGTCAGTCTTCTCGTAGTACCAGTAGACGTACCAGTTTCTATCAGATGTTGCTCTATCTAGCTGCTGCTCTAATGATCGCCAAAAACTTCGTTTTCCAAGGTATTGCCGAATCAGAGAGTTCACAGATACAATGATGCGTTAGTGGTAGCGTATATAAAATCCCAATGTTAATTTCTGGTGGAAGATAGCTCCCAAGTTCTGTCTGTCCAAGGAATTGTTGGATATTTTAGTTGGATGTCTTTGATTTGATAGAAATTATCATCAGATCTTCGACTTCTGCATGAGTTTTTATTGAGTACCAAAATAAATTACAACTTCATGATCCCTGAGAACACAATTATATTGGTTAGATAAGTCACACTGAAGATTCTTGCCTTAACTGTTTCGATATAATTCAAAAACCGGGTTGCAAATATTTTGCTTGAAGTTGCTCTTGGAATCATCAGGAAACACACGGTTCTGTTCATCTCGAAAATGAGAGAGTCGGACAGTTATCGAGTTTGCGATTAAATTCCTCAGCTAAATTGAAGGAAGGAAGGGTAGATGCGGTGATGATAACTACGGAACAAAGGAAGAGGAATAGGCTAGTAGGAATACTAGCTCAGCATTCACCTCATAGGCTTTGCTATCAGGGGCCTATTTTCACCATGAGAAACCTCTGAAAATCTCATGTCAGGCTATTCAGCCTGAGATTTGAAGCCTGAACCTCCCCAATGCTAGATTAGTGAACTAGGCTAAGCAAGTTGGTGTATCTTCAGATTTAGAGATACTTAATCGATTGGGCCGATACTCGATGAAAATCTTAATACATAATTCAAATAAAACTGAGTAGTTTTTCGATTTTCACTAACATTAATAAATAAAACATGACAATATCGTTTCGCCAACGCAGTGGCTTCATCAGACGTTGATGATAAACTGAGCTATTACATTGTGGACTGCGTATATTTATCCTGAAGTGCGTGGGGGGGGGGATGACCATAGAACACTGTTCTTTTTTACAGGGGGATGAATATAGAACATATTTCTGCTGAATTGTGGGAGATGACCATAGAATACTTTTCATCGATTGTATTTTCTACTATTTGTTCAACTCAAAATCCACTCAAAACTGAAAAAAATCGACAAAGTCTAGGGTTTACCTACCCTATGTTATGTCATTCTCTGTATGAAAAATGAAAACAATCGTGGATAAATTTAAGAATAAGCACGATTGAAATGAGAAGTTTTAATTTGATTCAAAAGTAGAAAAGTAAAAGAACAGTTCATACTAACAGTTACCAAAGAGTCACAAAAGAAAAAGTTGCATTGAAACTACAATCGTGCGTTTCTGTAGCACAATCCGAAGCTCATTGAAAACTGAGAATGCAATTAAAAACGGCAGCAGCCTTCTAATGAAAAGAATTGCACATTTATCACTCTTGCCTAAACGGTCGCTGTGTACTTAATGAGACTGAAGCGCTCTTTATCGCAATAGAAAGAACGTTTGTATTTAAATTATGTTGCACTAAATATCTTCGAATTTCAACCCTTAAAACTCTCTAATTTCGACTCCCCCGAATTAATGAAAAGCTATAAACAGGATCCGGATGGGGCAATAAGACGTATTTTTCTGTCCCAGTCGCAATTCGCACAAAATTAATTGTATTATAGCTGGGAAATTATAGATTTCAGCCTGAAAAATGGGCCATAATATTTCCCTGCTTTAAAACGCAGAAGATTTAATTTCATATATAATGAGAATGTTTTAATTTTATAGGTTATATCAATACGCGAATTATTTCCCCTGGTAATAACAGAGAATGTTATCATTGTAACGGGTGTTTTTTTAGAGGTATAGAACTTTAAGTTGGCATTACCGTTGAAGATGGCGACCGATGTAACAGCTGAGAAGTGATTTATTCTCAGTTCAGTTTGGCAATTTATATATTATTTAGACTCACGCCTGAACAACGCTTGCAAATAATGCAATTTTATTTCGAAAATAATGGTTCTGAGCGGAATACGTATCGCGCACTACGTCCATTAGCGATGAAGCGCACTTCTGGTTGAATGGCTACGTCAACAAAAAAATCTGTCGCATTTGGAGTGAAGATAATTCTCAAGTGTATGTCAAAACACCGTTACATCCAGAAAAACTGACTGTTTGGTGCGCTTTATGGGCTGATGGAATCATTGGTCCATACTTCTTCAAAAACGATGATGGCCAGAACGTTTCAGTCAATGGTGATCGGTACAGAGCCATGATTACTAACTTTTTCATTCCTGAATTGAACAACAATAATTTCCAGGAGCTGTGTTTTCAACAAGACGGCGCAACATGTCACACAGCTCGTGCCACAATCGATTTATTGAAAGACACGTTTGGTGACCGCCTAATTTCACGTTTTGGACCTGTGAATTGGCCTCCAAGATCTTGTGATTTAACACCGCTAGACTACTTTCTGTGAGGCTATGTAAAGTCATTGGTCTATAAGGATAAGCCACAAACGCTTGACCATTTGGAAGACTATATTCGCCGCGTTATTGGCGATATACGGCCACAAATGTTGGAAAAAGTCATCGAAAATTGGACGAAAGATTGGACTACATCCGATCCAGCCGTGGCGCTCATATGCCAGAAATCATATTTGTAATGTAAATACAAAATTATGTAATGTATTATAAATTTAATGCCACAAGATTTTCTTTGGTCAATCTAATGATCCATTGTTGTTTTATTGCAATTTGAAGTTCTATACCTCTAAAAAAACACCCTTTATAATATTCTTCGAAACTATCTCTTTAAAAACCTGGAAACATCTAGTAAACAATTCACATGATCTCTATCGGTCGAAGAAATAAGATAAACTACCTCGAGTATGGTAAGAATTCGTGGCAAAATTAGTGAGTACTTCCTCACAAAGATGGCAGGCTTTAACGCCATAAACAACTTCATTAACTCTATTTTATGGCGAAGAATCATTGAGTAAGAGAAATAATTCGAATGTCATAGATAATAATCAGAGTTTTGATAATTGAAATTTTTTTTATTGATCGATATAAAATATTCTCTTGTTTATTTTTTCTTGGTAATTATGTCGAATTCTTCTTCATTTGCGGCCGATAGAAAGAAGAAAACTGCGTATATTTTCAACATCAACTTTAGAAAACAAAACTAAATAAATTTTTTATAAATCATCGAATATCGTCGTCGTATATCTATTTTGTTGTAATCACCGCAGTCTGACATTAAATAAATCGTTTCTGTTCTATTGAGAAGACAAGAAAACGTGATTTGATGAACGGTTCTAGAAAAGCTTGAAATCACGAAACTAATTTCCGTTTGTTATTGCGGTTTTCCCGGAATAATGCAATAATGAAATTTCTCTCTGGTGGTTGGGGAAGTTGTCGGTTAGTTCCATCTATTTCGATTGAATAATGTATATCTTGTAGACCACAGAACTGTATTAGATCTAGACTTTTGTACATGAAGGTTAAAGTAAAAAGTATGTATTAAAATGTTAAGACTAAATGGAGCTAAAATGAGAAAACTCATCACAAATTAAATAAAAAAAAGAATTGATAATAATAGTAATAATAAAAATAGAAATTATGAACTGTCTATGAATTAATTGCGGTTAGCTATTAATTGTCTGAATTAACTATCTGTTTAAAATATATCTCTACGAGAAAATCTTCGCAATACCATAAAGCAAGAATCAGCGAAAAATAAAATGGAATATCTTCCAGGCAAGGTTAGCCGCAATTTTAACATCATCGCAAAAATTTAAGCTCCATTTTCAGAAGATATTCTGAAGGAGCAAACTCATTCTTATCATCACACACCCTGTCAAGAAAGCAAATTCAATATCTGAGCATTTCATTAATTTTCAAGTGTTGTATATATTCTGGTTCTTCGTTTCTAATGGAAATTATAGATGTTACTATTGTATGTTTACTTTGGTTATAAAACAAACATTTTAAATCTAAATGAAATTTATCATGATAATAATTTATCATTATAACTGAAGTACAACATTACATTAATAATCAGTGAAAACGCACAAATGAAAGCAAAGAAAATGATGGCCATGTGTATGTAGTCAATATCGATGGCGTTCAACCCTGCTTCTGTGTCCACACTCCACATAACCCTCAGATCTTAATTACATTACATGAAATACCGTCTACAAGCTAATATTTCCCATTTTGCTTTTTCCGTTTTCCCCCTGTTTTTCCAAGAAATAACTCGAACGTTGTAAATTTAATCCTGATCGAACGATTTGTTCGAGTCTCGACGTCTGTTTTATTGGACAAGCGATATTAGACCGTTTGAAAAATCGACAACATTAGAAGAAATGTATTTTTAAACGATGAAATAAATCAATGACTCAAAAAAACAATCCAGTCTGTATGTATTGTCTGTTTGAAAGGTGATTCCAATTAGAAGAATTTACGAATGTGGTTTAAATCTGTGCACTTTGAAAAATTTGGTATTCCTACAGGAACGAGTTTAAGGGAGGACAAGGGGCTTTAACCTGATGCGTAATTGTTGAAATTCGCAATTAAGGAGACTGAAAAATACCTTGTTGTGCACTAGTGCCAATAAAACAAATTATATTTTCCTTGGTAATGGTAAATCTTTTAGAGACAGAGGTAGTTCGTCTTAAACTTCACATAAGTAAAGAGAAATAATTATGGAAAGACCAAACGAAAATTTTAAACAAATAGATTGAATTTATATTTCCCAAAATAATGCAGATATATATTAACAATATTAAATGAATTTTAAGTTCCATGACATTTGTATAAAAATCTCATTCAATATTTTCAATACAATCAATTCTTCAATACAACAAACGAAATAATCTATGTTTTTATCACATTGTGTGAAAGTCCTAAGATAAATATTGAAATTACAATCTCTATCGTTAATTATTCTTCTTATTTGTAAAGCGTATATCTTTATTTGGTCCATAAGTCAAAATTCTGTCATAATACCGCAATGAGTATATGGAACCTCCAACAATCCACAATTTCATTGGATATCTGAATATCTTTCTTAACCGCAGACTTAATTTCAATAGATTTCATAACTTTCATTTTCGTCTTTTGTCAAGAAAAGTTCTGGTTCATTCATTTCTAGAAATGATTATTTCTGGTGCAATAACCTGAAATATCGCTTTGATTTTGTTCGGTAAGATAACAGTTATTTGTGATCTATTCTTGTACAGATATGCTTATATCGGTTTTTTCTATATAATGCATACAACCATCTGTTCCAATTCATTCATCACACATTTTCAAGGAAAAGATTTTGTAGTTTCCTGAACAAGGCGAATGACAAAATACAATTGACATCAATAAATTACTATTTAATAGTGTTGGCGTTTACTTGATGTAAATCCATTATAATTGAAGATTATAATGGATTATTCTGTAAGCATCTGAAGAAGTCGTTTGTAACGACGAAACGCGTTATGCTATGTAATGAATAAAGTGTAAATCATAAGTTCAAGTGTTTTAATTTAAGTTTATATTCAATAAATTACACCACATTTTTGCATATTATTATTATTATAACGATTGTTCCCCATGAGGAGAGCGATTGAACTGGAATTCGCCATTGTTAGTGGTTAGCTCCATATTTTTTGCCTCCCAAAAACTCTTCATTCTCTCGGAATGCTTTTTCTTGCGTTCATCAGTTCATTTTGTTCCAGGTTGGCTCGGTGATTTTTGCCAAACTTCACAACTGCGATTTCATAGCGCGATCTTCGAAATTTCTGATATTTTAGCCACCCTGTTCCGCATTTACTCTTTATAATTATATCGAGTAGTTTCTTCTGTATTCTAGACTGTTTCATTCTATAGCCATGTACATAGAACTTCGTTCGTCGTTTTCTGATTTCTTCCGTTATTGTATTTTTCTTTTGATAATGTTCGTTCTGAGATCTTTTGATTTTTCTATTAATCGGACAGTAAATCGGTAAATCTAAACCGTAATCTGAGAATTTTCAGTTCTTGTTTTTCTATTTCTCTAATTCTTGAATGACTGTCAATAACCATTGTTTCAGCTGCGTAGATTGCTTCTGGAAGAATCGTTGTGTTCTAATTTCTCAATTTAGCGTCTCTTGAAAATCACTTCTTGAAATCCACTTTTCGTTATAGTACGCCCTTGTTATCTTGTAGGCCCTTTGGAGCCCCAGTTTTCTGCACAAGTTCATGTAGTTTTTCTACGGTGAGAATGGCTTGGGTTCTATTGTCTGTGATAATAGCAATATCGCCTTCAATAGCGAGACGTTTGACATTTATTCGATTTTCTTTTTTGTCCAACATTTTGAATTTTTTTTTCTTCTCGGTTCATTAGGGTTTGTTAATTTTTCAATTCAATATAAATCGTATTTTATAATCAGTGAGTTCAAAGTTTATAATAAGACCAACGCCCTACATGGTATTCGAACGAGATCCCCACTTAAAAGGTGAACCAATAACAACAAAAACAATTCACAAAACATGCTGTTTCAAAGTTCAAATGCTATAATCAATTTTTGATCTTCATATATTCATATCATAATTTGCCATTTTTACCCAATGCAAAACGGATGATAGTTTGACATACTACCTTTGATATACAAGGCCTCTCTCTTAGATATTCCAGTATTTATCAAGTTTGTTGTTCATAATAGCAGTCAATAAACTCAACCATACTTCTTAGTATTAAGAAGTACTACGCAGTGCAGCATTTGATTAATAAAGAGGTCTTTATTATTAAAATCTTAGACTGGACTCTTAGTCCAGCATTGCTGGATATATTTCTCCGAGAAAAAGTATTGTTTCCGCCCGGGATCGAACCGGGGACCTTCCGCGTGTTAGGCGGATGTGATAACCACTACACCACGGAAACATTAAAACATTTTCATAATATTCCTTCTGTAAAATTGATTATCGATCGTAAGATAAAAAACATGGAAACCTGTTTAAGGTAATTTCGAAATAATGTTGGCATACCTTCGAACTTGTAGGCTATTCACACTAAATATATTAATACTGAGTATTATAGAAGTGTATTTTTTCGTGAGAGTCAGGGCTTTTAGCACGCATTTTCAAAACATTTAATCCCGATGTTACATAAGATACGAGATAGTTTTTTCGTCAACAAACACACCACGTTTAACGTTTATCAACAACGTGGATTTTTACGGACGAAATTAATGCACGTCAGGTTTTGCCTCCAGAATAAATTACAGCACGATGCCGAAATCCAACGGGCCTAGGGGATATCACGTTTTTTTATCGGAACAAGGTTGATGAGTTCGCCAAATTAGAGAGATTCGAAATCATTTGCTTTTGTTCTATTTGACAAATCGACAGACGTGCACACGATTTGTTGTCCATGATGTCGCTAGAAAATTTACAAACGTTCAGTAGGTTCATTACGTTGAAAGAGATGAGAAAATTAAGCATTGAAACACAGCATTTTCTAGTGTGTTCAGAAATGTTTCATCAGTGGAAAACTTCAAAATATTTTTTATTTGATGCGGTGGATAAGATATCTCAACTATATAGAGGCAAGATCTATCTCCCTAGAGATGATTTAGGTCTAATTTGAATTTCATTTCTTCAAAATATTCATCTATATATACTACTCATCTATATAAAGGTATATATGGATCGATACTCTTGTTATAGAGCGAAAATTTACACTCTTGACTTAAAACCCTTATATTTTCTTCAATGTTGAATTTTAATTTTTTGACGAAATTAAGACATAGGAATATATATTGGTATATAACGATTAGATAGTCGAAAGTTTATTTATTTATGTAATTACAACATATGCCTTACAATTTACAGGAATTGATAAAATTGATGAGGCCGATACTTGAATCCATAAATAAAAAATTAATATCCATAATAAAACAATATTTAGAATTTTCTCATAATTCAATATAAATACGCATGACGACGTCTCGATTTTAATAAAAAAATAAATATCAAATGCTGGATTAATACTATGTGTAATTTTACAAAGTCAATACTTATAGCTATTTTCACAGAACATACCAGGTATGTTTTATGACTAACTTGGAATGAGGACCAAAGAACACCCCGATATTTAACAAAAGGATCGTTTACTTAAAGATGAACACAGAAAATCAATTTCTTAAGTCAGGTATTCCAACTAAATGTAGGAAAGATACAAATATACAACTAAGATTTCTAAGAACAAATAAATGAAAGTTAAAATTTTTAAGCACAAAACATAAAATTGAGTATAAATTAACTAAAAACTAGGTAATCAATCTGATTTGCTAACTGGAATATTCTTATTGAACATATTAAGTGGAGGGCTAGTGTTAACTTCTAACTGGCTATTGAGTAATAGTCCAGAATTTTGGAATTTATTAATATGTAATGATTCTAGAAAATTTAGCTTGGAACCTTTATCCTCTCTATTTAATATTTCAAACTCTGAACTAAATATACGACTTTCTTCTAATAAATAGTTAGCATAATGAGAATCTGTTTTCTGTTTCTCAAAACTACGTTTATGTTCCGATATCTAATTTGGAAACTTCTGAAAGTTCTTCCTATATAAAATTTTTCACAACTGCCACATTTAATTTTGTATACCCCACACATTTGATTTCTATTGATTTTTGATTTATTATTTTTGATTATTTTACCAATGTTATTAGTGGCCCGAAAAGAAATATTAATCTTATAGCTTCTTATTTCACTTTGAAAAATTACTCATAGTATTAATCCAGCATTTGATACAGAAGTAGTAGAATAGTACTTCGAAACGTCGTCATGCGTATTTATATTAAATTATGAGAAAATTCTAATAAATCCATTATAAATTGACATGAACCCATTTATAAGGTATCATCATATATAAATGTAAATGTTACAAGTAATGACACAAATGATGAATGAAAATGGAACAAAAAATACATAAAAATTCAAATAATTCAAGTGACAAAATACAAAATAAGTTATACACAAATATAAAGAGAGAATGAATAGAGAAAAAAATTGAAGAAAAATAAACAAAAACAACAAACTTAATCTGGGAACGCTTCAATATCTGAACAATTTCGGTGATTAGAAGAATATAGGTACTCGAATACATACATACACATAAAGAACAAAGTTGTACAAAGGGCCCCAAGGTAGCGACATGCGTCGGATTCTGGATATCGAACTATGGATCATATCGATATCTACTTCCCTTGTGAACATATTACACAGATTATGCATCGGAGATCATTTGAAAAATCTGGAAATAAAAAAATAGTGCTCTATCTACACGAGATACATGAAAGTTTATGCTGTTTAGCAAGTTACAATCGATACTAGAAATCACAAGTTTGAAAATAACGACAAAGGAGAAGCACATACACTGCTGCACTAATCAATGGAAATGAATCCTCTCTAGTTAAATATGCTGCAGAAAACTCTGGTTTCGATAGAGGCCATCTGTCATAAAGCTAAGATATTTCAAGTACTTGTCTAATCAAGAACTGGAAAGCTTATAACACTCCGAAAAATAATTACTTCATTTTATTAAGTGAGGAATACTTTCTGTGGATTCCGTTGAATTTTGTTTTTTCCTTATGTGCAGAACAACGCAAAATTTTTCCCGGACTGAGAGTGACGATATAAGCGTGATGATGACGTTACCGATTTTATACCCGGTTCCATTTTCCTGTAACCAGCATAGAAATTTTCTTCTTCAAAAATTGAGTTTGTCGTGATTCTGAAGATGATGTCAATTTCAAATATAGTATGAAAAAACTTCAAGTTTCCAACGAAGAAAATATTTGTTTGAAGGAGATTCTCAGTGGTATTAATTTATAGAAAGTTCCGTTCATTAAAATAACATTTCCTATTTATATCTGTGCCCACTCATATATCATCTTATGGCATGTAATGAATATTAAATTGTGATTTATTACATCGTTACTTCAAAGTTATAAACTTCCAAGCAAAGACCTATGAAGACATTATTTACTACAGGAAATATTTGAAACTGAAGCACAATTCATAGAAGTCATGAAATACAATTCTCAAAGACGTCTGTTCGAAATCTTAATTATATACAGGGTGAGTTCAACATATTGAAATATGTATCTAAAAATAAAACAATCTTAAAAAGATGAAAAATAAATTTTAACATATGTTACACTAGTCCATATCCACTTATTGAAAGAAAAATATATAAGTGGTCTTCTATAAGTAAGTCAAAATAGATTTCCGATTTCTTAACGAAACATTGATCATATTTTCTTACTTTGTTCTTAACTTTTGACGGTTAATGACTGAAATCGTTTTCTACCGTTCATAGTATTCATCTTCAAACATTTCGAATTTTTCGATGCAGAATGAAATCGTATCACTATCAAAATTATCACAGTTAATACCTGATACACTCAACCATTTCCTTGATTAAATTCAAATATTTATTGTGGAAATGGAAGAAGTTTCAAGAGAATTGCTGGAAGTATGAATTATCCGCTGAGATGTGCTATCAAATTTGACCCAGCCCATTAACACTTGAGAGACAGCGATGTGGCCATAAATTTCGTATAATTTTTCCTCTATTTGAATTCGAATTTCAAAAATTAATTTCCAGTGCTATTTCAAGTTAATTTTTTATTCAGAACTGAAGTTGACTGGAACTTGAAAAATTTCAAAGAATTTTAAAATTTAAAATTTTAAAAATCATGAAAGAATTTTGGGAATAGAAAGAGCCGAAAAATTATAGAACAGGCACTACTGTACAACTTCCAAAGTGAAATTTATGGACGAAGTATCAAATCCCTTTGAAATAAAAACCGCAGTGCGGCAGGGGGACGGGTTTTCGCTTATCCTTTTCAACATTATTTCAGAAAAGATTATTAGAGAATGGGAACTTCATGAGGAGGGCATACAAGATGGTATCGAAAAAGAAAATCGAATGAATGTCAAATGTCCAGCTTTTGCAGACCATATTGCAATTATCATCAACAGAGCTGAGCCATTCTCGCCGTAGAAAAACTACATGGAATTGCGCAGAAAACCGGATTAAATATTTCTTAAGATAAAACAAAGAAAACGTAATAATCTTATGATGAAAAGAAACCAAAAAATAATCACCAAATCACAAATTATGGTGAAATTCTTCAAGTCGGTCATTTTAAATACCTTGGAGAAGTTATACAGTCCTCTGGTTTAAACCGAACCGCAAAAGAATAGAGAATGACCAAGCCTCAAAGGGCCTACCAGTTAACTTGGGCGTACTACAACAAAAAGTGCATTTTTATAAACGCCAAAGTGAGGCATTATAACACGATTCTTCCATAAGCAATCTACGTAGCTACAACAATGGTTATTGACGGTCGTTCAAGAATTAGAGAAATAGGAAAGCAAGAACGGAAAATTATGAAATAGGTTTACGGGCCCAATCAATAGAAACGGCATTTGGATGAAAAGACTATTGAACAAATATAAATACTCACGGATCAAATTTTGAATTTATAACTACAAACTTCGAATTTGCTTCTGTATAAATTCTCGATGATAATTCCTAAAATCTGCAAGCTCCGTTCATCAATTTCCTTGGCGTGCCTGTAAACAAACGCAACCAACCGTGCTACATTGATTTAATGGGTCTTTATATTTATTGTACCGCGCGTTTTTGTGTAGCAGCAACTTTTTTATATAACTGCCCGCCTGTTTCAAGATCGGAATTCCGCGTCGAGGGAGGTTCCGCTGATGCTTTTCCGGACTTTTCGACCGACAACTGGGGGAGAACGGCGAAATCTCAAGCTGGTTCGTGGTCCGACCCCAGTCATTGTAGTAATGGCTATTGCAGAACGTGAACGCCATACCTGCAGAATCGTTCGCTATGCTTCTGCCGATTTTCATTTTCAACGACATAAATCTCTTTTGCAATTAACGACGTGATGTCTGAATGGAAAACTTGATGAAAATCCGGATAGCTCTGCCAACACTCGAGCACTACTCACCTGATCCGTTTCGGGTTTTCAACCCTCTAAAATCTTACCCACATAGCAAATTAATTATTAAATGAATTATTTAAAACAAATTTCAGGTGAAATTTTCTTTACCCGTGAGGGGCTAAAGAAGAACCAAGATACCTCTCTTGTGAGATATCTTAATTTTTTTCGGCTTGAGTTCTGATGATTTGTTTTGTTGATTACACAGGGCAACGAAAAAAATGTTTGTAAAAACTTTTCAAACCAATTTACCTAAATATTATGCATTTTTGGGTGCTGAAACTGTATTTGGTTGTAATTTTTTTTTATCGCCCACAATCTTCTCACAGTATGACATGCATTATATATTCATAAAAATCAAGCTTTCTTTCATTAAATTATAATTTTTACTTAAAATAATATTGACTTATTGAGATGCGAATATGTTATGCTCATTTCTTGTATTTTTTCTCCCTTTTCTCTGTAAAATTTCTTGCATAGCTTTTTCTTCGATGTAATACATTTTGTTGGTCTTTATGAAGAGACCAACAGTAATCACCCGTCATATTGACATTCCGCCGTCCTTGGTATAGTTTATCCATCTCTTTTATGTCCTGATGAAACCGTTTCCCTTGTTCTTTACTCACATCGCCTAAGTTTTCAAGAAAAAATCAAGATGGTTATGCAAGAAGTGGATTTTAAGGCTAATCCGACAACCAAGATTTTTAAATTTGTCAATCATGTTAGATACGATAGTTTCATAATTAGGAGCTCTCTTATAACCCAAAAACTTGGTCACAACTTCTTTAAATGATATCCAAGCTTCTTTTTCTTTTGTACAATAAGCAATGTACAATCAACTGAAGTAGGGTTTGGATAGAGAATTACTTTCTCATTTTTAGAATTATATCCAGAGACATTTTTGCTGCAAAAATAACAATGGTATAACTGGTTTCTCTCCATACCATAGGTACTGCAAATTTGAATGCCTGCTTCATATTCTTCTCAAACCACTTCCGAAGATCCTCGACACAAACATAACAAACTTTGTGATGAACCCAACATTTGTCTTGATTACAGATTTCTACACCGATATATACGAAATATACTTTTTTATAAAATCAGTAATGTTCCTTTGATGTTTTTCAATTAAAAAGAAAACACATATGTAACAAAAAATATGGAGAGAATTTTTACACCACGATTAGCCATATTAGAGTATGAACAAAAATCACTTAGTTTTAACACTGCAATGAGAGATTATGTCAATCGAAAGAACATAAAAAGTTGTGCAGATTATTACAACTACCCAATAAATATCATAATTTTATTGCCAACCTCAACACTAGAATATAGTTTGCCTACATTTTGAATATTTTTTCAAAATTTTATTTAATATGAAAAAGTTGGGAAATCGGTGGATGACACAACTTTTTTATTATTATTTTCGGATTCAGCACATCCAATAACATAAGGATTAGATAAAATTATTGAAAAAGTTTTTCATCGTTGACCTGTATTATTATGATTGAATATTCATATAAACATTGACATCATAGATTTTGATTATTATATTATCATATAATTATTTTTCAATATTTGTATATCTACGTTGTTATTGATATTTTTAGTAACCATATTTGTTCATTATGAATTTTCCTGTAATTGGGTAGTAACCTGTTTGAAATATATGCTTTTCATCATTATTATGGGCACTTTTTGGTATTGGAAAATATGTATTGTGTGTTTTCAAGAACACAATGAAATTATTGAAAGTTCAGAAAGTCTTTTTTCTTTCTTGAGATTTAAGTAATAAATTGAGTAATAAACACTTCGAAAATATTAACAAGAAGTAACTTCAACGAAAAAATTTTAATAGGCCATTTTGTACCGAAAAACCTCAGAATAATCTGCTAAAATCAATCTATCCCACATCATATATCAAATCAGAACAGGAATATTATTTCCTGAATTTAAACAACACTTTATCGAAAAAATATGTGAAACATTGAGGAAGAAACAAATCAAAATAATTTGTACGAATAAAAGAAATAAAGCCACATTTAGTGAATAATAACAATAGGACTACTTTTACGCTATCTATAATGTTTTCTGTAATAATTGTCCTGCTTTCTATATCGCCTAAGATGAGAAATATACAAACCAGAGCAGATGAACGTAAAAGGTCGATTTTACACCAGAATTCTCAGAGCATTGCATCAGTTGTATGAATTCAATAGATTTCAATAAAACTGAATGTTTCCACACAGGTAGTAAAGGAAAACGTTTAAACCATAAGTGGGCAACACCCGCTTCCCCGGCCGGATACGGAGTAATTATTGAACAGATTTTGTGATTTCAAAAACATGGACGGCTGTTTCAATTTATTTGTTACTCCAATAAAAAGTAATGTACAAAATGCTACAATACACTTGCTAATGGAGTTTATCGAGATTCGAGAAAACTCACATCTAAAATCTAAATTTTAAGCCTTGAAGTAGTTTGATTTTCATAAAAATTACCTCAAAGAAGACCAATTTCCGCAAATGAGAAAACTCCCAAGAACATCAATTTGTGCCTTTGGTACCTACATATAGATGCGAACAGTTGTTTTCATTGATGAAAATAATCCAATTAATCCAAACATGGTACAAGGCTGAGTGGCGATACTTCGCCACTCGACGGAAAATTCGTTACGTCTTTGTATTAGTGGAATTAATCCGAACACCGTTGGGTAATTTCCCAAATTCAAGCCCAAGTACCTCATTGATTTCGGTGTCGCTATAGTGAAATATCGTTGTTTGTAATAATTCCAAATATAACGATTTAATTATAATGTTCTTACCTATTTTTTTCATGTAATTTTTTCATTTCAATAAATTGTATAAAATAACATCGTTGTATTATTTCTTGTCTGATATCTCTCGCTAAAAATTAGGAACACTACTTCAAAATGCAATAAAATCTGGCTCACAAATGTCAAAGGTTGCCAATATTTCGTTTAGATCTTTTCGAATTCATAGAAATCAGCAACTCCTGAAATAAAGAAGAACAGGTCGTCAACAAACAAGTACAATTCGAATTATTCCCGTTCATAACTCATAACTAATTAATTAGTAACTTTGTAATTGTATTTTTATTGCATTATTATTCAATATATTTGTGAAACAGCCAAAAGTTTGATTTAAATTATAAATGAACTTACCCTTTCGAATACACAATAAGATGAAATATGCTGTGAAGCTGAGAACTATCAAAGGTCAAATGCTAATATTCAATTGATAGATTATATATTTTCATTTCTTCGTATTATATTTTCAAACAATACCTGCTAGTTCAACTACCTACAAGATAGATGATTATTTGAGATGCTTTCTGTATATTAAGTTAGTCCTCTGTGTTTAGATATCTGGTGGGTATATGTCACGAGCGCTATACAGTATAATAATGCATAATAAATATTTCTTTATTTTCTAAACACTTTGCAATTTCGATCATTGTTGATTTATTCAATCGAAAAAAATTTGTCATTTCCGCCCGGGATTGAACCGGCGACCCACAGCACAAAGGTGGATGCACTCAACTTAACTCAACAAAATCTTTATTTACAAAACATTTACAAAATATAGAGGATACTACGAGCTATGTAAGAAATTTAGCCTTAAATAACTTAAACTAATTACATAATTCATTTTTCATTGGATACAGATTTTTTACAGTTCCTACATTTAAGTTTTACTGTACATTTATTTGAAATTTGCCAAATTTTTATCTAGATATATGTGAAGGTACATATATGTATAGATGTTTATTTTGTTTTTAGGAAATTATGTTTTCTGTTTGATTGGTCGCTATCGTTGTATCTATATATTTTTTATTTTTATACAGGAAACTATTTGCGAAAACCTGCTTTTGATATTTATATCGTGTGACGATTAATCGTTTGCTTTTGTATTAGGTTATGAGGTGGATGCACTAACCACAGCACCGCGGAAACCTGAAACTGGTGATTAAAATTTCAACCCTTAAAGTAACACTCTCCAGTAGTATTTCACTCAGGTTTGGATTTTTTCTACCGTACGCAAAATTGAATAACATACTACGGAAAAAAACAATAGAATACATAATTAACTGAAGTTTTCTCATCAAACTATTTTCTCGAACTGCGGACAAGAAATCATAGAGAATTCGGAAACTACCAGAGGAAACTAACCTATACTAAACATCCTGAATATTGGGGTAATTCTTCAGATTGTAGCTGCTGTATAAATAAATACTTTGACACTTTTCAATACTTGTGTTTCATAATGTGCACTAAATTTTTACGTCAGAAAATATAAGTACATATTAGCAAATTACAGATAATGGTGAATAATCATTAATGAAATGAAGTTTTCATCATCTCGGCCCCTCTGCCTTCGAAGCTCAAAACGAATGTCCTTTATTTCAACTCCTCTTTCAGTTTTATATTGAATTTTGATAAATTGAATTCGAATTTATATTCCAATTCTGATTCTTTCAAAAATCTAGTTTCTAGATAGCCCATGTCAACGTAAACGAGAATAAAGGCAATAAACAGAATTAAAGTGATATCATCGGGATTCTAAACTATATTATAGACTTCCCCTCCTAATTAATTCGAATCACGCAATAACGTTATTTCGTATTTGAAAATTAGCGCTTATTACTCCGAAAGACATCGTCTTAGAGACAGCCGGAACTAACCTGTCCCACCCAGTGGTTACGACGTCAAAGACAAACGTGGAATTTGTCTTGTGGGGCACATTTCTAAATCAGAAGTGGAAATCTGTACGGAGTCCGCACGACTGACCTCCGACGGACCGGAGACTCTACGTTCCTTGATTTTCGATTTTCGACTCCAGACGAGACCAATGAGGCGAATAACGAACACCAGACTGCACTTACGATTTAATGAAAGCAATTCTCTGCTGAAGACATTGTCTTTTTTAATATATATATATATATATATATATATATATATATATATATATATATATATATATATATATATATATTAATCAGAAGGAGTATGCCTGGTAATTTAAATGTAATTGTATGGGTTATAGGCAAATGAAAGGCCACTATGAATAGGTTTTATTCAATTTGGATGCCTGGTCTATATTTCGATTGTGATTACAATCTTCATCAGGACTCTGAAAAACATTTACATACAATTATACTTGTAAAAATTATGTTTGACAACTTACGGCAAACTAAGAATAAAAGGTATGGCCAAAAACCATCCAACAGGAATATGTTATTTAAAAAATAATAATAATAATAAACAGTAAAATAAGCAGAATTTAAAACAATTAAAACAATAATCAGTAGAAATTGAAATTGTAGATATAAAAATGTTTCAGTATGATAACCAAAATTAACAATCGAATGAATTGACAAGAAGCACAGAGAACATTGACACCGAAAAACGAACACAGAGGTGAGAGAATAGAATACTGTAGTCACAACTAGCAGCTTTCATATGAGAATGATTCATATGAATCATTTTTGATAATGCTGTAAAAGGCGAAACTAGTCGAATAAAGAATTGTTGAGTCAGTGATTTTTAGACAAGTTTTATTATTACCTCTCATTTGAATATGAACTATCACAGAGTAGATTCATCGTCCATTGAATTTATTACCCTTTCGAATTTATAATTAGATGAAATATGATGTAGAGCTGAAAACTATCAAAGATCAAATGCTATTATTCCATTGACGTATTATATATTTTCTTCTCTTCGTATTATATTTTCAAACAATACCCACTAGTTCAACTACAAGCTAGATGATTGTTTGACATGCTTTGTGTATATTAAGTTAGTCCTCTCTCTTCAGATATCTGGTGGGTATATACCACCAGGACTATACAGTATTATAATACATAATAAAAAACAAGGAATTCTTTATGTTCAAAACTTCAGTACACTTTGCAAATTCCACCATTGTTGAATTCAATCGAAAAAAAATTGCCAATTCCGCCCGGGATGGAACCCACGACCTAGGCACCATAGGCCGATGCGCTAACCAACTGCACCACGGAATCCTAAAGATATTACTTGAAATTTCAACCCTTAACGTAGAGTCTCATCAGTAATAATTCACTCAAGTTTGGATTATTTCTACCATAGGCAAAATTGGCTAACATACTAGGAAAAAAAAACAATATGATACAATACTGACTCTCAATCGAAATATTTCTCTTTTAAATAAATCTTTCAGGGAGCTGTCTACACAAATATTGTCAATGAGGATGAACGTATCAATTTCGAGAGTGGATCTTACGTGCGTTCCGAAAAAATTATCGAACTTGTTGAATGAAAATACCATACAATTGTTTCATCCTTATTAGGAATCCTAAGTGACATTTATTCAAACAAACAAGAATTGATAACTTTCAAAACGCACTTGAACTATCTTCAGAATGAGAATAACATTAGCTACACTATCGAAAGAATGACGTACTAACTCTCCCGAGTAATCTAGATTCCTTCCTCGTGAGAACATCAGTGAGAGTTCGTAGTTCGTAGATACTTCGTAGACATTTAGTATTTTAGGAATATTATTAAAATTATATATACACAAATATTGTCAATGAGGAATATATATAGAATAACATTAGCTACACTATCGAAAGAATGACGTACTAACTCTCCCGAGTAATCTAGATTCCTTCCTCGTGAGAACATCAGTGAGAGTTCGTAGTTCGTAGATACTTCGTAGACATTTAGTATTTTAGGAATATTATTAAAATTATATATAATATATATAATTTTATTATAAAAAGACATTTAGATATTTTAGTATCAGCATTTAAGCATTCAGCGAATGTTTCGAGAATGTTATTTATTTCAAAAACAGTTTGGTCGGCCAGATACTTAGGACAAGGTGTTGATAAAATTTTATATATAAAGACATGAAATTGTCATTGAAACTTGAAGTCCATTTTTAGAAATTCATTGGAATTTTATATATGACGTATATGATCGAAATGTCTTTTATTTCAGCAGAGATTTGTAAAAGTTGTAATTCGCTTTCAAGTTGTACACTTAAACAGGGAAAATATGCGATATCAACATAATCAAATTAAAAAATTATGGAGTTTATCAGTGTTGAATTTAATTTGTTCTCCAATATTTATTTAAGCGGTGAAAGAGGCCGCAGTTAGAGAAATCATGTTTTTAATTAAATTTTTATAAGTTTTTCGAATGTTAATTCTTGATCCATTAACAGATCGAGATTTGTAACTGTAGTAACAGGTATATACATTAAAAATATACAGACTCGATGAAATACGAACGCTGAGCTTCGTGAAATGGCATTTTGAGAATTTCTATAAACACTTTTATATAAAGACCGAAATGCATTCAATTGTGGCATAACGTCAAACGTCTGGAATTTTCCTGGTGTTCGTTGAACCTATTTCTATTACCGTCGTGGGGTTTGCAGTTGTCGAAAACTACCCGATTCCGGTGTTTCCGGCAGCGACAAGTCACTTCTTAATTTATTTTCACTGTCGTATGTGAGTGGTGTGCAATGCTATTGAATGAACGGTACCGAGTGTGATGCAGGCGCCGTTTTATGAGAAATGGAATAAATTTTGCTCGTTTTGCTTGCTAAGTTCAAGGTTTCAGAGTGGCGGAGGTTTTAGAGACGCGGATATTTCCGCAGATACCAGGAAATTGAAAATACTAGTCAAAGAATACGTGGTATTCTGGATTGGACAGTGTAAGAGTGAAATTTCTCTGAATTTGGAAATTTCACGTGAAGCTGATGAGTCTTGAAAGTTTGATATAGTTCTTATTCAGACTTGCTGCGATTGAAACCTATCATGTGCTCTTATATTTCAATCAGAGTTGAGCGTGTACAAAAGCTAGTCTAAAAATACTGAACTTTTCAAATTATTCTTCGGTACAGGGATATGTAGAACCTTCCAGTTGGCAGCATTGTCTCAGACATAACCTCATTCTTTCTTACATAACCTCAAGTTATCAATATCTTGTTAGAATTAACAGGACAAACAAAATGACACATGTCCTTCATTGCCATTATGCAATATGTGGAATATTGGAAGTGGAATATGCGAACTTATGACATTATACTTATAACCTACTTCTCCTATCTAGTTAAAGATTTGTATACATCTTCGACCTCACACACACAAGATGTATACCTGCGATTAACCTCTGGTTCAAATCCTATGTGAATACTCAGCGAGAACTGGGAGTTAATGAATTGTACCACAGCCTCAGTGAAGATGGGGTGGGTTAATTAAGTAAGAAACATTTAATGCCAGGCGCCAGAGGTTTGAAAGTTATCGGTACAATTCGATTGGTTTTCTGGAGGATCAAAAAACACCACCAGATCTAACAGTTCTTAATCTTAGTTCTCCCTAACAGTTATATCCACTTGGTTCAATAAATGATATATTGATTATATATATATATATATATATATATATATATATATATATATATATATATATATATAAATTGAAAATAAAACAAAATTAATAAATTTAAATACTAAAGAGAGAAAACGAAACCAATAAGAGATAAATTACTTCTCTCTTAGCTCGGAGGACTTAATCGTCACAATGAAAAAAATATATATAATGAATGTTTAAATAAAAAAAGGAATCTTTAGCATATAAATTGAACAGTTATTAAGTTAAAGTAATCTCAAGGTTAATAAAATAAATATAAAATCAAATATTACAATGTCTCTTCAAACAATGTACTGGAATACTCTCAGCACACCAAGGGTACTCAAACTTCCAGCTTCAGGCTCAAAGATCTTCTAAAAAACCTTCTCCAAACGGTGATTCTCATTTTCTCATAATTCCATTACTCGAGAACAAAACGGAGAAATCCAAAAGGAAACGTAAAAATGAAAACAAAAACGAAAACCCTGAAACAAAAGCCTCCATGAAAAAAATAATCAAAACTAAACTGAAAATACCTGGACTTACGCAAAGATGTAGTGTGCGGTGTACTGTGTATCCCCTAAAGGGTACTTCTTCTGGTCACAAATTCCAAATAACTAACAATGCCAGAAGAATTTAACGATCATCAAATAATTCCAAACACTGGATACTTATTCTTTGCCTCAAACAAAATTCCATAGAAGAAAAAGTATATAATTGATGAACGTCTCAACACGTCCCCTATCTTGATAATAATTAATATCTGATAATTTTTCAAAAAAAAATACCAGTCAACTTTTTTTCCAGTTTCAGGTGAACTTTCCAATCATCTTACAAAGAACAACATGACAATCGACCTACTTAACATTAGGACGAAAGAGTACCAACTTAACCTCAGAAAACAAAACTCTGACGAAAAAATATGACAATTATAACATTATGTACTGCAACTTGGAGACTTTCTTCAATATAAAGATGAATGAATCATTTTAAGCTCATTAAACAGTTATCACAATTTAAAAGTGACCGTTGTCAATTGAAGACTTTGAATGTTGCTCTTGAAAAATGTCGCATTTGATAAACGATGAAGACTGGATATTTTTTGACGGTCCCTGGGTACGTCTCCAAGCTCACGATCTAAAATTACTTTAAAGTCTCACAAGTCACTACTGAGATTCAAAATATCTCAAGAAAAAACCATCAGAAACGAAAGACCCATGAACCAACTAATAGTTCAACTGAAAATCAAACCAACCTATGAAGACTGAAAAGGACAAGGCCGAACGACTTAATTTGAAGTTTCAATAATGCAGTAATGACATTCAATACTTTCTCACACACTCAAAATACATCACATTCATTCAATAATCTCATAAAATAGATTGGAAATCTCAATACATTTCCATTTATGCAGCTGACTCTTGAATGACATGATTTATTTGTAGTGTCATTGAATTCAGTTCAAATTTGAAGCTTTTTTCAATTTTCTCGGTATTTAAATATGAAATTTCACCACTTGGCACCTGAAGGAAACTCTCAACCTGTGAAATTACGTTCATACATCTCTGCGAGAAAATCCTTCTGAAAAGTCATTCGAAATTCTAAAGTGTTCAATTTCCTTACGTATACGACAACAACGAAGTAACTCTCGAAAATTGTTATCTTCTTCAACGTATGCCCGTGCTGCGAACTATATTTCTTGCTAGAAATGTTAGAAAAATCTTGTTTAGCCTATTTTCGCAATCTCTGCAATTTTTTCACGGGACGAGCCTGCTACTGAAAAGTATGAGAATCCTTAGATTGATTTCGAAGTGATATGAGATTTTCAAACCGAAAATAAATCATGAACGAGTATCGAAAAGTCATTTATATTCAAATTTTTGTTTTCGATTTTAGTTTAAAGATTAAAGAAAACATTTTTTTCGAAACACGAATTTGCTCTTATTCTTCCTAGAACCCGAACCGAGAATTTAAGTAGGTACTCAACCGTGGTTCTACCGCAATGAAAATTATGAAATCAAATGAAAAATTTATCAGTTTATCTTCTATAAGGAGGTTTCTGTGAACTTCTGATTTTGACTCTCAGAAGTCCACTCGTAGTTTCTCCATGCTGATTCCGTATTGTGGGATCTGTAAAGTGGTAACGAAATTACTTCTTTCTTGTTTTACATACTTCCATTTGACAATTGTGACCTTCGTTTTACAACAGGGTGGATTTTTCGGACTAAAAAAATATTCTGTGGCTACTTCGAAGTGGTGGCTAATTCGGATTAACGAATTTTTTGAGGTGGCTTCTTCGGACCTACAAATTATTCGATACGTTTTTCGAACTTTATTTTATAATATATTATATATATAATTATATAAAAAAATATATATTATATATTTTATATTATTATATAAATTATGAGAAAATTCTGAATATAGTTTCATTATGGATATTAATTTTTTAATATTAATATAATATAATATAAAATATAATATAATGCAATTGATAAAATGAAATTCAATTGATGATTGATGAGGCCGATATTTGGAGAAAATTAATATCCATAATGAAAAAATATTCAGAATTTTCTCATAATTTAATACAAATACGCATGACGACGTTTCGAAGTACAATTTCTTTTTCAAATTGATAAAGATTAATACATGTGACAAATACATTTTATTAAATAATATGTATTTGTATTTATATTTGTATATATATGTATATTTCATATCTGGATTAATACATATTATGAAATATAATTAAAGGAATAAAAAAAATTAAATACTAACCAATCTTATACATACATATAAAGATAAACACATACATACACATAAATGGAGGCTCTAGCAGAGATTCTGCATATCAAGGAAACTTGCCTTAATATCAGTAACAGAACAGTTGAAAATATCCACCTTGACTCCCAAAATATTACATTGTTCACACATCGTGTGCAATGGAGAAAATTTTAGAATATTCGTTCTAGCTGCTGGAAGGTAGAACGTGAATTCGCTTCTGGAGGACACTGTTGGAACTATTTTTTGCAAGAAGATTATTGCATAGCATTTCCTTCGCGCACTGAGTGTGTCCACATTATGTCAACTTGTAAGTGTTTCATGTTGTATGCCTATAGGTGGATATATTCCATCTATTCTGAAGCTCAAAAGTTTTAGAAACTTTCGTTGAATCCACTCGAGTTGATCAATATGTGGCTGATAACCAGGATTCCAGACTGTTGATCCGTATTCAAATTTAGATCTTACGAAAGCACAATACAATGTTTTTAGAGTTGATTTATTGCTAAATTCCTTTCCAACGCGAATAATGAAACCATATACTACACAGGCAGTGGTTACTGTAGCGTTGATATGTGGTACAAAGGTTAGTTGAGAATCAAAGGTTACGCCAAGGTCAATAAATGTTTTTGGTCTTTCCGAAATATTACCAATTTCATAATTGAAATTTATAGAATAATATTTTGTGGATAACGACATAGTATGACATTTGGAGATGTTGAGGGGTTAATTTGTTGAGATCACACCAATTTACAATGTTACGCAAGTTTGTGGCGATGCGTTTACAGTCATCAATGCTGGAAACATAATGAAAACTCTTTAAGTCATCAGCGAACGATAAACCACCAATATCTATAACATCGATTATATCATTTACGAACATTGTAAAAAGCAAAGGATCAAGTATGGAATCTTGGGACACTCCAGATGAAGCACGGTATTCAATTGATGTATGTATGTATACTCCCGGCTGAAAACGCGTTCCTTTCTGCTTATCAAGTACGATTCGAAAAGTCTGGAAAAGTCTGATGAGGGATGTCGAAAGCTCGAAACTATTTACTAGTTTATTCAATAGAATAACGTGGTCAAGCCTGTCGAACGCTTTAGAGAAGTCCATGTATATCACATCAGTCTGTTTGCAATTGTCAATACCCACAGGAATGTACTGAGTGATACATGTTTAATTAGTAATTGGTTGAACAACCCTTCATAAAACCAAGTTGGAGTGATGAAATCATGGGATTATTATGATACGAAATTTTTTCATGTAGAACACTTTCTGATACTTTGCAAAAATTACAAATTATCGAGATGGGCCTAAAATTAAAAATATCTGATTTATCACCTCTCTTAATTACTGGAAAAACAACTATAATTTATAATAATATATTTATAGACTTTTCATGTATCTTTTAGTCTTCTAATTTTACTCAGAAGTTATTTTCAACACATAATCCTTCTGAAGAACTTTTGACATCTAGTTCAAAACAAACAACGCTGAAAGGACGCAGAAACAGATTGATAAATAAAGTAAAATTCCTCGCAATATACGCCCAAGTGAATTAATTTATTCGTCACTGAAGTACAAGTAACGGAGACATGAAGCAGTTCAAATCTGCGATTAGAGTGCCGTTTCTTGTTTCGAGAGAAAATCGAAATAATTGTGCATGTTGTAACGTTCCTCTATTATTAGACGCCGTTTCTGACTCCCCTGACTCCGCTACAATTTAACTTCGGAGGCAACGGAATCGGTTTAATTAAAAATTAATTTTCCCTATCTTGTTCCCGCTGCAAATCCACGCCATTATTGCGTCTTGAATCATTTATTCGGTGGAAATTGATGCGGCTCATGAAATTTTTAAAATCACTGTTTTTTCCTAATAACGGTTAATGGTCTCGTTTGGAGTGCGTGTGAAAAAGTTATCGGAGGAACGATCGAAAGTATTTTCGGTCTAAGAATTATTCATTAGCAAACAGTAGCTAGGCGTAATAGAGGAAATTCAATTACTAGGATCTATTTTATTGACTTCTGTGCGGTTTCACTCATGAATGAGTTAAAGATTCGGCAGAAAATACGATACCTGGTTTATCTTTCAACTGAAAAATAGGAGCATTGCGTGTTAACGAACTGAAAGAGGTTACGTCACATTATGGATGAATAAATCATGAAAGAAGCAGTTGATACTTCATCTAAGATGACACGATTTAACTAAACAATGTATAACTTCTGAAACTAACCGAAAATTTGAACCTGTGGTTGTGAACTGTTGGAAACCCTGAAGAAACCACTTTGACAGCTGACACTTGGAGGAGGTTAGTAGAAATGAAACTATAGCGGTTGTGCTATATTATTCTATGGGTGGAAATATTAAACAATATGTATTGAGAATTATATATTTATGAGTATTTACAACGAACGAACTATTGAACACGTGGTTGTTGTTGTTGTTACTCGATGAAAGTGAGAGTGACACATTGTTGACATAGAAATGACAGTCAGAGGAGAGCTCTGGGAGAAGAGAGAGATTGTATTTTGGTAGCCCTTTTTATATGTTGACAGTTGATGGTGTGGCGTCCCAATGTGATCACAAAATAGTGATATTATTCTGTGATATGTGTTCTTCCATCGAATGACATTGACCATATCCCTACAGAATTGCCTCCCTAGTGGCGGAGCCATGAAGGAAATAAATAAATAAACAATAGTCGTGAACGTCATGAAATGTACAATTGATAGAAGTTGAAATAATTACATATGAAATTGATACATAGCATTTAGGAAAATGTTGTTAACTGGTTTGCTGCGAACTAAAAAAATACACCGAAGAACGTTTCACTATTGGCGATGATTTGGAATGTACCATCGTAGGGTTGTTAGAGCGGTTGCTGAGTGAAGGACTCCAATTCTTGGGGAACAAACACTTTATGTTGTAATCTAAGGAAGACACTGGACTTAATGATGACACCATCTTTCAGAGTTTGTCGACAAAAGTGTTTTGGTCAGTGAAATTGATTGAAGATATGCTTCCGAAGACAGTTGAGAACAATATGTCTGATTTTCTCGTTGTCACAATAAGTTTGGACAAATATGTCAGGGAATGTAAATTTTCTTGAGCCTTAGTGATGAAGAGACAGGGTTTTCAATGAGTTTCTGTAATTCTTCATCAACTGACTGATGTTGTTCAAATGCTTATAATTCAGGAGTTGGACAATCAATGACAGAAATTGTACTGAGTGCATCTGCTACCACGTGTGACTTGCCTTTGATGTGGCAAATGTTGGTAGAGAATGAGTCAGGCTAATGTCTAGCCTGATGGGGTGATGCTTTATCTATATTCTAACTGGATGTGAAAGTTTACAGTCAGTGAATATAGTGAAGTGCTTACCTTGAAGTAGATATCTTATGTATTTGATTGCAGCCTAAATGGCTCTGAGTACCTGATCATAGGTGCTGTATTTACTTGAGCTTGTGACAACTTTCATGAACAAAAGAATCAACGATTTCTATTGGTTACCCTTGAATTGTTGAAGAGGTGGACCAAGATTGTGTTGTTGGCTGAATCTTCTTTGCATTAAATGGTGTTGATAGCTGAATCTTCTGTTGTTCAAAGCACTTCGGAGTTATCATGCTGACCTTCAGTAATTTTTTTGTAGCATGTTTTGTAGTTGTTTGTTTCAGCCTGCTTTACTGATAGTCACTTCTTGAATTATTTCATGTTGATCGAATGTTGGGTACTATTGTCGTGGAACGTCTTGTTGTCTTCGTAAATTGGAAAAAAATTATGTGAATTGATTGTTTTCCAATATTTCCAGTTACTTCGGGGGTCACCAATTTATAGCGGTTGTGCTATATTGTTCTATGCGTGAAAATATTAAACGACACTTGTATTGAGAATTATATATTTATGAGTATTTACAAAGAACGAACTATTGAACAGGTAGTTGTTGTTGTTACTCGATGGAATTGAGAGTGACAGATTGTGAACATAGAAATGACAGTTAGAGAAGAGCTCTGAGATAAGAGAGAGATTGTATGTTGTTAGCCCTTTTTATATGTTGACAGTTGATGGTGGGGCGCCCCAATGTGATCACAGAGTAGTGATACTATTATGTGATATGTTTTCTTCCATCGAATGACAATGACATTATCTCTACAAAACTTTATAGCGGTTGTGCTATTATCGTATGTGTGGAAATATTAAACGACACTTGTATTCAGAATTTATATTTATGATTATTTACAAGGAGCGAACTATTGAACACGTAGTTGTTATTGTTGTTACTGTATGAAAGCGAGAGTGACAGATTGCTGAACATAGAAATGAATAGTGATACTATTCTGTAATATATCTTCTTCCATTGAATAACAATGACAATTTCCCTACATAACAATGTCAAAAACAATAAAACCTTGAATATGTTTCAAGATGAAAAAAATTCGAAAATTTCTGAAATTCGTTCAATACATTATAAAATTTAAAAGTTCTGGGAGAATAAATTTCGGAAAAAAGAACAATTAAGGAAGAAATATATTGACATAGGTTTATATATCTTCAACTGCTAGTTTATGAACTTCATCGAGTGAGTTTTACACTAAATCAAATATCGAATAAATCGTCCTTCGTAATGTTTTTGAAAAGTACCAAATATCTAAAAGAAATTGTGGAAGTGCAGCTCTTACCAATCTAAACATCAATAATGTCTATCACAATGCTAGTCGTGACATATAACGCCAATAATTCATGAAGTATCAAAGTAAACTACCTTAATGTTTGCCTAGAAAAATAGAATCAGATGAAAGTTGGAGAAAACATAAAAGTTGGAAAAGTTTTATTGCATTACCAGTCGCTCAAAGGAGGGTAGATACGACGTAACTAATTCTTGTGTGTTGACGACGGTAAACCATTATCTACATCGCTCAGACCTATGATACCTCCCCACGTGAGTCACTCCTCATATGAACTTATGATTTCTCCAGGGAGAAAGTTGTTAGTCACATTTCTCTTAATCACCTTTTTTCGGAACAGTGTTTAGGGTTTCAATTCTGAAAATTTTCGAATGAAGGAAATTAATTTTCAATTACTTCAAAGATATATACAGCGTCTTCTAACTCCCTCTGATGACATGAGGAATGAAAAATGTCACCGAATTTCAAGACAAGAAAGTTTTAAGAAATTTATAAAAATGTCAGAATGTCGTGTTTGACATACAGAGTGTTGAAAAAATTAGAGTTAAATTGTGTTTTTTCTTCATTTATTGTGCTTCGTTATGAAGTATGATTTTTCCCTTCGTGGCGTCTGGAAATCAGAAATTTCAAGGGTATATTCATTATAACTCTTCTTTTTTTATTTGATGGTGTTGGCGTTTACTTGATGTAAATCCATTATACATAATTGAATATAACTTAAATTCAAACACTTGAACTTATGATTTACACTTTATTGACTACATAGCATGACGCGTTTCGTAGTTACAAACGACTTTTTCAGATGCTTACAGAATAAATATTAATCTGTAAGCATCTGAAGAAGTCGTTTGTAACGACGAAATGCGTCAAGCTATGTAGTCAATAAAGTGTAAATCATAAGTTCAAGTGTTTGAATTTAAGTTATATTCCATTATAACTCTTTTGTTAGGTAGTTCTACTATTTCTAATGAATACTTCTGTTTGATATTCATTCATATTTACAATACTATTTACATAAGTTTTTCCATTTCTATCGGCAAAATTTATATTTCTGTTTTCTTTGAACTTATTTTCATTTTTCAATTTGTATCAGAAGTTTGAAATTTTTTGAACCGATTCTCTCTTATTATACCTATATAAATTCTGAATTTTCATATCAATATTATTTCGTCAATATTTCGAGTCCAAAGATCTCGAAATCTAAAATTGGAAAAGAAAATCCATTCAGAATATTTTCTCATGGAGTTTGTATAATTTTCAAGCATTAGTTCTGATCAGGAATTTTTCTTCATTCTGTCATTTTTGTTGTTGTAAGTTCTTGATGTCAGCTCATGAAATGTTTATATTCGTGTTTTCGTTGAAAGATTTTTCATTCAATTTTCCATGTAGTATCAGAAGTTTCAAATTCCCAATGAAAATGATTCTAACCATTTTCGTACTGTTAAAATTCTTTCACTTCAGTTATTGTCGATCTGAAATCAACAATTTGAATGAAATATTCATTTAAATTCTATTCATTTATTAGGGGAAACATTATTTGAAGGAATAACTCTGGATGATATTTTCAATGTCACAATTATTGTTATCATAAGTTTCTTATTATAACTTACATTCAAATATTTGTGTTTTTCTGAAAGGTAATTCTTTTTTTCAATGAGTTTAAGAAGTTTGTTAGTGCTTTATTCAATCAAAATTTTCTTCATCCGTTTCTTTTTATGGATATTTTTTCACTGTTATGGTATATCTTCAAATTTTTCGACTATGTAGGCACAGATTTGGTTACTTTTTATTTTACCATTTGGTAACCCTGCTTCAACTTCAAAGTGATAAATGTGTTCACTCTGCCTCGCCTTCTTTGATAAGCGTATAATTCAATTTAGTTTAGCTTTGACGCTCTTTGAACGTCATAATAATAGATAATATCAGAAACAAACACTGACACTCGATAACATTCTCTACTAGATAATCTGCTCTAATCAAGTGAAATTACACTTTGTGCTTCATTCAAATTTATTCGTTTTCAGGCTCAAAGTAAATTCAATTTCACAAAGATGCATTGTTTCATGCAAAGGGCTAATAAACTTTGCCGTCTAGTTTAACCTCTTTATTCGAGTTAGTCAAACAAAAGCTTCAAAGGAAATTTGTACTCATACAACCTGTAATTGAAGTTTCAATCTCAATACTTAATTAGGCAATTTATGTGTAATAGTGTTCGTCAAAGGATTGACCTGTGAAGTAATGGATCCAGTAGTTCGTAAATTCAGTGTGGACCTTTCAAATAATTTATGTATGTAACATAAACATTACATAAATGTAGATGTGTTACTTATTTGTTATATGCACTGTTCAAAGATGCATTGAGGAATTACTTGAAAAAGTTTCAGACTTTCGTTCACTATCAACAACTGTAAAAAGTACAATCCATAAACTGTATTTCCTTAGAAAAATTAATTAGGACTACTCAAACGGATTTTACTGTAACCTCCTTGACACTTGATCATTATTGACAGCAATGTCATCTTTATCTGTCAAAATGACAGCGTATAAGAAACTGCTGAAAAGGAAAAAAGGCTAGAGACTTACTTAAAAATTCAAAATACACCTTCTTCATTTTCAATGCGAATATCATATCATTATAAAATTTCTCATCTATAGATATTGATGAGCAAATAAAAAATACACAAAAATAATCCACTAACTCTTGGCGTACCTCAGGGCTCAGTTCTGGGACCTTTACTTTTCTTGATGTTTACGTTTCAGCTGATTCAGTTACAAGGTTTGCTGACGATACATTATTCGCAGTATCAGCCCTATACCTGATCCAGCTAAAGACCAAGTGTGAGAAACTGATTCAAGATTTCTCGGAATGGTGTTTCAAAAATTCTCTCATAGTGAATATGCAGAATTATTCATTTCCATTTACGGATGTTTTACCTCGGATATACCTCTGATTATTGAGTTGCAGGATCACCAAATAAAATCTGCTGAACTTGAGATGGCACTGCCAAGTAGAGGAACTTAGCAAAAAGATGAATAAGTCTCTGTACGCTATTACTCGCCTCAAGACAATTTAGAATCAATCTCAAACAAATTGTATTTGGAAAAGAAATGCAAAAAATGAGTTTGTGAATGAACCAACCCCCCAGATTTTCACATGAGGTCAATCCTCCAAACATCCAACTTCTCGCTCATTACATATCAAATATATTTGGGAAATTTTTAATTTTTTTGTCAATAATTTATTCCACATACCAAACTCAACATTTATATTATATTTTCGAAACGATTTTTGATTACTTTAATGTGAGGTTTTCCAAAAACCTTTGAATTCAGTTTTGAAAATTTAAAAAAGAAGTCTTTGAATTATTTCACAATATAATCTGTCTGAAAATGAAAACAATAAGTGAAACAATAGTCCACAATGTGCAATATTTCCATTGTGTAATTTGACCCCTTCGACATCCCCTGGCAAAATTTCCTCATTTGCTTTCAGCAGGAAAAGTTTTCAACCGAGTCTAAATCAATTCCGTTCTCCCCATCCTGGAAATGCGTTAGTAGAGACACGAATTTTACTCCAATTTACATATTTATTCACACACTTGTGGCCAAGGGGAAACAATCGAGGGGGAAAATATTCCACAACTGAGTCCTTCAATGAGATTAAGCTCGATTTAAATTAGTCTTTGAAGTTATCAATTGCAATGTAAATTTTCCCGTCTTTTCAAGGCGGCAAAGGGAGCCGACTTGAGCGATTATTTAATAGATACTAGGTGCATTTCCCAGATTATCAATTTCTTACAATAAATCGCCAAAATATATTCACATATATTTAGATTTAATAAGAAATCAACCCATCACCATTGCTTATTGAACTTTATTTTCAAACAAATGAATTAATTTGAATTGAAAAAAAGTTTCAAATATAATTTATATCGCTACACTCTGATACGTATGTGATAAAAAGATACAAATAATATACAACTAAGATTTCTAAGAACAAATGAAGGAAAGTTAAAATTTTTGAACATGAAAAACATAAAATTCAAAGTAAATTAACTAAAAACAAGGTAATCAATCTGATCTGCTACCTGGAATATTCTTATTGAACATATTAAATAGAGGGTTAGTGTTAACCTCTAACTGGCTATTGAGTAAAAGTCCCGAATTTACTTCTTCTTCTCCTTGTGCCTCATCCTCAGTGGACGTTGGCGATTACTATGGCTCATCTGATTTTATTTGCTGCAGCCCTAAATAGATCTATAGATGCCATTCCCTTCGAATGTCTAAGCAGCAAAAATACTTTTCTTCTTCATCACCTCTTTTGCCGTTGAACTTGCCCTGCCTAATGAGTTGGATTATTCTTTATTTCTGATTTCGAATAACATGTACGAGGTACGTAAGTTTGAATTTTGAATAAGTTTAAAACCTTTTCTGATTTCTCATACGCTGTAGAACAGTTTCGTAGGTTACGTGGTAAATCAATGATATTCTAAACATGCGTTTGTACCATCACATCTTAATTGTTTCTTTGCATGCAGCTTTGGTCAGAATCCAAGCTTCCACCCCATAGGTTAGTATTAAGAAAACATAGCACCTTACAACTCAAACTCTGAGGTGCAAGTCTATATTTAAATTGCACAACACTCTTCCCTTCATAGATTCTTAATTCAATTTTTCAATACGACAAAGAATGGTCAATGGATTACCCCCTCTATCATTAGATGTAATAACATGAGAAACTTAAGAATTTATTTTATCAATTTGTGCAAAGTAATTTTTTTAAAAAAATTTTGTAATGATTCAGTGTTTTATATAAGCGATGACGAATAAAAATTTCCTTCATTTTATTTCATCAATATCAGTGATCTGGAATGAACTAAATTCATTTATTCATTAATAACTATAACATTAATGATTGATGAAGTCGATACTTGGAGAAAATTGATATCCATAGTAAAACTTCGAATGAATTTTGAAAATCAGTTTATCTGAACATAGACAAAGTTTAAAAAGAACATCACCAATTTTCATTTTGTAAATTATTCCATATTTTGATAACCATATTCAAACGAACATAAGTTTCAAACTCAATAGCCTTGAATCATCACAAATCAATAAATTGAAAAATTTATTTTTAAATTTTTTGGTTTTACATTTATTAATTATTGCTTATCATTTTCAATACTAGAAGTTGAAGTAGCCAGTCTAAATGATGACCTTAGAGGTAGCCTGCTGTAAAAACAACCTTCCATTATCTATTTTCACGTTTCACTTTTATTTCTGTGATTGTTCGTTCTTCTTTCTAAGTCCTTTCTTATTTTTGACACTCTAAACCAGTGTTTGCCAACGTGGGACTCTCGCCCCACAGGGAGTTGATTTGATTGTTAAGGGAAAAATACGAAAATGGATTCGAAACGCGTTTAACTCTTTCGCATTTTTCAATTCCAACTTTTTCACCTTTTTCGGGGGGCATAAGAATTTTAGAAAAGCTGAGGTGGAGCTGGACACAAAAAAGGTTGGGAAACACTGCGATAAACTGTATGCACCCGAAGAACAAAGCATCTGGTATATTTTATATATATATATATATATATATATATATATATATATATATATATATATATATATATATATATATATATATATATATATATATTGTCTATATTTGCAAAATTCAAACGAAGAACAAATATTCAGTACTCAATTTCAACAAATATTCAGTACTCAATTTCAAACATATCACATTGTGTTTGTATATAATTAAAATTGGAATGTTTCTGAAAAGTCAGTTTGGAGTGGATATGAAATAGATTTTTCTAGGTGTCCGAACATTCCATTATTACCGTTACGGTTACAGATGCGGTTCCTTCGGAATAATAGTCAATTGAAGTGGAGGAAATGGGACGAGTGCATTGCAATAATGTTCTCACATTTACTTCCGGTCTGCCTTCAAGCTTCTACGTGAAACGGTTTTGGCCATTCCAACAATTTGTGCAAAGTGCTTAGTGGGTGTATAACTGAGAAAAATTTCCTTTCCGCTATCAAAACGTACTTGCACTAAGTCGGAATGAACTGAATGACATTGTTTGTATAATGCGATTTGGGAATTAATTTTCAATGAAGTAATTGAAAGATTATCTATGAGCTAATCCTGCAATTCTTATTAGAGTCGATGTTCATCAATTTAAGTAGGTTATGCCTCAAAGTAAACGAAGGACATCCTCATGTATGTTTACATGTTTTTTGGAAAATGAAGGTGTATTCTCATTTATATTTTGAATATAATTGTTGAGTATAATTATGAATGTATTTTCATATTTCGAATAAAATTTGCTCTATTATGTTTGTTTCTTTGAATTAACAAAAATTCAGCTCTCTAGATGTTTTTAGTTGCCAGAAGGCTATCGATTCCGATGAAAACGTAATCTCTGACTCAGTTGAGGTTGTAGAACACATACTTTTAGTCAGATTTTCAATAAAACATCTGATTTTGTAGATGCCTCTCGGGACAGAAACTCGGGTGATTCTGAAATTTTAGTGCAAATTCCAATCGACTTTAGGGGGAAACTATGAAAATAATTGGGAAATTGATGACAAATTGCTGATTTGTACCTCTGCGTAGAACGAGAGGTATTTTTGACGAAAGCATGATAATAACCGGTCAAGTTGATGTGATTTACACAAATTTCCAGAAAGCTTGTAAGGTTGCTTAAAATTTCCAGAAAGATAAAGTTGTTCATGCCCTTCTGGTAGAGAAATTACACAAAGAAAAATTGGATTTTCTGATAGCCTCACCAACCTTTTTCATTCTTACCTGGTTGACTGACGTCAATTCGTACAGCTGGAGAGTATACATTCTTCTGAGCTCATACCTACCTCTGGAATACCTCGAGGCTCTAATCTTGGACCACTGCTATTTATTCTGATGATTTAAAACTAGAACATGACGTTAAATCAGAGAACAACTGTGTTCAACTTCAACTCGCGCTGGATCATGTTGCTAGTTGGTGTGGGGACAATTATTCGAGTTAGAATGTGTCAAAGTGTATAGTTGTTTCTTTCACAAGGAAGAGAGACTGTGACTGTGATTACAGCGTCGGTGGTCAAGTTCTTTCTCGTTCTAATAAGGTGAGAGATCTTGGTGTAGTCTTGGACCAGAAGCTTTCCTTTGTCCCACACATAACCCAACTTATTTCATCTGCTGCGAAAATATATGGATTCGTTATACGTAATGGCAAATATTTTAATAATTCCTCAACATTCATAGGACTATTTAATACCCTAATCCGTAGCAAGTTGAAGTCATGATCTGGCATCCCATTTACACTTGCCATCAACGCCATCGTGCGGCTATTCAGAGAAGGTTCTTGAAATTCTTAGTTTGGAGGGAGGATAAAGTTTACCCACAGAGAGGAGTCAATCATAACGAATTATTGAGCCGATTTAGTTTAATCTCAATGCAGAGCAGGAGAGAAACTTCATCACACAAAGTTTTGTACAAATTACTGCACAATAGTATTGATTGTCCTCCTCACTTGTCCACTTTGAAATTTCGTGTTCGTAGGCAAAATTCCAGTAATACAGGATTATTCCACCTATAGACTCCAAGGACCAACTCCCTAATACAATCACCCATTTGGTTTAAGGAGTCTACATTCAATAAAGTTGCCAATAATGGTGACATTCACTTTGACTCCATAGAATTTGTTATCAGGAGTTGTACACAAAGAAAATTGACTAAATGAATTGATTTATATTGAATTCTTTGTAATATTTCATTGAATGCTATAATGTAGTTTTAACCATTTTTTTAGATTAGATTTAGCTCTTTGTTATATCTTTTTCATGTTAATTATTTAGTTATTATTCAACGTTAGGTTATTATTTTTTGTAATTGGAGAATAAAGAACTTTTTATTATTATTATTACAAGTGAACACTATGTATAACTTCATTCCCTCAACCAACTCATTGAAGATCGAAATCCAAAGTTTCAATATTTGCTTTTGTAATTACTTCCCACGAAACAATGGTTGAAATGTTGTATACATTAATTTGAATTCTAACTTCGCAATAAAGTTTCAAGCGGTAAAAATTTGATTAATTTCTTTCAATTCGCCGTAGGAATTCGACAAATTCGAATTATCGCCTAATGAAATCGCGATTGAATTTCACGACCGTTGAAACTTAATCCGCATCTATTAATCACAGTGGAAAAGTAAAACTTTATGAGCACTTCGCAAGTTTATTTGATTGTTCCCGATTCATCATGGCCTGGAAAACGGGGCAATAATCCGGGCTGGGGCTTTTCCCTGGCCACTTTTAGACGTTTCCACAGAAAAATATCAAAAACCATAATTTATGAACCAGAGGGCACCGTCTCGAATTTTTTAATCGTCGGGGACGACGGTTGACGTTTAGATCCAGTCTTTAATTATTTCTGTTCGTTGGGGTTTCAAGGGATTAAAGAAGCCAATATTTCTGTATTTTTCAGTGGGGTTGTGTCTCAATCCTTCATCAATTATTTAATGCGTTTCAAGTCTTTTTAAGAAAGCTACTCAATACAAAACTTCCACAGAAAATATCAGTTGGAGGATTGATAATATTGATAATAATCTCCAGAAAATTCATTACATTTCGTGTTACGTTTTGTAACTTCTAAGGACTCGTTTTTTCTGTGAAATTTTGTGTAATTAATGTTCATATAATCATAAATCATTTCGAGAAAATCAATAAATACTAAATATGAACTGAATATCAATTATTGAATACAATTAATTTCAAAGGTAACAATCTGAATATTTCTACTCTTAGCAGCCAATATATATTCAATTTTTTCACACTTCCATGACGTTTCTTCTTCATATAAAAACATTGATCATATGAAAACTCCCGAAATCCGCAATTTCGTTTGTACCCTTAATACTTTCATTCGAATCAAATTCTTGAACTCCATTTTCGTCCTTCAGTCATGGACGAATTTCTGGATTATTTGAATCTACGAAACCGTTACTTTTGATTAAATTCTCTGCAAATTTGATATTTGGCTGGGTTTTTCTTGAAAAATTGTTTATTCTGTGTTATATTCTTATTTCAAAACTTCTTGTTTGATCATAATCGTGTCACAATTCACATATTTCACCTTCAATTTCTCAAGAATAGTTTGTTGATCTTTATTATTAACTAAAAGAAATACTTTCAGTAACCTATTATTGAGAAATAGGGGTTGTAGAAATTTAAAATCACGAATTTTGATAGGATTAGAAGTTCCAGTCGAACAAAGAACACAAAAAATCGACCTTTGACATCTAAAATAACCAGAGAATTCAAGATTCCGATTTGAAACATAGAATGTAAAGGTCACTGTTATAAATTGTTAGATTTTGCTTCAATGTGTTATTTCATCGGTGGTCAGGTTCTTTCTCATTCTGCTAGACTCAGAGATCTTGGTGCAGTCTTCCATCAGAAACTTTCCTTCATTTTACACAAAATTCGAACTATTTCATCTGCCTCGAAAATTTACGGATTCGTTATACACATGGAAGTAAGTATTCAACAATTCTTCAATGATCACTAGAGAAATAATGTCATAATTCAATAGCAAGTTTGAATAGGTATGGCAGCATGATCTAGCATCCAATTTATACTTTCCATAATTACCATCTTGGGCCATTCAGAGAAGGTTCTTGAAATTCCTGGTTTTGAGGGAGAATAAAGTTTATACACATAGAGGAACTATTGGCCTTCTTATTTAGTTCTTATTTATGTTCCTAAGCAAAATTCCCGTAATACAGAATTATTACACCTAGAGACTCCGAGGACCAACTCCCTAATAGAATCTCCCATTTGGTTAATCGAGAGTATATTTAATACAGTTGCTGAACAATGTGACATTCACTTTGACACTATTGCAATTATTATTGAGGGGTTATGTAAACAAGTAAAACTGAATAAAATGAATTGAATTAGATCGAGATATTTGTTGTATTCGATTATTTTTCTCGGTCTATCTATCAGGTCAGCTCTATCGGTCTTCCTGAGAACCAAGAAATGATTATGTTTAATAAAGTGTTCAGAAAAACCCGTAGTGGGTTCATTCAACAGTATTGATATTTTATGTTCATCTTTTCTTTTTTGTACACAACGTCCAGTTTGACCTATGTAAAAAGTAACACATTCACTGCAAAATATATGGCGTTATATACGCCACTTTTCGAAAATAAGTCAACTTTGTCCTTATTTACCAAAAATGAACCCAAATTTTATTTTGAGAGAAGGCTGTATATTTTGAAATCCAGTTTTATTGTATACCCTTGATAATGTGTTAACCACTCGAAATATATGTAAAGTTTTTAATATATTGTGAAACTTGAGTGAAGTGTGTTTTCAATTTATTGTTTTTAACATAATGTTTCAGCAAGAGATAAGCGAGACCTCCATGTCATTTATCAGAAAATTTTATATTTATAAAGAGCTAAAAATTGTTCAACCATGAACTTACGAAATATCGAAAGAGTGAAAAAATTTGAGAAATTCTGGAATGTTATTAAAGTGAAATTAGCTGAATTTCCTGAGGGATTCTGCTAAAAAAGAAATAGCCAGTTTAAATATTCGTTAGAGGTAGTTAACTCCCTAACAATTTATGAAGGTATATTCTCGCCGTATAGAAAGCGAAAGATTATCATTATTGATCTTTCGCGTAGCCCTCATCTCTGGGGAAAAATTCGGACCGATAGAAAATTGAAATATAGTTCTACATATTTATGCAGTCTTCAGGCTAAAAGAAATTTCCGAGGGGGAATTTCGAATGATGTCTGTACAACTGAACGATCTATACGAGGGTAACTGATGAAGTAATTGGATTAAATACACAATTTTCCGTAGGGCATAAATAGCCGCTTTCCTATAGAAATTTTCAATGAGGATGAGTTGATAACCCAGACATTGTGTGTTGATAAAACAGACACAATTGAGAGATGAAAAATCTCCCTCATTTTTATCCTTTTTATCATTGATATTTTCATCGATATCAGTCCAAATATATTTCATACAATTCCAGAATAAATGAAATTTCTATCATTAAAATACAAAAACAAATAATTGTAAATATTGATAATAATGATACCTAATTGAAAATATTGAATAAATTCGAAGAATTGAAAACACTTCCATGAATTAGAATATATTTCATATATAAGAGAAACTACCCCTAATGAAACAATATTTAGAATGTTCATATACTTTAATGGTACGCATGACGCGTTTCGAAGTACTACTTCTTTATCAAATGCTGAATTAACAATAGATGTAATTTTACCAACTCAATACTGAAGTATTATGAAGTATTGAGTTTGTTTGCTCTTGTTCATATTGTTGCTATTGTTAATTCAGCATTTGATAAAGTAGTACTTCGAAACGCGTCATGCGTATTTATTAAATTATGAGAAAATTCTAAATATTGTTTCATTATGGATATTAATTTTTAATAATGTTGGCGTTTACTTGATGTAAATCCATTATAATTGAATATAAACTTAAATTCAAACACTTGAACTAATGATTTACACTTTATCGACTACATAGCATGACGCGTTACGTCGTTACAAATTTCTTCAGAATTATACAGAATTATGTCAGATATATCAAAAGAATACAGATACAGAATTATGCAGAACTTCTACAGAATTATTCTGTAAGCATCTGAAGAAGTCATTTGTAACGACGAAACGCGTCATGCTATGTAGTCAATAAAGTGTAAATCATAAGTTCAAGTGTTCGAATTTGAGTTTATATTCAATCGATATCAATTTTCTCCAAAAATCGGCCTCATCAATCATCAATTTGAAACAACCCTTACCTGACTCTGTTGATTCTTATATTGAAATTGTTGATTTTCGACAGCATGATAATCTTAGAATACGAATATTCAAGTTTCTTATATTCAAATTCTTTATAATACATAGGTACATTAGGAACTGTTCATCAACTTGGAAGCTGATTTTCATCTCGAACCCCACAGACAAAACTGTTTCACACGTCAACAAAACCAAAACACGTTAGTGAAACCGAAAAGAAATATCATTGCAGTGTTTTGTGCTCTTTTCAGCTTATATATATTCGTTCAAAAACTCATAAAGAACAGGGCACAGTAGTCGATTCTGGTTAAACAAGACTGTGGACCAATTTTAGTTTTAAATCTCAGAGAAAATGGATTCCCACATAGTATAATGCTTTCAATTTGAAGTTTAAGGTCTGAAAACTCTCACTTACATGTCCTTCCAAATTCGGTTGATCATCCATGACCACTGCAAGATTTTTAGATATATTCACATAGTCCAAGACATCATATTGATTTTTACCTGACATTCATCAATAGTGGCATTCACGGAATTCCACAAATTCTTATTACCAATGGGTAATATTTTGGATTAACTGGAATTCAAAGAAAAGCCATGTTTGCTGCAATACTCGAAATAGATAGCCGTTCATTTTTTAGATAGTTGTGGTGACAGCATTACTTCTCCAAGAGGTATAAAGTTGTAGGTTATCTGCATGAAGATGATGGCTGCAGCTTCAAATTACGGATGGAATATCATGTATCGAAAAAAAGAACTGGACCTAATAACGGGTGTTTTTTTTAGAGTTATAGAACATTAAATTGCAATTAAACAACGATGGATCATTCGATTGACAAGAATTTTTTTATTGGAAAGATAATCTTGTGACATTACATTTTAAATATGATTTCTGGCATATGATCGCCACGGCTGGCTCTGATGTAGTCCAATCTGGACGTCCAATTTTCGATGACTTTTTCCAATATTGTTGGCCGTATATCGGCAATAACACGGTGAATATTGTCTTCCAAATGGTCAAGCGTTTGTGGCTTCTCCGCATATGTGTTAAATCACAAGATATTGGAGGCCAATTCACAGGTCCAAAACGTGAAATTAGGCGGTCACCAAACGTGTCTTTCAATAAATCGATTGTGGCACGAGCTGTATGACATGTTGCGCCGTCTTGTTGAAACCACAGCTCCTGGACATCATGGTGGTTCAATTCAGGAATGAAAAAGTTAGTAATCATGGCTGTATGCCGATCACCATTGACTGTAACGTTCTAGCCATCGTCATTTTTGGATAAGTACAGATCAATGATTCCACCAGCCCATAAAGCGTACCAAGCAGTCAGTTTTTCTGGATGTAACGGGGTTTTGACATACACTTGATGATTATTTTCACTCCAAATGCGGCAGTTTTGTTTGTTGAGGTAGCCATTCAACCAGAAGTGCGCATTAATTTGTCGACGATAAAATGGACGTAGTGCGCGATACGTAATCCGCACAGAACCATTATTTTCGAAATAAAATTGCACTATTTGCAAGCGTTGTTCAGGCTTGAGTCTAACCACGATGAATTACCAAACCAAACTGAGAATAAATCACTTCTCAGCTGTTAAATCGGTCGCCATCTTCAACAGTAATGGGAACCTAATGTTCTATACCTCTTATAGAACACCCTATATATTCAATTCTATTACATCAGGATATGTATTTTTATAATCTTATCTAACTATCAAAGAAACAGAAAAGCTATAATAGCTTCATCAGTTGTCAATCAACTTATCTGATGCATCTATAAAATTAATCACACTTTCATTATCTCCATTAGTTCAATCACCAATTGAATAGATGCGTGCCCAATTCAGTTTTAACGCTCTTTATAATGGATCGAATGCGATCTGTAAAGTAAATATACTTTTTTCGGAGAAACTAAACCAAGTGGTGATATTAGTTTATGCCCTACAACTGAAAAGTTGAACCGAAATATCACTGTTCTTAAATTATTTTTGACGCCATAATTTTCTCAGAGATTTGCATGCTGGAAAACGAAAACTGTGTTATGCTGCTAATTTTCTTCAATATTGGCGACGTAATATTTTTCATTGAAGTCACCCTCGTATAAACACTTCGCCTTATCGCAAATTTCTTCGTAAGGGGAGGAAAACAACATGTCTAGTGACGTGCTACAAAATACATAATTAGAGGGTGTCAGGTGATGGTAAATGAAGCCGAGAACAAGGCACGGGTGCCCTGAAGCGGTCTCCCGCATCTGTACCGGGCGCGGGGGTGGCGAATTCTTCGTAACCGCAGCCAACAAAGCGGCCGAATACGGGTAAATGCAAATTTGGACCGATAATACTATCACTTTGTAGCTCTCTCGCCTCAGACTATTAGACATTGCTCTATTGAATACCTCGAGATGCTCACAGGAACTCGTAATGAGTATGAATAGGGTAATGTTTCTTGAGAGGATGTGTTTCGAGTATGTAGAACTTGAGCGAGTTCAGAAGTTTGGGGTCGAAACGCAGGGTCGGCTTTCTTCAGCAATAATTTAATAGAAAACTCCCTGAAGATCCCGAAATTTCAGTTTTATTGAATAAACATAGTCAATACAAGAGGTTATCATAGGGAATACTCCAATTATTGGTGGCTAAAAACGTGAGAATTAATTGATAACCAGTATATTGAAGTTCAAAGTTCTGGTTTTCTAAAGATTCCTTTTTAATTCAAGGCTCTAAGAGACTGTTAAAAAATTTGAATACTTCGACATTTGGCTTTTTGAAAACTGCACATCAGACAAGGAAATAAAATGACTCATCGAACATGCCCATGGGATTCCTGAGGCTTCGACTTCACGTGTCCTGACTTTGTCCTTAACTTGAGGCTAAGCACTCAGAAAAAATTATGTTCATACCTTTTCAATCTATTCTCCAACTTAAATCAAAAGCACCGAACGTATTAATATTCAAGGGTGGTATCATATTTTCATTTTTGCAATCCATTTTCGTAATTGCATTTTTCAAATTGATATTCTGATCGTCGACCCCTTCCTCAAACTAAAAACATGCAGATGGCAGCAGATGAGAATCCTGCCGAGTTATGGGATTATTTCCTCTTCCTAATTTACTTACATCAACTTTATAATAATTCTCGAAGAGAGGGTCATTTGGCTGCACCCCAACGCACCCCCGGGCTAATATGAGCGATCGGGTAGAATTTCATGAATATCTTCCTCACCGTCAGGAATAGAGTAAGCCCTGCCGTGTTCTCAAATAGTTCAAGTTCGTTGTGCGATCATTCCTTCATCGATGAGAAGTTTGCTGCGTATGGTCTATCACCATAACAACCTCGGAGGCACTTTATACCTTGATCAATACCTGTTTATTTAACTCACTCCTTTAGAAATAAGATTATTGGTAGGAGGCAAGAGTTTAACTGACTGTGGTGCACTTGTTTTGCCCCTCGCACATCTCAAAATGGAATAGAAAACAATTATCTGCACTGGTTCATCAAATTATAAAATTTTCCCGAAGCATAGTGCCACGGCCAACTTTACTACAGGCCATGAAGAGCGTAGTCCGGCGGTGTTGCCAAATTGACTTGAGTGGTATAATCTCCTAGTCGGTTTTTCCCAAACTTTCAAGCATTATTTCAACTCTTTTTGTATATTGCGAACAAACAAGAAATATTATTAGTATTTATAACATATAAAATACTATATTGGGACATATAAAAGAAACAAATTGGTGTTATTCAACTGATAGAAAAAATTGGCCGTCTAAATAGTTTGTTTTGGTGTCAGGGTGCTCAGTGCAATAGTGAATGGTCAAATGAGATGAATTGATATAGAAATGACAGAAAATAAGTATCCCTTAGACATCTTCATACTGAATCTTCTAGGGATTAGAACTGGTGACCTTCCGGTAGATGACGCTAGGAGAAATCTTGTTGGTCACCAAGTTTGGTCGGACTCTTTAATCTGTTAAGGACCAATGAAAGAGCGAACAGGTGCAGTTAGTTTCCATAAGTAGCAATGGCAATTTAAATTGTTCACATTTAATTTTCTGGAATCTAACAGGGATATAATCAGATTTCGGTTTCGATTTTCCGCATAAATATTCTTGTCTGCTCGTTGATCTATAGCAAGTGTGTTGAAGTGTACTTTTTGAAAAAGTAGGTTATTTAAATGTATCCTTCAATCCAGGTAACTTCCTTTTATAATGATTTTTATCTTTCGACGTCGATAAAAGTCAGTTTGCATTAAATCTTCGCATATACAAGATAAAACGAATAGTAACTCTTCAGTGGACAGCGTATAAATTCATAACCGAAGGGACACAAAAAGTAATTGAAAAATTCTCGAATGGCGGTAATTATTTGCGTCACCATTTACCAACGTTAAGGCTTTTTGAAGCTGGAAGTAGACTAAATGTGGAGCATGGAAACAATTCTAAGAATAAATCGAAAGCAATAAATTTATCTGACAACGCATGGGTAATCCCACCGTCTTTTCTTCAGGAAGTCTTTTCTACCTGTTCTTTTTTGTTTAGGATAGATTTACCTGTCTTTTCGGGCTATCGGATAATAAAATATGGCAAACTTTCGTATATAGGCTGCTCTTGAAAGGAAATCTCTATCGAGAGCACATTTATAAGAAGGCAGTCTAAGGATTAAAAAAATTTCGTGATGACTATTAGTAACTGAATTCTAATTCCACAAAAGTTGAACGAAAATCAGTTTATTTCACAATTTTTCACTTTATAATCCTTGCTTCTGAAGGAAATTTCGAGTTAGCTTTATTAAGCGCATAGAAAATATTCAAAGGACATATTTTCGAATATACAAACCTACTTGGAAATGTCTTTGAAGTAGAACATCACTCATGGAATGAAAATCTTCCTTCTTTCGTCTATTTTTTGGAGAGGCTTAAAATAAACAGGTACAAGAAAACCGTAGTAGCATCCTAACCAGATCCACCAGAGCTTGAAAATTCACCATTTCAAAACATTCAACTCAGTAGGTAATGGAAGAGGATTCTTCTGGTTTTAACTTCAATTTTATGTTTTAAGTGTTCAGTGTGAAATGGAATTTCATCACTTATCTCCTGCTTCAACTAACTACCGTTTACACATCTGAATCGCCTTTAATATTTCCAGAGTATGTAGCACAGAGCACAGTTCTCTCCTCTGTTGGTCGATATGAGGACGCCACTACAATGCGTTGGTTATTTATGCTCACAAAAATGATGCTTCTTCCACCAACATACACCAACAGAAGTTCTCAGAAATATAGTATATTTGGTGGATTCAATTTACTGTTACAATTCATTATCAGTGCACCATTCCTCAAGATAACTTAAAACAGATTCTTATGCCAATGTTGAGGGGGAGATGATTAATCTCGGAGTTGTTGTTCGAATTTTAAGCATATCTAATTGCTTGACAAATTTATGAAATATATTTGACGTGAAATAATTAATTATCGATCATCCATGTTTCCACCACATCTGCTCATACAATATTGCCTCAAACAGACAATATGAAGACTCACCATCCTACGTTTACCCAACTTGCCAATATATACCTGAAGATCAGACAATCAGGGACGTACTCCATCAGAAATTTGTACTGCCATAATCACCGCCAGCTAGACAATAATTAGCAGGTCTGACCTACATACTGAGTAATGTATGAGAGAGCGCCAGCAGCTCTACCATCTCTGGAGGGCATTACGTTCGGCGAACGGGCATTAATCTAATCAGTCGGGCCTAATTCTGAGTCCCTTATCAATAATTCAATAATGTCAGATCGGGGGTACATGCGGGCCTCCTCCTGTAATATAGGAGTGCATCCATTCACGCATGGTTGTTCGGCATATCGCTGGCTCCGTGCGAAATTGATAGACACACATTCTGAAGCTGGCGGTGCGTGTGATATTGGAGAATATACTGGCAATAACGTCTTGTGTGATTAATATATCCACGAAGCAGAAGTAGGTGATACGGATTCGCTTTTATATTTGATTACATGCATGACAAAATATCTAATATGAATATCGTTGGTTAATTACTAAAATACTTCATCTGAAGAATGTTCAATAAACAACACTTGCCTTGGTTCCACAAAAATGACAAATGATTCTTGTTAATTGTTTCGGGGTGTTACCCCATTCTCGAGCCCTCAACTCAACACTCGTTTTTTTCGACTTTTCATAGACAACACATTTATAGACTTTTACATTCAAACTTGCTATAGAACCCTGGTGGGAGAGAAGAAAAAGAATGAAGACAATTAGTTCAGGTTTTCAGGTTAGTTGATGATTTATTATTGGTTTTCTCCTCCGTTGCGAATCAGAAATTTCAAGTTTTTCTTTTCATTTGTGGGAGCGGAGTTTCATCTCTAAAGTGTTATTTTCAGTACAATATGTTGACAGTCCAGTAGAATTCTTATTATGTAATATGGAGATTTATGTTCTTTTATTCTGGTTCCAATGGTTCGTCCAGTTTGACATATGTAATATGCGTCAAAATCAGTACAACTAACTTATGTACTACACTTTTTCGTTTATCGGTTGGTCCTCTTCGTTATCGATCAATAATGAACCCAAATTTCTTCTGTTTTTACTAGTAAACTTAATATTCGTGAAGTTTTTTGCTTTCTTAATCTATTATCGATATTATGTATGAAATTTGGGATACAATTAATATTATGGAATTTCGTTATTATTATTTTTTACATTTGTAAATGGAATGCAACCAATCCTGCACATTCAACGGTGATGTTTTTGATGTCCAGCTTTGGTGAGGTTGTCGGCTATTTTCAGCTGGCCTCTACTAGCACTTCTGTTTATTTAAACACCATGTGAAGGGACAATGGGTTTCATCTCTGACAACAAAATCATGCAGGCACTTGTTGAAAAATTCTATGACAACTGTTCAGTTTTCTCTTTAAATTTTATTTTTAGTTTCCAAATTTACATTTTTATTAATTATAACTCATTTCGTACATGAAATAGTAACTTTACAAATTATTTTATCTTACTTACATATACTTGATGCAATCTTAATTTACAAGGTGAAATCTCCTCGTGGAGTTCATCATACATAATTATTTTTCTTCATTACGTCTTTACATTTTTTATTACTTTTTACTTTTCTTAAATCTTTCACTGTACTATAGTGAGATTTTCCATACTTTTACACCTTTTACGCTCCCCTGTATTTATTCCTCCCATATCCTTATCACCACCTGTTTCACAAGGACGGAGAAGAAACGTGCGACAGAGAGGAGAGAAAAAATTACGCCGTTGAAGAAAGTGAATCAAGACGGGGTCATTCTCATTTTTTCTCGTACTACAATTGATATTCTTTTTTCTGTTTACTATATCTCGAACTACAGTTTATATATTCCTTTTAAGACTATAATTGAATATTATATTACTTCGTCCGGTACCGGACTACATTAAAACTGTGATAAACCAAAACGGTTTGAAGAAAACTCAGACTTGTGGCAGTGAAATCATCTCCTTCCGTCAGTTTTCTTACAGCCTGTATACCTGGCAAGTCTAACTGTTAAATTTTATGGAAATTAGTAATTATTTCATTTTCTTTTTTTTTCTAATATTTTCTAATTGGAATTAATTTTATTTTTGATGATATCTGAATTACGAAATCAGCTTCTCCAAAAGCTAAAGTTCAGTCCTTAACGAAACAACAACATTCCACACACACCCAAAATTATTTTGTGATAATATTTCGACAACCATTATCTTTCAAGAGAGCAAATTGAGATCAGTATGCAAAATTCTGCTTACTATTTTTTCCGAAATCGGAAGAGAGAGTGTAAATTTCATTATAGAACGCGTTGGGCTTTGTTCGATCTGTGTTCTCATTCTAGCGATGTTTTCGTAAGTTTTGAGGGGATAGCTATTCCTCTTCTCTTGAGTATTAGCACGTAATATGTAGCCTTAAATTGTTGGATCGAAAAAAGGATTTATTTCATGTTGGGAACAGTAGCAGACCAGTAAAACTTCAGCAAGAGCTGCAACCTCAGAGAGTCAGTTGCAAAGTCCCAATTCCTTGAAGAACTCTCTATAAACCAAACTCATGATGACTACAGAAATATACACCATTCTTTCCTCCGAATGTGAACAAACTCGTCTGTATAAGACCTTCAAATAAACTACAGGATTCATTAAGATGTGTGAAGCTCCACCTTCTATATTGAAGGATACTGACTTGAAATTGAAGGGACTTGAATTTAATGACAGAAAATAAAAGCTTCATTTTCTGCTTCCGAAATTTTTATACTAATATCAATTCTCAGGAGCTGTTTAGTATGGATCACATATTGTTCAAAATTGTAAAATTTCATCGACAGAACCCTAGAATTTATGAAGCTCAATGAAATATAGAGAAATTCTGGTAATCATTTTTCTTCGAATTTTTATTCTTCCATTCCACTTTTATTGGTTATTTTCACACAAAACAGCTAACCTGTAACGTAAGCACATAAAATATCAGCGAAACGTCACGTTGAAAGGTAATTTCGCCGACTTTATACCGTCTCGTCCAATAGAAACGATTTCCCAATCTAATTTCTCAAGTTTGGCGAAGACATTGTGCAGTTGCGCGTTCCAACCATAAAATCCATCTCTACCGTAAAACCGTCGATGATTGAAAGCAATCCATTCAGAATGTAGAGCATATTCTTTGAAAACAGTGTCTTTTTTTAATTTCATTAGAACTCTTCGATCGGGGCCACTCAGAATTCTCAACCCTAGGTCGTAAAATTAAGTAATCTAATTTCATTATTATTACTTGGCCGATTTGGCAGCTATAAAGTTTATAAGAAAAGGGATTCACTGATTGAATGGAGTAGCCGAAGGAAGTTGCATAACGTCTTATGCTGTACGAGTCGTGAAAGGCTTACTGAGGAATTGGATGCTTTCTAGCTTCAAGAAAGTGTATTTAGGATAGTTGGAATAAAACTTATTCATTTTGTAAGTAAGGCTCAAACTTTCTAATAGTCGGTTTTTTAATTATTTATTGTAATCCACGCTAGTCTTCAAATTTCAAGGAAAGTTTCGTACAAGCACTGCTTTCTAGGTTTAATCGATGAATAATGAAAGTAATTATTGGACTTCGTCGTCTACATCGAATACGATGGATGTAGTAAATTGATGTACATCTAATCATCGAAATGGTGCTTTAAAAGCAAAGAAATAAATAAAATATTGATGTGGAAAAAATTGAATCAATTTCAATTTTTAATGAAATTGAAATTAAAAAATTGAAATACTCGAAGCAAAGATATTTCAAGCATAATTTGAGAGGATACATTAACTACTTCTCATATCGATTACACGTTGCTTAACAATTAGATCATAGAGAAAAATGCAATTAAAATTTGTAGGTATATTATGAAAATTATTTCATATACATTATAAAATCACATAGAAGTCAGTATTTTTGTTTGAATGTTTAATTTGTCTATTTTTGTGAAGGTCTATTTCAGTTGCTCAATTTAATTGGTCAATTTTAATTACTTTCAAAACATTCTTAATAGGCATGATGACAGTAATTAAAAATCACTAAAATACTATATTTATTGAATAAAACTTGAAGCTTAGAATATAAAACACGCATTGTTTTTTATTAAGACTGTGATTAATTTTATTTCAATAAAATAAAACAAATTGATAATTGATGAGGCCGATACTTGGAGAAAATTAATATCCATAATAAAACAATATTTAGAATTTTCTCATAATTTAATATAAAATACGCATGACGACGTTTCGAAGTACTACTTCTTTATCAAATGCTGGATTAATAATTATTAATAGTTATTAATCCAGCATTTGATAAAGAAGTAGTACTTCGAAACGTCGTCATGCGTATTTTATATTAAATTATGAGAAAATTCTAAATATTGTTTTATTATTAAATTAAAACTACAAAATAAGGCAATCCGCCATGATATCTTGAACACCAATCAGAGCGCAAGACGTCATCTTTGAGTAAACACGCACCAACGTCACATCTCCTGTTTTTATTTGTTAAATGTGTTATTAAATTCCACTATTTGAGTCTGAATGTTGTTAAAATCGAATATAAAATAATACGAGTTATGGATCAAGGATTTACTAAGGCAAACAGCGCTAATTGACATAATAATATTGGGAGAGTTTTGGCATCAAATAAAGACTTTTGTGCAGCAGAATTTAGAAATGTTGAAACTTCCATGTAAGTATATTAATTAGTAATCATAAACATTATAATATCAGTTATGAAATAATTCTAAAATATACTTTTGAAAATGTATTTGGTATGTAATGTAATGTATCGGGTTATTATTAGGGTTATGTTAATGAAATCTATTTTTATAATGCTTCTACTCTTCATTTATAAATTGATTTTCTTTCCACCCTATGGCGATAATTATCCATGACATTTGGTAACTGAAATTTGAATAAAATACGTAATATAACAGCAATGAGATGAAATTTCGAGGTTAGACTTCGACATAGATTGTTTATATTTTTACATTTAGACCAAATATTATATACTGTACAAGAATCTACTAAACAATGTTAAAACTTACATCAAAGTGATCTTCACAATAATAAAGGTGAGCACTGAACAATATTGCATTTGAATCTCGCCTTGCGACAACTTGAACACCAATAACTTATTAAGGTTTTTATGGATGTGTTCTCACACTTGGGGACCCCACACCACTTATATACTTTCGAATTCATATTTAATAACACAAAATAATTAAATTATTGCACAAGCGCTTAGTGTTTACTTTACTTAAACGTGACGTCACAAGCGACGTCATGATACTAAGCGTTTTAGGTGAACAAGTAAATTCATATTTTAAATTTGCATTTTTTTCCTACTAAACTCTTTTAGCAGGAATATCTTATTTATAAACTCAATGGAAATTCAATGGGATTTCAATTTAAACCTAATATTCTCCATTACTGTGAAAAAGGTATGAAAATGAACTACCTGGAAGCCATGGAAATAAATAAATTTAAAAAATCCGGTTAATACAATCTACTCAATGACCAGTTAGACCTAAACCACTCCCCGCTGTTAAATCTCTGATAATTTGGAAACTCCCACCTCTATGACCGAATTTAAGGTGTATTCTGTGGTACGAACAGATCTGCAAATATTTAAAGGTTGTCTTTGTAATATGTTTTCATTCTTGATAATGTCGAAAAAGGCGAAACTAATCGAATAATGAATTGTTCAGTCAGTGATTTTTAGACAAGTTTTTATTATTACCTCTCATTTAAATATCTTATTTATTGTAAATATTATATATTTGTGGACAATATAGGTACGTTTTTCAAAAATTGTCATCATGCCTATTGCTTCTAGTAGATCTACCTTTTTTCGTTGCTTCAAGTGATATATTAGTTTCGATTTAGTTTTTATTTGTACTATTAAATTTTTGAATTTGATACAGAAAGATGATATTCCCTTGTAGGATTGATATTTCTTGTTTTTCTATTCTGCACTTGAGATTTATTTCGATTCTTTGGATTATGATTGATTCGATTTCGATATATTGAAACACATTATATTAAGTCTTTTCAAATAAGGAATTCACAGTTTATACATAACATACTCACCGCTATTTTATTTGAAGAATATGAATAAGCTTATATTTCCATAAAAAGAATAAATCACAGATGCTGACAAAAAGTCAATCGTAATTCGAATATATTGTTCTTTGAACGATTAAAAAATGAATTTTTAAACTTTTATTATTATTTATTGATGTTAAGAATAAGGATTTTTATTTGAAATATTGACAACAAAACTCACAAGAACATACACACTCTTCTATATATATATATATATATATATATATATATATATATATATATATATATATATATATATATATATATATATATATATATAGAAGAAAAAGCATAAATTTTGAGGAGTTATAAAAGTTCTAAGAAAGCAATCCGAATATCTCTACACGATTTGAAAAATAATTCCGATGCTATTTCTGTAGACCAGTAATTTGGCCTTTATTAATTCTCCCATCCCCTTTTTGCAACGTTTTCAGAACACGTTACATTGCCATTTAACACGAGTTCAAGAATCGAAAACATTCAATAATTATAAATATTACTATTGCGTGACTTCCTGAAAAACATCGATGGGATTACAGTTCTAACTGTGGATGTAATTGCGGCCAGGTCTGCCTGCTAGTCTACACGCACACTACGATACCACAAATCAGAAAAATAATAAAGCACGGTAGACTCAAGACTGAAATCATAACAAAACGACATATTTAACAGACTTTAATTTCTGATGTACGTGTTATCATATGATCTCTCCACTACGTGGTAGTTCTACGTGGTGGAAATTGGTGGAGAACTTGTAAGATTTGGACTTTTTTCCACCATCAGCAGAAGGAAATCATATCATACACTTAGAAATATACCTTTGCAAAAGAAAATATTTGCATATTTTTAGGGTAGCATTCAGAGTATAGAATACAGATCACAGAGTGGCAATATCTTTACGATGTTTGTTAGTGCCTTCTAGTTACTCTGAACATAGATGACATGGGTGATTTTATAAGAGCAGTTATTTTTTAAATCGAATAAAACATTCAATTTGCATCATACATTCGAAATTTTTAGTGAAATTGATAACTTGGCCTCTGCCATTTACATTTTCAAGATAAATTTATGTAAATGTTGACCACGCCTTCGTATCAAATGGTCAATTCGGAAGGTCCAATTTTGCGTCACTTTTTCGAGCATTTCGGCCTGTATACCCACGAATTATGCGTGTTATGTTATCCTGTAAGGCTTTAATCGTGTTCGGTTTGTCCACATACACTAACGACTTTACATAACCCCACAAGAAATAATCCAGAGGCGTCAAATCGCATGATCACAGGGACATTTCGAGAGATAAGATGTTCACAAAGTGAAAAAACAAAGTTTTGCTGCCGAAATTGGATGATATTGATGTGGCCAATATGAGGTTTCAACAAGACGGTGCCACATGCCATACAACCCATTAAACACTTCAACTACTGCTTGAGATATTTTCGGTGATCAAAATTGGCCCCCTATATCGTGTGACTTAACACCATTAGATTTTTATTCCACATTAGAAGGAGGAGATTCAACGTTACATCAACGGAATCACCCATATTCACTCAGAATGGCCATGAAAAACTCCGAAAAACGAGTGTGTTATTCAATAAATAACCTGATCTTTTGTACTTTATCATTCAATAAAAAAATTACAATCACAAGACTAAAAGCTGAGTTTTCCATTCAATTCAAATCTTGCGTTAGTTTTAGAACACTCGACATGTCTTCTGAAAGTTAACAATAATTTATTTCATTATCTTTAAAATACCTCATTTTTGAAAAGTTTAACACCGAAATAAAAATGGCCCTTCTTTACTGATTATCTGCATAAAGAGTGATTTCATTATCACTATCTGAGAAATACTATCTGCTTTTTTATACCCTGGAGCATCTATAATATTTCGGTGAAAAAGTTCTGTTAAAATGACAGATGAGAAACTATCTAGTCAGCATTGAGTTTGACATTACTTTGACGAGTTTTTTGTTCTTTTTCTTATTGATTCAGTCATTGGTGATATAAATTAGCTTTACCAGATTCCAATTTTAGTGATTAAACCATGACAACTCCTGTTAATTTCATATCCATGAGTCATGACTTTCACCACATTATATCTATCTTCAGTATACAAATATCGTGATGCAAGAAATGAAACAAATTTAAAGACTACACGTACAGATGTGTATTGACTTATAATAGTCTATTATTTTCGAAGACTAAAGAATATTATATCGAAACATAGATTTGATCACGCAACACAGAATAGAATTGGCGTTCCTCCACCATAGAATTTCGTGAATTGTTATCATTTATCAGAGTTTATAGGTACGTGTGAAAAACCTGGAAGGGGTAGTTTTGTATTAGGGTATTTCAAAGTCATTGTACGTTTGTTCTTGTTTGCCATTCCGACGCTTTGGTGGAACATTATTCTGGCCCTTTCCCAACTTTCGATAACTGTGGCTGGGTGGAAAGGGACCTTATTTCCTGTAGTCCAAGCGACGGCTCTGCTATTGCCCCGGTTGATTGACGTTCCGTTTGTCCTTTTCCCTATTCGAGCTGATGCCCTACTTGTATGATTAATCCCTCTCAGAACAAATGAATTAAGTTTTTCGGAAAAGTTTGCTTTAGCGTAGAAAGCGTGAAGGTTTTTCATCAATTTCACTTAACTGGCTGATTGTTCGGGCCATGTTTGCCTCCAAGTTCTGGATGTGAAGAAATATTTATTTGTTTCTCTTAGGTGATGTGTTTCTAGAAACAGACAACTGAATAAAATGAACTCAGAAAAGTTTCTCAACCTTAATTTCAACAATGACAACAAAGCGGAAATAAAAATATGTGATATCATCTAAAACAGAGAGCATGGTTTTTTTTAGGTAAGACATAAGGTGTAATATAGAATCCATATGACATTCAATATAGGCATAATAATTTGTAGTCGTTTCAATATTTCATTTTTATCTACATAAGCCTTTCTGTACCTGGATTAGCTCTGGTACATCAAATGAGTGAAAGTTTGATAGTTCACTACCTTTGTTCAATCTTGAAATCTAACGTTCTGAAATCTAGAAAACAGTGTCTTCTCAATGACTTCTCAGTATATTGTAACTACCTGTATTCAAAAATTTTTGAATACAGGTAGTTACAATATATTGAGAAGTGATCCGATAAATAAATTTCAGAAAAACGTAATATTAGCTTTAGAAAATTCCAATATTTCAATTAAAAATACCGAAAAGTTTAAACTTAGGGTATCTAATCCGTTAATCCCAAAATTCTATTCCTTAGTTAAATAAACCAGGATACCCTATTCGTCCAGTTGTTTCGTTCACAACCAATTGGTTCGCAATATTAAAGATGTAATTCTACCAGCAAATTCAAAACTCTTGGCTTAATGTTTCACGATTTATTTAACAATATGTATAGTCAACATGTTTCGAGCGTTAGCTCATTTTCAAGACATCTGAGTCTTGACTGGTCTTACATAAACCAAGAGTTTAATTTATTTTAATATTCAATTATGTTTTAAGTCGTTAATCTGTTCCCAAATGTGTCACCGAACGATGTATTAAAATTGATAGAAAAGTCACTCAATAATAACTTTGTAGATCCAATAATGAAGTCAGACATTCTTTCGCTCTTGGAATTATGTTTAGAATAAAACTATTTTAGTTTTATCTGTCAGTTTTTTTGTAGTACTGAAGGTCTGATAATGGGAAATCCGCTTAGTCCTTTATGTGCTGAGTGAGATATTCATGGACAATTTAGAGCATACTTTCCACGACCATATCCGTTGAGTCAACGTTTTCTATATTGGTTCAGATATGTTGACGATATTATTTGTTGCTTTACAGGTTCGAAAAGACAACTTCATTCTTTTCAAAATCTCATCAACTCGATACACCCCAAAATAAAATTTACATTAGAAGAAGAACTTGACAACTCAATTAATTTCTTAGATCTAACAATCAAAAAATTGGATAATAAACATTCGTTCTCTATTTATCACAAACCATCACACACGGATACAGTAATTCATAATAGTCCGTTTTAACCAATACAACAAAAAATGTCATCATTTAATAGTATGGTTCATAGACTTGTTAACCTTCCGCTTTCGAACGTTGATTTCAACAAAGAAAAAAGCTTAATTATGCAAATAGCCTCAAACAATGAATACCAACCCGAAATAATAAACAACTTAATAAACAAAAAACTTTTCAAAAGAGCGGTTTCAGAAGTTTATCCTCTTATTAAAGAAAAGTCAATATATAGTGTTTTAACATATATGGGGACACCTAGTTTGAAATTAAAATCACTTTTAGCAAGCTATAAGATTAATATTTAGTTCGGAGTTTGAAATACTAAATAGAGAGAATAAAGGGTCCAAGCAAAAATTTTCTAGAATCATTACATATTAATAAATTCAAAAATTCGGACTTTTACTCAATAGCCAGTTAGAGGTTAACACTAGCCCTCGAATTAATATGTTCAATAAGAATATTCCAGTTAGCAGATCAGATTGATTACCTAAGTTTTAGTTAATTTACATTAAATTTTATGTTTTATGTTAAAAAAAAATTTAATTTCCTTCATTTGTACTTAGAAATCTTAGTTGATTATTTGTATATATCCTACATTTAGTTGGAATACCTGATTTTGATACCTGAAATTGATTTTCTGTGTTCATCTTCAGGTATACGATCCTTTTGTTAAATATCAGTGTATTCTATGGTCCCCACTCCAAGTTAGTCATAGAACATACCTGGTATGTTATGTGAAAATAGCTATAAGTACTGACTTTGTAAGATTACACATAATATTAATACAGCATTTGATAAAGAAGTAGTACTTCGAAACGTCGTCATGCGTATTTTATATTAAATTATGAGAAAATTTTAAATATTGTTGTATTATAGATATTAATTTTCTCCAAGTATCGGCTTCATCAATTATCAATAGGAATAGTATATTTTATGGAGGAATCAACGCATTTAATAAATTACCTAGCTCCATAAAAACAATTAGCGACCTTAAAGTATTCAAGCGTAAATTCGTTCGTTTTAAACATATTGTAAATAATATATTTTGAACCTAAATGTATATATAATTTTGTAATAGATATTGGTAAATAAATAAATATTATTATTATTCAACGTCTCTGAGAAAGAGACAAGCACTGATCCTAAAATATTTCTTGTTATATAGCACAGAAATATTAATCTCAAAGCAAGTATACATGTATCGTTAATATAATTGCATGGTTGGCATTCTTAAGAAATAAATTCCAAGTATTCAAATATGTATCATATAGTTCTGTGAAACAAGTCATCTAAGACGGCTGCGCTGCCAGACTACCTGACATACCTACCATCCAGTTCACAAAAAACGAAATCTTTAACATCTCATCGTAGTCTGTACTCTCATCGGATGCACCGTTCAATTCGCACTGGCTCTGCTGCTGCTCCGCGAACGACCGATCCTACCCGACCGAACCCGAATTCACATCCAACCAGTCTTCGATGTAGTTCTTCATAAACTCCGTCTCGTAACCACTCAGTTTGGTGCGAGTTTCTGTTGATGTAGGCTGTGAAGCTCCGCAGAACGAACACGGAATACCGTAAACAATGATAATTAATCCGTGTTATCTCATTGACATTAATCAAACTCTATGTCGCTAGGATTGTTGATCTATGATCACGTACAATTTTCCGAATTTTGTTCTGCCAAAGTTGATTAATAGTTGAAAGTGTTTGTTGATCTCAATAGTGCCGGTAATACCACAAAGCACAACATTGTTTACTTGATGTATTAGTCGGAAGTTTTCGTTCAAACAACATTTAATTGGATATTTACCTATTGAGTTTAGTGCAGTCGACTTGTATGTTCTAAATTAATTCGACAATATTTAACAGAGCTTGGAAACACGTGCATCTCAAAATGGATCGTAAACGAGCGCATGTTTTGAAAGTTTGGTTTGTGGTGACTGTGTTTGTGCAGATAGAGCTTTTTGGTAGAGTAAATGGCGATTTTGAAAATAGTTGGACGATGTATATGGAACAACCTTGCTGCTCGGGGACCGGGAGTCATCACGTTCGTCATCATAGAGGTATGTCTGTTTTAACTCAGGTTAATCTGTGTATCTTTCCCTAACTGTGTATTCTACTACAACTCTAGATTATTCTAACTTGTTATAATATTGAATGGCACTTGGTACGTGTCTAAAATGAATAGTTACCATAGTTTCTACCTCAATTCGAAAGTTCTCACAATTGTATAATGCAAACAAACTCATCGACAACAATGGTATGTCTGATTCCCATAGTTGATTCTGTTATTTCCCAGATGATTCACAAAAATAAATACATTTGACAAAATGTAATATAAATTCACTCTTGTTATTCGAACTTTGCTGGTAAAAGAACTTTTTAAAAGAGATAAATTTACTCAATCTAATGGTTTTTAGTTGCGTGAAGAGGCTTTGGTACTTTAATTCTTCTTCAACTCCCTGTGGAATGTCTTAGAAATCAAAAATTTTTTCAACGTAAAAAACTTTTTTCAACTCCGACCAAAATCTTACGGTACGTTTGAATACTATAGGTAATTATTCAGATCCAAGAAATGATTGCGAAAGTAGTTATTTAGTTGTAGTTATCTTTTGAGTTCCAAGTAGATTCAATTTTATAGAGATTTATTCAATATTTCAAAGCGTTATTATAATTAAGTTCGATATAGGTACGTAAGTCTAATTAAGTACAAATTTGAAAAATTGATGAATAGCCTACAAAAAAAATATTGGTACTCAAATAATGAATTTTCACATAATAAAAATCTATAAAAAAATAACTGTACTGATGTTGAAAGGTCTTTTATGAATTAGAAAAAATCTCGGGCAACTATCTGTATTATTCTAATTGAAATTTATTAATATGTTTAAGTATACATGATATAACTATTCAAGTCTACTCATATATCTATCTATGCTAGATTTTTCGAAAATTTAATCAGTATTACCAATTCATTGTAGCAATTTGAAATATCTAGTTACATTTTGAGAAATAAAATGAATTGAAAAAGTTACATAGGTAATTAGTTACACTTACAAATGTAAAATAATTTATTCAAAATATTGAATAATTTGCTCATTTTATCAAGTACCTACTCACATAATTTTGAATTATATTCGTATTTACTAAGGTCTCTCGCGGTTTTTCAATGTCTACCTATTATTTATTCTTCCATAATTCCAAAAATAAGTTCAGCATATTTTTATGTAGAATTCCATAAGTATCTAAATATTTATATCATAGAAGCAAAAGACTTTGAGACAGATGTTTTCAGTTTGAAAATACATTAATAATGCTTCTTAGATATTTTTAACCGTCGTTGTGTTTGATATAATCAAAGAAGTTTGTGAAACTTATGTAATTAGTTTTGACAGACTAGCTTGAAACTTCACAGACGTTTGTTAATAGAAATCAATTCCAGAATTAAACTGGTCAACAAAACAATTTTTTCTAATTTTTCACACTTTTATTGTGTAAAATTGACAGCTGTCAGTCTGAAGAAGCCATCGTAATAGTAAAACATAGGTCACAATTGTTTGATAAAAGAGAGTGAATCTAGAAAACAGTGTTTTTTTTTCATTTTAATTTTGACAGTATATTTCAATTCGTAAAGCTTTTTTTCATTTGATTAATCACACCTACTCGATTAAACCTGCAATAATTCGACATTTAAATGTTATTTACCTAACCGAAATTGCAGAGAACATGATAATTTCCAACATATTAACTCTGCCGGCGCCTGAAAACGAATCGAGCGAAAACAGGAAAGAGACGGGTTATCATCTCGTTGTTTAATTTCTTAATTTAACACATCTCAGTCTCGAGCACCTGGCCGCGTATGCCTTTTCGCCTTTTCCACATAGACCCGTACCCACTCATTTAAATTCTACCTGTCCGTCCGTTTCTCTTTTCAAGCTGTTAATTATATTTTCTTCTTTTTCGAACGTAATGACTTTATCGTCTTTTCTAATGATAGGTTCTCGCGGCGGATGGACATTATAACTTCGGAGTGGGGGGTTCCTGCGGAGTAAATTCGTGTCTTCAGATCATAATCGATGGAAATGAAGATGTTCGTTTAGCCGTCTTTGTAACGTAGAGTTGGTAGTACTGATTTATAAATAAAGTGCAGTTGGTTATGCTGATTTGTGACATAATGCTGTGTTGGTAATACTGATCTGTGAACTAAAGTTCAGTTGGTACTTGATTAGGTACACTGATTTGAGTAGTGATGCACTGTTGATGATATTGATTTGTCAAATGAAGTATCATTGTTGATTCTACTGACTTCTGAAATAAGCCACTGGTATAAACTATTACGAGACAATCTTTGATATATATTTACAGTAGACTAGAATCAAGAAATACAGCATTTAACGTCAACATCAGATCTAAGAATCAGTTATATTATTTCGAAACATAGGACTGTGAAATACGAGGGTTATTTTGATTATGTGTCACAATTTGTGAATTATGTGAACAATCACATTTCTTTGGTTGAGAATAATAGTTCGATAGAACATTGAAACGGAAACGGTAAAGTTTGGATATTCAGATTCTTTTAGATTAGGTACAAAGGATTTATATGTATTTATAAAATTGTGGAAGAATGGCATGCTGAACTCTTTTGTATAAACCATTGAAGTTTATACAATAAATATTATTATAAACATATGAAATTCTGGTTTATTATTTGTTACGAAGTTTATAGACTATGAAACATAAAGTCGTTTGCTGACGGATCTTGCAAACATTTGCGAAATATTTACAGTATTTTATTTTAATTTTGCAAACAATACTTTAACTAGTTATGTTCTAGTCATATACTGGTTTGCTGCAATTGATTTATTGTAATAAATTGATCGGTTTTAAGGAATTTTTGTTTCTTCTTATGTATGAACAATTCTATTTCATTTTATTACAAGAAACATTTTATCTCATTCAACACATAGTTTTAAGTGGCAATGTTCTCTATATGATAGTGATTATTTTTATCTAAGTAATTTTTATTAAGAATAAATTTTTGAACTAATATCATTTGAAGTGCACAACTCATACGTAGGTCTTGTCACAATCGATCCAAGAAGGCGATGGTTCAAAGCCTTCTAGAGGAGAATAACATGTACCGTCAATTAGAAGAAAGTGTAAAATTAAACATTAACACACTTGACTTAAGTTTCACTAAATATATTAAAAACTCTACATATGTTTCCGTTGGTGTTAACCCATTATCAAGAGTATACAATATTACTTATTCAGTAATATTGTATACTCTTGATAATGGGTTTTTTTATCTTCAATGGGTATTACTTATTCAGTAATATTGTATACTCTTGATAATGGGTTAACCACCCGAAACATATGTAGAATTTTTAATATATTCAGTGAAACATAAGTCAGGTGTGTTAATTTTTAATTTTATAGTTTTTAACATAATATAATATTTAACAAAATTATTTTTGAATATTTGTAAGATTCAGACATTTTTGAAATTATCTAGAAGTTGAAAACCTACAGGAATTTTCATTGCTATCGCGGAAGATATTTTGTTATGAAATAATCTTACCAAGTATACTTAGGTATTTAAATCCTTTCAAAAAAGTACGAAAATGAATACCTAACATAATTTAGTAATTTCAATGGTTAGACTCTTGTCTTTGATATCTAAATAGATAGGTAGGGTACGTATCGGTATAATTCAAGAACAGGTATTTATGCCTACCCTAGGTGTGGTTCAAGTTGAACTAGATCTCTTTGTTGGTCGGAATATACTTGTCCCCATCTGCTACAAGCCATCCGTTAAAAAGAAATAATACATTGGTGTAGTTTGGCCTAGGGCACAACACAAACCATTAAATAAAATAACTTGTATATTATTTCTATGACGTTCAAAATATTTGTGATTTATTGGTTTTATTTTATGTTGTTGGTTAGTGATTAGTTATATTCTTTTAATATACCTACCTACATAGAAAAATAGAGTTATGTATCGACTTGCTATTGGGATTGGTACTAAACAAAATTTGACTAAGGTAAAATCGAATTTAAAACATTCATTCAATAGGGTACAAGTAAATCCACAAAAAATTGAAATAAGTCGGCAATTTAATGAAATTCTTAAAAGATGAAAAAGTTAAAATGAAGGTTAAGTATTTAATTAAAGTTACGTAGTTAAATACCTACTTACCCAATTTTTTATCTTACGTTCCAACGAAATCATTGAGATGGCTATTGTTTAAACACTCCTAGGAAAGTCCACAAATTTAATATTTATATAATTACGTGATATTCTGTGGATTTCGTAGATATATACAATGTTACTTCAGTTACAGTCTAAATGGATACATTTGAAGTACTTTCAACTCCGCCTGATGAAGGCCCAGGGTAATTATCGTCTTGTCATTCGATTTGAATGAAATGAAAATATCTACCTAATAAATAAATATTCTGAAAAGTCTAAAGTTTTTTGAGAATTTGAATAAAAATTTTAATGATTGATGAAAAATTAAGAACTTAAATAATGAAAACAATATTTTTGATAATTTAAATATGAAGAGATTTGAGAAGAACTGCTTTATAAAGGGAACTATATCTGAAAAGTCTGAATATTTTTGGGAATTCGAAAAAAATTTCAATATGCCGAAAAATTGAAGAACTGAGGTCGAGTAGGACAGTAATTTAGTTCAGTTTCTAAAAGAAAAGGTTCAGATTAAATGTGTTGGAGATTAAGCAAAAACTATATTCGTTATAATTGTTTATGTTTAACATTCCTAGAAATGAGTGATACTTCTACGCTCTAATATGATATATCTGTCATCAGCAGTTTTAGTATGTACCACCGAAACACTTGAATTTCAATTTGAGACTGTTGATATTATATTCTTTATATTTAGTCTTATTAGATTCTTCGACTGAACAACACACCATATTACGGCAGTTAAATAAATGATTTCATCAAAAAGAGACGATCACCGTGTTTCACTTAGATCCACCATATTTATACCTTCCAACAAAATGGAATAATTAATGTTCTATATATTCTAATAAAAATCATTAAAAGTTCATTTTATTAAGTTGTAACATTGCATTTTTCAATCCGCGAATAGTGAAATTTATTAAAATTATGAGAAAATTCTAAATATTGTTTTCATTAAAAATTTTAACATTCCGAAAAATTAATGAAATAATCATTTTTTGAGTATTTGAGAAGAGATTTGAGAAGAACTGCTTATAAAGGGAAAATCGAAATGGTGCAATTGAAAATGATTAAATAAATCTGGATATCATTGGAAATGGACTGATCATCTTCTGGTTTATATCAAGCGGTGATTTACCTCTACATTTTTTCGTCTGTCATATATATCATTATTGCTTTCGTATATTATCAACACGTCTAATGTTCGCCTTTGTCACACTTATGTTTACATTACGACAAAGCATTTTGTATAAATATTACAATCTGAGTCATGCTTGGGCCCGTTTGACTATATGACACCAATGGTAAACAGTTATAAGTCTTGGAAATTGTCGATATCAATAATGGGCTTTCTGTGCATGTTTGAGATAAATTCTCGGATAAGTATAAGTGAAATGTGATTATGTAATTTAATATTATACTCTATTTTTAGCGAAGTTGTTCAAACATATTTTAAAATAGTAAATTGAATCAAAACATGACTAACTTGCACCTTTGATCCTAAGCAACGTTGCAAATTTACTTTAATATGCGTGATGTTTGTTGAATTAGTCTTTAAATGAGAGGATCATTTTACTTGGGCTCATTTTTGCATAGTTTCAAATCTAAAGATTCCCATGTTTTGGTTCACGTGGATGTACATTTGAAACAGTTTCAGTATGATATTAAATTATAATAAAATTCGAAACATTTGGCCCAAAACTATTCAAATTGTTCAATGCATTGGATAAAGGTTTCTTCGTTTCGCTGGCAGATTTTCAAGATTTCATACAACTGATAATATGTTGGCAACTCGAAATATATCTCGAGTGAATTAGATGATTTTTAAGGAATTAACACATTGTTTTGAATTTCATTAATTTCCTTCAATAAGTTTTCACCTGTTTTCGTAAAGATATATTTACTGGCATCCGCAAGGTTAAAAATCTCCAGACATAAATAAGTAGTTAACGAATAATCATCCTTGAAAAACACCAAATTATAAATTTAAATGTTAATATACTCGTTAGATAACTTCTAAACTACCTAAAATATCGAATTAGATATTAATCTCGATGAACTCGTTGATAATTTGGCTAAATTATACGTTACCTGATGATGATAACTATATTCTGAAGAGATCTGATCGGTCGACTACAATTTATGGCTTTATTCTTAGGATTAGGTACTTTATTTTACATTTACAAGCCAGATAATCACTCATACCTGTATTCAGCCAGTATATTTTTTGTGTTGTACTTAATATACTATTTTTTACGGTATTTATTTGATTTAAGTTCATTGTTAGACTTTTGTCTTTAATTATTATATTTGTTGTAGGTAACAGATCACTTAATTCATCTGGTTTGGTGGTATAATTCTTTATATTTATGATATATTCCGTATAATTAAATAGTACCGAGAGTTACCACTACCCGCAATACGTGTAAAAATGAACAGAATTCATATCTCGATAGAATACTTGGAAAATTGGAGATGTATGATGAGGTATATTTTAAATGGAACACTTTATTTTGTTGTTAAATCTTTGGAAATCATGTTGAAAAAGGTATTCTTCTGAAGAATGAGGGTGTGCTCCTTCTGTGAAAATGATGGAATTTTTGGTATCAGGGTCTTTTTTCGATTTTTAATACTCATCAATTGCATTTATATTTTAAAATGAAATAAAACTTTCGATATAGTTACATTACGTTGATTTCATTCAGAAACATTTCAGTGAAACATAACTACTTAGCTCCTTTTTGTTCGAGAAAATTTGTTTCACATATTTTACCTGAGGAGCAAATTGGTAAATGAATAAAGAAATTATTTTTACAATATTTGAATAAGAAAACGTGAATTTCAAAACTCTACAAATATATTTATGTGTTATATGAAATGGAATATTCACTTTTTATTCATGTTAGATTTGAAAAAAATATAATAATAAATGATTAATGCAACCAATTATTGATAAGTGATAGATAATGACATCGCATTATAATAGTCGTGATATGTATAGATTATATACAATATCGGTAATAGGCACTAAATGACATAATAATAACGGTTTTTATTGTTGATCATCACTCTACCTTGGTAAGTTACCAACGATAAATAAATATTTAGGAGTTATCCACATCGCACAATAGATTTACGAGTAATACTTAATCTCCAACTCCGTCGCAAGTGGCAACAAGCTTTATACCGTGCAGCATACTTTTTCCGTCTGGTATTATCACCTCCGGGTCCCTTGCGGTGTTGCCAGAATGAACTCAACCATAATCGTAAAAAAAAACGTGAAAATCAATCATCGTGATTTAATCATCATTAAATCGCAGTTACTTCATGTGTGTAGAGGGATTGAAAATGACATACGTAAGAATGATATCTCTGAGAAGATAAACTCTGAAAAATAAAAAAATGTTTGTTTTTCATTAAACTGACAATTGCAGGAATAAGATACCTAGGTACGTAATAGTAGCACAAGTTTTCCGTCCATTTTAAAACTGTAATAATTTAAATAATCAATAATTGAGTAATAATTAAAATAATCAAAAACAAAATATCTTTTGGCTTTTTCGTCATAAAATGTTTCGAACGGTTTGATTGATTTTAAGCATTATCAATTTTTCTTACAATTTTACGATTTTTGAGGCAGTTTTCTCGAATTATTTCCAGAATTTGTTACTAACAGAAATTCATACTATAATATTATTTCAGAGATTAAGATTTTGCGAAATTTTGTCGAGTATTAAGCTGAAAAAAAGGATTTTGTTTTTCGTAGATCGCCATTATAATTGAAAAATTTGAGACTGTTATTTGACTCAATTGTTGGTGTTTGCCCTTGTGAAATTTTGATTGGATTCCGAATTCGGATTGAAAGCTTGAGAATCAGTTTTGCAAGAAAGTTCCCATGAAGATTTTTTTAATCATTATTAAATACTTAATCAAAGCATTTTCATCATTAGAATCTGGTCACAGTGGACCAATGTAAATAAAATTGCTTTTCATTTCAACCTAATTGACTTCTATCTAACTTAAACTAAGGTATACTCATCAGCGTTTCTTATATTCTAGTCCTATATTACAGTTACACTAAAACTTAACATGTAAAACGAGCACTGCTTTTTGCAGTCACTTTCAACTTCACCAACTCAAACGGTTTTGTTCTTTTAAGTCTTTTTTTAATGTTAGTGTTTAGCAAATGAATATCTTCGATATTAACATTTGATGAAGCCTTTCTTCATGTTTATTGGCATATTGGGTGATAGTTTGTTCAATAGTTTCTACTATTAGGTCTCTACTGTAAGCCACTAGTACGTATGTACATATCAAGGGGCGTCTGTAATATTTCTCAGTACTTTGTTTTGAAATCGTTGGATAATATTGCGATCTGTGTGGTACATTCTCATAATTGTATTCCGTAGGACCACGCAGGTTTGAGAATTTCTTTATATAGTAGAAGCTTGTTCTGAACTGATAATTGGAACCTACGTCCTATCAGCCAATACATTTTTCTGTATTTTATTTCTAGTTATGTTCTTTTTGTCTTAACGTGAGCCTTCCATCGGAGCTTTGCATCTAGTGTTATCTCCAGATATTGTGCTGTATTTTAATGTGGTACTAGTTTGTTGTTGATATGTATTGGTATGTGATTATATTTTTTATTTGTTAAGTTAACATATACCCTTTTATTTTCATTTAGTTTAATTCTTCATGTCTTAGCCCAGTTACTGATCGTTTCAATTGCCGTCTGGAGCTTTTCAGTCGATATTGTAATGTTTCTTCCCACTAAACAAACTTTGTGAGATAGGGATCGTAATCGCGTAAAATCACGAATAATCGTGAGATCTGGCAACCCTGCTCCCTTGCTCGGACTATATGGCCAGTTTTATAGCCTGCAGTTATAAAAGTTATTTTCGTCTCTATTTCGAAACCTTCACTCTCAGCTGTTGCCCCTTGCATTGCCTTCCAGGTGGCGCAGTTCGCCCCTGTACGAACCAATTATATTCATCATGACTAATATTTGGTTCTATCAACAACACGGCCGTATCATGAACTCCGACGCGGCGTCGGATCCCTAGCTGACACGCGAAGTAACGATGTCGTAATGATGGGTAATATTCTTCGGACATACGAACATTAATCACAACTCGAAATGAGTCGGTAAGGATGAAACGTACCGAACGGAAAGTCGTCCTGAAGAGTTTCAACGCTGAGTTATTCAAAAAATGAGTAAGATTGACTGTGAAATGATGAGAATGGACATTAAAATATAAATAAATAGAAATCCAAATTATTTTGTGTCATATTAAATTCCAACGGGTTACCGGTATCAAACAACATGGTCAGGTGATCACTACGAAATATGGCCTGCTATTCCTCAAGACTTGGAGTTGCAACTGTGTTGCATTCGTATACACAGAGACTGTCATTTCTCTATATTTTTCTATTTTACTGGTATTTCTATTAACTGTCTACCCCATATTGTAGAGTTTATAATATTTCAGAACGTGTAGTACTCGTATTCATTTCTTTATGTAAAAGTTACCCTAACGGACTATGTTGTTCGTTTTCTTGGATATGACCATAGAATAAACAAGCTTTTGCATGCGTATTCTTCGACTACAGATAACTTTGCCAGTCATCAGTGATCTATAAATGACCATAATATTCTTTTCTAGCATTTAATTGTACCGAATAAAATAATTATTCAATGAACCTACCGAAATTTAATTTATTTGTTGAATTCGTATGAAAATCTCTTTAGTGCTTACCTATAATCGGGTAGTAGATTCTATAGACGTGAGATCTCAGAAACAATGGAAATTGAATAGATAAAATGGCAACTGTAATTTTTAGTTAAACTGTTAACATTATATTTGTGAAAATTGCATTCAAAACCATGTAGTTTTTACGTTATACATGTACAATAGACAGATAGAGAATTGTTGAAATTTTTCATTCGAGTTTTGTTGATGTAACAAAGACCATCGCACTTAGTTATTAGTTTTTAAGAATGACTGGCACTGTAAAACGCAAAATTACTTACAATAAAGCCTTGATATTTCTCCACTTACGTTGTAAGTAGGTTGAAAAATTTTCCAAATAGAAGTTTAAAATGAAAGACTTATTTGTTATATTATTAAAGCTTGTTTTATTCGGTTTTATTCACTCTTATTCTTGTTTATTGTTCTATGTAGCACTTCAATATATCGATTGGTTATTCACAAATAAATGAAATGAGATATAATACATGTTCCCATATAATTTATGTAAATGACGATAGTTACACTAATTATTATTCCCAACGTATATTGTAATTATAAAATGTACATATACCGGTTTCTTACAAGAAATCAGACTCGAATACCAACGTAGCCATGATTGAAAGTGACAATTCCAGTATTTCTTCAGTTATTCTCGTATTTATATGTTTAAATTAAGTTCAATAATACAATGAGTGGTAATTGTGAAATATTGTTGTTATGATAGTGTTTTTTATTCAATTATTATAATCCAAGTCTTTTATGTATTCAATTCTTCTAATACAGTGTTTCCAACCTTTTTTGTGCCAATCCCCCACCTTTGACTTTCTGAAATTCTTATACGGTTGAAGGTGAGAAACTTAAAATCAAGAAGTCCGAAAAAGTTATACTTTTTTCAAGTTCATTTTTGAATTGTCCCCTCAAAAATCAAATTGAGACAATGCGGGGCGTGGGCCCCATGTTGGGAAACTAGTATAATCATTTTAATTAAATTAACTTTCGTCAAATTTATCCTAATTTAACACGCATCTGTGTAATAGAGGGGTTGGATAAGGTATGTAGGTTTTATGAAGCAGGTGTGCTGGATCGAAACCCAGGCTAGGTATGGACGTTTGTGTTGGTGTTCTAGTTTAGTGGTTACACTAAATATATAAACTTTAAGTTCCAGACCGATGACTGATGAATTAAAACATAAATTTTCATTAATAGTGTTAAGTTTACAACAGTGGAATACACTGCATGTTGAAAAGTACAAAATATATTTTATTTAATAATTGATGAGGCCGATTCTTGATGTAAATCGATAAACATAATAAAACAATTGTTAAACTGATCTACACATATACTGAAAAGAATACTGCATGACGTACGTTTCGATGAGATTCACCTTTTTCAAATACTACGTGCAGATTAGTCTGCACGTAGAACTTTTGATTTACACTTTTATTGATAACATAAAATGACGCGTTTCATCGTTACAAACGACTACTGGTCAGTATTCTAATAGAATTCTGCATAAGTCGTTTATAACGACGAAACGCGTCATGCTATCTTATCAATAAAAGTGCATTTAATAGTGTTGGCGTTTACTTGATGTAAATCCATTTAATTGAATATAAACTAAAATTCAAACACTTGAATTTTTGTTTTATAGAATTCACAGAATACTATTATGTAAGCATATGAAGAAGTCGTATGTAACGACGAAAAGCGTCATGCTTTGTTGTCCATAACGTGTAAATCAAAAGCAAAAGCCAACATTATCCAACACCTTTAATATTTATCAAGTATACCTAACTTCAATATATATACTAACATTTCATGCTATATAAATATGGGTTAGACGTTGAACGGAATGTAATACCACTTTTGTGTAACCCCAATGTCTATTAGTTGGGAAATCGCCGAAGCCGGAATAAAACGTCGAGCAGACGAAAATACCTCGCGAGAGGCCATACTAGGTCCTACCTTTACATGAACAACAACACCAAACTGTTGATACGTCAACGAAAACGATAGGGTCATTTTTCACACCGACCCTTCCCGAAAGATTAGCCACGTCAACATATGTAGAGTGTTTCTCACAGGAAACATAAATAAAATATTCGGCGACGTATCCTGATAGGAAAGGCGGCCATCTAATACGAAGGTAGCCAACTGGGAACAGTATTTTCTAGTTTGTATGAATGTACTTTCGTTATGCATTCGACGCCGGAACTGACGATGGCAGGCGGCGTTGAATTTGTTTCGTTTGTTTCTTTTTAGGAACTGGGCAAATCAACTTCCTTTTCATCACATGATGTACTACTATTCACTATTCACTTCAAATCCTATTGAAGAATATATGTAGATAGGAACATACAATCCGAATTAATTAGGAAAATTAACTACTGAAAGCAAATTTTGCAACAAATTCAATAAATTGCCGTTTGTTAATACAATTTGTCCGTTGAAAGTAGTAGCGGTTTATAATGCTTTTTTATCATTTCACTATACACTATAATTATTTTCTCGATAACTTCCGCGAGTTATTTGCGCATAGTGTGCGAATATATTCTATTTTTTCAGGTCAAAATTGTTTAAATATTTAAGCTTTTCGAAATCTAGTTGTATTGTTCATTTTTATTAATTCTTTTTGTTTTTGTTCCTTTATGTATCTTTATATTGTATTCCGCCAGATAAATTGTTTGAATATTAGATAATTCATATTTATGTTTTGTACGAGGGTGGGGTGAAAAGTTCCCGGCCGTACCAAGAGATGGGGTAACTAGATCTAATTTTGGAGCGGCGTCCTACAGAACCATTCCTACTGAGCTTATATGTAATATTTCAGCCCAATGGCTACGTTTGTTTGCGTTTGAGAGCACATTGCGCTAGACGCTTCCGTTGTTTTCGTGAAAATGGAAAAATTGGAGAAACGTGCTGTCATCAAATACTACTACTATTTGAAAGGTTTTACACCACAACAAATGATAAAACAGATGGATTCAACTCTAGGTGGAATCCATCTGAAGTGAAACGTCACGTTTCACTTCAAAATAAGTCTTGCATATTAATTTTCGTTCCGATTGTTCCATCGAACAGAAATTAATCAAGCTGTAACGAATTCAATAATTCGCTGTTAAACCTTCAAGCAAATTATGCTCCCATCAATAGGTTTTCAAAATCGCCGCCCCGTCGCACTTTGACCCCTGAATTTTTTTCTGTCAACGCCCTCCTAGCGACCATATCGGATGGATTCTATAAATATCTCTTTCCCTACAGCGTAGAACTAGTCAATAACCAAAACGAATCACAATCGTTCGACATCGAAAGTCTATCGTATTTATACATCCTCCGTATCCTTTGTTGTTCCGTCATATAACTGACAAGTCCGGCCTTTGAATTTCCTCGTGAATGAGTGCTGGATTCAAGCTGGCACAGGTACAGGGACGAATTAGACTTTGCGTTCACTACTCCGTTAATTTTGATGGAGATTTAGAGCAGTGGTTTTCAATATATATAATAATAGAACCCCAGGGGTCTGTTATAACTTGCGGGGGTCCATGTAAGTTATAATGGCAATAAATAAGAAGATCTGAGTGATGATTTCGAATGATATGAGAGATGAAGCATTATAACTGAAAAAACAACTGATTTTTGCTCTTTGTATTTCGTCTTTTTGAATAAAACCTTAAATTCAAACACTTGAACTTATGATTTACACTTTATTGACTACATAGCATGACGCGTTTCGTCGTTACAAACGACTTTTTCAGATGCTTACAGAATAATCTTATAATAATGATTATTCTGTAAGCATCTGAAGAAGTCGTTTGTAACGACGAAACGCGTCATGCTATGTAGTCAATAAAGTGTAAATCATAAGTTCAAGTGCTTGAATTTAAGTTTATATTCAATTATAATGGATTTACATCAAGTAAACGCCAACACTATTAAATATTTCGTCTTTTTATCAGTTTTTTATTGAATTACTCCTCATTTTGTTGGTTTATAGTGGTTTCGCGATATGGAAATTTTGATGTTTACGATGAACTAGATGGTGAGTGAATTAGAAGTTTGAAGTTCAGAATGTAATAACAGAATACATAATAATTGATGTGGGAATTGAACAAGTTTCAGGACCGCTGATACAGAAAATACTAACGAATAGGAACCACTACAAATGTTTCATCTCAAATCAGTAATTAATTTGTTGATATAGTTAGTTTTTTTTTTAATCTTTCGTGGTAACTATCTATAATATTACTCAATAAATCATGTGGATCTGCTTCATTTTGATTTTGAAATGGATTAATTAAGTAAGTACCTACATAACTGAAGTAAATATTCGAACTTCTATTTTATTATATAATTTCAGTTTTTCTTTCAATTTGATTCCACAAGGCTAACTAGATTTATGAAATAAAAATTAATTCGGTAACTTCTGTTTTTCTTCAATCAGGCATTTCAATTTATAAATTCTTCAGTTTGTTCTTAAAATTGAAAAGATCAACACAATGTGTTGATGATATCTGTATAATTTGTTCCTTCTTATGAAAATATGTTATTATAGAGAAAAAAACACTTCGTTTTTTACCACTACATTTAGTTATTGAAGTTTTTTCGACCGCAGTTTCATAGTATGACTACTTCTCTTCAAGCAAAGAATGGATAAATTCGATTTATTTGGAAAGAAGCACAGAGTTGAGCAGCCATAGAGATTGCATTTTTCTTTTCATTTCAAGCATGTCATATCACGGTTCTTCATAGAGTGGTGAGCTTCTTATATCTATGTGATCATTTAACTCTTTTATTTCATCATTTTGATCAGTTTTTGATCAATATTCGTGTAATTATCAGATAGATATACGGAGTTCACCATTTTATGAAGCCCAACGAAGAAGAAGAAAACACCATGGCATATCACCTACCTAAAATAAGAAGATAAATGCAAACTATTGCTGGTCAACTCTGTATTTCTTTTTAAATAATCTTGTGCTCGAAAAAAGTAGTACAACGAAACTTATGTCGTATTTATTAGAATCCGTCCGTTTTTGAATGGGCCTGATTAAGGTTTTCAACTAATTTTGAGGTTATGTCATCAACGTAGTTTTTTGAATAAAATGATGTATACGTGTTTTGAATTGATTTAGAAGTTTTTTCATGTCAATGTACTATTTTCGAGTCCGGACCATGATAGAGAGGATGGATGACTGGCGTTGCTGCAAGCAACATATGTAACCTTAGAATAGGGCCCATTTGTACTGATGAGGGATGTATCCGATTACCTAATCCCGTTTTGAATTAACGGCACAAATAAATTCTTTCCACGTAACAATGGTTTTATCTTGGGGTTTTCTGCACAAACTGAAAATCTGTAAACAATCCAATAGCACAAGTTTCCCCAAGCCGCGTAATAAATTTGTTACCCGAAGGGCCTTTAGCAATTTATTGTTACGAGTTGAATTGATTCTGTACAGTTTCACTGTCCTCTGTTCTTTTTAGTTCCGTTAAAACTTAGGAGAAATGAAGTTTTGTTTTTACACTTTCATTTCATGAAAAATTTTCAATAAAATCAAATATTTAATGAAACATTATTCATTTAAAATTTTTGAAGAAGCTAGAGTTTGTTGTGAAACGTGAATAAAAAATCAATATATTTGTTTTTACGGTCAGTTACTGCAAAAAGAGTACCTTCAAGCAAACCTTCGAAAATGTTCATTCGAATGTGGTGTGGTTCGAGATCCGGCCTGAAGGACCATAATTATTTAATTTCGACGCTTTATAAATGAGGTAAGTAGCTTTCGTGAATACGTTGTAGTTTTTCTGATTAAGGTTTCAATTTCCATCAAATGATGTCGAGAAGGACTCGTTAAATACTAAAGAAGAAACTCCATTTTAATCATTATATATTCTAGTTGGCTACAATTCTAACTATTCATTATTAGTCTGTTCCTTCTTTTCTGATAAGGTTCTGATTTGGTTCTTTCGCGTTCCGATAAGGTGAATGAAAAAGGTGAATAGTCTTCGATTAGAAACTTTGTTTCATTCCTCACATCACCCAACTAATTTCATCTGCCTCGAGAATATATGGAATGGCAAATATTTCATTAATTCCTCAATTTCATAGGACTATTCCTAATCTGTAGCAACTTGGAGTATGCCAGCATGATCTGGCATCCTATTTATACTTGCCATCAACGTCATCTTGAGGCAATTCAAAGAAGGTTCTTGAAATTCTTAGTTTGGAGGGAGGATAAAGTTTATCCACAGAGAGGAGTCAATTATAACGAATTACTGAGTCGATTTAGTTAAATCTCATTGCAGATACTTTATCTCTAAAATTTTTGTACAAATTACTGCACAACAGTATTGATTGTCCGCTTTGAAATTTCGTGATCTAGAGACTCCAAGGACCAACTAGCTAATACAATCCTTCATTTGATTTATGGAGTCTACTTTCGAGTTCTTTGTATTATTTGATTTAATGTTAGTTATAATTCCCCATTTAGTTTATGGAGTCAATACATTCAATAGAGTTCCTAATAATTGTGACGTTTACTTTGACTCCGTAGAAGTTATTTCTTTAATTTTATTTATCTAGTTATTATTCAACATTATGTTATTATTTTCTTAATTTGGGTATTATACCTGTTGAGAGTAGAGAACTTATCATTATTATTATTATTAGTCATATAAGTTATACTCATTCGAGGACGAATAACTTGAGAATATATACTACTCAACTATCTGATAATACTCTATATCTTCTTGAAAGAAATTACACGAAATAGACAAAGGCTAACAAATAAGGAAATTTTTTCACATAGACATGACAACAAACAACGTGAACTGTTTGAAGTGATTAAAAAAAGGAAAACATGGAATACAAATTCCGTGAATTCGAGAACTTGAGGGAGATCAGTCGGAGGGACTTGGTTGAGGTAAATTCGAGGCCTGGAGAGAGATCAGTCTTGGTTGCGAAATGTCTGGCAGTGGACACGACTACACACACGATGTAGAGTCGTTGATACACACCGCAAGAAATAGAGAAGCAATGTTATCGCAAATGTCCATTGTTGATATGCATTGGAAGAAGAAGTAGAAAATGTACTAAGTACTGATTACAAAATATTTTCGTCTTGAATTTTTTGTCGAGAATATCGAAAAAACATCACAAAATTTCTAGAAAAGTTCAGAAAAACTTTTGGAATTGTTTTTTTCCGTTTAAACGTTTATTCATAACGAGCTTGTTGAATCTGTGGTTCTGACCTCCCTCTAAATAATATATGAACATAGCAAACACTACTTAACCGACTAATTCAGTATTAATTCAAAGAATTCACTGACCTTTCTATTTATAAAAGCAACATGGATCGATAAAAATTTAATTGAATATGCACCTGTGTCTGTATACGTACAAATTCACCATGAGTAGAAGCTCGAACAGCTCGTAAATCCTTATGATTACTCTTTATAGAAGATGGAAGCAATCTTACGTAAATACTGTTTCGAACTGCCGCATAATCCCCGTGCGAATAAGATTTAAGAGACGATGTTGTTTGCTTAAAGCGTCCACATCTGGCGAAGACACAGGGAAAAGAGAAAGCGTCCAATTTATTGAATTCGCAGAGAGAAGGTGCCGGATGATAATGGTCGAAAGGTTGGTTAACCTATAAGCTTTATTGCAGGAAGTGCGGAGGTATTAGGAAGGATTATACCTCTCGCGAGGGGTCAGGGATTCGGTCTGGTCGTGTAGCAGAAGGGCAACGGAGTTGAATTTAAATATTAAGACTGTGTTGATACAGGCGTAGTTGGTCAGGATCAACTCGCAACATACGGCATATAGCCACTTACGCAGCTTGGTATACGCTGCGATCTGTTTTAATCAACTCTTTCGAACTCAGCAGAAATACATTAATATTGCAAATAGATGTCGTTTGAAATCTTTTGTTTTCCACTCTCTGTTGCCACTAAGTGAATGTTTGTGAAAGCGAAACCTTATTGTATCCTCAAATGCGCAAAGATAGTTTTAGTATATTAGGGTTTATCTGCGCTCTGCATTCATGTTAATTGTAGTCGACTGGGAATACTTCTAAGGACAAACCAGTCTTTACAGCCAACCTTCTAACGAACTGAAATCGTGAAGAGTGTGAATTGTTGTTCACGAACAATTAGAAAAAGTCCTGACATGTTTGAAGTCTCTACGACGCGTTTATATATTGTATAGACATGTATAATGGCCATGAATCATGACCATGGAAGCCCTACTCCAATGCTGGACGAACGTAAATCCTTCGTTGAATGACACCAACCATTTTGCTTTGTTATACAATGGAAATTGATGAGATCAAGAAAGTCTGTTTTCTTGTCTTGAATGTTGGGCTTCTATATTTCCAAACGAAAATTCAGCATGATTTTAGTGACAGTCTATAGTTGTATCAAGACGAGAACAGATGTATATGATAGCTTCAGTTCTTCTAAGGAGATGTTGCCAATGTATACCAGTCATCCCCTAAGTAATTTTTCCTAATTAAGTTGAAAGATCAGTGATACGAATCAGAAAAACTGACTGTTTGGTGCGCTTTATGGGCTGGTGGTATCATTGGTCCGTACCTCTTGAAAAACGATGATGGCCAAAACGTTACAGTCAATGTGGTCGGTATAGAGCCATGATTACTAACTTTTTCATTCCTGAATTGAACAACCATGATGACCAGGAGCTGTGGCTTCAACAAGACGGCGCAACATGTCACACAGCTCGTGCCACAATCGATTTATTGAGAGACACGTATGGTGACCGCCTAATTTCACGTTTTGGACCTGTGAATTGGCCTCCAAGATCTTGTGATTTACACCGCTAGACTACTTTCTGTGGGGCTATGTAAAGTCATTGGTCTTACCATTTGAAAGACAATATTCGCCGTGTTATTGCTGATATACGGCCACAAATGTTGGAAAAAGTCAACGAAAATTGGACGTCCAGATTGGACTACATCTGAGACAGCCGTGGCGGTCATATGCCAGAAATCATATTCAAAATGTAATACCACAAGATTATCTTTCGAATAAAAAAAATTCTTGTCAATCGAATTATCCATCGTTGTTTTATTGGAATTTAAAGTTCTATACCTCTAAAAAAAACACCCTTTACTTGTTTAGAGTAATCTATGATTAACTTGAGCAGTGATAATGCGAGCAGTTGTCAATAATAGCTTATTGCCTTCAAATTCCGTCTTGGAAATACTCAGGCAACGCAAAATAAGTATGAACAGCAGCATGATATATCTTCAACAGCTTTGGCTAAATTTGTATGACAATTCTCTGAAGATGTAGACCAAATTGAGCAAGTGTGCGGTGCTTGTTGGAAGGAGAATAAAATCACAAAGCAATTATCCTAACATGTAAAAATATGCATTCTTGTGAATCCTGCTGAGATATATACACAGCGAAGTTCAAAGCGACTTGGTAGTGTTTTCCGAAGGACATCCCATATTAATCAGACTTTGTAGAGGAACAAAATAGTTGGGTCTAGGCGGGGACTCATTGAAGGTACTGGTTTTGTCCATCGTCAAAAGAAATATTCAACGGACCGCCTGACCGATTCCGGATATTAATCATCGGCCACCGTACCAGCTCGCTCTGTACATGAGCAGAAAAAACAAACTCCGCGGGGCGTAGCATCGTTCCAAAATTACTTTGAAAATATCGTTTTATTTGGTGCTCACTTGATTAATGAATCTTTTACCGCTGAAGATTTTATATATATGGCAGAGTTGCCAGTCACGTCGCTTATTAGAATACGTCAATGCTCAGGCGTGGAGGACACGGAGGGGGTTCATGTTGCGAAATGTGTAATTAACATTTGATTAATGGGGGACAATGTGCATGGCATTTCGTAATTGTTGTTCGAGGGGCGAGTGTCATTTTGTGGAGCGATCTCGCATCGTTCCCGCTAGGTGTCGCCAGATTAGTAGAGCCATCGATTTATCATTTTTCGAAATTGAAATTTTCGTTTCGTCAGCATCCTTTGGCCTTTTATTAAGAAAATGGATGAGATTGAATATGTGAGATAAGTTTCATGTTAACTTAATCTAGACAAGAAACTTTGTGTTTGTACAATTTATATAAAATAATAATTACTGTATATCTTTGCGAACGAACAACTTTTTATCTAAATTAATTGTGAAGTGATTGCAGAACTGATGAATCGAAAAAAATCAGAAGTGTCTGAATTAAATCGTGGCGACTTTGATAAGGTTCATATTGGTAAATTAGACTGTAATGAAAACATCTAAATGAATGAACATAAAAATAGTTTTAAACATACTAAACAAAATTAAAATTGAGATATTCATCTACTACAACAAAATTATTCTATCCATTCGAAATATGAAATCTTACTTCATTGAATGAAGCCTACAATTAAAGTTGAAGTACCTAAAAGAATTTCGAAGAAGTTACTAAGTGGGAGTTACCATCTCCTACTTTCAAACCTAGTTGTTAGTAAATCTGTTAATAATTGCAATTAGTAACATAAATACTAAGTGAATTTACCAGCTGGAGATGAACATATCTTCATCTATCCCATCTCTTCACCCAATATCTCCTTCCAACTTGTTCTCTGATGAAAATTTCAAGAATTATGGAACCAATTATTATAATACTCGTATGTACCTCAGTTGTTAAAATTGAATTTTTGTTTCCTGAAATTTTGAACTGACAATTTCCAAATAAAAATGTGTAGGTTAGTAAATCTAGAAAACAGTGTTTTTCTATTTTATTGCCGGTACCTATTTCACTACTGTTGGAATCCTCACGTAAGTTGAAGAAACTGCAAAACGCCAAAACGTACATTTTTCGGCGTTGTAGCCACGTCCGTAATTGTTATTTATCGCCAGTTTTCGATTTCGCCGATCAAAGCAGACTCGGATAGCGACTTGCAAAAAAATGCTTGCGGTTTGCCAGAACAAGGCCTCGGATAGTGAAACGTACCTTGCAAAAACAATAGGGTCCATATTCGACGTCTCTTCTTCGAAACCATAACACTAACATTTCTTGAGAGCAGGTTCTGAATCTTACAATTCTCCACGTTCGATCTGTTCGACGTCGTTTCATTTGTCTACGGGGTCGGTTCGAAAATTAAATGTCCCTCGAATACGTTCAGTGTCGAAAAATTACAATTACAACCATCAAAAAGCTAAAACTTCAAAAGAACCCAACAAATCGCACATACGAGGGGAAGTTTTCGACCTAAGGTACTTAACGAAAAGATATCATCTTGTTACTGATGGTACAACTTTCGGCAATAATTGATAGTATAAATAACACCTATTTGTTCAATTGACTTTGAAAGATCGAGTATACAACTAGTGAACTTGAATTTTCTGAAAAGTAATGGACAATGCTTGAATTCCAATTTTACGAAATGGAAATGATTCAAATTGCGAGAATCAATATTTGGTAATGAGAGGTGTATTGAAAAATTTCTGTCTTATCCTTTTTATATCGCGTAATATGAGTTAATTTCCCATTGATGAAAGTAGTGAAACGTTTCATTATTGTATAATGTACAGTATTTACGATATCCTGTAGAAATACAACACCCAATAATTGATCAACAGATGCTCTATTAAAGGTAAATTTAATTCGTTACACATAATTACTATTATTACGAAAGTGGTGAACTTCTATTTACTATACGACATTATTCAGATCCTTCTGGTTGTTTATTTGAATTCATCATACCAGGCGCAGCTCAAGATCAAAGAGTTTCGTCGAGCATCCAGTTATAATGGTTAAATAGTGGTATTAAGCTTTAAACTCACATGGAATTATCGTGTTTGCGGGGTACATAAATTGTTGAATTGAAACCATCCTAGTGTGAAGTAAACGAAAGCGATTTCGGTCAGAGCAAGTTCGAGCTTTCGTAAGAAGTGCCGCGAACAAACACGAAAACGCCGCCGGCTATTTTTGAAACCAGTCCCTTTGGAACGTTCGTTTGTGACGAGAAACATCAAAACGCGCGCAGTAGGTATTTTGTTAGCGGATGTTTCCGGCGAACGTTAAGTTTATTTATTGCAGCCTTTTAGTTTGTTCAATAGGAGTCGAGCGATTTCTACGGAATAATAAAGCGGAGAAATGCCAGAAAGGCACATTCTGTATGCTCCAGAATAACTTAATGGGAGTTTAAATTAGCTCGAGTGATTTTTTTGATGTTTCATTCGTGAATGTGAAGATTCTTTTGAGTTTCGTGATTTTAACGAGACCTAATTACGAGTACTAGCGTTGATTGCTTTAATCAAAAAATGACCGGACTACTGTAACTTTGAGAGATTGCAGCGCCATCTGTGAATATCTTCATGAAATATATTTTATTTTAATTGTAATCATAATTATAATGTTACGTCTCATCGTTATCTTTTTCAATGCGATATTCTTTTTATTCCGAGAGAGATTTTCAACCACGATATTCTTATGGTAATCTTCGAATTATTGCATGGGAATGCTACTAGACCCATTTCATTGATTTAAAGTTCAAGCAGTATTTGGATTATTCAACCTTGGAACTGTCGAATATACATTTACTATAGTTACTTCTTATTAGTGGAAAATATCGAAGACACGAGAAATTAGATTTTCATAATTTCTTTTAGTATAAATTAATCATCAGAATCTAAACGAAAAGAGAAACTTTAATGTTTTCTGTTAATAGTTAAACTATTGTTGGTTTAGGTATTCAAGTTTCTTACTCTTGGAAACAAACCATTTTTTTGAAATTTGTGAAAGTTATATGATCTCAGAAGGTCAAACAATATAGGTACCTTGTCTATAACACCCTGTATATAAAAGTTGGAGAAAATCTACCAGTAAGATATCGTTACAAATGTTCAAATTAGTGGAGCATTTCAATTTTGGTCAACATTATCTCTTTATGTAGTATAGATATTCTTGTTTCTTTTCACGAAGAAAAAAGGCAATCATACTTTTTTCTGGCTCGAAATTCACTATGTAAAATTGATCTTTTTCCAAATTCATTTTCCTAACGTAGGGTTGTCGCTGCCAAAGAGATTTCGATAACATTGTCATAGATTAGTAGTCTCGACTTATGGACGTCACATTTGCTGATGATATTACAAAAAGAACGATAAAAGGGTATATTCCATCAAATAAATGGATTCCTTCGCAATATTTGCACGATATTGTATTCTTGTTGGCGGTTGGTGGATATATTGACAAAACACAAATCCCATTAATAATATATGAGCTTTCTTGTCAACAATTTTCGACGAGTTGTTATTGTATCTTTCTACTCGTATCATTAGGCTTTAATCGGTACAGCCATTTTTCTAATTTTACGGATTGTTGCTCAGTTTCATGAAATTTTGATTTAATTTTTTTTTTCAATATTTTGGCTTTGTGAATTACTTCATTGCCATATCGAAATATGCTTTTAACTGCACAATGTGAAGGTAACATACGTCTATGTATGTCCCATGATTTGAAGACAGATGTCTCCACTGGAGGATCATCACTTGATACGTGATAAATTTTTTATGTTTTAATTAATGAAACCTTTTTCATTTCAGGTGAGCTACTACATGATTAAATCTTCAACAGACTTGTAATTGGTGAGTAAATGAATAAAAGAAGGGAAATTTCTTCTGAAATATCTCCAAGTGCTTCAGATTCTTCATCATGTTGTTCAGGCGTTCTTCCATAGCTCGCAGATCTTCGTGTATCTTCTGAAAGTCTCGCGTATTTGCTAGATCTTCCAGATTTAATAGAAGAAATTAAGCACTCCTTAAATAGAACGGTATAAATAATTTATATTAATCAATAGATAAATATAATGATGGGCAGAACTTGTATCAAAGTTTGATAACTATATAAAGTAATTATTCTTTCATATCTTCAACGTATTTGAAATATACTGATGTTGATAATAAATTCAGTTTATCATCAACATCTGATGAAGACACAAAACAATATTGTCGTGTTTGAATTTTTATTATAGTGAAAATCAGAAAACTACTTACTTAGTTTCATTTAAATTATGTATTTATATTTTCATCAAGTATCGGCCCAATCGATCAATGAGTATTTGAAATATTAACAATGCAATACTTATAGTAACTATATGACAACTAGAATAATAGCAACACTTCATTATAATTGCATAAAAATATTGTGAATCTGTGATGAAATCTAATAATTTTCTATTGAACTATGTGGTTTTGTACTGGACTTCAAATAATGGTTCTCGTATTGGTGTACGTCTAAATGAAAGAGTAGAAATGAAGAGCGCTTGGTTAAATCTGTCAAATCTGAAATGATTTTTCAATGCTGTGATTTTCATGAAATCTTGACAATGGTTTAGATGCTCGAAGCGAATCAAATATTTCGTTCGGAAATTCAGTCCCTTAATTAAATTATTATACTTTAGAAAACGTGTTGTGAAGGGTCAGTTGACATTTTTACATACAAGCTTCATTATTTCTAATGGCGGTGCTCCATTTTAACTCTAATTTATGTCGATGAATTGGAGTACTCTGAAAATATCAATCATGTTCAAAAATTACGGTGTAGCTGGCCCAATTACAATATCGGTACATTAAAGCAAACAACGGTATAGATAGGATCGTTGGGTAAAAATCGTGAAATCGATATTTTACTGTTCATTTGTCAGCTGACGTGTTCTATTTTACGAGCATATTTTTCAAATTTCAGGGTCGGCTTAAGGCCCTACGATCCACACTAAAAGACGAAAAACAGGGTAAAGTTCTTTTGTAAATAAAATAGTGTCATGTTCTTTGAAGTTATTCCGATGATCGGTTAGGAATTGATACGTTCTATAAGAAGGGCGTTTGTCCTCATCAAAATAAGTGCACGTTCTTATTCATAATATATAGATCATATTTTAGTTTTTGGAGATACTTTTCGACGTCTGACGATCATTTTTCGTTTCCAAATATCCATTTTCATCTTGTTCCATATCCATTTTTGCGGAACGGAGGTTATTTGTATGTGGTTGAATATCTTCAGGTGCGTTATTGTTACTGACAAGTATTCAAAAGAATTTATTAAAATTCGGAAGTTTGAAAACTATGGGATTTTGCAGACTAGAGATTGTTCTCAGGAGTTTGAATTTTCAAATTAGAGAGCAGCAATAACAGTAAAAAATAGCAGCAATATAGCAGTAGAAAACAGCAATAAATTTCAGTTCACATTGATATTTTTTTTCTGTTTGTGGATTTTTACATGAATTGGGTACATAATGAGCTCGTTCTATTAGAAATGCACAGCTTCAATATTGAAATAAACCACTAAATTTTAGAACATACCCAACAAACAACTCATATATCACTCGGGAGTTGAACCCAAATCTTCAACAGGACGGACTTTTCTATATTATGTACATATACAGTTCATATTCAATGAGGATATACGACGAAGTCGATTTCATTTCGCTCAATTTCCAGAACGAAATACATTTTGAGCTAGGTCGAAATTGAATACGGTAATTAATAAATGGCTTCAATTTACCGTGGTTCTTATAATTTATCTTTGAAAGATAAACTCACTTCTGTAATTGTGAAAGTGAGAAGCAGCTTCATATACTGTTATACAATTTTTAACCCAGTGCCTCGTTTGTTTAATCTAACTAGCAGTCATTCTTCTTCAATTGAAGATGTGATATTAAACATTCCATGCAATATTTAGGCAATTAGTGAAGATAATTATAACACAGACACGTAGCTATTATTTGCGCTTCGTGTATTGTTTGACGATGCGGTTTAGGCATTAAGACAATGAAGAAATGTTACATCATTAGGGAATGATTAGACTATGATGTACAGGGCGTTTACTAACGTCTGTTTCAAATCGTGGTATTTACTTTCCTCAGTAAATTATCGTTTCGTATCGAATGTCGAATGAATTGATCATTATTGTGTGTTTATCAAGTGTATTGAATTGTTATTATACTTGCAAACGATATACGAATAAGTGGTACTCTTATTAACATCAGGTGTAAAAATATTCGACTATATACAGGGTGTTTCCTGAAATCTCTTACGAAAAGAAGGGAGTGGAATCTCAACTCATTTCAAGATGAAAAAATGTTTTGAAATTCTTTAAATTATCGTTTTTTGTAAATAGAGGTTGTTAAAAAATTAAAATTTGATAGGATTTCGAAAAATAACTGATTTCAATAAAATTGCAATCTATCCGTTTGATGTTTATAGTGATAGTTTATATCATATAGTTCGATAGTTTATAATGATTCCTGATTTAGTTCAATTTCAACATTATATTTTCAAATATTTAGTTTCATGGAAAATCTGAAAATTTTTTTATATATCGAATATTACAAAATTTTTCAAATATTAAATTTGGATTTTCTTCCATAACGAAATAAATATAAACTTTTTGTCAAACATTAGTAGTGTATTGATTGAGTTCGAATTGTGATACAATTTATATACGGTAAATTGAAAATGAAAAAAAATTGAAAAATTTTATGTTTCAAACTTTTACAAAAAGGCGTAACATATTTTTCAATCTCGATACATTTTGCAATTGAAAACCATTTTACCGACAATTTCTCCACTTTTTCTCTAAATACCGGCATGTTGAAATGTTTACCGTAATCAAACAAATTCTTACAAAAATTATTCAAAAACGAACTTGGATTTATAAAGATTTAAAAGGACCTTGTCCAGGTACTCATTCAAAATTCGTTTTATATATTTCGGACGTAGATCTAAGTATATTTCATCTTCATTCAATGTTTGCATTGGTCATCATCAGGATATATTTGCAGATCTCATAGTACCAAAATGGAAATTAAATATTTTAATTTCATCATATATATTGTATTTATATAGCAAGTTCATTTTTACTTGTTTGAATGTTGATTTATCAACTAAGAACAGTGTCATTTAGATAATCTTCATCAAAATTCTCTGTAGTAGTACCTGCTTGCTAGTACCTACTAGTTAGTAGTACCTGCAATTACTCTAAGATTAAGTTATTAATCTCAGATTGACCAAGCGAAAGCTTTGACAATCTCGATTGGTAAACATCAAATTAGCAGGTGTTTTCTATTATAAGGTTTCTTCTATTTTTAATTTAATACCTGGATAACTTCGAAACAGGATTTCAACATAATGCATGGAAAGAAGTTAATCTCTCATATCTTTTAGTCTTCTGTTGATAAAACTTTTCTATTCTGTCATGTTTTTGATTCACATATTGCCTCCCTAAGATAAATTTGTGGAAAGCTTAAATAATATAACATAACTATAAATAATATCGGTTCATTTACGTGTATGATTCATATTTTGAATGAAATAATTGGCTGGAGTTCTAAAATATTTAAACATCAAGCATTATAATTGCTACTCGCATATCTCTAGCATCGAAGACTTTTTTTCTCAATTTTCATTGCTAGTTTTCACGAAACTTATACGTACAGAATGGCAGTGTATGAAACATACGAAAGATGGCGCAGGTGTATTCCCGCTCTCCATGACTAGTCGTCTAGGGATTGATAAATGCTTTTTGTGGATTAAATCGGGTGTTTTATTGAAATAAACGTAGATTTCATAAATTCCAGGTCAATGTACGGTTGTTAATGGATTTGGTTCAGATAAACGTAATCTTCAGTTCGAATTGTTGGAGTTCTATCATTCAAGAATTAGATATCATTGGAGAAACTTTCAGCTCATTGCAGTCACCGTAAACTTCATTTCATTCCAATTCTCCAATGCGAAACGCTTAAATTCTCATTATTACCGAAGAGAATCCAATATTTCACCCTTGCTCTCTGCAACCCCATAGAAACGGCGCCCCGACTCGCCGGCCCTGCGTAGTCTGTTATTACTTATGCCACGGCAATCTAGATGAAATCTGAAACAAAAAGGTGCAGCTTAAAAGCAGTATTAATTACAATGACTGTGCATTTTATCTTCGAGTATACTTTATTTCGCCATTGTTTAGTCGTGTAGTGTTTTCGTTGTTTGTTTTTATTCGGTTCTCGTCCACCTTTGTTCCCGTTCGGATTACGTCTTTTCGAGTGGAATTTATGAGCTACGTAGGTATTTAGATCTGGTCACCGGGACTGCGTTCGCGAATAATTATAGCAAGTAGACTTTTGGGAATGATTAATATTCTCTCTTGAACCGAATATTAAATTGAAATTAAGGCGATTGGATCCTGGGAATATTTTTCTGGAAACGATGAAAGATTCAGGTAATAGTATTAATATTCGCGTTAAAAATTTTTTTTTATCTTGAGTTCTGTATTCCATACAAAATTTCAATAAATGGAACCCAATTTGAAGTTGTGTGGTAGTATGGATAATGAATATACTTATTTGGAGTATTTTTCAATACTCCGTAATAAACATTAATTGTAGAATTGAATATTCAGTTTTCTGCATTTATGTATTTATTTTTACGCTACTGCATTGCATTAATTGCGGGCTTTGAGCGCGGCGACCGAATCACGAAATTCCGTAACGAAAATACAACCTAACACTCCCACTTCGCTTACCATGTAGCTAGGCCGAGCGTTCGCTCAACGTGTATGTATAACTGTACAGGCGCTCATTTGTTGGAGATATTTGTGCGTGTTTATGCAAACTTAAAAATGGCCTACACATAGTCATGGTAGCAATTTACATTTCTCCGAATCCAAAATTGGACGAGCTAGAGCATTTTATTCATCGCACTTTACTGGAGTACACTGACGAATGGTGGAAAATACTTGATTCTAATGGTAATAAATTTCCACTTATCTTTTCTGGTGATTTCAACATCAACTTCGCTGATAAAAAATCAGAGCGGTTGGCAACTTTTCTTTCGAAAAAATTGAATTTGAAAATGAATAATGATCCACAAGTATCCACAACAAAATATGGGACCACCATTGAGGTGGTATTTTCCAGATATTCAGAAAATATCAAGTCTCAAACCTATGTTTCTTATTTCAGTTACCATAAAGCTATAGTTTCAATGACAAAAGTTCCTAAATAACTTACATGTATTGTAAGATAATAAAAATATTTCAAACGATATTAACTTCTGATTTATTCAATAAAAGAACAAAAATTGTTTTCTTATCGGTCACCACGCTCAAAAAGCGTAACTTGAATTAATATCAAAAAAAAATCTTGAATTAATATAAAAAAATAGTGTATAAATAAAAAATAAATAAATAATTATAATGGCATAAGTTGATAAAAAATGCTATGGAATAGCTTCACCGCGGTAATCCCCCAGGTGCCACACATTTTTAATCCCAGAGAAAAAACTGAAAACTTTTCAAAAATGAGTGTGGAGGTTGAATTGAACTACCCTATCATTTTTCTCAATTAAACTCAAAAAAGAAACTTATGCAATAGAAAACTATAGAAAATGAATTTAAAAAAAAAATAAAAAACTATATTTTCAGGTTCAGTAGTCAACTTTTTATTCTCTTCAATGAAACGTAGGTATGATTTTTCATAAAATCTGAAGGAATGCATTAGGTAATGAAAAATATTAACAGATAAAAAAATCTTATTGTCTGTTGTCACTACCCGGAATGTTTCTTATTATTGTTTGATTTTTGTAATTTTTTTTCTGACATTGCTCAATTTCTTCCTCGAATTTTATTGAGGAGAATTATAGGGTCGTATTTCTCCCTTCTTTCTAAGGTCGTAAAGTCGTATTTCATCCCTTCCATTCATTTCAAAAACTAAAAGAATGATGGAGAAAATTTTATAATAGTATTTCAGTAATATTTTATTGTTCTTGCAATTATTGTTTTGAAGATCGAAAATGAAAACAGTAATGTTCCTCCATATTTGTATATGTTGACATTACCTAAAAAGTAATGCAGTAGCTTCGATGAGTTTGGTTATTGCTAATATGATCTCGATATGTGTGAACCCCTTTAAATCGTACATCGGGCGTACTCGGTTGAACTTAACATTCATGTTTCATCTATTATTCCGGCCGCGATTCCGGGAACTCCGGAGAAGTCCCACGACAAAAGCTTACAAAGTATGTGGCTTATCAAATGGAGACACTTGATTACTCTCGATTACCACCTCATCTCGGCTAAATGTACTAAAACAGACCGCTCTGTGAACATTTTCCATATCATTGTTTTACATTCCTCCCATTAAATAGTTTTCTTTGGGACGTATCTTAACTTCTATGTTGGTTTCGGCGAGTTCTCGTTTCTTTACATTGTTAAAATTTAGTGTTCGTACGTTTTATCAGTAGTTTGATATCATTAAATCTGGAGATATACTTGTGAAATTTCTAATGTCTCTTTTAGACTACTGCTGAAGTTTTTACTACGTACTTGATTTCTACGGACAACGTGGCACTTTTGGAAAATAAACGACGATTTAGTACAGCGCTGTCGAAACTTATTTATACAGTGGCACTATTGAGAGAGAGCTATTTCTTTGGGGGTCTTTCTCTCTTTTTTGGCCATAAAGTCTCTACTACAGCGGTTCCCAACCTGTGGGCCGCAGGCAGTGTGGTACTGGGCCGCGGGTTCTGGTCAAAAGAATAATAAAACATAAAAACATAATAAAAAAACTATCATGAGTTTCAACAAATGTTTTTATTTTCGCTTTGAACACTTGTATTTAAGGTTTTGTAACAAAGTAAATAAAATAAAGTTCTTTTATCTATGAATTCTTAAAATTGTTGTTTGTTTAATCCTTATGTAGATATTTAACTAAGAGTTACACGTCATAGGCCATAGATAGGGTATATTGGTTATAATATTCACATGTTCACCATGTTGCTAGTTAGTGTGAGTACAATTATTTGAGTTTGAATGTGTCGAAGTGTAATGTTGTTTCTTTCACAAGGAAAAGAGATCGAATTGATTGTGACTATAGCGTCGGTGGTCAGGTTCTCTCTCGTTCAGATAAGGCGAGAGATCTTGGTGTAGTCTTCGACCAGAAGCTTTCCTTTGTCCCACACATCACCTAACTTATTTCATCTGCTGCGAAAATGTATGGATTCGTTATACGTAATGGCAAATATTTCAATTATTCTTCAACATTCATAGGTCTATTCTATATAGTCTATACATAGTAGACTTTTCAAATACTGACCAGGTTGAAAACTATCAGATCTATTATTTCATCAGCTCTCTTTTTATTCGCTCTGTATTTTTATGTATTCAATTAATTTGGTATAATTTGTACTCGAACACGTATCGTGTTTTCGTATCAAAAAGATAGAAATTGTTCTCTTATTTTCATGGCAGGTGTAGATTTCAATGAGTAGTTTGAAACGCCAATGTTTTCGTATTAAAAAAACATTAAATTCTTCCGAAAATTTTTCTGTGGTTGAATTATTGTTATCAAATCACTGTACCTACTTGATGCCTCGTTTTGAATATAATTCTAAGTGACGTATACCTATTAACAAAATATTAACGAAGTGTTACAAGAAACACATATTTAATTCATGTTTATTCAAGATGCTTTTTATTACTCATTAAGTTGTTACAATAAAACTGAAGAATAATTAGTGACGTAGTCGCTATGTGATAGCTTGATGTATTCGTGAAACATGATAAAAAGTTTACCCATTATTTACGTGTACCTATATTGGACAAGGACATTGTGTGTACTCCTTAGTACGTTGTTAAACTCACGCGCATGTGTCAGTTTCCCAGCTATTATCGCCTATTCAAAATCAACCTACCTTCAGCTCTCAGTGACAATGAAACTTTATGGAATGCTTTCTATGAAACATAATAAACTGACGCATCAAGTCACATTCACTCTATCTATCGTTGTATCTCTCACCAGCGTTCATTGTGTCATTTTGATCATTTGCACAGTTTTTCATGTCATTATTTATTACTGCATGAAAAATTAAAGTCTATAATTTGATGATTACATATATTGCAATTTTTCGAATGAAAATGCTTTGAATGCATTGAAATTTTTATTCAATTTACTCCATGATAATCTCGACTGTCCTGAGCTTCTGGGTAAACTTAATTTCTTTGTTCCTCAGAGGTGTACTAGAACAAGCCAGACATTTTACTTAAAAATCAACAGAACCAATCTTATTTCGCAATAGCCGCCTAGCTTTGCATGTTCTATTGCAAACCAGGTATCAAGCTGCTGTGATTTGCACTACGATTCATTTGTTTCCGTCTTTAATGTGTATTTAAATCTTAACCATTTAGGTATCTTGATTTCTTTCCGGTTTGAGTTCTGAGGATTTGCTTTCTGTTTAGTTATTACTCGTTGTTTAGAGAATCAGTTAAATAATTGAACATCTAGATGTAGATATTATTATTTTCGATTATTATATTCGATAATGTTTTGTAATCGTTGTTTAGAGAATCAGTTAAATAATTGAATATCTAGATGTTGATATGATTAGTTTCGATTATTATATTCGATAATGCTTTCTATCATTATCACTATTTTTTAATATTGTATATTTATGTTATTAATGCTATTTTTGGCCACCAAATATTGTATTTCGTTGTTCATTATATATTTTCCTGTTCTGTTGGAAACATATACTTATTATTATTTAAAGAACGTTGGAAACATATACTTATTATTATCAAAAAAACGTTGGTAGATGAACCGTCAACTTTGTGATAGTTTATTCTAAATCTTGAATAATAAATGAAACAAGTTTTAGAACCACTGGACTTTGTATTAGTGAATAAGTATGAATATATATTCAAACAAAGACTGGTCACTTCCTCACCTAGTCTAAATGCAAAAAAAAGATAAAAAATTCCATTCCTACTATTTGTTACAAATACTTGCTACACTGAAACAAGAACAAAACTTTTACCTTACGTATTTTATTTCTTTTCTTCGTTTTTCTCTTTTGCTTATAAAAATAACTTCTTTGGTTGCATGTATTCATACTTGATAATGACATAATGCATACTTTCACATTACAAACTTGAGTGGTTTTCATATTTGTTTCAGATATATTGAAGTTATACAATTGTTTGAATAAGAGACAGGACATTGTACAACTGAAGCTTCTTTATTGGTATTTTTTATTCTGTTCTTTCTCTTCATAGCTTTTTCAATTTGCATTTTTTTCAATGTAATCAGACATATTACCTATATGATATGGTCAATACATATTTCATAATATTGCTCCAGATAATCCGTAGTGAAAACAAATGAAGAATTAGTTTAATAAGTGAATGATTTTCAATCATATAATTGTTTCCACTTGTCTACAAAGTATTATCTATCAGTGTAAATAATGAAAGTTGGAGTTTATTTTTGTAATAATAATCATACAAACAATTTTGGGCCGATGCATATAGAGATATGAGTATACGATATCTACACAAAAACACAGCTTTTACGGAATTAAAATTTTTCCTCCACATTTATTGTACTATTCAATACCCTAATCTGTAGCGAGTTGGAGTATGGCAGCATGATCTGGCATCTTATTTACACTTAAATTTATACAAAATATTTGTACAAATTCCTGCACAAATGTATTGATTGTCCTCCTCTCTAATCAGCTTTGAAATTTCGTGTTTCTAGGCAAAATTTTCGTGCTACAGAATTATTCCACCTAGAAACTCCAAGGACCAACTCGCTAATACAATCCCCATTTGGTTTATGCAGTCTACATTCAATAAAGTTGCTTATAATTGTGACATTCACTTTGACTCCATATAAGTTATTATTGGGAGTTATGCGAAAAAGGGAAATAGACTGAAAGAATTAATTTAGATTGAGTTCTTTGTAATATTTCATTTAATTCTATCATTTAGTTATTAGTTATTTTTCAGTTTTTTCAGATTGGATAGAGCTCTTTGTTATATTTCTTTGTATTTTATTTATTTGATTATTATTCAACATTATGTTATTATTTTGTGTAATTGGATATTATACCTGTTGAGCATTAAGAAGTTATTATATTATATTTTATTATATGAAATACCGGGTGACTCAAAAACATTCCAAATTTAGGTTCCAAATCTATGTTGTAAGATTTCAATTTCGTTACGTTACGGCCCTATATGGTTGATTTCTTGGACAGAATTCCGAGGGAACATCAAACGAACCTGCTTTTGTCCTTCTGGTAACACGGAACGGGTTCAAATTCATCCAAGCGTTCATTGAATGCATTTTGCACCTGCAGAACACTTCGGTTACTTAGTCGGAGTCTGTGTGCCCCGATAAGATTATCCCTTGATCTTCGCCGTTAAGTAACGGTTGTCTAGATTCAGTTTTACTCAGGAAATAAAGTGATCAGTTCATTGATGAAGTATCTTGCTGCCTGCGCAACATTTGGCAACATCGCCGTTTATTGAATATATTTGTCCTTCCCAGGTGGCAGGTGTTGAGAGAGAATGTAAACTGTCTGAACAGATGCTTGATAAATGTTTAGTTGAGGATAAAATTTCCGCCTGCTTTATCTGTTTGTGTTGATCTTTTGCTTTATATGTTTTAATCTCGTTTGGTGACTACATTTTGTTGTGTGCCACAGTTATGATCCAATTATTGATATTGAAATACCAAAGTCAATTGTATAAATACATTTTGTGATAATATTTTGTTTGAAATGTTAATGTGTAATGTTCTTTTGGTAATTGGGTTAATAATAATCAAAATAATAGTAATAATAATAATAATAATAAAATACATTTATTCCCAACAGATATGTAACTACCCATTTGTAGCAAAAAATTACAAATAGAATACAAATGATAATAATGAGAAAAAAAGGAAAGTATATAAACGAATATTATACAACAAAAATAAAATTAAAATTATTTGAAACAGTAATTCACAATAACAAAATTAAACATACCGAAAATAAAATATTACTCGTAATAATAAAAATCATTTATTAAGCATCGCTAATATAACAATCAAATAAAAGAAAAGAATCATTTTCTATTCGAAGTTAGCTATCACATATTCATGCAACAACTTCTTAAATTTTCTCTAATTATTACAGTTTTTAATATATAAATAAGTCACATGTGAAAAGACTAAATTTTAATAAACCGTGAAAATTTTTACATAATTGTTTTTTTTTTAATATTGGGATGATAATAGTAATTGATTCCAACAGATATATCTTCAATTACAGAAAAAAAAATAACAAATCGACTACAAATAATAATAAATGAAAAAATTTATTATTGTAAACAATATTTTTAGGTTGTTAGAATACGTACGTACCTTATTATCTTATCACCTGCTTTTACATTTTGTGCTGCAAGTATATAGGAGCACAGAAATAAAAAATCTTCACGACTGAATTGAATGTGGTGATTTGAGCGTGACGATAGTAGCGTGATGGTAACGATAAGACGAATTCGTCTAATTATTTCATGCCCTATGGCCTGCATATACATGATGTCACCTCAAATATGTACGACGAAGTACGCACCTGTTTCGCCGCAACTTAATATTGATGAATTCGTGAAAATATGTATTGGAAATTTTATCGATAGTTATTAGTGAAGTATTAGCATTTTCTCTATTTCGCAGAATTGAGCTTGCGGCGGAAATGGCGAAATAACTAGATGAAAAATCGTTTTTCATCGCACAAAAATAAATGGCGCAGAAAATGGAAAATCGAAATTCGAAATTGTCGCGCGATATAACTTCATATTTATTTAAAATTGGCTTGTTTACGCGGCCAATAGCGTTTGACGGTGCCATTTTTGGCGCATGAATAACTAAAAATTGGATGCATTATTTATAAATTCAATCACATTTCCAACGTTGATTGCATATTGTCTAGCTCGCTTTGTGAATTGCCTTGTTTTGTGATCTCGCCAATGAGGTGACACGGCGAGTCCCCAGCTGCGTGATTGTAGTGCCGTTCATCAAAATTGCCTAATAATCGAACGTAATTTCTCGATTTTATGCCAGTTATCACATCTTCTGAAAACTATTGTTCTATACATGTTGGGAAAAATCAAAAATTTACTGCCATCACCATTAAGTCAGTACTGTATGACAGGAGGCACTGCCGATAATAAGTATTCCTCTAAATATCTCTATTTAAGAGAAATAATAACTGGTATACGAGGTTTGTTCAAAAGAAAAGGTGAATTTTGAATTTTTCGAAAAGTATTCATTTATTCATCAATATCCATTCTGTTCTCTTCAAAGTGATTCTCCTCAGATAAAATGCACTTATGTCAGCGCTTCTTCCAATCGTCGAAGCACTTCTGAAATGGGATTTTCGGTGTGGCCATCAGCTTGTTCTTCGATTCCCTCTTTATCTCATCAATTGTGACAGACCTTTCATTGGTCTCATAGTTTTGGGAATAGGAAAGAGTTGCAGTGAGCCAAGTCTGGTGAAAAGGGTGGTTGAGGCATGACTATGGTGATTTTGGTCAAAAAACCACGAACAAGAATTGATGTGGCAGCTAGAGCATTATCGTGATGCAGAATCCATGATTTGTTTTTCCACAATTCTGATCATTTGAGTCGTATTGCTTCACGCAAACGTTGCATAACTTCCTTGTAGTGTTCCTCATTAACCGTGAGATCTGTTGGCAAGAACGTATGGTGCACCACGCCGTTGTCACATTTATTCCAACTTGGCTAGCCTTTTTCGATCTTGGCTCTTCTGGCCGATTCCCTTTGGATGATTGGGGGTTGGTTTCGACGTCATAACCGTATGTCCACGTTTCGTCACCAGTTTTGACCTTTTCGAGCAAATTTTGGTCGGCGTTGCTTTTTCTCAAAATTTAGCAATTTCGCAACAACTTCGCTGTCACACGTTTCCTGTCGAGAACTTCTTTTCATAAAATTATATGCAAAATGTAACAAAACTGTACCGCAGTGCTGATGATATGATTTGTCGATGCTTACTGAGCTTCAATAAAAAAAATAACCTCCCTAATATATAAATGAGTTTTTTTATATATAATAGTGTTGGCGTTTACTTGATGCAAATCCATTATAATTGAATATAAACTTAAATTCAAACACTTGAACTTATGATTTACACTTTATTGACTACATAGCATGACGCGTTTCGTCGTTACAAACGACTTCTTCAGATGCTTACAGAATAATATTATTATGTACGATTATTCTGTGAGCATCTGAAAAAATCGTTTGTAACGACGAAACGCGTGATGCTGTGTAGTCAATAAAGTGTAAATCAAAAGTTCAAGTGTTTGAATTTGAGTTTATATTCAATATTGAAACTACTACAAGTAAACCAGTCAAGTGTGAAATTTTTTTTATATAATATATCTTATAAAATTTTTTTGAAAAGTGAGGAAAAATGTCCAAATATGTCAAAGTAATCTTAGCCCCGATATAAAAACACTATCGAAATTTTTCATTCCAGTTTTCCAGTTTTATGGAATATACTCTTTGTTACACCCAAAAAGTTTTCTGATTATTTGCAGAGTGCGGAAAATCGGTTTTTCCTTACGCGGGTATAAAAAATTGTTTCGTGGAAGTATTTGAATAATTAGTAACATACCCTTAATCAACAATAAACTAAAATGGCCCTCGAAAATCATCAAATTCTTACTAACAACGAACTTGAATTTCAGTTTGATATCTTTATAAGCCCACAGTTGTTATGTACATTCCTCATCAAAGAAAGAAATAGATTCCCTCATAGATTGACCACCCTATCTATTGCGCACACATGATACTTTCCCTATTTCTATCAAATATAAGTACTAAATTACACAGGATTAGCTGAGGCAATTCCAAAGGCCAAGCATATGTTCAATAACGCCGGTTAAAATAGATGTGTGTGTGCCACCCGAGGTGGCCACCCTATAGTTCAAATAGGGGAGTTGTCAGAAACATTGTGGGAAGAACTGTTTAAAAAACAGTGTGTCGGTATAATACGGGAGATATCCCTGCGTTTTAGATACATACTAGTTCGATTAATTCGAAAGATACTCCCTTACTAATATTTTGAAATTTACGTGTATTCATTCAGTTATTCATTGTTAAGTATGTATTTTAGGTTATTGATTATAATAGAAAGCGTCGATACATTTCTGAGGAAGAGTGTATTTTTTGTTAGTTTTTTTGAGTTATTCCATCATTGAGTACTCTAGAAGGCCGTAGACTTTCTTTATAATTCTGGATACCTCCTTGAAATCCTTCTATCAGTTTTTTATGAGCGTATTATTAATGAGATCCAACAAATCTTCGAAGAGCAAGATTGTATTAGAAAGCGTCGATACATTCTGAGGAAGAGTGTTTTTTTTGTTAGTGGTCTCGAATTATTCCACCATTGAGTACTCTAGAAGGCCGTGGGCTTTCTTTATACTTCTGGATATTTCCTTGAAATCCTTCTATCAGTTCCTTTTTTGAGCGTATATTAATGCGATCCAACAAATCTTCGAAGAGCAACGAGCATATAACATATACTTATGAGCAGACAAGAATGATGTGACTGTTATATATTTTTTTCAGTATTGGTGTTGCTTTGATCCTTCTACATCTCTGTTATATCCTTACGAAAATGATCAAGATTCGCAGTCGGTCTTTCAATTTACGAAATTCGTTCTCGTTTTTGACTTTCATTGAAAACCTGGCGCTCGTTCATTTTGAGTGAAATGAACCACACTTTTGAACAAGTAGAAATCTTGCGCTTCTCTCAATGAATGCCAACACACAAAACTGCGTTTCATTATGTAGAAAATCGATATCGGTCAATTGAGTTGAATTTTGATGCAAACAAATTATTTCGTTTATTTTCTAATACACAATGAGCATCTCCCGAACAGATAAAATGGAATTTACATCATTCCCCCAAAAAGTAATCAACCACCACAGATATTTTCCAATCTGCTTCGCCGCGACCAATCTTTTCATAACAAAATGAACAAAACAAGAGAAAATTTACTGTTATTTATCGTCGAACGCAATCTAGACAGAATAATGGATTCGCAAAAATTCCAATCGCGAATTGTCGTCGTCTAGTCCTATTAATTTCAAGCAGATGTTATCTGCAGATGGGCAGTTTATAAATTTCCCGCACCAACGTTTCCAATCTCGCTTATGACAACAACAAACTGGAAAGGTCTGGTAATTGCAGATTTCCATCGATTCGAAATGGTCACTTTGTCGTTGTTATTGAGTAAGTAAACAACCCGATGTGCCGTTATATAAATTCATCGAAATTTATGAGCAGTGATGCTCTCAATTGAGCACGAAATATCGCGCTAATTAGGCATAATTTCAACATTGAAATTTGTTGGATGTTGTTGATTTCGGGTAATGAGCGATAGAAAATTTGCTGACGGTGACGCCACGAAAGATGTCAGTATTGATGAGGATTTAACATAATGCCAGGAAAATGTTGAAGAATTACTATTGGACCCTGTCATTTCTGACGGCTATCGCACCACAGGAGGTGTTCACAAACAATATTGGTGGGTGATTTTTGCGTAGGCAAATATGGTGTAATAACTAATATGGTGTGAAAGAGGACTCCCTAGTTTTCGGGAGTCATTGTCGAATTTTTTCTAGAACTAGATTTGATAAAGCTCCAAAAAACAGCCAAAAACCTGGGGATACTTTTTGATTGCAAGCTCAGGTTGGAAGACCACGTATCTTTGATAGTAAAAGTTTCCTGTTTAGTTATGAGACGCCTCTATAGAAATCGGAATATGCTTGGACTTCTGAGGCTTTGTTAAACGTTTGTTTTTTTCGATTTTGGCTATGGACCATTTCATTTCATCTTTGCTTGCATGCTCTGACAAGAGGAAGAATGCAAAGGATACAGAATGCTTCTTGTCGTTTTGTTTTTGGCATAGGCAAGAATGACAAGACGTCTACAGACGGATAAGAATAAATAATGTTCTGAAATACTTCAGTAGACTTTAGTAGTATATTCGTTGGTCTTGTATCCTTCACCCTCCCACTTGAGCGGCCAGTCGCGGTAGTTTTCGGGGACACCTTTTGAAGTTTTGGAACATATTGGAAATTCCTTAATAACTTGGGTGGTTTTAGGAGATGTTTCACATGTAATGCAGTTTCCATTTTCAATACCGTTTCAGTTATGAGCGCTTTTACCGTGTTCTTTGCTGGTGTCTCCGCGTGGTTGATAAAGCGTTGACATCATTTGATTTTAGTGACTTTGGAAAATTTTTGTTGATATATTTTATTTGATTATGCTTTTGTACTTCATGAAGGTAATTTATTGTTATCATTTTCTTTTTAGAAATGTGTGGGTGCACCATCGCCTATTCTCCACAATAGACAGCCTAAGGCTGCCGTTATACTGACTCCAAACAAATAAGTTCATTAGTGTAAAATATTTATATATGAAAAGATTTAAGTCAATGCACCGAAAACTTTATTTCGATGAGATGAATAAAAAATTTCTAGTTATAAGATAACTTATATACTCTTATCTTATATAACTCTAGTTATATAAGATAGAACTTAGTTTATAGGTGATTAACATTTGTAATGTGTACTACTCTATGGTAGGACAGTTTTAAACTGTGTGTTGAGTAAGCCCTTGTATGTAAAAATAAAATAAGATAGTCAGCATTCAAATTTTTATGTAATTGTATTTTATTTTATTAGTTGTGATTTCATATCACAAGCTCATACTGATTATGTTTTGTTTTTAGTATCTGTTGTGTTTTCTGTTTTGTAATTAGGACTTGTCTGTAAAACAGTATATGTAAAAAATAATTAGTTGTTTTCAAAACACAGAAACTCTACAGTTTTTTTTTCCAGGATCTCTGTCCTGTCTGTAATTAAATATGTACTCTATACTGAGGGTTCCAAATAATGCTGGCAAAATTGAGCCTACTCAATAAAAGAGATATTTATGTTATTAATCAGCCGAAATGGTTGCGTTATCTCTCTATAACGATAATAGTTATGACAAGCTTACTCCATATCGATTAGCATTTTCTACCTTCCACCTGCGTTGGCAAAAAATTAACTATTCGATTGATTCATGCTTTATACTTGCAAATCCGTATATTTCATTAAGTTGTTCTAAAAATAAAAGAATACTGTTCAACTTCTTGCGAAAATTGAACGGTTGAAAAGTTTCATGAAGAGAGACAGAAAGTTTCTGCAGAAATGCGATAAAATCTTGAAATTACGAATGACAGTTTGCGATATAATTTTAGAAGCGTACTCGTATACTTCTAGAATATCTGAAATCTTTTATTTATCGAATTTCAATCTGTTCTGAAATTGTAGATTATTCACATTAGGTAGATCATAATTTATTATTAGTGAAATGTTTTCGTTAATACCCTTCTACTTTCTGTTGTTACCACTCCGTTAGAAGTATTAAACTACATAAGTTGTACCAATTAAGGAACAAATATGCCCGAACCATCCCTGACTATTGTTCGTCAAGATTAAATGACGGCATCCACCATCAATCATGGACTGGAACTGAGTTATTAGTATGAGAGGCACTCTATCTCATCTGGCGCACAATGAGTTTGACGAAACTATTATCCTTTCGGAATTAAGGGTTCCACCCATGCGACGATTTTGTCGGCTATAATCTCGGTTACATTTAAAGCTCGAATAAAAAGTTAATTTCTTGATATTGTTTTCTGTAAGTGAGCAAAACATTCCACAAATGAATGAAAAAATTTTATCTAATTTTTTCGTATCAAACACGTCATATTTGAGTAAATAATTACATTATTTTGTTCACTGAGTTATACAGATTTCTTTGAGGAGAATTGACTTTGGTTGATTTTCTGTCAAATTCTTGTGATTAAACATATTTTGAAATAATTTAAATAAAACTAAGTAGTTTTTCGATTTTCACTATAATTAATACATAAACATGACAATGTCGTTTGGCCAACACAGTGACTTCATCAGATGTTGGTGATAAAATGAGCTATTACATTGTATTTATCCTGAAGTACGTGGGGTGGAAATGACCATAGAACACTGTTTTTCTTTTGTAGGGGAATGACTATAGAACATATTTCTTCTAAATTGTGGGGGATGACCATAGAACACTTTCCTATGGTCAACTATGGAAATCTGTTCTAGAGTCATTCCTCTACAAAAGGAGAACAGTGTTCTATGGTCATTCCCACCTCACGAACTTCAGGATAAATACAAGCAGTCCACAATGTAATAGCTCAGTCAACATCTGATGAAACCATTGTGTTGGCGAAACGATATTGTCATGTTTTCGAATTAATTATAGTGAAAATTATGTATTTAAATTTTCATCAAGTATCGGCCCAATAATCAATCGATTAATGATATTTTGATATCTTACTCTACAACAGTTTTATGGGAAAACTATCTCACAAAGTTTTTTGAAACCGATTGTTTCTATATTTCCAACAATTTTGACCAATGACAGAAATGCGTTATGCTATTACTACATTACTCAAAATGTCTCCTCAAAAATTTTTCTTCGAAAAAGTTCTGGTTTTCTTGTGTCGTGCAATAATCAATTCTATTTTTGCTTTCATTCTTTTTTTATTTTTATTTTCCACGAAACCAAGACAAATGTTATAAGTTTCGTTTTAATCGGTTGCGATAAGATTTAAATAATAAACAGCACCATCTGTGATTGTTATTAAGTGACTAACATACAGAACGAGTAACTAACTTATTAGTCATCTTGGCTATTTATAAATGATTTTTAAACGACGGTAACTTTACTTCCAACATCCCATTCTAATTAAATGAATTTATTTACCGCTTGAGACCAAATTTTTGGTGATTGTGTTGACAGTTTCTGGAGAAAGGACGATCTGGTATCTAATATTGAATTTGACACAGTAACAACTAAATATTCTACGGTAAAATGGAGTCTATATTTAAACTGATTTGGTGGTTTAAAATCGGTAAAAATTACATCAAATTCAATGTGTTAGTTTTCAGGTGAGACTGGTACAAACAAACAGGCAGGCGGACAAATTAAAAATTTTGATTTGAGCTATTGTTGCTGCTGATAAGCTTCCTACATTAGGTTCTCTTCTAAATTTATGACTTAAGTGAAGACGTCGGTATTTTATTCGTTATTCATCTATTTATTCAACATACAGTGTTTTACAGGACAGGTCCTATTTACAAAACAGGAAACAACATATAACATGTACAAATACAAAATTGGTAGTACAAAAGTTTCATTTCTGTACTTTCATTTTGAATGAAAGAGTTTGTGATATGAATCACAAATGCGAAATGAAATATAATAATATAGGAATAAAAAAAAACTTGAATGCTGACCAAACTTATACATACATATACATTTAAACGCACAAATACATATACATTCAGGTATTAACACTTATACACACATAATTATATGAGTGAATATGAATTCTGTTTGTGAATAGACATAAATGATTGTTCTGTCAGGAATTATGTACATCAAGGAAACTTAATATCACAAACCGAACAGTTGAAAATATCCACCTTAGCTCCCAAAATATTACATTTTTCACACATCGTGTGCAATGGAAAAATTTTTAGAATATTCGTTCTAGTTGCTGGAAGGTAGAACGTGAATGCGCTTCTTGAAGAAACTCTTGGAACAATAAAATTAAGCTTTTTCAATAATTCCTGAAATTTCAGTTTATTGTTTATTATTTTATGCAAGAAGATTATTGCATGGCATTTTTTTCGAGCACTGAGTGTGCCCACATTATGTGGACTTGTAAGTGTTTCATGTTGTATGCCTATAGGTGGATATATTCCATCAATTCTGAAGCTCAAAAGTTTCAGGAACTCTCGTTGTATAGATTACAGTTGTTCAATGTGTAACTGATAACTAGGATTCCAGACTGTTGATCCGTATTCGAGTATAGATCTTACGAAAGCACAATACAATGTTTTCAGAGTTAACAACGATTAATTCAACGCGAATAATCATTTGTGATTAATTTGTTTAATATTTTATGTGAGACTTGTGTGTGTAAATATGAATAAATAGCAAATAATAACTGTATTCCTGGTTCAATGCTGGAAGTAATCGAACTGTAAAAAATTTGCACTCAAATGGTCTTTAATTTACGTGAATATCTAACATCAACTACTTGAGGCGTAGAAAAATATCTGTAATTAATTCGCAACACCCGGACACATCATTAGATGTACATCTCAGTCTCGATATCCAAGTTTTCAATAAAATCAACGTTGAAGTTCGTATTTTTATTTACGTTGGAACTTCCGTAACCCGATCTTCGAACTTTTTCAATATTATCTTGTCAATTTGGACCCAGGTTCGTGACAAAATAATTGTCCGTGCGAAAACTGTCGACGGCGGCAATGAGTCCGGAAAAAAAGGCGGACAGTCCCGGAAGAAAAAGAAATCAATACAAAGTTTCGGTCAGGTTGTCGAGAACTATTAATTGAAAAACTTTCTGATAATGCAGTTTGTTTACTCTAAAATCCCTACTAAGTACGATTTCGTATTACTTTTACTGGAATGCCTCCGAAGTTATATTTGAAACGTTCAAGTTTCTCGCCGTTTCTTCTCGACAATATTCAATTATGCATTTAGTCTGAGTGAATTAAAAGAGTAAATTATTTCTGAAGTTACATTTTGGTCATTTAATTTTACGGGTTTAATTCTTTGTTGGATTATTTCCTTTTAATCGTTAAAAATCATCATTGTTAATTATTATAACGTTTAAGCTTTTTATCATTCATTGATGGATAAAAAGCTTTGTAATACATTTAAATTAAAATTTAAAGTAATATATGGAGACTGGAATAAGATATAACACATAATAATATTAGATTATAATAATATTAATAACTTGAAGTGCGAGTGCAGAGACAGTTGCACATAAACGTGCTCAGGACTGTTCCAATTATCTTTTCCTGGAAAATTTCCTGGGAAATAACAAAGATCTAGGACTCATCGAAAATCTCTATAAGGAATTACAAAAGTCGGTGCTGCTTGCCACAGCAAGGACTCTAAGGAAGTTGCTAGGACAAACCGAAATCAACTCCACGAAAATTACCGCCATTAAGATCGCCGACATGGGGACCGCCGCCACGGGTCTGTTAACTTGGAAAGGACCGTCACAAAGCTAAAACGTCAGATATACAATATCTGGGATAAGTGAAAAGTTCCCTGTGAGGGAGCGTGAAAGCCGTAATGCTAAAAATCGGGTAAAAAATGTGTTCATCAATTATTATTGTACTATTACAGTACAATATAAGAAGGGGCGAATTTTAGCATAGACTACTGAACTTAACCCCTTTAAAATGAAAAGTTTAATAAAAAATATTATGAACGTCCTGATTTGATAAAATTGAATAATGGCAACATTTATAATAACTATGAGCAAAAGAATCACGCTAAAATGCTTAAAGAAAATAAGATTCCAAAGGTCGTAACTGGAACGTAAATGGAAATTGCATCATAAGTAAAATATCTTTTAAAACATTTCAAATGCTATTTAGGATTGTCCAACATGTTACCAAACCTCAAAATGCACTACCACTGCTTATCAGCTTATCTCTCAAGTTGGAGGGAGCAGAATTTAAGGTCGAAGGATGTACTATTATAGAACTAGAAAATATTCTCTTATTTTCGACGTTCTGTCATACTTGCGCAAGGAGAAAACGAACAGACAACAGTCATTCTGTATCCTCTGCATTCTTCCCCTTGTAAAAACATAGAATCATGCTAATATGGCATTTGCCAAACGGTGGAATGCCACTCGAAAAAGTTTATACGGTTCAAATCGGGATTGTCAGAAGACCAGTTCTTGCCGCTTCTCCTGAATCTCTCAGGTATAGTTCAAGTGCCCGAGGCAAATACGTATTGGACATTTTTGCGATTCTTCTCCATCTATTTCATTGTTTATAGCCAAAAAAATGCTAGTAGTTTTGGAGCCAAAAGAGTTCTAACATCTACACATAACACTTTGAATTCCGTCAACCACACATCCTATTGCATCTTTCGAAAGTAAGGGTCAGTGATTCCTCGGGTTGACATCACAGCCATTTCGGCCACTTTTAGTAAATGTGGTTTCTCACGATTGCATTTTGGATTCGTTCCACCCCAGTAGCTGTAATTGAATTTCGTAGGGTGCAGAATGCAGCAGAATATGGTGCAATGATGCTCTACGCTCATTGAAACTGCCAAAGTGCTTACGAATTGAAAGATTCAGATTCTAAAGAACGACTGGTTAACAATCATCGTTTTCTACTTTTGTTAGTAACTTTGAACGATTTTTTTGAAATATTCGACATATATTCATTATTCAGTGCGTAACGATCAGTTCACATTTCGATTCATTTTCAATAAGAGTGGCGAAAACATCAAATATAATATTTTTCTCTCACATCACCGAATTCTAGCACGATCACCTTGCGATTTACTCCCGAGTAACGTTCCATAACGACTCTGGGTTCCCAAGAGCCGAGAAGATACCAAATGCATTGCCCCGCACCAACTTATAAGACGTACAAATGAGACTTACTTAGAACTTCAGAGATTGAACATATTTCCTGATGAATTATTATCAAAATTTGTCAGTTGAGAAATTCACATATGATTTATGTTTTGAACAGGGTAGTTGGTAACGAATAATTATAAGGGGATCGCTACGTTTTCAAAAAACGTAATTATTGAGTGGATAACTCAAGACAATGCAATACGAACATGGAGTGCATATAATCATTCCAAGTTCTCAAAATATTCTGTGCATCTACAGATGCGTTCTCTTGTCTATTTGCTTTTAGTGCGTCCGTAATAATATTAGTCCGCAATAAGCTATGTTTGTTCAGGGCTGTATTGTTTAGTCTCCTGCTAAAGCTCAAAGTCGTGTTTGCTGTGCCAGTGCGATTTATCTTCGTATTTACTAAAGTGTATTACTAGAGACGAGTCTTGCTGTACAATAGGAAGTTTAGGAAATATTATCTCTGGCTGTTCTGTATGCGGCGAACATTTCGGTTCAATTTCGGCATTCTAATTTACGAATTGAGATAGCAGAGGAGTTTTATATTTTTGTCAAGAGATTTCATTGGAAATTCGATATTTGTGTATGTTAATAGTTTGCTAGAGTTTATTTGTGATTTGTAGTATTGGCCGTACCACTTCAACATCATCAATTAATTGATGATGTTGAACTTTCACTAAATAACTACTGAACTAGTTAGTCACTATAAAAGCATAGAATGGTATCCTTCATGCGAGGAGAATTTAATTCTGAAAAAAATGCAAAATGTAAGTTTTCAGTCTTTTTGAAATGAAAAATGGTGCAGGAGCCGGGTAACCTTTTAATCCATTATCATCTGTTCTTCGCGGCGTTATCGCTTTATCCTTTTCCTAAGAATCGAGTTGCATATACTTAGTAACTATCATATTGATATTCAGAAATTCACAAAATAATCCTTTTGCTTCATATAACCAGATGATAAAGTAATTATTCTCAATTAAACGCTTAAGAAAAAAAACTTTTTCATTTTATTTCTCGATTTAGTACATTTTATATTCGGTTTTACCGTAGTCATACTTTCGTTCCTCTGGAAGTGCAGTATGCATAAAAATCTTTCAATAAATTATGCCTATTCAAACTGGTGCATTGGATGGAAGTTGTCGATTGTTACTGATATTGTTAACAGTTAGTATTTCGGCAGGTGTAAATCGATCATTTAATAAATGAAATATGTCATTTGATGATAGTATACGTATCTAGAAGATCACACTCTAGTAGAAGGGACTTTTCTATTTTATATATTTTGACAATAGATTAACGTCACTATTGACTCCGATTTTTATCGGTTCAAAACTAAACTTATTATTTTCCAAAATCATCCAGAGTTGATAGACGACAATACAGTTTTTATAATTTGCTTTTTCTGGGAGAAGTTACTCAGTTGATGAAAATTCATACTGCGAAGCATGCGACAAAATTAAAATGATTGAAAGTTTCGTTGGCGTTGATCATCCCATATGAGAAAACTTTTCTGAGTCATAAACGTTGCCAGCATTTTAATAAAGTTTGCCATTACGATAATAACGTATATCTTGTTAAAATTCGCCCATCTACCAAATAACAGATATTTCATAGTAACGTATAGCCATAATCTCCTGGAATTAAGGTAGTCATCTTGCAGACAGATTTATCACTTAATTTTGGGAAGCCGTTAAAAGGAAAATTTTAATGAACCGGCAAAATTGTGAGGCGCACTAATTTTAATAAACTAAGTGGTTCCTGAACTGCACCGACATTTTATTAACGCCTTTTCGGCTCGCCGAGCATTCGGAGTTGAAAATGGCCATTAAAAGGCGTAAAGCAATGCTGTGTATTAATAGAGGTAGAAATGGGGACATTTTCGAGAGTAGTTTCATCTGGAAATCTTTCCCTTATTAATTCGGAATTTCCGCTCCCTTTTAATTTTTTCGATTTTTCAATTAGGTACAGTTTTCATTGCACGAATTCTTGGCTCGCCAGTTCTTCATTCAGGTATCGTTATTTGTTGAAATACAGATGATGGTATAGCTCCCAATTGAAAGCAGGCGATGACATGTGTTTCGAGGTTTTGGCTGTCGTCAGAATGGGGTAGCTCAGTTCAAGGTGTATGGACTTGGAGATGTAAAAAACGAACAGAAAACTAAACGTATTGAACTCTGTATTAATATATAATGATCACTTTCCATTAGAAGAGCGATTGTATATGACTTCGCCGTTTTTAGGACTTTTGATTCAGCTGTTTTTCCTCCCAAAAACGCTTCATCCTCTAAGAATGCCCCCTTTTCCGTTCATTGGTTTCATTTTAGGTTGGCGCAATGATTTTGGCTCAGATTTCACATGTGCGACACTTCATGCAATCTTCGAGATTTTCTATGTTGATTTGTTGTAGATCCTTCTGGACTTCTTCTGAGCATTTTGTGACGCATTTACTCTTTGTGATTATATCGAGTAGTTTCTTCGAAATTCAGGATTGTTTCACCCTGTGGACATGTGCATAAAACTGCTCCTCGTTTTCTGATTTCTTCCGTTATTGTACTTCACTTTGATTAAGTTTCTTTCTGAGACCTTTTCATCAAAATGCCGTTTCTATTGATTGGCCGGTAAATCTATCTAAGAATTTTCGTTATTAGTCTTTTATTTCTTTAATTCTTTGATGACAGTCAACAATAATTTTTTTTCCATGTTCGGTTACAGGCCCTTTGTAGCTTGTTGATTATTTGTTTGTTAGCGACCCGGTTTAAAACTGAGTACTGTATAATTTCTCCGAGGTATTTAAAATGGCTGACTTGTTGAATTTGCTCATGTTTGTGATTAGAGGAGATTTCTCTTTTGGTTGTCTTTCCATGTATTTGGTTTTATCATAAGAGATTTGTAATTCCTACGGAGAGAATGGACTCAGTTCTGTTGTCTGTGATAATAGCATAATCGTCTGCGAAAGCGAAACTTTACTTTCATCCAATTTTCTTTTTTGGGTGCCCACTTGTGTGCCCTGTTTTCATTTCCTCATGATCGTTTCTAACATGTATGTAGTATATGACGAACTATTCGACGAAGAGGTTTCAGTAGTGACGAGGCAAAAAGCTGAAGACGTTTTCCAAGTAGCTCATCAAATCTGTTGTATATATAACAATAATAGTAATAAAGGAACGTTGTAAGAGATGACTTTCACAAGACACTCTTGATACAACTTGGCGTGTGAAATTGACAAAGCACAATAGATACGAAACCTTCGATGTAATTTTTAACGCCTTATATGAATAGCACTCTTAACATCCATAAGATTTGACCGTTAATGAGCAATTGTTGTTCATCGGTTTGAATCGAATTTTTATTGTGATTGTTTTATTTTCATAAAGATTAAATGTCAAATTGCAATTGTTGGTTCCAGAATTTACAGAAGGAATATTGGGAAATATTGAATTTAATGCTATAACAAATATAAATAAATATTTATACAAAATTGGAATTCATATACATATTACTTCAAAGGCAAAAATGATACATCATAGGAAAGTATAGGAGATACTTTATGGGAAATTCCATTTTCGAATTACTCCATCGAAATTTTCAAATTATATTACTCTGGAAGTACTATTTCAATTACTGATAACAAATATGAGAAGTCATAGAAAAGTGATTTAGATAGGGCTAATATAATTTCGTAGAAATGATTTTTAGTGCTACTACTATAAAATTGATTTACCCCCATCAACTTGATACAAAAATCAGGACTAATGATTTCTGAAATATGGGTTGATGTTTATTTTGTGATGTAGGTGGGTGATTGGTGTCATTAAAACACCATTAGGTTCCTACGAATTTCATCATTTTATCTAGGACTAATACGTGTTGTCTATCAGACTGTTCTACACCTTTCTAGAAAGCTTTACAGGCTAATGGAAAGCTACCCTCATGTATTGGTTCACGTTGCCATAGTGTTCAAAAGAAGATATGTTGAACTTTGGTAGACTTTGCTCCTTGATTTAATATTATTTTTCTTCAACCTTGCAGAAAATGGGATGCATTTATTGATTATATAATTCAATGAAAAAGAGAAATTAAGAAAAGAATTTTTTAATCCCATGAAGTGCTGCATTGGATGCAAATTGTTTTGGGGAAGAATTTTAAGGAGTAAACCAGGAGTTTTCTGACAATTATGAATTCATATTTTATTCAAGATGGTTTTTATTATAAGTAGAGATTATTTTCAGCAATTTTCTGGTCCACTAAAACGAATTTGAAGACGAAAAAAGTTCAAAAAGTTCTGAAAAATCCATCAGTTATGTGTAACTAGTTAAGGGTGGAAAAATTACCAAGACTCGTAAATTTCTCACTGTTAACATGTACTTTGTTCATATTGAATCATAGCATCAGACGTGGGATTTCAGTCTTTCGTAAAGTAGCTGGTGTAACTCCTGTGTTACTAATACAACAACACGTCAGAATATGACTCTAAAAACAGTTGAGTGAAGCTTTAAAAAGTCCTTCCCTCACTGAACGTTGTAAATACTCGTAGTATGGTAGAAAGGTACGAACGTGCTATCTGTTTACGGTTAGGTATGAGAAAGATTCCTTTCGACACTTTCTCTCAAAATAATGTGTTCAATTTTATATCGAAATTTTTCTCAAATATTAAATTACAAAATAAGGAAAAGAATTGGTTGATTTTATCCGTAACTATTTAGCATAATTTAATTTTATAACACTTTAAGATTGAGGAGGATTAGGTAATGTTCGTAAGATTGCCTAATTTACTTGAGCGCCATGAAATTGATTCATGTATTAATAAATTGATTCATGTACCTCAATTCTCTTATCGGTGTCTAGATACAAGTGGATAAAATTCCACCCTGCTTAACTTCATTTTTCACTTCTTGAATTTACAGCATCAGACGTGGGATATCTCATTTGTAAATGGCTGCTGTTAATCCTGCGATAGTACAACAACGCTTCGAAATATGGCACAGACAGCAGCCGACTGAAGACTGAAAAACGTCCTTCTGTCACTGTGATCGTTATAAACAGCATGTTACAAATGTGGAAACGTCCTATCCGTTTGTGGTTTGGCCGGTAGCAGATTTGTGTGCGTCATTAACGGAATATGCTAACTGCCACCGGGGCCGCAGTGACACGTCGCTAGTTTATTCATCACTGCGGCTGACCGACAGACAGCCTGATGAACGATTTTGTTTTCATCCATTTGACCTCTTCATTAGCTATGGAAATTTGCGGTTATACGTACTGCGCATATCTACTTACCTACGCCAACGCCACGCTTGATATGTGCTTACAATTTGCTAAGAGCGGTCACGGTTAATTTCAGACAGACATTAAATTGTTGCCACTGAGCACTCGCTGCATCAAGACGGCGACAATTTTAGTGTTCGAGCGATGTTGCCGGTATTTGTAGAGTTTTTCCTGTTTGGTTTGTTATTTCCATTACCCAAATCTATGCTAATCTATGCACATCAAAAGGAATTAAGGACAAAATATTAAATGTCACTTTCAATTTCAGATATACTATAGAAATTTTTCAGAAAATCGTTGGTTTTTTGGGGTACATCGATCACAATCGCTTTTAAAATTGTATTGATTTAATGACATCATCTAAAGTAGAAGCGACTCAAACTCTCAAATCGCATTCACTGAGCACTCTGTATGTGAAGATTGCGACAATTTTGTGACTGTGCGATGTTGCCAGACGTAGCCGATTTTCAAAAGGAAAAAGGAATTTAGGACCAAAGATTAAATTTCACTTCCAATTTCAGATATATTGTAGAAATGTTTCACGAAATTGTTGGTTTTCTTGGATACATCGATCACAATCGATTTCAAAATTGTATTGATTGAATGACATCATGTAAAGAAGAAGCTGTGACTTAAACTCTCAAATCGCATTCACTGAGTACTCTTTATGTGAACATTGCTACAATTTTGTGACTGGGCGATGTTGCCAGACTTAGCCGATTTTCAAAAGGAAAAAGGAATTTAGGACCAAAGATTAAATTTCACTTCCAATTTCAGATATATTATAGAAATGTTTCACGAAATTGTTGGTTTTCTTGGATACATCGATCACAATCGATTTCAAAATTGTATTGATTGAATGACATCATGTAAAGTAGAAGCTATCAAATCGCATTCACTAAGCACTCTCTATGTGAAGATTGCCATAATTTTTTGACTGTGCGATGTTGCCAGATTTTCCGATTTTCTTGCATACTTATTAAATGGATTTCAGGACCAGAGATTAAATTTCACTTTCAGATAGTCGAAGGATCCTATCAAAGAACGTCAGACAATCATTTGTTATCGATTGCATATCGATTTTTGAATTGTATCGGCAAAATCACGTGTATACAGCTCAAAGAAGTCATTTTGATTCAGCTCAAGGCAGTAACAATTCTATGTCGGAGCGGTGTTGTCAGATTTAACCGACCTTTGTCTTACGGGTGCAGTTTATAACAACAATATGACACAAGCTATAGTTATATAATAACACGTGAAATGAAATTCAGAACCAGAGATTTAATTATACTTCTAATTATAAATATACGGATTTCCCGGAAATGATTTAGCAATTCGTTATTTTTTTATACATTGCAGTTGATTTAAGAATTTTATAGCCCTTAATCATTGTTTAAATTCGATTTAGGACCAAAATATGAATCTCAAATAATGTATGGTATGAGATTGAATCACATGGACATGCTTTTTTATCCTAATTCAAAATCACAATAACACTTTTTCAATTAAAATATATTATGTGTCGGTTGATAAAGAAGAGCGTGAATCAGTCGATATTGCATTAGATGTGTCTTGTGAAACTTGAAAGATTGAAATTATGCCCTAAGTATTCGCAAATAATGCGAACAAACTTCATAGATATTTCTAAGCGATTTTCGGTGTTGCCGAACTTCACATTTTTTCTTCGAGGTTTAGTAGTCATTTGCAACAAACGAATTATAGGCTCTAATAATAAAAATAATAACTGAAGGCAAATTTATGAAAATGCTTGCTGAATAATATAAGTTATTTTTTACTTAACCCGTTTCCTTCAAAATAATTCAAACTGACATCCGTGATAATATATTTGTAGCCTATCCCTCGACAGCAATAAACATGATAATTGGATCAAATGAAAAATGTGGTACAATAAATATCATTCCACTCTTTTTTATACAAACACCTAGAGATTCGTTTTCCCGGACCTTCTAAAGCGAAAAGTAGGGTGCCCTGTACAGAATTTCCACTACTAAATCCCAATTTGCGTGACAGAATATTTCATATCCTAATTTGGGACTTTTCCAGCACATACATCACGTCCAGGAGCGTAAACGTTGATGGAATCTTTTTTTCGGTTCTAATGAAATTACCGCAAAAAGGCAGAATTTTAACGAGATGAGAAAAAACGATATTCGAGTTGCGACCGTAAATATTTCAGACCCTTTTTGAAGTATTTGAGAAACAGAGAACCACGTATGAGCTCCAATCAAATTCGATTGATCCATTTTAATTAACTGGGTATCTCGAAATATTTGCTCGTCAAAAATTTGATTATCATGAAAATATTGAAATCAACTCTTTTTATTTCTAATTTACTATAGTTTTTTACGAGATGTTCAGCTCGTATGGTCAGGATGTTTTGGACACAAAAGAAGAACATCATGTTAAGTAACGGGTGTTTTTTTTTAGAGGTATAGAACTTTAATTTGGCATTACTGTTGTAATAGACTCACGCTTGAACAACGCTTGCAAATAGTGCAATTTTATTTCGAAAATAATGGTTCTGTGCGGAATACGTATCGCGTATATTTTACGTTTATTTTGTTTAGCGATGAAGCGCACTTCTGGTTGAATGGCTACGTCAACAAACAAAACTGCCGCATTTGGAGTGAAGATAATCCTCAAATGTATGTCAAAACACCGTTACATCCAGAAAAACTGACTGTTTGGTGCGCTTTATGGGCTGGTGTAATCAATGGTCCGTACTTCTTCAAAAACGATGATGGCCAGAACGTTACAGTCAATGGTGATCGGTATAGAGCCATGATTACTAACTTTTTCATTCCTGACTTGAACAACCATGATGCCTAGGAGCTGTGGTTTCAACAAGACGGCGCAACATGTCACACAGCTCGTGCCACAATCGATTTATTGAAAGACACGTTTGGTGACCGCCTAATTTCACGTTTTGGACCTGTGAATTGGCCTCCAAGATCTTGTGATTTAACACCGCTAGACTACTTTCTGTGGGGCTATGTAAAATCATTGGTCTATGCGGATAAGCCACAAACGCTTGACCATTTGGAAGACAATATTCGCCGTGTTATTGCCGAAATACATTGGTAGTTTATCATTGAAACGTTGAAACCAGAGAATGATCAAAACATAATTTGGTTCTAATTTCCAGATCAAGTTTTGTATTTTTTAACAGAATGGAATGTATGTGAAAAAAAACCTTGCCATAACCTCAACTTGTGGATTCTTCGACTATGAGCCTTCCATGATGACATGAAAGACACATCTGAGTTTGATGTGTCACAGTTTGTGAAGAGTAGATTTGTAATTTGCAATTTATCTGGCTAGGTGTCGCTCTATGCTTTCTTAATCAGTCTACTTCGATTAGGAGAGTCACACAAAAAATGCGGTATACTTCTATAGAACTGCTCTTCTGGAGCGAAGACTATTTTTGGACTCCATAGAAGGTGTATCAGAATATTAGGAAGTCTAGACTATCGATCCTGTTTCAAAGATGCATTTTTAAAGCTTGAAATCCTGACTTTAGTCTGTCTGTATATTTAAGAATTCCTCATATATTATCCTGAACTGAAAGAAAAATAACGATATTAGATCAAATGCAGATTTTCTCATATACGAGGGTGGGGTGAAAAGTTTCAGGCCTGACCAAGAGATGGCTCCACTAGGTCTACTTGTGGAGGGCGTCCTACAGTACTATTCCTACTGAGCGTGTATGTAAAGTTTCAGACCAATCGCTACGTAAGTTTACGTTTGAGAGCACATTGCGCGAGACGCTTTTGTGTTTTCGTGAAAAAGGAAAAATTGGAGAAAGGTGTTGTCATCAAATACTTCTATTTGAAAGGTTTTACACCAAAACAAATAAAAGGAGAGATGGATTCAACATTAGGAGACTCCTTCACATCATATTCAACTATTAAGCAGTGGGTTTCTGAATTCAAAATGGGTCGTGTGAGCAGCTCTGACGAGACTCGCTCAACACCGTTGAGGTCACAACTTCAGATATGATTGAGGAAATCCATCAAATAGTATTGGAAGACCTCATATTGAAAGTGCATGACATAGATGAGACCTGTAGGATGTCAGCTGAACGTGTGCGAAACAATTTTAGTTACTTTCTCATGCGAAGAGAGCTGATCAACTCACTGACTCAACATAGCTGATTTGCTTACATTTTTTGTATTTTTGACTTCTTTCTGGTTGCTTTTTCTTTTTTTCCAATTCTAACTAAAAAAAAAGTGTATTATATAATATAATTAATTAAACACAACTTGTTACATTTGATACGTTCTTGAGACTTTCGTATACAACGCTCCAAAAAAGAACTCCTTTTCTTAATGAGTAAGGGGTACACAGTGTGATATCATAAACATATAATTCTTTATATTCTTATTATGCAATCTTCGTGTCCTCAAGTACTGCTCGTGCAGAAATTTTAAATCCTAGACTAAACATACTATCGGTAACCCTGAAAGCCTCGTATCGTGGGTTTCGAATAAAATTCCTTACAGTACTACTTTTATTATGATAACGATTGTTCTCCATGAGGAGAGCGATTGAACTTGAATTCGCAATTCTTAGGACTTTTGCTTCATCTTTTGCGCCTCCCAAAACGCTTCATCCTCTCTGAATGCTCTTTCTTCCGTTCATCTGTCCATTTTATTCCAGGTTGGCGATTTGATTTTTGCTCAAACTTCACATGTGCGAGTTTATAGCGACAGGGCGTTCTTCGAGATTTTTTATATTGATCTGTTGTAGATCTTTTTGTACCTCTTTTAGCCACTCTGTTCTGCATTTACTCTTCATAATTATGTCGAGTAGTTTCTTCGGTATTCTGGACTGTTTCATTGTGTAGACATGTGCATAGAACTTTGCTCGTCGTTTCCTGATTTCTTCCGTTATCGTATTTGTCTTTTGATAAAGTTTACAATACTACTTATTAAGTATTTTTGTATTTGGATGCCATTTTCAGTAATTTTCAGTAATTACCCTTTCTTATGGTTTTACTTAATTCGTTTTTTTTCAGTTTCGTCCTGTTCTGAAATTGTAATGATTTGAATTGCATCGAATATCTAGCATAAAAAATCGCAGATAGATTCCATTTCTATTTACCCATCTCTATTCTTCTTTATTATAAGTTCAGTTATGGAAACGAAACGAATTCAAAAGTGACTCTGTCCACTTCGAAAATCAGGATAAAAAGTAAAAGTACTCGACGTATTTTGTTCTGTTCGACCTTATTTTTTCCACATCCGGCATTCGTCATTAAGGAGGCGAACCCCATAAAACATGATTCTACGCCCGATACCCACAAGATTCACAATAAATCTTTCCGCTCGTCATGGTCCTCTCGGTTCCGTAGACGTAGCCAACCGCATCGAGAAAAAGGAAAAAAACACAAAACGTCTCAATGAGTCGGAATGTATGCGTGAATCTGACTGGACGTCTTCATTATGCCGCATCGGCCAGCCGGAGAGCCTGCAATAAATCCGCTTGATCGTTTATAAAATACTGATGATTATTTGCATTTCGCGGCAAAACAAGCTACGTAAATTAGAGAATGAATCTCTGGGAAATCTGCATGTCGGATAACTAACTTATCTTCGTAGTCGTCGTACACTTCGTTACCTACTTAAACTGAATAAACTATGGGTTTTCGCGAGTAAATTTGTTTCGAGAAATATCGCTGAATCGGATTGTTTATGGCGACGTTTCGAAGATTTATTCCTACAGGATCTGTTATTAAAACAAACGTTGAAATATTATACGCCATATTTGATTTTTTCGTTTTTTTTCGTTCAGAAAAAGCAAAAATTATCAACCGTTCGCTGAATAATAATGAATATACATAGAAATAAAAACGATATTTTTTATTGAAACTACCGCATGTAGATGTTAGCCACTGTTAGGAATTCGAGTGTTTCGAAGTACAGAAGGGCAAAAGTACCCTCCACGAGTGAGAACTACCTTCCTGAAATCTACATAACAATGGAAACATTGTGCGGGACGATGAAAAACAGACGTCCGAATCATACACCTTTGCTAACTTTGTGGGAAATTTTTGTTGAAGAGTCGAATTCCAACCACTAAAGCGTTAACATGAACTAAAAACTAATAAGGAAGTTAACTCAAAATACGTGTAGCTCACTATCATTTCATTACCTTCACCCGAATTGAATGACTTCTCATATTAATTTAAGAGACGCAGTAGTGTATCAGAATAAAAATAGTTGAAGGTAATAAGCTGCCTTATACGTTATTTTGAAGGCCTGACAAACCTTATAGCAAATTTAACAGCAACCTTAACGGTAAAAGAGATCCTAGAAGAAGACGAAGAGATCGTGACTGCGAAAACTAAGACAGTGGTTAGGAAAGACATCTATGGAGCCATAATAATCGCCAACATCCACTGGGGATAAGGCACAGTTAAAGCATTTAGAGATCAAAAACACATCAATGAATGAAATGAGTAATATGTACATCAGAGAAACAATTTTTAGAGGATTGGTATCGAATTTTGTTGCCAAACCCTTTTCGCATCTATTTGAATATAAGTAGGTATATAAAACCATGAAAATCGGTACCTCAAATGTCGTATCAAAGAACTGAAATATTTTACCAGGTGTGCTGTTATTAGGTTGGTAAAACAATGGTTGAATTGAGAATTGTAAATTTTCTCACTGAAAATAGAAATGTGATTACTATTTTCACTTTGTAGATAGGTAGATGAGAAATGAAACGGAGAAGCTTAAGATCATCTAAGAGTCATAATATATATACACTCACTCATATCAAGATACTTCCGAATGTAAATTTCTAAATGAAAAAACGTTACTTGAAAACTATTCTTTTTTCACTGAAAATCTCGAACATTTAACTTCTCCAAGTAATCAGTGACAATTAATGACAAATAGCAACGTCAAAATTAAATTTATCATAGAAGTTAGTTCAACTGACTGAGTTTGATACGAAAGAACTGATAACATTGGAGCTAATCGTGGTATTAACAATATGAAAACTGTTACATGAGACTGTTCAACTAAAAACAATTCTTCTTTGACTGAAAATCTCAAATATTTTACTTCGCTAAGTAATCAGTGACAATTAATGACAAATAGCAATGTCAAAATGAAATTTAGCATATGAATTAGTTCAACTGACTGAGTTTGATACGAAAAAACTAATAACATTAGAGCTACTCGTGGTATTAACAATATGAAAACTGTTACATGAGACTGTCCAACTAAACTAATGATACTACGAATCCGAAGCTAGAATATACATTAATGATAATAATCAGTTATGAAAAAAATATTTTTATCTATGATGAACTAAGATGAAATTAATCTTTCCGTCATCAAACTTCTATCTAAATAGTTGAACCGTTGCCTCCTAAATTTATTTTAGATGTTCGAAACTTATCGTCCTAGCATCTTGCAAGTTCTATTATCCCAGAAGGAACTAGCTGAAAATTCTTTTCCCTTCTGTTTTCAATGAGTAATTTAACAGTTACAGACTGACGTCACGATTATGTCGTTACAAGTAGATATACAAGAGCACGTCCAGATAGACCGTAGCGATAACTCACCGTTTTGTTCTTAATAATCTCATTAGATCTGGCGGTGGAACGATGGACGGGTCCAGAGTAGTTCTTTCCGACATATCCATCATTCGGGTCCACTTGTGAGTCTGCAAACTGCGCTGTATAGAGATGGGCGTAACAAATTAGCTGTGGCTAATGCCACGATTCAGATAGCACAACTCCTAAGTGAACTGACAAATGACATTTCGCGTTATCCAGTTGTGTTCAGAATATACACTTGAAGATAATAGAGACTATATATTTTCAAGAAATATTGCGACTACGATTGAAATTTAAAAATACAGATCATATTTATAAATAAATATAAGAGGAAACAAGAAAATTTAGGTTTCGAGATTCGAATCGATTTTGGAAGCAATAGATGAAATATTCTCTTTAAATATTTCAAGATTTATTTCAACAAATCTCTTATTTTTCTATTATATTCAATTTTGTTCGGAGCGGAGTGACTTTAATCTGGAAGAGTGTTGTTTTGTAGAATGAGAGTATTTATGACCAATAAGAAGAAATCTTTAAGGTGTCCATTGTGGTATTTTTTGTATATTCAGTTTCTGAGACAAATTACCAGCAGACGGTGATAAACCGCAGTTGGAATTCCTTTCTATTTCTTGAAATAGTAATCACAAAGAGAATTGAATACACTCAACACTTGAAACAATTTTGAGCATGTCGAAAGTTTTGTATGTATTTTACATTAGAATATTGTTTCTGCGTAATGTTTACAACTCTCAGAAAATAAACTTAAAACTACTAGAACCATCGAATTTAGATATCGATTCTCTTCGTATCCATAAGTTTCTCAAGAGATATAATACCCAGTTACAGAAAATAATGATATAATGTTGAATGAGAATCTTGGATATCTCATCTCCGTGTTATCTACTATGCTCTTGTACAGAGTAGATTACAATAATGCATCCTTGCATGGGATGCCGCAGCAAGTAACCACCTAAATAAAAGTTGTGCAGAAACGAATTTTGAAAATTATGTATAATAAAAATCCGCAATACTCTTCAAACTTGATATTCAGAGAGAGTGGAATACTAGATATCAGACAAATTTATATGTACCGTTGTTTGATATATACTTACCATCATAAAGAAATACTCCAGGATATCTTACACCAGCACATCTTACACTGAGCACACTCATCTTACACGTAGCAGGCTACTAGCGTAGCGACTACACGAAGACTTTCCACTTATCTTAGCATCAAATTTTACAATTCATTGCGAGAAAGTCATAAATTGTACCTAACGAATTTATAAATTCGATAAGCCTCATTAGAAAGAAATTTAAGTTTTATTTGAGATCTATTGATAGAACGGTGGTTCATGATTTTTTTGTTCTATAAGAAGGAAACGATTTAAGTTTTGTTAGTTCCTAAGTAAATTTTATAAATGATTGTTTAAATTAAGTTTAAATTTAGTTTAAGTTAAATTAATTAAACTCCTCTGAGGGACCAGCTTACACACATCGATTTTGGACATACTAAGCTTTCCTCTCAAAAATGATGAGTGATTTGTACATCTTGGATGGCAAATATTGTTATTGTGTAACCTTTTAACTGAATAAAGATAATATTATATTAATAAACTGACGTTGACATTCGATTACTCGAACATAGAGTTTAAGGTGTTCAAATTCGCAAAACGGACGAATTTGTCCATACTGTCCATGTCGACAGGTGACTGCATCTCTATCTTTGGCCTGTGGACCTCCCGCGAGGTGCCTACGGCGACCACACGGTACACAATGAAGATATCTTTGCTGGGCCACTCCTCGACGGTTCCGCCAACAACGTGGGATACTTGTAATTTGGTTTGTAGAACCAGATATCAGGATCTACAGCTCATCGTGCTCGTCTCCGCTCCCTTTCGGCACGAAAGTCGAGAATTTGTTCCAGCGGTCATTTGCACCTATAATTTTTTGAATTACTCAGGTTAGATTAGATCGTGACCGATTAAAATGATTCAAGGTTTCGGAACTCGAACAATAAACGCAACGAAAGAAAAATAACGTTGGAAGCCAACAAGCAACATGTGTTTTCCGAACAATGATGTAGTGTTTTATGTGGCTGCGTGCAAACAGATTTTATGTGTTTGTATGGGGACCTTTAGTTTTATATAATATTATTTAATATCTGTACTTATAAAAAATCTGTACTTGTAAAATTTGTACTGTTAATATTATTTAAGTTCTGTACTCTCAACAGGAATAATACCCAATTATAGAGAATAATAAGTAAATAAATAAAATGAAATAAATATAACAAAGGGCTCAATCTGATCTAAAAAAAACTGAAAAAGTAACTGATAACTGAATAATAGAATTAAATGAAATATTACAAAGAACTCAACCTGCAACCTGGAATGAGATTAAACTAAATCGTCTTATTAATTCGTTAGGATTGACTCATGTCTGTGGATGAACTTTATCCCCCTCCAAACTGAGAATTTCAAGAACATTCTCTGAATGGCCTCAAGATGGCGTTATACTCCAACTTGCTGCGGATTAGGCCATTAAATAGTCATATGAATGTTGAGGAATTATTGAAATATTTGCTTTGAAGAATCCAAATATATTCGAGGAAGATGAAATAAATTAGGTAATGTGTGGAATGAAGGAAAATTTCTGATCGAAGACTATACCAAGATCTCTAACCTTATCAGAATGAGAAAGAACCTGACCACCGATATTATAATCACGTTCAATTCGATCTTTTTTCCTTGTGAAAGAGACAACATTACACTTTGACACATTCAAACACAAATAATTATCCTTACATCAACGGGTAACATCGCCCAGCGCGAGCTGAAGTGAGACTTCTAAAACTAAATGTTATAATAATCTGTCTGTAACATACGTTTACAGGTTTGAGGTTTATACTTAGTATTCAATATTCACTTTTAAAAAGCGTTATGATAACGATTAGTGCTAATACAAATTGTGATTCATTGTGCTTCAAACTTAAGTTTTCTGTTTTTTACAAATGTATAAAATGTTTTCGAATCAATTGCTTCTTAAAATCTAATTTCGTTTATTTGTTCTAGGTGAGTTCACTGGGGTCGCATCTACCTGAACGTAAGTAAACGTAAATAAAGGGGACAACGCCGATTATAGCGGAAGATAAGATAGCAGTAAAACGGAAAACAGTAGTAAAATCTTCTCCATTACTGCGAATTTACGGAAAGTGCATTCCGGAGATGCAATTGTAGTTGGCAGTGGAAATAATTAAAGAAAGAGATTTGCTAAATAGATGGGACAATTTTATTAGGAATACCGCCTCGCCTGCTTGATTCGAGAAGGTTGCCGTTCCGTTGCGAACGCACCACCGCCTTCTTGTGAAATATACGGGCAATATGGGTGAACACAATTTCGTTAAGTAGAGACCAATAAGATCTACTTATTACTTTTCGTTTCAGGTTCTTACAGAATGTGAAATTCTCAAGATAACTCGTAATTTCGTAACTTTAATGCGCATTTTTTAATGTAAACTTATTGAAAAATCATTCAATAACTTTTAGGAAACACAAATTGAAGAAAGACGTGGCAAAACTTATGATATCTTTGTTGAGCGAAACAGACTGTTTTGTGTCTGTTTTGGAGATTGCAATGTATTTTCATAGGTATTTCGTCTAAGACTTTGAGTGAAATAACCTGAAAAACTAATGTTGTTTTTGAGACACTAAAGAAATTCTAATAACACACCACGTTCGTCTCAATAACGTGTCTTTCACTACCTTTCACTTTTACCAAGTGAACCATAACACTATTACTTCATAGTGCCAAATTAATAGTCCTGAAATCTTGAATTTTCATTCGAAATATCAAAATAATTCGAATAAACTCTTAGCGAACTTTCTGCACAAATATCAACGAAAACTATGAATTATCTATTTTCGAGAGTAAAGTTTTATGTATTCTGAAGAATGTCCAACTTGTTTGTAAATAAGATACAGCGCTATTTCATCTTATTTTAGGAATCATCAGCGGTAACTATCCAAACAATCGAGCTTTGATTTTTTTTCCAAACGCTATCTTTTCTAAAGGCGAAGTATAGCAAGTGACATACTCTCGTGAGCGCCATCTAACGAAGAAACAAGATAAACTTTTTCGAGTGTAGTAGAGTGTATTCATCGCAAAATCTACTGCATACTTTCATACAAGGATGACAGGATTTGTAGGCATGAGTATCATCGTATGCATTTTGCACGAACTTTTTGCCACTGTATTGCCCAATTCCAAGAAGTAGTCAGTAAGGCAATATTCTGTCACGTTTGTATTAAAAATCGTGATTCGATTTCATGACATGCCGATTTTCAACGTGTATTTTACGGCCCTAGTAGCTGTGTAGCGTCGGAAATTTGACGTCCTTTTTTATGGCACACGTACTACCTGCTTCGGCCGTTTCGGATACTTACCCCATCAGATGTTATTCATGAAATTTTGAATTATTTAATCGGCAATAATCCGAGAGATTGTAAAGTTTCGTAATGACCTCCAGTTCTGGGTTCGCAATTTTAAAGGAGCATTAAGTGAGCTTTTATAACCCCGCTATATATTTCTCCGTGGGGTAAGTGAAAATCGGTAAACCGGGTAGTAAACTAAGATTTAAAGGGGTTAATGTGTAGCTTTCCGTTTCATTCTTTAGAATTTCGCGGCGCGAAAAGGTAATTTTTGGACTACTGCTTATTCTTCTTTGTTATACAACAGGCTTTATCATACTGTTCTCGAATTTTTCTGAATGTTAAATGAGTTTATTGTCATCCTCTCACTTCAATTCTTATACTGATATCAGTACGAAGACGTCTTCATAAGTTTGAAATCGATTCACATCAAGTAACCGATGTAAACATTCAAATAATAGTGCATAAATATAAAGAAATATAGTTCGAAATGTCTTCAAAAATTTATTTGTAATTTTCATGGATGTTTATTAACAATTAAAGTTATTAATAGTGCTATAAAATTTTCTTTACCTAAAATTGAACAGGGTTATCAAAAATTGATTCGTTTTATTGTACGCCTCAATTCCACAATTCTAAATGTACGAACGTGATTTGACAGCGCTCTCGATTGAACAGTGTTCTGTATTAACGACATGCTTAAAATCCGGTCGGGTTGTGAATCAATCCACCCTTTTCGCTAATAACAATTGGAATTTATGATTTCCGGTGATCGGATTATTGTATGTATGATTGCGGCTGCTCTGCAAATGTTCCATCGGCATAATAAACAAAGTTTATTAACTCCTGAGTTATTGACGTTCCGCTACACTCGAGTTATTACACGTTTATTTGTATTAAAATTCTTGTAATAAACGCTGAGGGCTTTCTCTGATTTCAACGATAAATTACGTCAGATTAACGGTGAAACTCGAACTTGGAATCAGTCTCTGACACGTGTTTCGAGCTTGTTGGTTCTCTTCAGAACGGCGGTGTTCAAAACACAGATGTACGAACTCGAGGAAGAGATGTGAAAACATGAACGAAAATGAATTCGACAATTTTCAACTTCTTAAAGACCATCCTCGTATTTCGAGAGTAGAACCGATCATTTAAATAACTCTTTCTGAAATTTCGAGAAGATTTGATACAAGTTGAATTATGAAGACAGCAATATACATACATTATATAATAAAACAGCAGGTTACATTAAAACTTGGGAAATCTGAAGAAAACCAACAAGCTCGAAACACGCGCCTACGGGTGATTCCATATATAGTAGCAGCTCTATTTGCGGCGTGTACGTCCCGAAAATATCCAGAGAATACAGAAACCGTGAATATAGGATGGTAGTTTATATGAGATTATAGGGGATACGTTCCTGGGTGACAAAATGGAAAAAGTATATAAAAAATTCTTCCTTGGCAATTTTTAGAGGTCCCTTCAGTTCAGACTGATATTAAGCAATGATTTTAGCAATTTGCCTTTGAAATAAGACTTCGTTCTATAGACGAATCTGTTTTCATAAATAAAAACATAATGCTCATTAGCCATTCTTACGACTTGACTAAGAATTTTCAAATTGAATGTCACGTTTTCTGTGATCGTTCAAGCCTCTTTCTGAATATGATGTAAATTTAACATTTTCTCCAAGTCGGTTTCAGTGAAATCTTCATCTTGCGTTTCAAGCAACATCTGAATGTTACTTAATTCTATCTGTTCGAACCCATCTCGTCCTATTCCATCCGCAATTTTAGATGTTTGCATGCAATGTTTGAATGTGCAGATATTCTTCGTCATTTTCCGCAGTCAGAGTAGGCTACAGTTTGTTCCCAATGAATTCAATATGTAGGAGTATGGCTTCAGTTCTTCTAATGAATCTTTTATGTTTACTATGCATTTTGCTATGTCAAAATCCTTCCAGCATTCCATAACGTTCATTTCAGGATCACATTTCATATTAATTATCCAAAATGATTTTGAAGGTTGATCTGATGTAATAGAGCCTGAATGATTATCCCTTGCTCCAAAGCCTGAAGCAAGGCATCATGTTGGGAGGAAAAAATGTCACTTTTATACTTGGATGCATAATTTCAAGTTCCCTAGGTTGACCTGGTGCGTTATACGAAACTAGATCTGCTTCAAAGTAAAAATTTTTTTTTTTGAATAAGTTTCAACTTCCCAAACAAAAGAGTTCAACCAGTTATTATAAACAGATAATAGTGTTGGCGTTTACTTGATGTAAATCCATTATAATTGAATATAACTTAAATTCAAACACTTGAACTTATCATTTACACTTTATTGACTACATAGCATGACGCGTTTCGTCGTTACAAACGACTTCTTCAGATGCTTACAGAATAATTTATTCTGTAGCATTAGATGCTTCAGAATAATTATTCTGTAAGCATCTGAAGAAGTCGTTTGTAACGACGAAACGCGTCGTGCTATGTAGTCAATAAAGTATAATCATAAGTTCAAGTGTTTGAATTTAAGTTATATTCTATTAGAAATAGATGTTAGATCCGTGAATAGAGAAATCTATTGACGCGAATATAGGAATTTGGTCGCATTTTTTTTAATCCGCGAATAGTGAAAACGCGAATAAGTAGCTTTTACTGTATACTTATTTATGAGTTGCTAGATTGTCGAGTTTCATTTTGAATATTTCGACATATCGCCGCGGAAGAATTAGCATTCATTCGTTGAATTCGTTCTGAAAATATCCATCCAATTTATTTTTTCATCCCGTTCGATGTTATCGCCCAGGCAGATATCCCGTCGCGCAGCCTTACCAGATAAGGCCTTACGTGCGGCCAGTACAGATGTAGCCGATAAGCTCAGGTTTACATGCTCGGAAAACAGAAATTATGCATAATAAAATGGGGTTTCCGTGTATTTAAATGATCATAATATGTATATAAGTACAACAACGACCGCTTTGTTAAAATAATAAACATTTGTATCTCGTTCAACGTGCATCCAGATAAAACTTAATCTGGTCATTGATAAATCGTTCGCATTGGGTAATGTGTCGACCAAATATTTGCAATAGAATAATTAATTGGAAGGCGGTAGTAAACGGCTGTTATAAATATGAATACGGTTGATTCTATCTGCGATTAATACGCGATATTTTTTCATCCCTCGCATATTTGTGGTTGATTGAATAAAATGCGACGACTGCTCTTGAATTCTATTTGTGATTTGACTCGATTAATTCATTAATAACACATGTATACAAAAAATTCTACCCAAAATGCTCAGTTGAACTCAATTCGTACACCACTCAATAAATATTTGAGTCGGCCTGAACAAGAAAATGATTGATGAAATCGTAACGTAACGAAAACCCGTTACGAGTATAATTCTCAAGTCTCTGTAATTTTTAAATACCTCGTTCTTTATCTTTCTCTCAAACATATTCTGTTTTAACCATTTACTACCATTCACTTTATTTAACATTAGTTGCATTGATGTGTGTCGGATTCATGTACAATTTCAGCAAAAAGAAAGTATCCTGATTTAGACATGAACAAGTATAAGGCAATTTGTGGCTATAGAGCAGTATTCAGATCACAGAGTGTGAGGAATATGATCAAAATGAAGGTCAGTGGACAACTCGATATATGTTGCTGGTCTATTTTCGTTCTTCAAAGTACTGTGAACAACGAAAGGCATAGGGCATTTGGAATTTTTTCTCTTTATGGGGTTTAATTCAAATGGCCTTTGGAATTTTGGAATTTTTTCTCTATATGGGGTTTAATTCAAATATTCTCTGTGTCCTCTGAATAGTGCACTACTCCAAAAAAGGCACAATTTGCTTTGTAGTGTCTAGTATTTGCCTAGTTTATGTTTAGTTCAGCTTATTATTTTCACTTGCTGAAGATGAAATAAAGGCTGAAAACCGCTCGTAAGAGTTGAATGAAAGTTTTCAATAGTACCTAACATAGTGAAGTTCTGTTTCAATTATTCGTGTTTACACTCTTCAGTGAAGAAATTAAGGCAGATAGATCTCCGGGATACTTGATATATAACGTACGAAAGATTATACTAAGTGAACGATCGAAACCGTCTCAATCTGTCCGTCTCGTCTGAATCTGTCTCAACATGTGTCTGTCTTATGCAAAAAACTTGGGAAAAAAATCGGTTATTTTTATAGAGTGTTTAAAGAACTTTCACTCTGGAGCAGAAGAATTGTATATAATTGTATGATATTTTCTAGTTTCAATTATTGTGCTTCTCTTTTAAGTGTTTGTGATAAGAAAGATATTCAACAGTTACAGTTCCTTCAGAACAAGTGTATGAGATTTTTGTTATTATGTAATAGGCGCACCTCTATAAATTTTATGCTTAAAGAACTGGATTTCCTGAGCGTTCGGCAACTTGTGACTCAATCTTGTTTGGTTCTTATTTACAAAACAGTAAACAGAAAAACACCTTTGTATTTGCATAAGTTTCTAAAACGAAGATTAGAGTCAGTGTGTTACGGGTTGCGCGGCGCGCAGGATTTTCAAATTGAGAGATATGCCACAACTGCCATGGAAAGGTCACTTTTTATTGAGGGTCTGAAAGCTTATAATGCGTTACCACTTTTTGTTAAATCATCTAGCACTGTAAGGATCTTCAAAGTTAGATTGAAGAAAATGTTTTTTTGTTCTTAGAATTATCTTTTCAAAATTTTTGCTGATTTTTTTCATGTAATATATGTGATGAAGTAGCAGATTACTAAATAAATAAATATTATTATTATTATAAACATGTCATACTATTTCTTGAAAATATATTGAAGATGAAATATAAAAGATATTGAAGAGTCAATATCAATTCCCGAAAATTTTATATGTTATTCACTAAAAATCAAATGTGAAATACGAAGAAAAATAGAAAGAAGAATAAAAAAATAGGAGGAAAAATGTCGAAATAGTCGAGCAAGTTCATATGAAATATGAAGAAACTCATTTTATAACACACTTCATGGTTTCATAACCTCAATTCACATGACATGCGTCTTATGCAGAGAACAAGGTAAATTATACTTTTGGGCTTTTATACCGTGACGATACGAGCGTGACGATTGGACGAATTAAATTCCTTGTCTTTATTCATCTGCGGAATGAATGCTAATTGAATATATATCATTAAGTCGATTGATTTCAAAGATTTTCTGGCTTCTATATATGGTTCAAATCGAATTGGAAGTATACAGATTTCTTTTGAAAATTTTTTTCTTGTGGAAAATTGGACTTGAATTTGAAAGTCTTTTGGTGGTTTTTCCTCTGTTTATCTTTTTTATCAATATAATCGGAGAATCGAATTGAAAAATGGACAAGAAAGTTTCTTGGCCACTGCGGGCATTAAATCCCGTAACGCTGTAAAAACTTCGAAATTAAATTACCGACTTTATACAGACATGTAGAGTAACGATCCACATAAAATTTCAAAACGTGTTTCCTACGCCGTCCCGCAAATAACTCTGTGTGGTGACCGCAAATTAATTTAGTACATACTGGAGTTCGAGCTTTACGCCAACTCTGCGACAATTCTCGACCTTTATTAAAAGACCACAAATTGCAATAAACAACTCCGGGAATGGGTTGCATTGCGCATTCATTTCGAACTTATTCCATACACTTAGCGATGTTTTACGTATAAAAAGAACTTCTACGAACTACTAAGTGCTTCCGTTTTTTTGTTCGTTCGTTTCTGAACAATTTTTTCAAATTGCGAAAGCGAATCTGAGTTTTCTATGAAACTATTTTCATTTTTCAATATGCGAATTTGAATGAATAGCCATTATGGCAACTTCGTGCATGGAAAACACTCGAAGGATATTTGAAATTTAGTTAATGTTGTCTTCAATCATTCTGACTTCTTATAATTACTTGATGATTTTTTATGAGAGAAAGAGAAAAAAATTGTTCTCATAAATTCAAAAAGTAGAATTTCTATCGTTTTATTTAATTTATTGTTTATTAATCTTCAATTTTATTCAATTGAAGAATAAATTCCTTTATATTAGAATTAAATTTGGAGTCATGAGATGAGAATTGCATCGAGTTGAAAAGTTGTGCATCCGATACTGTGTTGCATTTTCAGAAATAATGAAAGAAATTCAATTTTCTTAGATTAAATGAGAGATTAAATAACAATATTGCACATTTTACTGCCCTTTTCTTTGATTGGATTGGAAATTCTTAGAATTTCGCGCAGTGCAATTGAATACTTCTTATTTGATGACTTTTTTCGAAAGAATATTTCTGTTGAAATTCAATTTTCAATCTAGTAGATATTATAGTCTGTCTGATCATTCAGAAGATCCATTCTCTTGATTTTTTATTTTTGAACTAATTTAAATTTCTTTTTATTCTTTACATAATCAACTGTATATTGACAGATTATTGGGCCGCAGGTACCTATGTCTTTATTGAATATTATTTTTCGTTAGTGATGTTCAACATGAACTTCGAATTATTTTCAAAATCAATAAATACAGTAAAATATTTCACGATAATTCGGGTGTGTACTTACATAATCTTCATGATATGTTGATATATATTTTGAAAATATATAATAATAATAATAAAATTCATTGTAAAACATCCCTTTCATTGTACGTATGCCATTTCAATCAATATGGTAATTACAACTAAGAATAATACTCTCAAAAGACTGAATTCAGTTTAGAATCTGATCTTCCGAACTTTGAGACTCAATTCTCCTTCTAAACAAATGACCATTCAGTAATTTCGAATTTGACGATAAATGGTTGAAGATTTTGAATACTCTGATGATAGAGTGAATACTCAAATTTAGCTTTTATGCTTAATAATAAAACTTATGGGAAGAGTAGCACACAGTAGCAAATAGTATTCAATTTAAGAAACTTCACAGATAACTATATAGGTACAAGACGCTCTTAACACAGTTTCTAGGTACAATATTCATATTTGTAGAGATTTCAATAAACAAGTTACTCAGTTTTTTACATAAAACATCAATGTGAGTTGTCCATCTCAAATTTCTGTCTACATATATTCCAAGAAACTTTGTTGATTCAGATGATGAGATGATGTTGTTTCCATATTTAATATTCAAGGTACTGATTCCATTATCTTTCAGACAAAAATGAGACTTACAATTTTTCAACCCTCACCATCAAATTGTTCAATCGACACCAAGTTCAAAATTTTTCATTGCATTGAAAAAACAAATGCATTTATATGTTTTTGAAGTTCCTCAAAACTTTTGCCAGAAACAACAATCATCGGAAAATAGTGTCACCATAAATCGGGACAACTTCGCAGGCAGATTGTTTATAAAGAATATGAAGAATAGAGGTCCCAGTATAGAGCCCTGCGGAACCTATATATTGATATATTTTTTATATTCCATATCATCTTGTTTATAATCAGGTTCCTCATTAGACATCTGAATAATTATATGTGATCTTGAACGCACAGTGAGCGAATTCAAGTTTCTTCAGTTTACGTAATTACTTCATGATGATAAAATCCAACTAAGATACTGAACAAATATCCCGCGAGTTAAATGAAAATTATATTATCCGAGTAGCATCGGCAAAATGAAACGAAAATACGTCTCATTCGGAAAGTTTCGCAAATCAACCCGAAGAATTCATTTAACTTTGCTCGGTTTTTACGTACATTATTCTATCTTGGTGCTCTCGAACCCGGGGCTGGAGAATGCGCCTCGGTCGGTAAGTTGGAGAGCGAAAAGTCCATTTCGGACTGTTGAACAGTCGAGAGGAAGTAATTTTGTATCATCTGTCTGAACGTAGAATTCAACCTAAGACGTTTGTCAATGGTTTGAAGCATACGAGTGCCGTTCGTGAAATGGCACACGATAATTTTTCATCGTCGTTTAGAGGTTCGCACACTTGAGACAGCGGCACGAGTAGAATTCCGGAAAAGGCAAATGCGGCTTTCGAAACCAACCCCTGAATATATTCGACATTCACTGAGTCATATGAACCTTTAAATGAATAACTCAAAGGTAAATTTTCACAGAATTTCAACATGGAAATGATTTTGATTGCACAAGAATTGCTTTTTAAAAACTTTTTTTTTATTGTGCTCGTAAACGCTTAAAACGTCTACGAGCACAATGAAATATAAGCTTAAATATGGATGAACGCACAATGTGTCGTGTGACCTCAAAATGACAGTGACAGAAAGTGGCGCCCGAGTTGGGTAGTGGACCGTCACCACGTTAACAGTGTTGCCAGTTTATTTTCTACAATTGACTATAATATAATAATATAATTGAATTTTTTGATGGAATGTTCTTCAGCTGAATAACTAACGGTTTTATATCTGTTCATATTTATTCATTGTTTGGAGTAACCTGGCAGTGTTTGGCACTATTCGCATCGATAATCTCTAATCGGCTTCGAAGCTTCTCCGACTACTCGCATCCAACCCCTTGGATGTTATACACGCACGTAACAAATCAGATAAAATATGCCAAAATAGGGGATGCACCTATTTCTTCCTTCGCACGACACCCATGGTTTAACTTGTTTTCCCTATGCATGAAACAACCCCTCTGTAAAGTAACAATAAGCTTTTTTCGGAAAGATACTACATATAAGACTATTGAATAGCATCTGGCAAGGTTTAATCCACAATAAAAATATCTGGCAAGGATAGATGCATGTTGCAAGTAGTTCAATAAAAATAATAAAAAAAAACAAAACTTCTTAAAATGATTTGAAAAATCGATACTTTACCTGTACAGATAGGATGGGCACTGATGAACGTTGCGTCACTACCGCCAGCCAGACCGCCCTTATGACATCCCGGAGAATGGGAGAGATAACATATCTAAAAACTGGACTACCTCAAATCCTCTGCCACAAGCGTTGCTAATAATAATACGTATATAATTCTGCGTACTTTTTCAGGGTACCTATTTGGACAACCATGGAAGCTAGTATTGCTCTCATTTCTTATTTCATATCGTAATATGCATTTATTTTCGAAAATTCGATACGCTATTATATACTAGTTAAATTATCGAAAGAATTGACATTCTAACAGACTTGGAGTGGGAGCATCGTATCGAACAACTTAGCCATACATTTTCGAGCAGATATTCAAATGTATATGCTTCTCCCAGCGAAATTCGTCATCAAGCTAATTGAGGTTCTGTTTTTATTGCCCAAAGTAGGTTTTATATTATAGTTTATTACGATCGAGATAAAATGAAACATTAAAATTACAAATGCAAGCAAAGTTTTATAGGACAATAATTCTTTTATAAAATAAACAAAATTTCCATTTCAATATCAACACGCATCAACTGGGTGGGGTATTTCGTTGATGTAATCAAGTTTCCATTATAATTCACTCTGTAATTCCGAAAACGAATATATACTAACTACATAGATTTAACGTGTGACCTTTACCTTTGAATATCGATAAAATGTACATGAAATACGACTTACGTTTTCATTTATATATTTTTTTTGAATTACGAATGTAATGACAGGTAAGTGTCACACATATAACAATTCATTCTAGGTCAATTTGTTCAGTAGAACTTTTGGAAATACTTCGAATCAATTGTCAAGCAATTGATATAATTTTGTCAAACCGAGCAAAGTGTTTTCTATTCAATGCATGTATTGAGTCTCATTGAAATAATAGTAATCACTTCGAATTATTTAACTTAAAATTTGGCAAAGTCTAGTGAGAACAATTAGTACAAAATGTCGTTTAAACTAAATATAACCTCACGACAAAGAAAATACAAGAAAATGTATTAACACTTTCACTGAGACAATTAATAATCCTCCCTCTTCAAAGTTGCACTATTTAAACCAGAGTTTCCCAACTTCTTTTGCGCTATGGCCCATCTTAGAGGTTCTGAAATTAGTTTGTTTTCCCCCCTTCCAAGAAAAGAGTGGAAAAATAAAATTGAGAAGTGCAAAAGGGGTAATCTCGTGTCGTGTGTTTCCTACGTTAGGAAACAGTGATCTAAACTGTCATAATGATACTCTTCGTGATTACGCAACAAGTTCTCCGTGTATATATTCGAATTGTTGAAGTATAACTATCCAATTTACATTTGAATTTTAACAAACTTACACCCTTATCAACTCAGAAAAAAATGTATTATTTATTACAAGAATTCGAAGCAGAACTCCACAAATGTTTAATGCATACTTTCAGGTAATTAAAGTCTTATTTTTAGTTGAGAGGTGTGGTTGAAGGTCCGCTAATAGGGATATCTAGGTTCCAATCCCGTGTAAGGCATAAGTAGGTCTTTGTGTTAGGTCTACGTAACCTGCTTATGAAATGATGATAAATCTCATTGGTGGTGTAGAGAGTTCACAGGCCCAAATAAATAACTGGAACAGAGAAAAGGATATCAAGAATTCCTTGTTCTGGAATTCCACAGTTACTTTTCACAAAAATGTCAATAATTTCCCATAACAAACAAATAATCAAAAATTCATTTTTTCTTCGTATTATATTGAATAGTCGATGTAAATATACATCGATAATTCCCTCAGGAGCTAGAGCAATGCTGGCGTATACGTGGGTCTGTTATACAGAAGTGGTTGTATAAGACCCAATTATTTGTAACGAGACCATTTGGGAATAACGCAATTTAAGTTCTCCGGTTACAAAGGGCAGGTGTATGCTTTTACAAACGATTCTAAGCTTTCAAATCATTAGAACGTGGCTCCAGGTGGCGAGGGAATTTGTTGAGATATTTCGTAATTCTTAGGAAACTCGGACTAACGAGAGTAACATTTTTCGACGCTTTCACGTCTGACTCACTGGAAAATCATACGTTTGGTTGCTCACGTATATTATTTTACTATATTCACTATTAGTGATATATTTCTATATTGATTTTAGTTTTTTTGTACATTATCTGGATTCGCCAAAAAACCGTCCCTTTATGAAAATAAATCCAGTCAAGCCAATTCTACCGCGCATAACGGAACGAAAAGTAAAAACTGATATCGCAATTAACCGATTACCTTGCACTTAGCTCCCGTTCCGGTTGAAAGGACTCTTTGATCTGAATAATTTCATCCCCCTAATGACCGATTCCATTACATCGGAAAGTACTCGATAACGCTGAGTTTTCGACGATCGTATTATATGAAACGGACTGCTGAATTTGCCGCAACGCATTTAAAATTCATCGTATCCCAAAGTTTGTATTATAGAAGATAAACTCTTGTCGATTTCTACCCCTTGATCCTCGAAATGCACCTAGGAATCCGTCGTGGGGTGTAGATAAACGTTCTTCCCTTTCCACCCTTCACAGACTTATGAATTATTTAAAGCAAGAATAGTTTCAACATCGTGATAATTAGGGGTATAATAAGAACGATCGATAGGGTGGTAGAGTTCTAAGCGGGCGTTTAAAGTGCCTGGTAAGGGTGAATGACTTGGAGATATAGAATAATAATCTGGGGTAATATTTGAAGCTCTCACACATAAATCGTGAGGTGTGTGGCACCTTTAGCTCGAATTTGTTGCTTGAAATTAATTTTTGTTTGGTGTACCGAACAAAAATTGCTCAACGTTATTATAAACTGCTTTACTTAACTTTAGATGAATACAATGGGCGATAGAAATAATTGCATGTTTACGAAAAATATTTTTTGAGAATAAGTTATTTATTAGTTTTTCGAATAAATCAATTGTCGTTTTGATAAAAAGAAACTTCTATGAAATATGTGATAATGTAAATTCGAAAACTCATTTTTGAGAAAGTTATTCTTCGAATCCGATAACTTTGTATAAAAGTATTGAAGTTATCAACCTTTTTCTATATTTCGTTTTTTCGACGAATTCTGGATTGATGCGGAATAAAAAAAATTTTGATATATAATTTCAAAATTGATTACCTAAGTACTTGAATAGATATTACTATTCAGTAAAATTGGCATAAATATGGAAACATCCTTCAACCTACAATAGTTGTTTGGACAAGTGAAGTGCTTTTGTTGAATGAGCAGATGATTGGAAATTGTAGTTTATTTCCTCAATGTCCGAAGACTGTCAAGGGCATTTTGATACAATGTTAGAAAAACTACTCGATGTATTTTCTAAGTGGACACCCCTAACCGTTAAAAATACCCTTCCTTAGGTAAATTTGTATAACGTGATTTCATCACCTTAAAAAGTTTGAACATAATGACATATCTAGGAAGAAACAACATCGAATTATTTTCAATAGTCTCGTAAAAACAACCAATGCATCGGGAAACATCGATGTATTTTCTAAGTGGACACCCCTAGCCGAGAACTGTCAAATCGGTTGTCACAGAAAAGAGTTGAGCAAATTGAAGTTCTCCACATCTAAAAAAAAAACCCTTCCTTGAGTAAATTTGTATAACGTGATGGTTATCCATCAAGGCTGACGCTACTTTCATCACGTTAAAATGTTTGAACATAATGGCATATCTAGGAAGAAACAACGTCGAATTATTTTCAATAGGCAGGTAAAAACCACAGATATTATAATGCCGGCAATTCGACAAAATTGGTACCGCCTAATACGCCAGCACATTCGTAATAATCCAATAAAGCGGGCTCGGCGCGTTCACAGAAACGGCATTATCTAGCAGGCGCGTGTAACATTAAAATTATCAAAATAGCGTGTTGGCGAAATGTTAACTTCTTAGTTTTTGATTGAGTTCGTGGCGATGGGCCATTTTCGGTGCGTGCACACACTCATGCGTAGGACGGACATAAACCATTTCGATTCGTAATATTTTCTATATGTTTATAACAGCTTTTCGTCACGAATGGCGACGCCTCGTGATTTACGTCGTTTTGTCAGACGCCCGAACGGTGAAAGTAATACGGCAATTTGCACTTTTATCTAAATTAACACTTGCCAACGTCGGTAATTGTCAAAAAGTTTAACTACAATAACGCCACGGCATCGCTTTGGAGAACGTCGAGCGTCGAAATGAAATGTGGCGGTTGAAATCGGCTGTATTGCCGAGTTTCGTTCGGTTGTTTCTGATAATCGCGATGAATAATGAGTTTCGTTTCTGGGTTTTCAGTTCTAATTGACCCGTTAATTGCCCCGTAATTTCTCAACGGTTTTCCGCAAAATCGGAAAGTGAAATCGAGTGCTTCCGGATTAGATTGATGGAAATATTTAGTACAGATTTCGGGCATTAGGGAACACTCGTTAAACTCGAAAACTTTGTTAATATTACGTGATTCAGTACTACGTTTTGAAACTTCTCATTTTATGTAGTTGCGGGTTGATAAATACTTTTCTCTTACACTATTTTTGTTTATTTCGAAACGATAATATAGAAACATGTCTTACACTATTTTTGTTTATTTTAATTATAGAAACCTGAATGAAAAATGTGTTTATTTCAGACATTCTCAGTAATAGAGAACGTGAACACAAAATGGTGAATCAGAAAAAATTTCGAAAAGTTTTGGGAAATCAGGATAGTGCCCCAAAATTCAAACAGAATTTTGAGTTTTCTAAATCAATAAGAAAAGTTTAGAAATGTTGGCAATTCGTCGTGAAAAATCTACATTTTTTCGCTAAATATTTCATGCAATTAAAATCAATAGAAATGTAGGTATTGGAAAATTTCAATAAGTGAATAAATTTTCAACTTTTTTGCCCGAATGGATCGTAGTTATAAGTATCTTGATGTAAAGTGTGTTACTATAGAAATTTCAAGTTATATAAATATCTGAAGGAAAAATTGTGAATTGGGAAAAATACCAGAAACATTTTGGGAAAACAAGATAAATCCCCAAATATCAGACATAATTTCTGGGTTTCTGATGCAATTAGAAGGGTTTAGAAGTTTAAATAATTCGGAAAAAAATGCAAATTTCTCAGAATTATAGCATGCGATTTGTATGAATCGAAATATCCCAGAAAGTTTCAATAAATTTCGAATTTTCCTCGTCTGAATTCGAAGAATTTTGGCAGCAATCATGCTTTCAGTTATTGAAAGTTATATGAGTGCATTTCGAAATATTTGTTATAGATTTCAAGAAGATTATCACATTTTTGTTGTTGTTTCTATAAATTGTCCACCTAAAAAATTCTATTTGTATATGCAATATGCAGTATTTGTATTTGCAGCTTAAAGGAGATACAGAACGAATAAAACAGTAAAATATTCGTACAGTTTGATTAATCATCGGAAAAATTATCAATTATTTCACCTCAAAGTTTGAGTTGCAATTGGTTAGACAAAGTCAAGTGCACTCAAATGATTAGTTTGTTTATAAAAGCGAGACATTTCGACTTCGTTCAGTGAAAACCTGAAAGCAAAAATATCAAAGCGGAAAATGCTACGTTATTGAATACACATTTTAATTTACATGAAAATAGATGGAAATACTGCTCAGCTTTGAAAATGATATCGTGAAATTATTAATAGTGCACACTAATAGACATTGTAGGATTTTAATTTTATGCGCTGACTATAAGCGATCAGGTTCAAATGACTCATCAAATGTATACTCATAAGCAGACAGACATCAAACACGTCGCTTATTAGTCTCATAATGGCTTCACTAATGTTCATAGTTCTCTGCATCTATCTATAAAAGAAATACTACTCAGACGAAGCCGAATCACCTTGTGGGAATTGAAATTCAAATTATTTATGTTAAATACATTTTCAGTATGTTTGTAATTAACGTAAAGGCACCGAATTCCGACCAGTGATGCTCATGATCAAATGAATTGTTCAAAAGATAATGAAATTATTCAAGGATTAATTTGAAAATGGTTTTTCTGAAAGATTATATACTCTTATTTTAAGAAATGTACATCATTTCATCCTATAATAATTCGATCATTTATATATTTGATGTTGAACTGAAACGAGTGGAAATTAACCGAAAGCACCGTTTACCGACCGGCTGACAACAACTACCCCTGTATCCGACCCCTGAGGATCCTAATTCCGACCGGGCATACTCACCTACTAAAATAAACTTTATGGCTAAAAAATCATTGTGAATACAGTGAAAAAAATTATGATATTATCATAATTTAATTAAGTCATTAATAATTATTTAATTAATTAATTAATATAATTATTAATTAAGTCAAAATATAAATTGAAAAAAAGGTTCAATATTCGTTAGGAATTGAGTAAAACGAGTAAATAACGAAATTTACTCATATAATAAAATAATTTAAATAATTGAATTACAATTTTTCATGATAATTCAGGAATAATTTTCAAATTTTTCTCAATTAACTATAATACAACCAATAAATTAATTCACGCATTGTTTTTCTTACGGAGCTCATTTATTTTGGGAACATCGTAGGTCCCACGACTGGATATTAGTGCTGGACTCTCGATTTTGCATTTGATTTCGCTCATGTCATAAACTAGATTTTAAGATTTTAATAATCCCATGAAGTATTTGAAATAAATAAAAAAGAACTTACCAGAGTATTGTTCGAAAAATTTCAAATTTTATTTTCACTTATTTGTGTTTTTTTCAAATTAAATTTGACACGAACTGCACCTCTCGTAGCTTTTGTTAAAATGACCAGCTTTCCGTTAAGATTTTAGAAACAAATTTTGACATCTGGCACAGGATGGGTGATTCTATGAAGGGAGCTGTATTTTACAACTTTTGGTCGAAATTTTGAATATTTTAAATAAAATATTCAAAAACGCAAATGGTCGGATACAGGCGGTGTCTTACGTTATATCCGACCCGAGGATAATGATTCCGACCAGGCACTCTAACCTTCTAAAATTAACTTTATGGATTACAAAATACTGTTTGAATGAGTGAAAAGATGACAATTTGAAATAATAATTAACTATTTTTAAGAATATATTCATATCGACAATGACAGGCCACAAAATATGCAGAAAAATAACACAAAAATCGATTCATATATACCATAACTCTTACGACGTAAAATCAGGAAAAGATATTCAGGATTAAAAGAATCATTGAAAAGTTTTCACATTCTCTATGAACTCGACAGTTTTTCTCTTTTATGATGTTGGTCTTTTCTTCATGAAATTCTGGATCCTGATATCTTCCGATGTCAATCAGGCCAATTCTTTGAAAGTACTCAAAGAAAATGAAATTAATATTTGTACTTTTTGTACTAAAATTTTATACTATTGATTGAATAATCATTTTTGAATTTTTCGTATCGAACTTCCTTAGGAAAACGAGGTGCAACTTCATTTAATAAGTCCAATGTCAGAGTTTCTTTCAAGAAGGTGAAATGTTCGTTAGTAGAATATGTATTATTTTTGAATTGCATTTTTCATTATATTTTCTTTATCAGAAACAAACTCTACGAACTTAGGTAATCTAAGTATAGCATCCTCATCAAATGGATACAATTCACAACTTTGAAATATTTTGAAATAATCGCAGAAGAGAATCGAACGTGGGAAATGAATTGTATGCTGATTCCAATCAAACATATAACTATTTGTGTAATAACGCCTCCAAATTGAAACTTTTATAGTAGTTTTTAGTACGTTTCCGCTCCATACACATTCATAAAGATATTACAATATCGTAAATATTTGCGATAAACAAAAAATATTAATTTCAAACAAAAGGAGTCTTATTTCTAATTTGTTAGAAATTAGAAAAATAGTAGAAGTTGACACTCCAATTACAGAGAATCTATTAGAGTTAGCCTCGGTCGCATACAGGAATATTATGCAGAGATACCGTTCAGAATATATAACTGAATACAAAACACTTACAAAAAAACTTGGAAAATAGAAAATTAACATTATCTACAAAGTGCTAAAACTCCTGTTACCGACCGAGTGGTCGGAATGAGGAACGCTAATATTTTATAGGGTTCCTCATTCCGTCCATCATTATTTTATCGATAAATCAAAGAAAATATGTAATTTTCGCTAACATGTTGAAATGTTATGTTAGAAAGATATACTTCTAAAGATATTACTATATCGTTAGTATGTAAATATGTGTAATAAACAAAAAATATAAGTTTAAAAAACAGGAGCCTCATTTCGATTTTGTTTGAAATTAAAAAAATAGTGGAAATTGAAAGTCTCATTGCAGAGAATCTATTAAACTTAGCCCCGGTCGCATACAGGTGTTTTATGCAGAGATAGTGTTCTGAATATATAACTAAATACAAAACACTTACAAAAATACCTGAAAAATAGAAAATTAACATTATCTACGAAGTGCCTTATCAATTTACAAACTACAAATAACTTGAAATCCACATTATTATATTAAATTTGTTCGTCTGCCTGGTATCTTATACGTATCGATGATATATAACTAAATGTTGATAACTTTCTTTTTAACATCCAATCATTATATAATTAATTTAATATATTTTAAATTTCATGCTTTGTATAACTGATGACTTATCTACTTAAATGAAAATCTTTTCAGGAGTCTCGGAGATCATGATTGTAGTTTGTAGGAAACGTGAGATCTTTGCAATATTGTATTAAATCAATGATAACTTTTTTACATTGAAATATCTTAGGCTCTATATCTCAAGGTAGAACTGTAGAAGCACTCTTTGAGATCTGCGGTCAATTCAACCGAGAAGTTCTTGAGTGATTCGTGTACAAACATACGGAAATGTCTGGTCTAGAGGAGAAGCATTTTGAAAATTGTTGCTTTGGGTAAACTAAGCTTTTGACTATGCTATAACAAATAATATCAGTGTTTCTTATAATGTAGGTACATAATGGACCTCTCACAATTTTTTTGTATGTAAGTACCTACGTATTATTGAACAAAATGTCAATACATAGTAGCATTTTAGAATAACATAGTTAATTACAGTTCGTTATATCTTAGCACTATGTGTGAATATTCTTCGTATCCTTGATTGATTTTCTTTGTTACCATTTTGTTATTGTGTTTTTCGTAGTCTTTTTTTATTGCGTATTAAGGTCACCTTGTTCATTCAGATAATACAAGGGTAGGTATCTGTAATTGTAGATTTGCGTCTTTGTTAACTTGACATTTGTTGAAGAAAGAACAATTCATACAATAAAATTATTAATATTGTTGAAAGAAAAAGTGTTTAAACGTTATTGATATTGTTTCATTACGGGTTACACTTTGTTCCGACCAAATTTAGCCTTGTTTATTGTGAATGTAGTTCTACTAACCCTTTCATCTGTAGGAGATCCTCAACAGAAGACTAGTTTTGTCATTTGAAACAATCGACATTTCAACATATTTGAAAATTCGCAGTTCGTGAACAAGTGTAACAGATGGAGCTGATGTTTGACAACTATGACAAAATGATAATTTATTCATATTAATCAATATTTATTTAGATAAAAAACAAAAAACTTATTCAAGCATATTTTGAAAGGTCTTGAAATACATAACTATCTAATAAATATACATTTTCCGATCAGGCATACATATCTTAACACTAGTACTAGTTTTCAAGATACTTGCTAAATTATTATCGAGAGCATTAAATATGTTGGTACAACTTTGGATGTAAAAACTATTAGTATTGCTAGTATTATATCCATTTACATCACTGAGATATGTTACATTTTTTATTGCATTGCATGGAAGCAAGTGATTTTTATTTTGAATATGAATATACATGCAGCAAACAATATTCTCTGTTTAACAGACATAAGTTCCAAAGAGTCAAGTTAATTTTAACTGGTATTGCTTCACATATGTCCACTGAATAATAATAATAATAGTATTTGATAGTGTTGGCGTTTACTTGATGTAAATCCATTATAATTGAATATGAACTAAAATTCAAAACTTGAACTTTTAATTCATGCTTTATTGACAACATAGCATGACGCGTTTCCTCGTTACAAACCAAGACAAACAAGAAGTATTATGTGCATCTGAAGAAGTCGTTTTTACGACGAAATGCGTCATGCTATGTTGTCAATAAAGCGTAAATCAAAAGTTCAAGTGTTTGAATTTTATATTCAAATTATCATTATTGAATTTTATATATTCAATAATAATAGTTCTTTATTATAACTATGAAAAATTCATACAAAAGGCTATTGACCTTAGGTCCTTCGACTATTTAATATATAGTGTTATTTTATGTATTGCTCTTGTTGTTATTTTCTTCTTCATTTACTGTGAGTGAAGGTCCAGATAGATTTTATGTCGACAGAATTTTTCCTATTCTTGAAAAAAAAATGATTTTTCTAAGGATTTTTTTTTTCGTCATTCAAGAGATGAAGAGGAATGTCTAGGTGGTAGGAACAGATTACTGTAACTTCTTCAGGTCTCATCGGTATTGCTATAACTATAAAATATATCTCGTTATATTTAAGATTATAAAGCATTAATGGATTGAAGAGTACACCATTTGTGTAGTTGAAATGTGTTACGTTTTCATTGAAGCCTTTATATATTTCAACAGGAAATCTATGAACTTTCTAAGATTTATGTGGCTCTTCCTGAAGACTTGATGGACTACCTAACTCATTAATTTCCATTGGTGTTTTGAGTGGACGCGTTTGAGTGAAGTTGAATGAGACTTAGAACTTAAAACCACGGAAACTCCAACACCGCTCTCGTGGCGAAACGGATTCTAATTTCCATCGCAGTCGAAGAACAGAAGAAAACCAACTTGGGAAAGCGCGTAGACCCGATTCTTCTGGAAAACTGCCAAGCGGACGCTGCATTAATTCGTCGATTTATTATCGACGCATATCGACATTAATTATTCTTGTTGTACGGCGAACCTATACAGGAATTTCCTTTATTAATAAACGCTTCACGGCTTAATGGGAAAGTTGATTCCGGTAATGGCTCCATCTTGTTATTTATTTCAACGGGGCGGGCGATGTAAGATCGAAATGAAAGGCACAACAGCAATTAAACGTCGGTTTTTGGGCCTAATTGGTAGCGTTCGAGCGGTTTAACGCCAATCCCGAATGATCTGCACATTTCGCGAGACTTTAAAAGATGAATAGACGTTCGGGGCCATTGTTCGACTGTTGCGCCGCCAGTAATTGCTGCGAATTCTGTAAAAGTCGCGGGTGACTCGAATAATAATTCGTTATCTCGCGAGTTGCGTGGATTGGATCATAACTCGTATCGAATTTTTGCGTTTGGAAAGTAACGGGTGTTTTTTTTAGAGGTATAGAACTTTAAATCGCAATAAAACAACGATGGATCATTCGATTGACAAGAATTTTTTTTATTCGAAAGATTATCTTGTGGCATTACATTTTAAGTGTGATTTCTGGCATATCACCGCCACGACTGTTTCGGATGTAGTCAAATCTGGACGACCAATTTTCGATGACTTTCATAAGCGAATTTTGTTTAGCGATGAAGCGCACTTCTGGTTGAATGGTTACGTCAACAAATCAAACTGCCGCATTTGGAGTGAAGATAATCCTTAAGTGTATGTCAAAACACCGTTACATCCAGAGAAACTGAACGTTTGGTGCGCTTTATGGGCTGGTGGAATCATTGGTCCGCCTCTTCGAAAACGATGATGGCCAGAACGTTAGAGTCAATGGTGATCGGTATAGAGCCATGATTACTAACTTTTTCATTCCTGAATTGAACAACCATGATGTCTAGGAGCTGTGGTTTCAACAAGACGGCGCAACATGTCACACAGCTCGTGCCACAATCGATTTATTGAAAGACACGTATGGTGACCGCCTAATTTCACATTAAGGACCTGTGAATTGGCCTCCAAGATCTTGTGATTTAAAACCGCTAGACTACTTTCTAAGGGGCTATGTAAAGTCATTGATCTATGCGGATAAGCCACAAACGCTTGACCATTTGGAAGACAATATTCGCCGTGTTATTGCCGATATACGGCCACAAATGTTGGAAAAAGTTGTCGAAAATTAGACGTCCAGATTGGACTACATCCGAGCCATCCGTGGCGGTCATATGCCAGAAATCATATTTAAAATATTATGCCACAAGATAATCTTTCGAATAAAGAAAAATTCTTGTCAAGTCGAATGATCAATCGTTGTTTTATTGCAATTTAAAGTTCTATATCTCTAAAAAAAACACGCTTTATATTTAACTGGTATATATTATATTATATAATATCTGACTGATATTAGAATAAAATTTTGGATTGACCACGTTGAAAATGATTTTTCGTATCTCAGGCGGAACTTCTGGGAGATACGAGGGCGGTTTGATAAGTTCGTGACTCTTTGAATAAAATTTTTTTTCGCGGCAAATAAACATTTTATTTTTCTACATAATCACCTTTCAGCTCGATACATTTAGTCCAGCGTTTTTCTAATTTTTTATACCCTCAAAATAGGTTTTCTCAAGGCTTTCAAAATACGCGTCGTTTGTTTCGGTAATGACTTCTTCATTAGACTCAAATCTCTTACCACCCAGCCATTTCTTTAGGTTTGGAAACAGATAATAGTCGCAGGGGGCTAAATCTGGAGTATATGCTGGATGGGTAGCAGTTGTAGGTGTGTTGTGATGGATCCATGTTAAGTCCACAGTAACAAAACGGCGCAAAAATTCGTCCGGATTACGGCTGAACATCGCTTAACACTCTTATGAAGTTGTCACACGATTGCGCTTATGGTCGAGTGTGAGCAATCGCGGCACCCATCTCGCGGAGAGTTTTCTCATGTTCAAATATTCGTGTAAAATATGATATACCCGTTCAGTTCAGATACCTACAGGATGAGCCAACTCACGTACTTTCATTCTTCGATAATCCAATATCATTTCATGGATTTTATCGACGATTTCCGGCGTGGTCACTTCTTTTGGACGACCTGAACGTTCGGCGAAACTAGTGCTGGTACGACCACAACGGAACTCTGTAAACCACTTCTTTACCATTGAAATTGATGGTGCCGAGTGTCCGTAGTATTTATCAAGCTTTCCTTAGTTTCAGTGATGGTTTTTTTTACGTAAAAAGTAATGCTTAATCAGCACACGAATTTCTTTTTTTCCATTTTCGTAAAACTTCACGAGGTTCTCTGCTTTGAATGGCTATCAAATACCAACTGCATGACGTAGCTTGCTCAAAATTGGACAGTTGTCCACTAATAGATTACAGTTGACAGCAGAACTGTTGCATTTGGAATAACTGCGCTGGAAATTCAAAAGTCACTGACTTATCAACTTACCGTCGTAGATAAGAGTGCGAAGCAGAAAAAGCAAGTTTCTCAGGAAGTAATACATCTTTTTAGATCACGCCCGTTCAACTCGGATGAAAATTCTCAACTTAACGAAAGCAATTTTTTGTCGTTTCGAAAATTTCAACGCTCCGTACTCTATCACAAGTCGGGTTAATTACGCCTTTCAGTACTTGATTCGAAAAATCGAATTAACGGCGGGTACAAGAGATGGGCAGAAGGGTAGAGAGACCTGGGCTAATTGCGAATATTATACTCTCTCAGGGTTCCATATCTCCCGAAATATAATTACAAATTCGAGCTGTCTTTTTAATCCAATTACGTCCCTTTGCGCCGCTCAAGTCGAAGTTTCGACCGAAAAAATTCACTCTCTCTACTAGCGGGGGAGTTACTTTATATACGTACACGTAAAATCGGTGCACGTAATTGAAATTCGAGCTCTGTTGAGATTAATTACCGACCAGGTGATTATTTTTGTCCGGGGCGGTTTCGAATTGTAGTTAAAATTTTCAAACAGTTCGCTGTGTTTTTTTTTCTACTAGTTGCTATGACTACCTTTTGTTTTTTGAGTCAAACTCACCCTCTGTGCACCCACCCTCTAAATAACAATAAATTGAATTCTAAATAAATTTCATCCCCAATCAAAATGTGATTTTTAAGAAATCTCAGACTAGTTGTCTCTGTTTCCACTAGTCGATTGGGTCGATACTTGATGAAAATATAAATATAAAATTAAAAATTAACACACTTGACTTAAGTTTCACTGAATATTTAATAATTAATTTTTAATTTCAGTTTTGAACATAATGTTTCACGAAGAGATAAGCGAAACCTCCGTGTCATTTATTGAAAGTTTTAATATATAATTTGAAGAATTTTTTGATTTTCACTATAATTTAGTCAAGCATGACAATAACTATTGCTTCGCCCTCAAAATAGGTAAAAAGATTGGAATTTTTTCTAGGATATCCAAACATATTTCATACTGGACAAAAATATTGATTTATAAAACCATAATTATGCCTCATTTTAAATATTGTTGTCTTTTATTGATATCATACACAAAAGAAGAAATATCTAGATTACAATTACACCAAAACAAGGTGATGAGGATTATCTTAGGCTGTAATAGGTACAGTCTTATTGAGAATATGTAGTTTACTTTGAATTGACTGAATGTTGAAAATTGTATAAAAAAGGCCAATATGGTTATAATTCATAAGATCGTACACAATCTCCTTCCAGAATATTTAAGTGGTTATTTGGATAAACGCTCGGATTTTCATGATTATGATATTAGATCTGGACGAAATTTTAATATTGCAATAATAAAATAAACCTCGTTTCAAAAAACTCTTTCTTATGATGGAGTTAAAAAATTAAATGCATTACCAGATAGCAAAGAGAGCGTGCCACATCTAAATGTTTTATCCAAGAAATTGTTCAATTAATTACGTAACACTTAAATCTCAGTATTAAGCTTATAAATATTAACATTAAGTGTATATATGAACTTAAATTACTAGCAAAAATTACTAGATAAAAACTTATTTTTTTTTTAATATTTAACAGTGTTGGCGTTTACTTGATGTAAATCCATTATAATTGAATATAACTTAAATTCAAACACTTGAACTTATGATTTACACTTTATTGACTACATAGCATGACGCGTTTCGTCGTTACAAACGACATCTTCAGATGCTTACAGAATGATCAATTCATTGATGCTAACAGAAGAATCAGATTATTCTGTAAGCATCTGAAGAAGTCGTTTGTAACGACGAAACGCGTCATGCTATGTAGTCAATAAAGTGTAAATCATAAGTTCAAGTGTTTGAATTTAAGTTATATTCAAAAACTTACTTACCTACTTCTAACACAGTTTATCATCTACATCTGATGAAGCCACTGTATTGGCGAAACAATATTGTCATGTCACTAAATTGTGGTGAAAATCAAAAAAATACTTAGTTTTATTCAAATTATGTCTGTGTTTTTTCAGCTGTATTTGGGGTTCATTAAATTCTAAATGGGAATGAGAAATTGATCCAAATCTAATCATCAAAATATGATTATCGCAAAGGAAAAGATAATGTTCCGTAGAATTTCTTGCGGATTTGAAAAAAAGGGAATTTTGACGTGGACAAAACGTGGACAAAATAGTTCTGTAATAATTTATTTAACATGAAATCTGTATTAACACTCTATTTTCAGAATGGTCAGATCTTCAGCACAAATGTCTACTCCAAATCCTGCATTTTTCATATTAGAAGAAAGATTAAAATGCCTTAAAGTGGTCAGAAGTGGTGCCTCTGCCCTACGTAATTTACGTTTCTCTACAATTTTTTTTTATATTCTTTAGTTGTCATATTTTCCAGGAATCAGAAAATAGAACTTCGGGGTGAAGAAATGATTGCGTTTCGTGTTTTACTCATTGTTAGGTGCTTATAATTTCTCCTAGTAATTCCTTTTTGTCTCGAAACATTTTCTTTGTGTTTTTCTCTTTTTTCGAATTATTTTTGTGGTATTCCATCAAATTGAATTTCAATTAATTCAAGTACTTCCAATCTAGTCATATAGATATTTACGCCATAATTTGGAGTTTTCTGGCTCTTAAGTATCTAAAAACTTCCATAGTAAAAATTTCAATACTAGGACTTGATTACTACCCTCTGGCTCTGAAGTTCAAGAAATTTATCGTAGCCAGTTCTGACTAATGGCAAACAATAAAAGAAGTTCGAAAATGAAACTAATAATTAAAAAATAATCAAACGGAATATTAAATAATTAATAGAATTAAATATTCCAGGTATAGTTCGAGTCGTATCATTAGTGACAGCAACTTGGTATTCTTCTTTTTCCCCTTTTTATTATTATCAATATAGGATGCGGTTAATTTTAAAACTTGGTTATTAGCAGTTTGTGTCAGTTACAGTTCTTTTGTGTTTAGAGAAGATTGATGTCTAGTCGTATTGAGAAAATACTCCAGTTTTTCTAGCGCGATGACTGCTTTAAATTGGACATTTTGTCGTTAATTTTTTATTGAAATTACTCATTCTGATATAGTTTAGAACTAGGAAAGGAGACAAATATAGAACAATTAATAAAATATTAATGTTGTAATAATTCCATGCAACATTGACTGAAATATTTCGTATTTAAATAATTTCTGTTAATTAGTTTCTGATAGTAACTATCAACTAACTAAGATACGAGGGTGGGGTGAAAAGTTTCCGGCCTTATCAAGAGATGTCGCCACTAGGTCTACATTTCGAGCGGCGTCCTACAGTACCATTCCTACTGAGTTTGTATGTAAAGTTTCAGTGCAATCGCTAAGTTAGTTTGCGTTTTAGAGCACATTGCGCGAGACATTGTTTTCGTGAAAATGGAAAATTTGGAGAAAAGTGCTACCATAAAATACTTCTATTTGAAAGGTTTTACACCAAAACAAATAAAGGAAGAGATGGATTCAACTCTAGGAGACTCCTCGTCATTATATTCAACTGTTAAGTAGTGGGTTTGTGAATTCAAAATGGGTCGTGTGAGCACCTCTGACGAGCCTCGCTCAGGACGGCCCGTTGAGGTCACAACTTCAGGAGTGATTGAGAAAATCCATCGAATAGTATTCAGCTGGAACCTGTAGGATGTCGGCTGAACGTGAGCGAAATATTTTGCACAACCATGTGAGCATGGAAAAGCTGTGTGCAAGACGGGTGACGCTTCTGCTTACGCTCGACCAAAAACTGATTCGAAAAAACATTTCTACCGAAAATTGGCGCTATATAGGATTCATTAATGTCGATGAGACTTTGGTTCACCGCTGCATTCCTAAAAATAAAAGGACAGTCAAAACAGTGGGTGGAAAAGAGTAACCAACTCCAAAGACAAAAACAATTCAATCGGCAAACAAAGGGTTATGGCTACTGTTTTTTGGGATGCCAGAGGAATTTTATACATTGATTATCTTCAAAAAGGGTAAGACTATGGTCAATACTACGCAGACTTTTTGGAACGTTTGAAGAACAAGGTGCAAATTAAACGACCTCATTTCTCGAAGAAAAGTTTTGATTCATCACGATAACGCACCAGCGCATTCATCGATTGTTGCCATGTTCAAAATCCACGAATTGAAGTTTGTACTGACGCGGCATCCTCCTTACTCTCCAGACTTAGCCCCGAGCGACTATTACCTGTTTATTAACCTCAAAAAATGGTCATTTATCAATTGCAGCGATACTTGGTGCAAATCTTAATACATAATTCATATAACATTATGTAGTTTTTTTATTTTAACTATAATTAAGTTAATCATAACATTATTGGGTCAGTTTTATAATCTATGTACATCTAACGAAGCCACTGTGTTGGCGGAAATCGATCAAAAAATGGCTTGGAGTTAAAAGATTTGAGAGCAACGAAGAAGTTATCGAAACTATAAGAGAGTATTTTGAGGAGCTTGACGAATGTACGCTTAAAACTGGTATAACTAAATTAGAACACCGGTATTAGAAATGTATCAGTATTGATGAAGATTGTTGATAAATAAAGCAAAAAAAAATTTAAACATAGTTTTTCTTAGTTAGGCCGGCAACTTTTCACCCCACTTCCGTATATTCTTATCTTTCTTCGATAGGTCGCAGAAAGAAGTGAAAATTCCAAACTTTTCGAGAGGATAATCACATTTTTATTTATTTTGTGCCTTAAACATATTTGCGGTCCTCAGAAGTGGGTATCTACTGCAAATTAATTTCTCAAACATCGTGTACACATGTCGTAAATTAAACATCAATATTAATTGAAATTCTGACTGATTTAATTTTAGATATAACAATTTCAATTTCACGTTCGACTTATTTTCAGCGTTCGACAGTTCCGCGTCGGCATAATTCAACCCCTGCCTAATAAAAAATCACCCCGCGTGACGTACGGAAAACAATTGAAGAACCAATTGCGATGTAGCACCAACTACCCGTGCTGTAAATTGTCTTTTGTTTTGACTTCGTCCGGCTGGAGTTACACGTCGGGGTGGTGCATAAGACTTATGCTGTTTTATGCTATTGGTCGCCTTTACTGAGGGTATATTATACCTCTGAGACGTTAGGGGTGTATTTTCGTGATTCGAACCGTTGACGGTAATAATGCGTTATTTGTGTATGAGTATGGTCCCTTAATGGCTCAGGGATTTGTCTTCACCGAGGGAATTGGATTTTAGATCCATTTTGCATGGAGGACCTTTTGGTGTTAACTATATCATATATAATGGAAAATTTCTGATGTCTTCTCAAGTTACTTAAGTATCAATAATTTTTAACTTGTTAATTTCCACGATAAAGAGTTTTTTCGTAAAAGTAACTCTTTTTCGTTACGTCGTTTCTTAATCATCCGCACCTCCCATAACCGAACTTTTTTCGAATGTTATTGACTCAATGGTCTGTTTTTAACACTTATTTTTGTATTCAAACGAACAATACAGTTTTTCTCAAGGATACACTTGAAATCTTTTTCAATTTACAAGCAGATTATGAAGAAACTCTCGATATTGATGTTGAATACAAAAATAATGTTGAGAGAATCGAAGAAATTCCACCTAAATTTGAAAGAAGTGTTTTATTAAAATGCATAATTGTAATTTGAAAGTATGTACTCGTTAATATTTCCGTATTGAATTTAAAATAGAAACCCGTTCTATCTCGTTTATTTTCATCCCGCATTCCCTTGTTGGAAACATTTCCATTGTATTAAACTCGTTATTGTCATTCTTAGTGAAATATATGGCGACTCTTCCACTTGCTTACCTTTATCAGGGGTCAACGAACTATCTCCCTATTGTTTAACGGAGTGAAAACTCCTTCATTATTTATCACCATAAAACTGAAATTTCAAGCTATGGTTTTACCGGCCATAGAGCCCAATTCCGAAAAATGACCATACAGAACAAAGTAACTTCAAATTTATCAAATACGGTTATTCAAAATTTCTCTCGTTTATTATCATGAGTCTATTTTCTTTATATTTGTGTTGTTTCGCCTTTTTAGCTGCTGTTGTTTCGTTTCTTTTTGAAAAAAACACCGTAAGTATCATTACACAGCGAAAACGAATTTTGAATTGAATAGTAATATTAATGAACTAATTTTCTTTCTGAACACATTGAAAATATATAAGAACTGAATAAATACATAATAATGATGTTCGATTTTCGCTGAGTACCTATCTAAATTTTTGAATTCAAGGGAGGTTTACGTGCTGTAGCCAGGTCAGACTGCCATCTGTTCCATTGTTGTGGTAAATTGGTCGGTCTTAGAACGTTATTGTGGCTAAACTCTACCCAAACCGTGAATTTTAGTTAGTGATATCCCTTCACAAATTTAGGGCCTTAGGTACACTGACCAACGGAATGTTTTGCTGAAAAGGACATGCGAAAGCGTTCTTCTGGTCAGATACCGATGGTCAGAACTTTAACGTAACTACCGCACATAAAAACAACGTTACGCTCATTTTCAAACACGCACAGTTGTGCTTCGAAATTTATGAACATCTTTCAGAGATTCACATTTAACAGTTCGGTTATTGATAGTCCAAATTGGTATTTATTATGTAAGGTTTACAAGTGACAACACCTAGATATTTCACAAGTTCGGAAAGAAACCTGAATAAGAAAAAATACGTTTTAAATCAGTCACCGTAAGGTGCTGACATTGACAAGGGTTGCTTCAGAAAGTTCAATGTTCACTTAAATATTTCTTTTTTAAGTTATCTATGTATCCAAATACATCGCAAACATTCTAAACTAAGAACAACCTGTGTCACGACTTTATAAAACCGACTGTAGGTAAAACAGTGTTGTCAAGTTTACGAGATCAAAATTTCTTTTCATTATAGTAAGTTCTTTATTTTCAACAGGTATAACACCCAGTTACAGAAAATAATAACAATGTTGAATACATAACTAAATAGTTAAAAAAAAAAAGATTTAACAAAGAGCTCAATCTAATCTAAAAAAATAATAACATTCAATGAAATATTACAGATAACACAATCTAAATCAATTCATTTTAGTCAATTTTCGTTGTTCATATAACTCCTCATAATAAATTCTATGGAGTCAAAGTGAATGTCACAATTATTGGCAACTCTTTTGAATGTAGACTCCGTGAACCAAATGAGGGATTGTATTAGGGAGTTGGTCCTCGGAGTCTCTAGGTGGAATAATTCTGTATTACGAGAATTTTGCCTAGGAATACGAAATTTCAAAGCGAAAGAGAGAGGAGGACGATCAATACTATTGTGCAGTAATTTGTACAAACATTTGAGTGATAAAGTTTCTCTCCTGCTCTGCAATGAGATTAAACTGAATCGACTCAATAATTCGTTATGATTGACTTCTCGCTTTACTTTATCCTCCCTCCAAACTAAGAATTTCAAGAACCTTCTTTGAATAGTCTCAAGATGGCGTTGATAGCAAGTGTAAATGGGATGACAGATCGTGCTGCCATACTCCAACTTGCTACGGATTAGGGTATTGAATAGTCCTATGAATGTTGAGAATTTATTAAAATATTTGCCATTACGTATAACGAATCCATATATTTTCGCAGCACATGAAATAAGTTGGGTGATGTGTGGACAAAGGAAAGCTTCTGTTCGAAGACTACACCAAGATGTCTTGCCTCATCAGAACGAGAGAGAACCTGACCACCGAGTCTATAATCGCAGTCAATTTGGTCTCTTTTCCTTGTGAAAGAAACAACATTACACTTTGACACATTCAAACTCAAATAATTTGACCTCACACCAGCTGAAGCTGAACATAGTTGTCCACAGTTCTTATTGTTAAATTATGGCATTTGCTGTGACGAGCTGTGCTTGAGGTTGAATGGTTTAACGAAAGGTCTGAATGACTCAGTAATTTCTACCAAAATTTCACAGGTTTTTCCACTTGGGGGGTAATTTATGTTGAAACTGGACTAACAGGCCTTCATATCAGGTATTTACAGTAACTTCATGTATATTTAAATGCAGGCTTATCTAAAGTCGTGAGAGGAAACTGATGGAAAATAAAAATTGACCCCACATGTTCTAGTTTGATGTTAGATAATCTTAAGTAGTTTATATGTTAGACATATTCACCTAGTTGGTTGTCTTTTTGATCGTCATTCAACTGAATAGACTTGTTCGTACAAGCTGAAGGTATTGATCGCTAAACCCTATTTCTATCTATCCGTGTAGTTCGAAGAAGATCGGAAACTCAATCGGCGGAGAATTCGAAAGGTGAAGAGGTGTACTCTGCAATGGGCCAATCATTCTCTATGTTCAATTCTCGCTTCATTAGCCATGCAAGGAAAGGCAAACTAGCCTCGACCTATACCTTTCCACAGGTCGCTGCTAATCTACAAGAAACCCGGATGGGTCGACTGTTCGTGAATAGAGTAACGAAGTCGATAAAAGACCGTTCCCGTTTTCCCTAAAAGCCATTCAACAAATCCCGGCTATCGCAGTCCGACTGTTTTATGTTTGCCAAAAGAGAGTGGCTACAGTGAGAAGTGAAGATCAGTTCTCTAAACTGGAAAGCAAGATTAAATGCATCGTTTGAATATATTTAATGAATGATGCAATATTGAAGCACGTATAAACGCCTTAATCATGATAATGCCTTTCAGAGGAGCGTCTAAATCACACGTCATTTCTATTGTACAAGTTGTAACTTAACCTTTCAAATTGTAAATTACCTTTTGCGTGTATTAATCGCTACGCATATCCATGAGATTGAAGGAGGTTGAAGAAGACGTTTAAAGAAACTGCCCTCTACTTGGGTACTTCATAATTTGCACATCAGCTTTTCCAAGCTTCGTTTTATTTGAAACAAGTTCTTTATGCCTTCTTTTAAAATATTCTCATATTTCTAAATATTTTTAAATTTTTTTCAGATTAAAGTTTCTAGGTATTGGAAAAAATCAAACATTACAATCAGTATCGAAGAAAAATTGATCATTGAAGGAAATTCAACAGTTATATGTGAAAAAACGAATTATCAGTTGAGGTTTCTGATTATCTTTGTTAGATTACTGTAACCAAGACTCAAACAATCAAATAGCTGTTTGATTTGTTCGGGATATTCCTTGACATTTTTCCATTCTTTGTGTAAACAATTTTGCGTTTTCTCTTGCGTGTTTTTTTCTGTTGAAACGCTTTTCAGTTACGTGACGATTTCTCGCATTATCCCCAAGATGCCGCTATTCAAAAGCATATTGTGAGCAGTGCGGCGAATTATAGAAAGGTTGGTTTCTCAGACCTTCGAAGACCTAGTAATGCTATATTTTCAACAGTGTCATGTATAAGTCAACAGTGTTCTACTATAATTAGAAAATACGTTAAATGTTACGCAGTGTCAGATTTTTGAGTTGTTTACTTTTCGTGGAAAAGCATCAAATTCGTCATCTTCAAGGACTCTTCAATATAGAATTTCTCTTCGCCTTTTTGAGTTGAGTTTCACTTTTCGTTAATTAAATTATATACGAATTATGCCAGTAGGCCTAATAATTCCCTAATTAACAAAAGGGTAAATATATAATGCACCATCTGAAGCATAGGGAAAAGTATCAGAGGCATATTTCACTTCGATTCGAAATGAAATAGGTACATTTATAAAAATTGGTAAATGAACGCAAAATATTTGAATTGAATTTTAATAATTTAAGTAAACTTGATACGAAAGAAGATACCTGGAATTGCTCAAACGAATGTTCTAATTATGTTAAAGTTGATAATTTAAGCTCTAACTAGAAACACTGAGACCAACAGACCACAGATCACTATGACCAGTCCAATTTGCAACTAGCCAACACACACGTCAGTCCGGTTTCCAAATATCCGGAGCCCGATCACGTAAGTTTTCAACTTTCGAAAAACAGTCCAATCTCCCGGCAAATCGCATTACAAGTTTGCCTTTCTAAATCTCAACTTAGAGACGTTGTACTGATGGCGAATGATGGCCAACTACACACCCGAGAAAATTACTTCTCATTCTTTATTTTCTATCGCACTCGCGGAACGAGATACCCGGAAAAAGGGTTGCTCTAACGCGGTGCAATAAACGATGGCGAAATAAAGGGATAAATTCCTTCTGCGAAGGCACAGAATCGATTTTAATCCTCAATATGGTACCACAACGTTTTTTGGAACATTTACACTGTACTGCACATTGTAGATTAAGATTTCAGCCACTTGGACCTTCTAAAAAGGCTTAAAAAAAAGTTTAAAAGTCTTATATAAAATCTTGGATCTAATGTACTACCTATATATATATATATATATATATATATATATATATATATATATATATATATATATATATATATATATATATATATATAATATTGTAAAAATTCGAATCTTGGGTTTTTTGGTTCAATTAAAACAAAATGATATTAGTTTATTTCCAAATTACGTTTCGGTTATTATTTTAACCTATATCAAACTGGTATATATGTCATATTTAACACTTTGATAAAGGTTAAAATAATAACCGAAACGTAATTTGGGAATAAACTAATATCATTTTGTTTTAATTGAACCAAAAAACCCAAGATTCGAATTTTTACAATATAAATAAAATGGTTCACGAATCAGATAGATTATTACTATATTACTATTTTTATTCAGAAATTGAAAGTTTAAATAACCAATCACGTTGCTCTGAAAACAAAGTTTATTATATTATTAACATTAACGTACACACGAGTAATTGTACAATTGTAAACTTAAAATAAGTATCTCACCTGAAAACAAAGAAACGACAATTAAAGTCTATTACTCTCAATTCCTTTTTGTAATAATTTCTTGACGGATGTCATATGCTTTAACAGTGTATGTCGCCATTACAGACAGCGCCATCCACTTAGCTAGCCAGTAACTATTTATTGACCATAGAGGTCCATAGAAATACATTGAAGAAATACATTTTTTTACATAATATATATATATATATATATATATATATATATATATATATATATATATATATATATATATATATATTATGGATTCATGAATTTTCATAGTTAGTCTCTACTGATATTTACAAACGAATTATCCAAATATTTCAAATTCTTTTTTTGGTGCATTCCGAAATATATCGAACTCGTTGGAACAACCATACAGTGCTGTTTCATCCTACAATGGAAATCATCAGTTAATTGTATCCAAAGAATGAACTTCCAATGTTTTCCCCAAATACACCAAAGATCTATCTGCTCAAACACTTTGGCCTTTGGAAAAAACATCGCAGCTTCAATATTTGATGCATTTCACTGATGATTTTCACAATAGGATGCACTACGCAAAAAATATTAATTTTCGATAGTTTGCATTTTTATTTCTCATGTTCTCAAATTGAGACATGAAATGAAAATGTTGTGTTGATCACAAGATAAATTGATCTTATGAAATTAAATGACTTATCGATGTCATAAAGAGAGTAATTCGATGAGATTTTTTTTTCGAACACTCCTTCTCTTATCAGAAATAAGCTTAAGTTGTAAGGAGATACAATAGAGAAACATCCCTAGCGGATAAAACACGCTCAATTCCGATTTCCGCATGAACTCTGCGGATTGGAATATTCGATCTCTGTTCTCTCTCTGATCTTTTTGGAATTTATGAGTTCTCAATTCGGATTCATACACTGAATTTGCCTGAAAAGACTACAAAGTCTAACATGAGAGATCTCGGTGTAACAGACAAAACTAAGCAGTCCTAAAAATAATTTTAATTTTACGACTTTATAAAACTGAATAATATAGTACATATTATTCAGTTGTATAATGAATATTTCGTATTATAATAAATAGTAGGGGTTTTCTTGATATATTTCATATCGGCCAAGTATTTGTGGTAAAATAATTGTAGAAAAGGCAGACCAGGATATTGAAAAAAGTTATAGTTGATCTTCTGCCCCAAATTGTAACGTGATATTATGTTCAGTTGTCGTAAACATTTTAGTGTTTGTTTGTGTAGAAATAAGGTTATTATTATCGTATGACAAGGGATAATTAATCATCAGTGTTTTTCGTAGGATGAAAAAGTCGAAATAATTTTTCTCAGAATGGTTATATGGAAAAGACTTTGCACAGATTCTTTTTCGTTACGAATTCCAAAATTTGAAACTCCATAAAAATCATCCAACCCATTTAACGGTTCTTATTGTTGCACAGTTTTATGTTATTACCTGCATGTTCTTACTTTTGGGCATATTGAATTACCTCGTCACCTATCCCCAGCAGATCCCTATCTGGACGATTTGTTCGCAGTATTAAAATTTATGCCGGCATACCTATATAACCCTAAGCTTGACGAAATAGACGACAATTTCAGGAAACCGGAGAAGTTGTTTTGAATTAACCGAAACTTTTAATGCGTTTGTAATTAGATACTATTATGTAACGGGTCTACGTTTATTTCTTGGGATGAAGATTGATTAGAATTAATTGTACCGTGCATTTCGCTTCACCGTTTGGCCAGAGCGTTGAATATACCCTGTTAGAGTGGAAGTTGTTTGCGCAATCACAATTACAGTTCTATGTACGTCGGATCGTTAAGTGTAATTTGATGGTTATAAATCATCTTGAGAACCACTCAGTCTCGAGACTATTGTGGTGTGATTCAATTCTGCAACGAATAATGTGGAATTTAAGAATCCTGGTTTATTAATTAGCAACAAATTGAAATTTATTCTTGTGCTAATCAAGGTTAGGTATCTGTGACAACTGTAGATATATACTAATCGAACTTATTTTCATTTTCTGAGTCAAGTCTGACTTTTGATTGATATGGGCTTCTTTGTTGAGGTTTAGGAATTTTTTTTCTACAATTTCAATATTGTTTGTGTGTTATTCCATGGATCTAGAGTTAAAGCTCAGTTCTTAACGGCAAGTGGGCTTATTATCTAGGCACAATACCCCAACAATCAATCATTTATCGTTCCAATACTCAACTTGTAAAGCAACACACGTATGCTTTCACTGGAACTCCACCCCAAGTCTTACCGCTGCATGATCCGTAGTTTTCTAAGCAACGCCTTAGAGGCGACGTAAGTCATGATTTAAATCAAGACTTCGAGGAGAGATACTTCATTTCAAACCAATTGTTTGTATACATCCAAATTCATGAATTAAGCTTGATAAAATACGAATAAAAAAATTTAAATTACACTACGATTCAAACAATAAAAATTGGAATATGCAATTTACTGTTGAGTATTAATAAATTATAAAATAAGATATGATCAGTCTTGCGTCAATTACATATTAAAAATACGAACAATTTTTCTTGTTGCGACGGGAAAAATTCGACACTACTTGAAATTTTCATTTCTGCACAACCTTTCGAATGAGCTTTTGTGAATGAAATCTACATAACAAATAGTTGTGGACAAATAAGGAATAATAATGTAGATTAGCGATCATTATTGCCTATATTTGAGAAAAACATAAGTACATATAGCATGATGAAAATGGAAACAATCGTGATTTGATGAAAAAAATTAGTTACATTAAATTTTTTTGACTGTCTCGTTTATTTCTAAGTATTTACCCGTGTTGATTTGGAATGCAAATCACTGTATTAATGATTGATAAATTCATAAAGTGTTACCGTTTCTTAGAGTTCTTCAAATTACAGAAATTCTTTTTCAATTTTTCAATATTTTTACTAAATTTTTCCTTATTAAATTGTGTATATTCCCATTTTTAACGCTCAGAATAGTAAATTGAGAGAAATTTATGAAACTCTTAAACCATGATCTCACTTCGCAGGTATTGTTGTTATATTTGTAATATTCGAAAAATACTTGTTTCATTTAGTCTTTTTGGACTGAGGTGGAAAGAAAAGAATGAAGTAAGAAGTCTTTTTCTGCCTCTCAGTTTTTTGGCAGGAACGATATTTTGTAGCCATTTCATATTCAGATATAATTACAAGTACTGCATTCTTTGATAATATCAGTTGTGGCGTGAATCTATTTATACCCACGATTTGCTTATTAGGCGTTTTTCGAAAAACTTTAATATAGAAACAAGAAATTCTCAATCAAAAACAACATCTAGCTTCAAAATATTTTCCAGTACTCATGAAAGGCAGTACTGCATTAGATTTGTCCGATGATTCAAATTGCCCTAAAAAATACCTACAAATTACTTTCGAGAAAGATTAATGTTCTTCAAATGCGAAATTCTATCCATAAAATCAGATATTCTTCAACCAACAAAATGGTTTATACAAATGCACTTGAAAGTTTCATAGGCTTACGCATGAACGATGTGAGTAAATGGAACGCCACAACGTTCCGTTCTGTATCTCTGAACTTCGGACTGTACTTTGTGGGAATGTCACAGCAGTGGAATTCAAGAAAGTTCATACCGCAGTCGACGTATGAAGCGTGAACGCCCTAATGAATTTATGGGGAAGCTTACTGTCGCTATCTGAATGTAGATTCCAAAAATGTTTCCTCTCAATTAATTTCCATCTGCTCGAAGAACTGCGCCCAAAATCATCGTACGGGTAATTTGTAGACATTAGCCGTTTCTTTGTCACTGAAAATGACGCAAGTTGTTCAGAAACTGCAGATATGAAATATTAGGAGCCATATTTATTTACTTGTTATCTCCACTTTTGCTATGAAAGTTTGTGTAATGTATTAGATTTTAACTACGTTCCTTTTTTCTTTAAAAATTAACATTTATTGTTTTGAAGTTTCAAATTGAGTAATTTCAAATGAATTGATTATAATTCAGTTTGTATAGAGGCGGAAATAAGAACAGAAACACAGATAGCGAAACAAGATAATTCCCGAAGAAAAAGATTAAATCTGATGTTGAAAATGCTGAACTTGCTTTTGTGAAATAAGCCTGTGCATTCATTTAGTAATCTCCCGGATATTTTGTGCCTATTTATCAATTTTGAGAGCTCAGCAGGAAACTCTCTCTATATATTCGTAGCAAATTTTGCAAGTCATGTCTTACCTTTAGATTGTACAGTATACGCAGTAATTAACGTTTCGCCAGCACGAGTGGCGAGCTTCTTCAGAGGTCGTTCCATTTCTGATTCTGGAAGTGGACTTTCAGACTTCTGATTCTGGAAGTGTCCACTTCCAGAATCAGAAATGGAATGACGCCTGAAGAAGCTCGCCAGTCGTGCTAGCGAAACGTTAGGAAGAAATTGCAACCAACGATGGTCCCTAGACTCGAACAAGGACAAGCTAGTTTACCAACTGTCCTCGAAAGCCTCAACCAATTTGTCAATTACAGTAATTATCCGAATGTTTCCAAAGTTGATATAACTTTTCATTTGCACATTAGAGGCGTTTTTATTTATTGCGAAAGTCTACTTTACATGGAAAATTATCCACCGTCTTTCTGCTAGAGCTCAAACTAGATAAGAGAACTCCCAACAATGCACAACAATTGAAGTTTTCCTCAGAAGTTCTATACGAATGAAATCGTTTCATTATTCCTCTGTAACTTCCATCTGTTCAGTTCAAAGTCTTCAGTGGTTTTTCTCCTGGATGATGTGCAATTGTTGGTTCACCATATAAAACTTTTACAATGGCGTATTGCGAGATCGTCGCAATTCAAAGTTATTACGGCCTATATGGGCTATTCTAACTTTGGTCCTTTTGTCTCGATCCATTTCGAGAATCGCTTATCTGAAATTTCAGAGAATACTGAATAGAGACATTTCATGAGCTATCTTGATGTGATAAGAGTTATGTTAGATAGTTACTTAGTGGCTAATTTGAAATAGTGGCGGTATTTTATGAGCAGTTCTAGCATTTGGCGTGACAGCCGAGGGTTGAATCTAACGTGTCAAACATCATGACTAAGGGTAGAAATATGAAATAACCGGATATTTGTGTTTTAAGTTATGATTGATGTTACTTGAATGGCCGTGTATTTTTATATCACGTTTATCGGGCCAGAGGATATAGCCAAACTGATCTGTTAAATAGTTTTGTTGTCTTTGAAGTGTCTCTGGGTTTCAATCACCCATTAGACATATGATAATAATAATAATAACACAGGCCAACAAAATGAAAAAAAAAATTTGGTGCCAGAAATCTAACATCTGATTTTAGATGTTTTTAATGTGCCGATTCCAAAAATGCCACCAGATTTTTAAATGATATTTTTTTTTCTGATAAAGGACAAAAAATAAAGAGATAAATATGTACTTAATCGTCAAAATAGAAATTTCCCAGGATGTAATTAGCCAAATGGATACCTGGAATTGTCCCTGACCCAATGTTCCTATACTAGGAACTACTCAATACAATGCTCTTAATTACTTTTATACCTGTAATTGCCTATGACCCGATCCTTCTATACCTCCTTGGCTGTACTTGATTTAGTACATTACTGAGTTTTCCTAAGTAAAGTTGTGCTATCATTTTGTGTAAATTTTGGTCGTTTTGTAGTATCGAGACACTAAACTGAAACAATGGCATCCACAAGCAGACGTACCTGTGTAAATCATCCCGATGTTTTTTTGTTATGTGTGTGGTGAATACACTTTGAAAGAGAGCAGAAAAACGATTTCTGACTTTGTGAAAAGAGCTTATCTTGCCTATTTTGGCGTTCATTTAGGAGATCAAGATAAATCTTGGGCCCCACATTTCATATGTAAAACATGTGTTGAACATTTGCGACAGTGGACAACTGGAAAGAGGAAGTGCCTAAAGTTTGGTGTACCAATGGTTTGGAGAGAACCGCGGAACCATCATGACGACTGCTATTTTTGTCTAGTTAATATTAAAGGCATAAATAGAAACAATAGACACAAATGGACATATCCTGAACTAGATTCTGCAAGACGGCCTGTAGTGCATTCGGAAGAAATACCCGTTCCATCATTCAGCAGTCTACCTGAACTGACAGAAGATGATACAGAAACATCAACGTCTGACGAAGTTAAAAGAATTCAATCAGAAAACGACAGCGATTTTGAAGCAGATTTAGCAACTCCGCAGTGTTTCAATCAAGAAGAACTAAACGATCTTATAAGAGACCTGAATCTCTCAAAAGAATCCGCTGAATTACTTGCATCCAGATTAAAGGAAAAAAATCTACTTTGTCGAGGTACTAATATTACATTTTATCGTGATTAGTGACTGATGTAATTATGTAAATTAAGTTTTTGCAATAAATACTTAAATCCATGTGTCTTTGTTTTTTTTAACTGTCAATAGTAATATTATATATTATAACAGTTATAACGTAAATTATATACACAATTTTTTAAAAAATCTCAAAAACTAGATCTGATAGACAAAATCTGAGAACTTTTTTACATTCTGCATCCAAAAATTACTCAGGAACAGTTAAAAAATCGCAGGCACCAAAATGTGTGTTGGCCTGTGTAATCTTTAGTTATCTTTTTAGACATATAGAAAAAATGTATAGGACACGTCAAATTACAAATAATTAGAAATCACAATCATTGAAATATTTTCCTATAGAGTAGTAACATTTCTTTATCAACTTCAACTTAACCACATTTCTGAATTAGTTTTGGGTATACATTTTATAGAATGTGGCAGATGATTGAAGAGCTTAACTCCTTTATACATTGGTGACAATTCATATTTAGAAGTTCTGTGATGAGGAAGTAGCAATACTTGAGAATTTTCTGGTATTCGTGAGAACTAGATAATTTTACCAAATTACTATAGTTTTCCTTCACATACAATAAACAGCTGAATATATTTATACACGGAACCGTTAGTATCCCATAAGCCATAAACACCGGTCTACAAGAGGAACGAGGATTCAGAAAAAACATCGTACGTATAATAGTTTTTGGGACACGAATACTCTATTTATATTAGAGATACCCCATAGCAATATATTATAGGACAGGTGACTATAGCATACGGCATAGTGCACATTCAACACGGTGTATGTGTTCGCTATTCGAAGATGTGTCTGACCATTGCAAAGCAATGACCATTGCTTTCATAAGTCGAGTTTACTGGGAATCTTTTTATGTATAGTGAATTTTGAAGTAGGTACAGCTATCTTTTCATTGTCATTATAATAATCATAATTATAAAGAAGTAATTATAATTCATTATAATTACTTCTTTTAGCGATAATAATTTTTTAAACGTTTACATTAATCATTAGGCGTTAATAGGTAACGTTAGGCGTTACTGTATATATTTTTTTGAATACTTCCTGTAACTGAGTATTTTTACCTGCAGGAAAAATAAAATATTTATGAGAATTGAGTTTTGCACCATTAGTCATTTTCAAGGATTCGATGAAAATTATACTATCGAAGAACTCCACAAAATTTAGATAGATGATGATTCGTTATCCATTTTTTAATGAAATTTCAGAGAAAAATCTAATTTGAAGTTGAATTTTTCTAAGTAATTTTGTTTTTGGTGGCAGTTTTTCAGTGAAAAATTGCAGTATACTTATCAGTATACTAATCACGTTTTGGCATATTCCATTACATGTAGAAATCGAGTTCGCGACAAACCATTTTTTGTACTGTTGAGAAGGAAATACTGAAATCTATGCAGCGGAAATAATTTTATGTTATAAACTTTTCAAATGTTCTTGAGAATTGTTTCAGATTATCAAAGCTTTCAATAGAAGTAACCAATAGAATAAAAAGTATGAGTTTCTCCACTTTGAGAGTCTCCTTCGTTTATGTTAGGAAGTTTCAATTTGTCAAGCTTTCTATGGCAATTGTAAGGAATTTCATCTACAAAAATTAAGTATATAGTTATTGATTTCTAGGTTCACCGGTTTTTCCAGAATTTCAACTTGTTTGTTAATATAACTATTTCAGATTCGTATTTTTGGGTGTGAGTCACGTGCCTTTGTGCACTGAATTTATTTTATTTAATTTAGTCCGAAATTTTAAGCTCCATTCAAATGATTAAGTGGGTACTCGAAGGTTTCACATATTGACATCCGGTTATATAATAACAATGTAATTCATTGGTCAACTCTGCATTATAAGATGAACGTTCTTGCATTTTCTATGCAACAGCGTCTTTCATTTTCAATATTCAATATGCATTTTCATAAGTTAAAAAGTTTAACTTTTGAAAATTGTCAAGTATTTATTATAAATTTAAAACATTTGTTTCAAATGATTGTTTATATAGTTATTATTCATTATGTTATTATATTGTCTGTTGTCTCGTTTTTGAAACTCTTCAAAATTCGTATAATCGCATGTAATTTCGATTTGAAAATCTGAAAATAGACGATTTGTCCTTATCAAGACCGGGAATTTCAATAAACGAACAAAGCCATGCGTTTCAATTAATTTTTGAGTACCGTTATTTTGAATTCTGATTGAGTGTCGTACATTTGGTAATAATCAATTTCCACCCCTTCAATATTACTACACAATATTGCTTGCCCGCTGGCTTTTCCGTCGGAATCAAATAGAACGGAATTTGACCGTAATGCGGCTGGAATTACGTAGTCGTTTATTGCTATTTAATCGGATTTATCCCTATCCGTATGTGGTAGAAATATTTCACGATATTTTCATGCATAATATATTATTTCATTGTAGTATCGGAAAGTTCGAAACGAACGAACTACTCATTCAATCATCTTCAAATTGGCATACAACCATGTTTGAAGATGTAAAGGGTGTTGTTTTTAGAGGTATAGAACTTTAAATTGTGGTATTACATTGTAAATATGATTTCTGGCATATGACCGCCACGGCTGACTCGGATGTAGTCCAATCTGGACGTCCAATTTTCGATGACTTTTTCCAACATTTGCGGCCGTATATCGGCAATAACACGGCGAATATTGTCTTCCAAATGGTCAAGCGTTTGTGGCTCATCCGCATAGACCAATGACTTTACATAGCCCCACAGAAAGTAATCTAGCGGTGTTAAATCACAAGATCTTGGGGGCCAATTCACAGGTCCAAAATGTGTTGTAGACCAAAAAAAAACAGATGTGGACCAGACACTACGGCAAACTTTGCGTAAAATCTTTCTAGAAAGAAGAGCCGAATTCCAACTACCAAAGCATCAACATCCAAGTAACCAAAACAAGGTAACTCCAAATACGTGCAGATTACTATCATTATCTTCAACCCGAATAAGTGGCGTAACATATCAACTTAAGAGACGTAGTACTGCATGAAGTTAACAATAGTTAAAGTAGTACACTGCTTCATACGTTGTTATTAAGACATTGCAAACCTCATAGCAAATTTAAAAGTAATGAAAACACTCTTCTACATTCACGCAATTCTATAGTTACACAATTGTGACAGTCCTTGTACTTCGTACAGTCCGGACCAAACTGTTTATTATCAAATTGTCCCACTTGGCTGGATACAAATAGCCATTATTTATAATGGCCGGGAATTATGAATAATGCCCACATTAAACGCTTGGTTCATAACATATATAATTATGTATTTGTATTTGTTTGATTACCCCCTAGAAAATTGTCAAATTTAGAAATGAAAGTGTAACACGTGCTATGAAAATGCTATTTCATATCCGCAAGAAAAGCCGGGAAATTCGCGTCATCTGCATAATCAAATAAAAACATAATCATAAAGTTTTCATATGCTGTCCTGTTTTGTGCGCGACTGCAATGCGAGGAAAAACAATCTAACCTAGCTAACTTAATAAAAAGTTTCGAATGAGAAAGGCAGTGAGGGAAATGCAAAGCTAGTTTGGACGACTGATTGTATTACACAAATTTTCTCATTTTTTCTCAATAGGCCTGTTTTATTTCAATACGAAAACATGGTTATATACTTTTTATATGATATTTTTCATACAAGGAGGACTTATTGAATCAGCAGAAAAATGATTACATTTTCACTGCTTTCCTTCAGAGTTTCAGGGTTTAATCTCGGTATATAATTTTTCTAGTATTATGTGTTCAAAAACTGCGACCTATCAGAGTTATCCTGTGATTTTTTAATTCATTACTGGTGTTAATAATGTCTATTGACTTCTAGTATATTGTTGACAATTATATTAAAATTCAAAACATTTAAGCAACCTAAACAAAAAATATTTGATACGCTTTACATATGTTTCGGGCTACTTAGCCGTTATCAAGAGTTTTTCAATATAGGTACCCATCGTTTAAAATAATATTTCGAGTTAGGCAGAAGAGGGTTGTACTAGCTTAAGAGTACACATGACCCATTGTACATTTTTAAAATCGAGAAAACCCAAAATGAAGAAGGATTAAACTATGTATCGATAAAAATAAGTGTGTTTATTTCAAAAGTAACATATACATAACCATAAAAAGGCAATATTGTTATTTTGTTTGGTCTTGTTTTCGGCTTCGAATTCATTCGTGTTTTGAAATAATTTTGGATAATTTTAGTTTCAATTCGTAGTGTCTCATTGCGATTCAGCAAGGGTACAGAATTTCAATGATAACAGACATAAAAACGATGGAAAGTTCAAGACTGCCAAAGATACTCTCACAATTGTTACAGTACGTTTTTCATTAATTAATCAAAATTAAAATCAGAATTTCATAAGGTATTTTAATTCATTTTACACTATATAAACCATCATAAATTTTTATATATAAAATATGAGTGATGATGAAGATGCTGGAGCAGCGGCTTCTGCTGCAATTCTTATTGCCATCTTGGGAAGCCAGAAAGATCCTAATCGTCGCCCGCGGAGATTTTGGGTACGGCCTAGCCTCGTTCGAGGCAGAAAAAGGTATAGTACGGAGGAATTTATGCGAGATTTATTGCTGGATGAGGTTGACGAATTAAATCTAGAATATAGATGTGACGCGAGCTTTAAAAACTTTTTTAGAATGAAAAGTTTTTGAAAAATTTTTTAAATCTTTTGAAAATGATTGCGCCTAACATAATTAAAAAAAGACACACCATTCAGAAAAGCAATTCCAGTGAACCATCGCCTTGCAGTAACGCTCGACTCGACTGTCTTTGATCCGGACCGACCTGATTCGGGTTGCGTTCGACTCGACTCGACACCGCTCAACAATGTCTAGCGACACGTCCAGACTTGTTCGACATTGTCGATCGACATAGTGTGGACGCGGCTTAAGATATTCCCAAATTTTTAATTTTTATTTATATCTAGGTTATACAATTTTTAACTTATTCAATACAAACTAGCACACAAATGTATGTTTTTATATTCTAAAAGCGAATTGAAGTTAATTTGTTTTTCAATTATTTTACGTAAATATTTTTTTAAGTAAACAGGTCGAATTTAACAATTTTTTGATAAGCTGCCACCTGGCAATTGAAGATGAGATTTGATCATTCTCGATTATAATTTACCGAATCAAATACATTTAAATTTTTCTTGGTGAATTTTTCTAGTTTTTTAATACACTTGATGGAACGCTGCTGAAGTCAAACTCGGTCATTATACTTCATTTCTCTAAAACAGGTTTCCAATTGACCTCAATCTTGCTTCCGAAGATTCTTATCAGTTTGTGTGTCGGTCAGTTAATAGTGTCTAAATTAACCGTCTTCTTTAAGTATCGCAGAATTTTGGAATCGTCAATAGTGTAGCTTGAGAAGAAAAAAAAATGAGAATCATTGCTAAAACCTTCACATGAATTTGCAAAAACATTTTCAAATGACAATGACGGATGACACAATTTCCACCTTCATGATATACGAGTACCTACAATCTCGTCTCCATTGAAAAGCGCGAAGATAAGTAAATTTTTTTCGGTAACCTGTTGGCATTGGCGTTTGTAACTTCAATGGCAACCCCATTTCACGTCTATCAATACGAACACGACGTTATCCTGAGGACGTAATCTTCTCGACAGCGGTGATTGAGCTTTGTCGGTCCCAGAATCCGAACCCTTGCCCCGTTACGTCATTCACCCGACGGGACCGAGCTCCATTGTAGGAGCATCCTAATCTGCGGGCAACAAATCATGCTTTTGTTCCGGTAAAGCCGCGGCGGCTTGTGCGTGTCCAGGTTCGAGGTGAATCCGGACAAGCCGCAAATAGTTTACGATCCAAACGGCTGTTGTGTGTTGAGTGATTTTGTGGGAAGTGGTGTTGATTCTGACTACGGGATGTGACGCATCCAAACAAGCAAAAATTCCGTTTATTATATTCTTTCTAGAGGCAATCTATCATTTATCATGTTGCTTATTTCTTAGTCGATTCGCAGATGAATCTTGGCGCTCGAATCTGGAGAAGCGCTTACTTACTCCAGATACTTATGAGGATCGTTACACCTTTCACTACTCTCAAATATGGCCCAGGTTATTCTGTTCAGTAAATAAACTTCCGACCTTTAATTCTTATCCAAAGAAGTTCTGGAGCTTGCCTATTGTTGATGATGAAAATTGTTAGATTTTGAAAACCAGACATACTCATTTTTTTAAATATCCTGTTGAAATAGTAAGTTTCTTGGAAGCATTCAAAAATCACCCTGTGTTACTGCTTTCCTTTGATGAGATTGGTCAATTCACTCTTTCCAAGTGAGACCAATAGCCCAATTATCCCGCTGCTTTGACGTTCTTCATATTTTGAAAGCACTTATGACTACCTCGAGTTCTGATATCTTGACCGGCTAACAGATGGCGCTTGTGATTGTTTCTTACAAGTATGACTTGTTATCGTGTTGGACAGCATGCTTGGTCGAACAATAGACACTACTGAGGAGGATCCTCAAAGGGTGTAAGAATCCCTATCTTTTCTTGCTATCAGGTGTTATCATGTTATCTCATTTCTTAATCGTTTTGTAGATTCATCTTGAAGCCCGAATATGGAAAATCTAATCTACTTGTGAAGATCGTTACACCTTTTACTACTATCCCAAATTTGGTCTATGTTTTTCATTGTGCGTTTTGTATGATCTTGGATATACTGTTGAGTATGAGTATATAAACAAACTTCCGATCTCTAATTCTTATCCAAAGGAGTTCTGGAAGTTGACGACTGTCCAAGACGTTGAAATGACAACGAAATGAAGTTGAGTTCGAATGACAATGAAAATTGTCAGATTTCTCAAACTCGGACATATTCATTTTTCAGAATATCCTCTTGAAATAGTAAGTTTTTTGAGAGAATACAAAAATCACCAAGTGTTACTGCTTTCCTTCGATGGGATTAGTCAATTCACTCTTCCCAGGTTAGACCAGTAGCCTCAATTATCCTGCTGCTTTGACGTTCTTCATATTTTGAAAGCACTTATGAATGACTACCTCGAGTTGTGATATCTTGAACGGCTAACAGATGGAGCTTGTGATTGTTTCTTACAAGTATGACTTGTCATCTTGTCAGACAGCATGCTTGGTCGAACGTCGTACACTACTGAGAAGGCTCCTTGAATGGCGAAAAAAACCCTTATCTTTTCTTGCTATCAGGTATGGAAGTCATTATGATTCCTCCCGAATTCACTTTCTGGGTAATATATTGCTGACAAAACTCGTGTATTCTTTGTCATTTCGACACATTTTCCAGCAAGAAATTCAAAACGTTATCGTATAGCAATACGCAATCATTTTCTGAAGCAGTGAAATCCAATTTTACGTTTTTGCGTTATCGGCTTCCTACCATTCGGTTTTCCCATTCACACGTCTCCCAATCTCAGAACAAAGTTCGCAATTAGTTTATTAACCGAATGTTTCCGCAATGTTGCGAATTCCAGATACATTCCGTAAACATCTAAATCGAATTTGGTAAGTGGCGCAAGAAATCGAGATTAATATTTCATCTCGAATTTCATTAAAAACCGAAGCGAATTGCGAAGCTTTCCAACGAGCTCAATAGGTGAGGGCGAGCCTACTCGAAGAAGTGAAATGTTTCATGACGGGGTTCTTGAGGCGAGGAAATCCGAGAATATCTCATCATATTCTGTATAAATACTGAATGGCGGATTTCTTTGAATATCCCAATTCAATTTCGAGCCTCCCGGATGCGGTAACAGCCGCAGATTTCGCGGTTTGCAGGTACATTCCCCTGGAGCTGTAATTATATCGTCCGTTTGAGTCGTCTACTAATTTGTAAAGGTAGCAAACTGTAATTAATTTTTGATCCAATTAAATGGGAAAGGCTTTGAAGTAGCGCGACTCTATTCTCTGCCTAATCCCTTATTAATAAGATAGTTAGTCTCGTGTCTCCACTAATATAACGACAATCTCATGTTGATGAGAGTACTTCAACGTGGTCGGTTTTGTACGTACAAACGTTGGGTGGGACAACACCGCAATTGATTCATTTAAGATTGGACCATTATCAATTGAAACTTATCTGAACTCACCTATTTATAATGTATTTCATAACAACTACTTTTTTTTCATGTGATTTTGGAATTGAAAGGAATCTTTGAGGATGCCTTGGTAAAATATTCTCCGTTATATCAATCACATTTACTCAAAACCAACTCCAATCGGGCAAAATTATGTCGCATCAGTAAATATACCCTATCGTGTCCTAGCAGGAAAAGTGGATAGAAAACTCCTAAAAGAGCACCAAAGAAGGTCTAGTTCCAAAATCAGGAAAACACGAGATGTAGGATATAGAAGAGGACCAAAAGTTATTGTACAGCTTGATCAATGTGGTTGATACGTATGTCTATATCGCGACGATTTGCGGAAAATGCTAGAAATGGTACATAAGTCTTTCTGGGGCGTTTAGAGACGTGTATTCGGGGATCAGTACATATTTAAGGACTGTATGCCAAAAGACATAAAGGCCACTTTCTCCAAAGAAAACAGAATCAGGTCATGGAAGCTAACTTGAAGTGATTGCACAGATACAACACTCCAGCAAATAGGAACTTCAATCTCACGTCGAGATTCAAAACAGGTTGAAAGCAGCACCAAGATTTTTCTGGACCATGTAGAGAAGGATATTTGGAACCATTAGATAAAACCATCGGTATCTATCGAACTTCAAAGTCTTTCACACCAAAAGGCATCGGATCCGCTATTTATAGAGAGATTGAACGAAAAGTTTAATGAAGCGAAGCACAGCTGCATGAAAGTGCCAAGTCCAAGCAAAGATTCATTGTAGACATCTAAACATCAGCAGCAAAGAAAAACGAAGTGGTTAGAAATATGCACCTCAAAAAACCTTCCTTTGCGTAGACAAGAAAGCAACAGACGGAAGAGATTTGACTAAAATTTTGAATGTGTATTTAACATTGATACATTTTTGAGCTTATACAGGCTATTTAAATGCTGTACATGCCAAACAGATCTAATGCATAAATGCGACTATTAAAAAATACTATAAAATTTAATTTACTACTAAAAAGATACTATAAAATTTTTGAACATTTGTTTTCATTCAAAATGATGTTTTGAATATTGATAACAGCTGCATGTGCCAGTTTGATGGAAACACAATTCTTCTCTTGGATTTTTAAAATTCAATACGTTATTCAAAATTTCCACCGGGTTTTCATTAAAATACCCAGACGCCTGAAAATATCCATTTCACAAATTCTTTTATCTGTGGTTTCAATAACGGTTTTTCGTGCGGTCTTGTGGGAGATCCATCTATTTTCACTCAATCACCGCCTGCACTTCATTGAAATTTGTTCAGATAATACTCCAGATGATTGATGACACTCTCAGTGACATCCGTCGTCTCGATGCTCCAAATGGCATCCATATTGGCGGTCCCCCGCGGAATAAATGCTTTAAAAATCAACCGAGGACCGCCGCTGCCTATAAACGATCGCACGACAGCGCCCCCTATCGAAAACGGCGGTCCGTCTAGCTTCGCGTAGCGACCGGCCCCCTTTGCCTTATACATCTGGCGTTGCATCGGGGGAGGCATAATTATTATGACAGATGCGACAGATTTGGCGTCGTCACAGGACCCGGCACAGGGACTGAATTTATAATGACGTAATTGAATCAGAACGAACAAATATTGGAACTGATTTGGCAATGACGGGCAAAGATTCTCAATGAATTCGGTACAGCGATCAGACATGCAAAACCGGTCTGTTTCTAGTAAAGGGGGCCGGATACGTCTTAGAAATACAGGTGCCGAATAAATTTGCGATATTAAAATCAAATCGGTAAATGTGAATATTTACTGAAATATAGAATATTATATATAGAACGATAAACCGTTAAATGAAGTAAATTTTTTCAAAAATTTTAAGCAACCCCTACCCAATAAAAAAATTGAGAATAGAAAAAATCGAATTATTTTCTTACCGTTTTACATTATCTGAACACTATGAATATTTTCAAGAAGAGCATTGCCGTAGGAAGAAATTGCGAAGAGGCCCCCTTCGCGTGAGGGGGCAAGGGAATCTTCACCGCTATGTAAGGAAGTAAATGAAATCAACTGAAAAAATTGCTTCAGGTTTACTTTTGAAGACCTAGCATACCAGGTCTTGATATAATACGTAATGTTTCTTTATCAATACTCTTTCCATTTGTATTCTGATTTTTATTACTTATACCCCAATCGGACGACTCTCATTGTGAGCATATTGCTACTTTTTTACTGCAATTGAAAGGCCTAGAAATTATTTTTTATTTCTCACATTTCATATAAGTATATTTTAATGTCTTTACTTCAAATTTCTATTTTCTTCTAAATCATTTTATATTTCATAATTCAAAATGAAGATTGCTTCTAAATTTAACTTGCTTTAACATTTTTTAACTTGCTTTAGATTTTTGCCAAATATTCCAAGTTCTTCCCAAATCATAATTACTTTTTGTATTGAATGAGATTGAATTCTCGCTTAACTCTTGGTGAAACATAATTGAATATCAAATTAAATTAAACTCTTGGCTTAATGTTTCACGATTTATTTAACAATATGAAATAGTCAACATGTTTCGAGCGTTAGCTCATTTTCAAGACTAAAGTCTTGAAAGTCTTTTCTCAGTCTTGAAAAAGAGCTAACGCTGAAACATGTTGACTATTTCATATTGTAAATTAAATCGTGAATTATTAGACCAAAGGTTTAATTTAATTTAATACTTTTTGTATTACTATGTTATCCTTTTATATAATTAATATTCTTCTTAATGAACGATTGTAGTCTGAAATATTACTTCGTCTACCTGTAAAACTAATTTTTACTGCGAGATATCACATAAGGCTGGTGAAAAATGTTGTAAAATGATGGCAAATCAGTCTGGCTACTGTACGGCCAAGATAACGTTAGGGTATAATTTACTGCCTTGAAACTTCATGGAATTGGGTACCTTTACGTAACGTACGAGGAGACATGCAAAATAGCCGAAATTCCAGAAGACAAATGAGGATTCTTCGGCCATTTCGAGGTGAGCGTTCACAAGTCCCAGGGTTTTGATTGGGTGAAATGTATGCTGCTGTCAATAACAATTCTTAACTCTCAGTCAAGCAAACAAAATATCGGCTACATTTTAAGCATTCCTATTTTTGATTAGCGGAATCGACAAATATGTCCCAGGGCGACATTTTGATGATTTAACTTTCTTATTGAACACTGAATGAATTCTGTAAAGAAGTTTCTGAAGTTTTGGAAATTTCTCATCATTTACGTGTTCAAGAAAATAGCATCCATCTAGAATAGAAGACACACAAGTTTTCGACGAAAAATTATACAATGCAGTTTAATCAACGTATTTGATGATTAAAAAAATGTTCCTGCCACGATTACCTGAAGAATTGTTTTTCAAACGTCCTGTAACAGTGCGCCTCTCAGTGTGTAGGTACTTCGAGTATACTCAGTATACGAGTTCACACTGACATTGTTCGACAGGAGTTTGCGTGCTTTGTTTGAGATTCGAAGAGAGAGCAAAACTTGAATTGAATCACCATTCTTCGAGAATACTGAATCACATTTATTTGAATTTCTTACGTAGTCCATAGAAAAAAGTACTAAAGCTCTCGTATCACGATATTTCGAAGTTTCATTTCCTGAAATGATTCAGGATATAATATTTTATTATAGTTTTTGAGAAACACTAACATTCATTTTTCATTACAGGTAAGCGTTTTTTGGAATAAGTACACTAAGGATGAATTACACAAACGTAAGTAAATGAAAGAATGAAGATTCAAAAAATGACTTTGCATGACTTGAACAGCCAACCTCGCTTAACGGAATACGGCGAGGCAGAAGAAGAATAAAGAACTGCGCTTGTTTCTGTGACTTCATATTTTGAGTTCCATTTTCGTAGTTTCACAGCCGGCACTGGTTCAGAGGTAAATGGTTAACGAAGTCGGAAAATCGCAGATGGTTATTATCCAACATATTGATCGTCGACAAATTTTCCGATTGAGAAAAATCGCATCAATAGGTTAATTCCCGTCCGAAACTCGCCTTTGTCGCATGCACAATGACTATTTTGCATCGATGAGATATTAAAACGAAACAGGGCCACTTCCATTCGCAGAGGGAACAAAGGACGTCGAACGCGGCAACCCCGACGTCCGTTTTGCGCGATTGAAAAAAACTTCGGCGTGACGTCGCATTTTCAAATCGGAGCACAAAAGGCCGCGGCCATTGTGGAGTGGCGGCGTGCCGTCGATTGTTCGGTTAGTTGCAGTTTTGGATTATTCCTGGATGAATCCGGACTGATTGATAATTCCGAGGAAAAAATCATTTTCCGGGAATTTCGGTTTGCCAGTCGATTCGGGCCAATTTGGATCTATTGAACGATCGAATAGGTTGGGCAATATTCAAATGGAATATGAATTATCGTCGAATTGCCCGATTTGTTCGTTCTTTGATTCGAACATTTCTATTTGTAGATTCTCTATCTCTCGTTATATGCATTGATTGAAACGAAATTTGAATATTTTTTCAGCTCTCGATACGATTTAGAACATTCGAAATTAGAACTCAACATTTTCACAGAACATTGTGAGATACTCTTGATAATAGCCCAATAACCCGAATTATAATAACATTTATTCAGCAAGATTCTTTACATTGTGAAATTACATTCATTCAATTGATAGAATAATTACGATTAAGAAGAATGCTCACAAAAGAACTGAATTCAGTTTTGAGTCTGATCTTTCATTCAGCCCTCGAACAAAAATATTTGTTCAAACTTACGTTTATATTCATATATTCACAATATACAACTATATCAAAAAAAATTACCTCAGTAATATCAAACATTTTAGACAATTTCCAGTGGTGAGGTACATTCGTGGAAAAAAATAAATATATGATTCAAAAAATTGATTTTCACACGGTGAGGAACATTCGTGGTAAAAAAAATGTGATACAAAATATTGATTCATACATTATTGCCTTCATTCGAATCATCGAAGTATTCTGCCACACTATAGTATGCCTTTATTGACATCAATGCATTAACTTCTTCTTAAACAAATGAGCTTTCAGTAATTTCAAATTTGATGGTAAATGGTTGAAGATTTTAATACTTTGGTAATAGTGTGTGCCTAAATTTAGCTGTTTTATGCTTAGGAATAAGTAGCACATCACTGTTCCTTGTTGAATACTCATGATTACTATTCAATTTAATAAACCTATCTTCATTTTCTTCAACATAAAGTAAATAACATATATGGCGGATAATTCTAACCAATATCGTACAAATAATCGATGAACAACAATAAATAAACGCCATGAAAACAGAAAAAGCTCTCAATACATTGAAAAAAGTTCATCAGTCGCAGAACGACGCCAGAAATATAAAAAATACAATAAGATTCTCCAAACCTCCGTCAACTTAGTGAAAAAGATACTGAATTTGAATAATATAATAATAATTATAATCTTTTTTTAGCACAAAGCAATTATCAACAAACAGTTTACATTCACATTTATTACAAATAATTTTTATAAGTATATTCAATCAAAAATCTTTTGAAGTCTCGATAACTCTGACAGTACTTTATATTTATGGGCAGTTTATTGTATAATACAAGCCCCCTACTCATCGTGGATCTATACATACTATGTGTCCTATAGGTATCTATTTGAAAGTCATTTCGACGTCTGGTATGATAATCATGGTATTCACTAAAAAACTGCAAATTTTCTTCAAGATAATTGGGTAACATTTTTTGTTTGACATATAAAACATTTTGCTGATATTGATCCATATATATCCGAAATACGTTTGTATAATCCATATTTTCCGGAGGCATATTGGACGAATGAAATGATGGATGTACCTGAAAACTGGTCAAGAAATTTAACATTTTTTGTTTGATCATATCATATTGCTGTTTATCAAGTTTATTTCTCTCCGAAATTACGTTTGTATAATCCATATTTTCCGGATGCTATCCTGTATTTCTGGACGAATGAAATGATAAACTGGATGTACCTGAATTCCTTGACGTCCATCCCTGGTTATAGAGCGTTGACGACTTGACACCTGTTCTCTTTTTTTGTTTCATTGAGATTGATCGAACAAGTGTTTTCTAAGTGAATATTTCAAATTTATTGCTTTATTAATTAATATTTCAGCGGTAATTAATCAACTCGAATCTACAACCTTGATACGCCATCTCACAATTTTGTTGATGCCTGTAAACGAGATTTTTAATATTTGAACTTTGATCATATCTCAGATTTCGTATATCATCTAAATCACACAAAATTTTTAGGTTGCCAAGAAATAACTATATCATAACGTTATCTTTTCAATCTAGTCTCAATTGTTAGTTAATAGTTCATATAAAGCATATTATTGCACCACATTGACGAATATCCAATTTCAGAAAAGTTACAGATTTCTGTAATTTAGTTGACTAGCTGTTGAAATCAAAAGGCTTTCTACGTAGAGATGGCGCGTGACATTCGGATTGCAGAAAAGTCGCAACTAAATTTGTTTAACATAATAACGCCGTGAGGGTCGAGTATACCAGTAAAATGTGAAGATTTTTTCAATATTGTTTCAAAATTTCACCCAGAATAGAAATATCATCGAATTTGTGCACCGTTCGGGATGATATCACGTTGGAAACTATTTGCATTTTCGCCTAATCTCTTCCGATGAAACTCTAGTTAATATTATGATTCCATAAGGCTTGAGTATATAACGTAAATACGTCTTGCTTACATTTCCTCTGTTTGACACATCTCGTATTGATTTCAGCTTTAATTCGGAAGTTTGCACATCAAACGCGCAGTTTGCGAACGTTTTGACGATTATATCTGTCGGAGGTAGCTTCTGTACTGTATACTGCTCAAGCTGGTTCTTGATGTTGGCATATTATAAGCGCAATAGTTGAATCCCTCCTTAAAAGGGAATATCGGATTGATATCGGTAATAATTATGCTAGAAGACCTTCGTATGATGAAGACATAACGACATGAGAATATAACTACATAATGAAATCTGAAATACGAATTAATCAAGTAGTCCTGATTAATTCGTATTTCAGATTTCATTCAACCGCATTCATATTTTCTGATGTTTCGTTCAATTTTCAATTGTTTCTTCGAACCTTCCTCTTTTTTACGCTCAGGGCCAATACATAATTGTGTACTACAACACAGATTAATGTTGCTTGTGCGAAATGCTTTCATCATTAACACCTCTGATAAGTTTTGCTACACATGTACTGCTTTCTTGATATCACAATGACCATTATCTTTCACACGCATTTGGTATTTTGAAAAAATACTCTGTGAATCCTAGAAACCAATGCACAAAACAGTTGAGCAATTTGTATAACTCTTTTTTCGATGTACCTCCACTTTTGAAAATTATTTTTGGACGCTTTACAGATGCAAGAATTCCACACTCCTTCAGAGGATAATGTACATGAGATATCATTGAGAGCGATGAAACAATAGGTAGATGTAGGAGACTGTATGTTTCGTCCCATAATGATCTTATCAATAATATATCAAATACTAGTCCTAATACAGATGGCTTCAGTCTTGGAACAATGAAATTCAAATCTATTTTTACAAGACCAACCCGATAGAAAGTTAATCGTCATGAATTTGTTGAATTGTTTCATTAATATTATGTGATATTACTAATAGGTATATGGATTTGAATTCCATTCGGATATTGATACAATTTTTAGAATTTCACCACATCATGAATATGCAAAACCACTGCAGATCTAGGATGCTTCCCTGTGGCACTCCTCTTTGAACAGAGCAAAGCGCGGAGGTTGTTCCTTCGACCACAAGATACTTGAAACGATCAAATAAGATAGTACGGGACGACTGCATCACCAAGTCAGCAAAGGATGGCAATGAAGCTTGGCCAACATTAGCAAATGGCGCATCATCTTAAAGTCCTTACTGTAGTCTAGTTGTACAAGAAGTAACACTAATAAATGAACCAAGTTAGGAGGTGCTGTGAAATCTCCTCAACTTTGATTGGGTGGTTAGAAGAATGTGCAGATTTACATGCTCAGTCATTGCAATTTATCTTTGGTTTTGTGCTTTATATAATCAGTCTAGGAATCTGAAATATATGAATCATAAACTGGTGGCAATCAATAATGTCTTTGTGATTTTTCTGAATATTATATTCTTTTTTTTCTTATGTAATTTTATTGTTTATATTTACGGTTTCAGTTGGCAATATATCTAGCAACATGATATTGAAATTGAAAATCCCAAACATGATTGCAACCTAGGTAAACTAGGAACGCATTCAAACTCCAGGACCTATGCGAAATAGGAACAAATGGATACACAACCAATTCATCATTCGATTTCAATGAATCGCTCGCAATCAGTCCGTTCGTCCTCTTGTATTCGCAGATAAGAATGGGCTTATCCTGTACGCACGTCATTAACATGCTTGTACTTCATATCTCGACGATAACTCTGTTCGATGTCCCATCATAGTCGCACGCAAATGGATATGGGGAGAGTTTGTGTGCGCTCAAAAGGGGTGAATCCCGTTTGCGATTTACCAGTTATCGCATCACATTGATAATTTCCTGTTTAGAAGCGTTCTGGATTCGAACATCCTTTTTAATTCGATTACCGAGTACAAGAGATGGATTCGCTGCTCCCCATGGATGTGTCGGGCGATGTTTCATGGTTCACGACCGTTTTTATCGTTGCTTTGGGAAATGGAGTACAAGTAGACTGCGAAATTGTGTTGGATCAAGTGAAATGAAATTATATTTTCATTCTGAATGCATTAATCGAATCGAACGTTCTGAGTATTAGTTCTTGCAATATGTGACGTTTCACAGGAGTTAATTAGATACTACGAAACATTTCTTGTCGAAGAAGTTATTTAATTCGAAAGACCTCATAATCCAATGAAAGTCATCATTTTTGCAAATGATACCGCTTTCGCGATTTCGGCAATCACGTCTTGTGACCTGTCGCAGAAATATGCAAAATTAACCTCATGTTTCACCATGAATGGTGCCGTAAGAATGCTCTCTATTTTAAATGTAAATAAAATAGAATGTTTCTACTTCAATACACGTGCTAGTATGGGTGATAACCTGAGGTTTGACATGATGGAATTACCATTGTACAAGGAAAATAGACCGAATTGACTGTGATTATAGCGTCAGGTTCTTTCTCGTTCTCATAAGGTGAGAGATCTTGGTGTAGTCTTTGACCAGAAGTTTTCTTTGTTCCACACATCACCCATCTTATTTCATCTGCTGCGAAAATATATGGATTCGTTATACGTAATGGCAAATATTTTAATAATTACTCAACATTCATAGGACTATTCAATACCGTAATCCGTAGCAAGTTGGAGTATGGCAGCATGATCTGGCATCTCATTTACACTTGCCATCAACGCCATCTTGAGGAAATTCAGAGAAGGTTCTTGAAATTCTTAGTTTGGAGGGAGGATAAAGTTTATCCACAGAGAGGAGTATCAAGATGGTGTAAGCATATTGACTAACTATGTAAAAAACTTAATAAAGCTTGTTACGCTATAGGCAGGATTAAGGATTCTTTGCCTATAAATGCTGTTGTAAATGTATATTATGGTTTATAGTCATATTGGCTATAACGTTTTGCTATGGGGTAACTCTACTGATTCAATCAGAGTTTTTATTGCACAAAAACGTCTTGCGAATAATGTTTAATCTGAAACCAATTATTTATTTTATTTCATCTTTGTATATTTTCTCCTTTTTTTTAGAATAATATACTTTTGATTTCAGTTAGTCACTATGACCTGTCCAACACAATTGTATATTGTCATACTGGATTGATAAAGATTACCTATTATTAGTATTACTGCCAACACTCAAGGGCCTTTTCTGAGGAAATTCTGTTCTTTGATAATTTCTGAGTAACCTATTTGAGATTAAGGTATTCTATTAAAAATACATATCATCTACATCCTGAAAACAAGCATTCGATTTGATCGTCATTACTTGTCGAACCCTTTCACCAACATCACGATCGTTCTTTATTCAATTTCACACAGTCAAACAATTTGCGAAGTCATCTGATTTCGCAAACTGCAAATTCTCCACTGCAGTTGATTAAACTAATGGCTTCAGAGTTCCCCAGAGCAAATAGTCCACGGGCTCTTAGTCTAGGTCGTTCAGGACATGCGTAGGGTCACATCGGCCAAACGTATCAATTTTCGTATGTTGCTTTACAAAAAATCATTAGAACCTGAAATGAGACAGACGTGTGCAAACTTTGTGCAATCTGGGAATCTGGAAAAATTGGTTTGAGAATGGACTAATTTTGCACTAACACTTTGCTAGTGTGTGTGAGTTGTGTATCTATATATGTATATAAATTGTTCATTTTCATTAATGACGATTCACTGCGACAAATCTTCTGTTCTATCTCGACGTGCATCCCCAATACCTCCCTCAACTAATTTAATACTCTGCTGGTACACGCACTGCCCTTAGATTCCGCAATTGCTTTCGGAATAATTGATTTTTGGTCTGTGCCGTTTCCTCGCGTTCATACGTCTTTTTTATGTGATTTCGAAGGGTCCGTTCGTAGGGGCTACTTCAGAGGGGATAACCGCTAAATGGCTTGCCAGGGGTTAATCTCTCGGACAAACAAACCTATATTTGATTAAATAATACGAGGCCCACCGACTGTTTCGCCAGATTTTGCAAACGTTCTGTTTGTGGTCATGGTATATCTTCGGTGTACAGATGGCGCCGAGGTTCTTACCCAAATAATGACGATGTTTTTCCGAAGGTCTTAACGATGCTTTTACCGGCCTTCACTCTGTCTTCCAAGAGGGGCATACGACTTCAGAGTCTCTATAATAATTTCCAGCATTTTCGCTAGGTTACATAATAAAACTATTTTAAATTTTTCGAAAATTGATTCCAAGTTTACAAAAATTTCTAAAATATTCCTTATTGGTGTGAAAACTACTCACCATACTCACCTCATCGATAACATCAATCGAGAATTCTTTTTCCTTAACGAATGCCTTTCAATATATTTGTAAATTTCCGACGTTAGTTTATCTTCTCTTGCCTGTGAGCTTCAATGATACGTTCACAATAATAAAACGGAATATATTGAAGGTAGAAACTCTTTCGGTCCATAGGCGTACGACACAATTCGATTTGATAAACGGCCAATAGGGACTTAAAAGATAACAAGAAATTTCTACGGAGGATTTATCGATATTGAACCGAATTCTGGGAAAACTGCTGTGCTAGTATTTATTATGATTCTCATACAGTCTGCCGGATTACACGAATGCTCCTCGGTTGGAGTTAATGGGGTAGTTACATAAAACATTGAGTCACTTGCGTTCTGTTTGTTTTTCATGACCTTAATCTCTACTGTAAAAATATTGTTGTCTTATGAGCAAATTGTCCTCGACGAATTTACTGCTTTATCTGTTGATAGCACCAGCATTTGGTGGAAAGTCTCTGTATTGGAACAAATTATTGATTGAATTTTTTCATTAATTCACAATTTGAAATGATTAATACAAGTATCTTGTTGATAGCATATTTTTATAGTTTCGTCATTACTCGCGAAGTTGGTCGAAGCCAAGCGAAGGCGTGAGTATGGAGGGGTACTTCGGATCGTTCCGTACAACTTCGTTTCGTTCCGTACAACTTCGTTTCGCTTCGGCCAACTCCAATACTGGACGATCTTAATCGCCGAGTTAGTCACGAAGTTGCACGAGTTTTGTAGCACGTATTTCGGAATACAACGAAGAACATCGTGAAGCAAATACACTAGTAGAATATATAGATATTACGATATCACACGATATATAAATGGCATTTGTAAAGTAGTTCCTTGTTCAAATAATGCCTGAATGTATCTGAAGCCACTGCATCTTTTGCTTTCGACTGCTCCAGTTTGACAGATTGTTGAGTCGCCTATTTGATATTCGAGTATATTCTCAGGGTATCAGATCTGTCGAGTCTTATGGTCGTACAGCTTGCTGATGACAAGAAAATATGATAGGGTCAACATAGATCACTATGACTTTCAATTTTATTGGTAGTTCCTTCATTCTTCTACAAGAATCAGTCAATACTCCTCATTCAGGTATCGAATTCCTTTAATTTTTCCTCAGTTATTTCATAGCTGCTTCTAGAATGGTTTGTATCGCACTCTATATTTTCGTAATATTTCTCAATATATTGTTCAGTGGAGATACTATTAGGTGTTCGTTACAGTTATTCGAGTTGGAGATAGGTTTTAACATCTGCATTTCAAACTCCTGGCTTTATGTTTCACAAATATATTGAATAATAAAATTAAATTAGTTACAGTTGAGTCAACATGTTTTTAGCTCGTTATCAAGACTGTCATGAGTGGAATGTAACGCCATCTATTGCACTATGAACTAATATTATGGTATTTTAGTGTATTATGTTACGGTAAAGACCATATCAGAAATTGTATGATCTTTGTATCATTCTGTGAGCCGTCCCACAGTATTTAGGGCGCGACATAATATTTTACCCTCCTTTTCTGTTTGTTTATTTTGTGGACGCAAAGCTCAATTTTAATATTTAAACAACGTTTAATTCTCGATCCTCTTTTCAGGTTTGTTGTATTTTATAATGAAGTTGATATTTTATTAATTAAATAAATTTTTGTTGGAGTTTTAAAACATTCATCGAGAGTCAGTGACTATTAAATATTGAAGATCTAATTACAAAGTCATTAACAAGACTAGTCATGGTAATGACTGCTTGAAACATGTCGGCTCAACGTTGCAATTTTATTATTCAATCTATTTGTGAAACATTAATCCAAGAGTTTGATTTAAATTTTCATTTAGTCATGTTTCACCAAGAGGTAGGCGAGAGTTGAAACTCAGTTACTATTATGCTTTCTTCTACTAGTTATTTGGTTGATTTGCGTTCTCTGCTCTGATCTTATTATATTATCCGTTTTGTATACTCCTAGTTCTGTGTTCATTCTTAACTTTGTGGTGGTATATCAATAGATTACAGGTGGTTTTCGAAGCTATGAGAAATTTAATAAAATTTCAAGTTCTCAAGTATTTTCAAGGTGAAGGGAGACACTCTAAAGGGCGAATATAGGTACCCGTAAAAAAATAATGAAAAGTTCAGAATGAATTGTTCATCTGGGTCAATTTCATCATAGATTTGGTACTAAAATTCTATTCCTGGAGATAACGAAGTGGCAAATCAGCTTCATCACGTTATCTAGATAAAAAAGGGCATTTTCACCCTTTAACCAGTCTACGCCAATGCCTCCGAAAATTGGAACTTCGGGTCACATCAGACTTGATTGATTTATCCAAGAGTTTTGAAATTAGCATATTATTGAGGAGAAGAGACGCAGATGCAAGCGCAAATATTGGAACTGAAATCAAGCGAGTTCAAAGGTTTTGGACCAGCGGAACTTACTGTTCAGACCGAGCCTATGGAATGAGGCATTTTTTATCGAATTCCGCGTCTCGGATGATAGCACACACGTTATTAGGTAACTCGCGCAATTTATATCCTTCGCTGGTTTTCGCTGTGATTCACGAATGAAGAAAATCACATTTTTTCTTCGGGTAATTCAAGGTGAAAATGAAATCTGAATTTTTGGGCGAGAGATTGAATGTTTGCGTTGGTGTGAGTGCGGAGATGAAAGGATTTTCTTGTCTGCGGAAAACGACAGAAATTTACGGTTGCAAATTTCACGGTATATTTTGTCTTAGGATGGTTTCAGAAATCTTACATCTTCTGATTAGATTTAATCCTCACAGAGTCTGTAGTGAAGTTAGACGAGGTACGCCAAAATGCAGATGTTGTACTCATTCGCGAAATATTATTACACAAAAAAATAATGTTTCGTAAAGAAAATGTCATCAATGAACAACACCATTCCTTTCGTCAATCATGAAAGCGATGTAGTGATAGTCCACTGTATGCATAAAATGTGGTATTGTCGAAAAAATAATTTGTGTATTCAACTTTACTTAAATGCGCATGAGTGGGTCCATAGGATTGCAAATTTCGAGAACTATGTGATGATTGATAGTCATTTTCTGAAAACTTTCAATAATGGACGTATGGTGAAGAATATAATAACATAAGCGGGTAGTACAAGGATATGTAATGCAAATGTTGTAAATTGATAATCCATTGATGACGAAAAATGTGGAATGAATAGTCCATGTAGAAAGCTAACTAATCTATTAAACTAAAAATAATATCCAACTGAATATACGTAAAATACGTAACCATGGTGTCATATGATTGCAAATATCGAAAAAGATGTGATAATTGTTAGTCCATTGCCGAAAACAAATTGAATAATAGACTTATGTTGAAGAAAATATCATCAATGGGTCACAAACGGACTATATTGAAGGATATTTATTTCAAATGTTCGGAAGTGATAGTCCATTGATGACAAAAAAATGTGAAGTGAATTGTATATGTAGAACGAGAGCTATAAATTTCTAATAAAGCAGAGTATCTTAATTCAACGTTATTTTTTCAATTGTAGGCTTATGGTTAGCACTCTTATTGATTGGTATGTATTGCTGATGTTCTGAAGTGATAGTCCATTGAGGACAAAAACTGTGAAATTAAGTGTTAATATAGAAACACCAATTCAAAAAAACCAAAAGGGTTTTTTAACTTTGGGCAAAACACGCAACAATGGATTGCTACATAGGATTGCAAATTTTGAAAACAATGTGATGATTGATAGTCATGTGAGATTGATAGATGATTGATAGTTCCCTTCGGAAATTTTCCAAGTTTCGTTTCTGGTTATATGTCCAAAGAATTTGAGGATAGCAACACATTTTTGATGACCAGAAAGTATATTCAACGTTAGCTAAAATACGTAACAATGGTTTCATATGAATGCAAATTCCGAAAAAGATGTGATTATTGATAGTCCATTTCCAGAAATGTTCCCATTATAGACTTATGGTCTCTAATAAGAAAATGTCATTAACTACACATCGTTAATTAACATCATTAATCAACTTACACGACGAACATATCGAAGGATATGTATTGTAAATTTTGTAAAGTGATAGTCCATTGATAACGAAAAGTTGAATATAAACTTAAATTCAAACACTTGAAATTATGATTTACACTTTATTGACTACATAGCATGACGCGTTTCGCCGTTACAAACGACTTCTTCAGATGCTAACAGAATAATCTGTTAGCATTATTCTGTTAGCATCTGAGATTCATGTTAGCATCATGCTGTGTAGTCAATAAAGTGTAAATCATAATTTCAAGTTTTTGAATTTAAGTTTATATTCAATTATAATGGATTTACATCAAGTAAACGCCAACACTATTAAATATATAACGAAAAGTGTGAAATGCAGAGTGAATATGTGAAATATGCGAAAATATTTCCTATGATCACAAATTTATTGAACGATGTGAAGATTGATAGTCCATTTCCAGAAAAATTGTGAATAACAGAGAAAATTGATGAGAAAACATCGTCACCTAAGGAAACTATCGATGGATAGATATCGTAAATGTTGTGATCTATAAACAGATAGTCAATTCGTGAATTACAAATATGAAGTTAATAGTTTTTGTTGAAGGAAAGTTATAAAGTTCACTCATATACCAAATAGTACATTTAACTATACGTAAAATACGAAATAGAGTTCCCTATAAATGAATGCAAATTCAGTAAACGTGTGAATGTGAAGATTGATAGTCCATTTACGTTTCACAACAGGGTAAAAATTACACAATACCTCGTTTCGCATAGGCGGATCTTTCCCAAAAGTTTCGTTAACTTGAGACCCATCGCGTTCGGGCTCACGGCGTTTCCAATTACGCGCAATTATTTCGCGATTGAGTCAGAAACGCGTCGGTTAGATGATAAGAGAGAGGAGGAACGTCTTGAATGGTTCATGGCTTCGAGCTACTTATTACCGATTCTGATCGTTAATGGAACTCCGCTAAATTGGTAACCGTAATACGGTTAAGTTATGTCAAGAGTATGAACGCGGCACGTTCGCGGTAAATTTCATTGTTGTAGTTCGTAGGCATGTCTTCGCGAGCTGAGATTCAACTTGATTCCACTCCGAAATCACGGCGAATTATTCAGGGAATAGATTAGTGGCACAGTTGTGCGATTCGAACACAAACCGTGGCTTTCATCTGCGGTAAATCGACGTTGTCAGGAATATTTTATAGTCCGATATGTAGTTTTCCATGACAATTGGTTGTTAAATTTGGACGACAGTTCTTGCATCTCCGTCGGTTCCAGAATATAATTTTAGTAACGGACGGGAAGGAATGTTGTTGACAAAAAAAGTTTTTCTTGATGCTAAATTTAATATAAGATGGAAAGATGTACAAATTTCTTGAGCTGGAAATTTTTCAACAGGCTGCCTGTCAGAATTCGCGAAATGCTAGTATCAAACTTTAAAAAAAAGTGAAGTTATTAACTTTTAATTGCATTTATTAACGCATTGGCACCAAATTCAGACCACTGATCGATATGATCAAACGATTCCTTCAGAGGCTGATAAAATTTTCGCCATTAGAAATTAGCGAGAGAAGATTATTTCTGTAGGTTTTTAAGTAATATGTCTGGCTTATTCTGGTACACCTCTCTGAGTAAATTGAATCAAAATTTCAATGCATTCAAACGTCTCCTGGTGTGGAGACTCCTAATGTCAAACGTCGACAGCAAACAAGCGTGATCACAACTCCCAGGTGAATATAAACCATCCTCTCGAAATGAGAGCCATTTCAAGAACCTCCTCTGCAGTGCCTCCTGACGGTTTACGTGATAATTATATATTGGTAGCAAAATAAGACAGACATACTCAAGCTTGCTTCTCACTAGGGCATTGAATAAATGGACCAGTGTTGAGGAATTCGAGCACAATCTTGCATTGCGGACGATGAAACCATAAAACTTGCTAAAATTAGTTGATATGGGGTATTTATGAGAATTTTTGATCAAATACTAGGCCGAGATCCTTAACCTCCAGAAGTCGGAGTCAGATTAACACCTTCAATGTTGTACTCAGAAGTTATCAAATTTCTCTTTCTAGTAAAACTCACCACATTACATTTCATGACATTCAAGTGTAAACAATTATTATTACACCACAGGCTGATATCATTCAGGACACTTTGTAGCCTCAAAAATCATGAAAAGATTACACACTTTCATAAATTTTCATATCGTATGTATAAGCCTCTTTCATGCAGTTCAATATCTCAGTTTCAGGAGATCGTTAACAAGCAAGTCAAATAGTGAGGGTCCTAAATTAGATCCCTGCGGCACTCCTGAAGTTACTAGAAATTCTCTTGATTTGCAGTTCTAAATTAGTACGAATTGACTACGATTACTCAAGTAAGACTCCGTGAGAAGTGATAAATTATTCGAAAATCCAAAAAGCTTCCAGAAATTAACAATAAGTAGTTCATGATTTTATCTTGTCAAAAGCTTTGTAGAAATCTTCATATATAACTCGGTCAATTCACAATGTCAATGTTTATGGCATTAACAAAGGTCTGCACTGACTTATCTATATATACAGCCATATAGTTAACCAGATCTGCAATTTATTATGATCATTTGAATTTTTCAAATTTGTAAATTTGAAAATGATATAATTCAATTTAATTAATTCATCAACCATGAATAGATTTGTACCAGTGCCGTATTAACGATTTCCTATTAACTCACTAGTGAATGTTTCGTTTGAAGTATTTCTCTGCTCTGTGTGGTTTTCCTGAAAATCCTTCTCCTTAATTGCCACTGGTCCAAGTGAGTTGAAACGCGGAGGGCGTACTTCGGTATCCGAAAAAACGCATCTACGAAAGAGTTTCCCGAATTTATCGTTTTCAGAAGGTCGAGCGACTGTGGCCGTTGCACGTAGACCTGCCAAAGAGCAAATTGGCTCCGATATCAATCCCGGTGTTCTGCTTTTCCTGCGACGCCGTTCGGAGTTATTGCCCGCACTTACCCCGCTTATTCTTCCCCTTTCAAGCGGCCGGTCTCGGCCATTACTGTTCCCGCAGGAAAAAATATAGCCCGTTTGGCAGAACGTTCGTGATGAAAGAAAAATCCGGGACTTGAACTTGATGACCCAACGAGCCACTTTTTATGTAGTTTCTTTCAGTTCTGTTCGCAATTAGTAACGCTCTTGTTCAATTAGGTATGTATCGTTATTGCGACAAATGGCTCAGTGTTTTTTCGTTTCCGAGTAATTAATCACAAGAAAGTTATGCTTGACGAAAGCCTGACAATTTTTATTACTGTAAAAACACTTGGCTTGATTTCAAAGGGAATTATAGTCGGGCACGAAGTTATATTGCTCATTGTTCTCGCTCTCAATTTGGACGCTCAAAAACTCATGACAATGAACTAAAAACCCGAAAGAGATGTTTGAAGAATTATTTTCGAGTGGCATCAAGCTAAATTCATTAAATAATCATCACAATTTCTAATGATCACATGAAAACTAAAAGTTAGCGCTTTTGAACTATAATTTTTACCTCTGATTTGTTGATCGTATAGATATCTGATAGATAAAATTAAATGTTCTACGAGTATATCCAATTTTCGTTAAAATTTCGTCATAGTGTTGACAAATGTATATCTATTACATCTCAGCATTAGCCTCATTCTGCAATACCTAAAACATAATCAACTCGAATTGAAATACTTTGAACATAAGCGTAGAGCAGTACTCAACACAGTACATTCACAGTACTGTGGCTGTATAATTAACCCATTCATTACTTTTCGTGAATATATACTGGGGAACCTACCGATTCCCACAAAACAAATTTCCCTCTTGATTTCATGTCTAATATATTCACGGTTAGCTGTAGTCAAGGTGTTCATCTAAGACAATACCCAAATACAAAAAGTATTTATATTATGACATCTCTCAAAGATTATGTTTCTCAATATATATCGAAATATTATCATATTTCAGATTGTGCTTCCTGAGTCTTTTTTCTGCTCTGGTCAAGTTGGTTTCATCGAGTTTCATGCTTTTTCCTCAGCACATTTTGAAAAATTATTGAAGATATTGCGTTGCAAATACTCTGAACCGTGACGATATAAGACAAGAAGGTTCAATAAATCAGGTGATTTGTCACCAGATAAACGCTTTAAATAAGTAATTCAATTTTGAAGTTTTTCTAGTTATGTAGTTGTTTCAAGTCAAACATGTTTTTCGACCTTATAAAAGGCCACCAGAGTGGATTTTCATTGATAAGAAAGAGGTCTTAGATGTTCTTTTTATCTGGTAACGGAAGAAAGACCAGAATAAATAGAATTTTGTAACCAAATTTCTATCATTTTCTGTATTGATCAAGTATATTATCAGTACTTAGTTATTTTAACGTTGACAGTTTTTGACTTAGCACATTAACTTAGTGCATCTATCATAAAATAGTCAAAAGATGTTGTTGTGACAACAATTGTGGAGGGGGAAGTGTAGTTTTCTTCTGTCATTTAGTGTAGATAAGTGTAGTGGAAATCAAATAGATTTCTTTTTGTATATTGGTGTCGAATGAACAATCTGATGGTTAACGTTGACCAAACTGTATGTGTTCATTTTTGTCTGGAGGACAGGTAGTTATTGTACCCTGAATGTTAATATGGAGACAACACTACCTCATCATCCCAATCAACTGAGTTTCTTGAAATATATATAGAAAGAAATTCGAGGTGGACAACACATATTGATGTTTTGTGTAAAACATTGAGTAGTTAACTCATTTTTTGCAATCTCTAGAATTAAGAACATAGTACCTAGAAACTGTGTTATGACTGTGTATGTATTACAGTCTTGTATATATGTAGTCATCTAAATTATAATATTCTGCTGTGGGGCTGCGAATACTTAAGTATTCATCAACGAACATCTTGTAAACCTATCTTCATTAATAATTACATACCCACCCTACTTGTTTATATATTTATAGATGTTGAATATATGTTAAAGAAAATGAAGATAGGTTTATTAAATTGAATAGTAATCATGAGTATTCAACAAGAAACAGTGATGTACTACTTATTCCTACACATAAAACAGTTAATTTTGAGCACTAAATCTATTATAAGCACTAAATCTATCAACAATTTGCCTTCAAATTTTAAATAACTGAAAGCTCATTTGTTTAAGAAAAGAGTCAAGTCATGAATGTTAACAAAGGCATACTTTAGTGTGGCAGAGTACTTGGATGATTCGAATGTAGGCAAAAATGTATGAATCAATTTTTTGTATCATATGTTTGTTTATTTTTTACCACGAATGTCCCTAACCATGTGAAATTGTCTCAAATGTTCAATATTTCAGAGGTAAAATTTCTGTTCTCATCTTTTCAAATATAGCTGTATAGTATAGTATTTTGTTTGAACAGACATTTTGTTCGAGGGCTGAAAGGAAGATCAGATTCAAAACTGAATTCAGTCCTTTTAGAGCATTCTTCTTAGTTGTGATTATTGTATAAGTAAATTGAATGAATGTAATTTTACAATGAAAGGAATGTTTCTCAATAAATTTTATTATTATTATTTTTCATCATGACAAAGTATCACGTGACGAAGTCCATCAATGAACTTATTTCGTACCGAAATTCACAAGTTTGTTTCTTGTAGACGTCCGTCTCAGTTTTCAGTCAATTCTACCTTGAGACCCGCTTAATTCCAGTTCATGAGGAGATAAAAACTTTGAATACTCCCTGCATAAGCGTCTGATCCTAGACTCTCGAGAGTTTCAGGGAAAACGTGTCGGGACTGACACGACGGGAATAAGATTTGATTCAAATCTCTCATCCCTTGCATCTCCTCTGAAACCTCCGTCTGTTTGTATAAAAATCATAGCCTCGGTTCGAGAGCGGCCCCTCGATCTGGCTCGCGTTTCCTTTCGCGAATATAAACAACTCAATCGATGGAAGTAAAACACTCACTTATCCGACAGATTTCGGGGCGAATATTACCCCCGGACACCCACTCTTGCTTCTCACGCGTCTCCCGCCGCCCAACTCTGGATCATTACGGGGTAAGTGATTCTTCTTGGCGCTTTGTATAAGCTCCGAGCAGATGGAATCGAGTTTGATGTAAAGAGGACTAGGAGCCCTACTTTGTTTGGGGTTAGTTCGTATGCAAATGTTTCGGAAATCACACGTTCTATCGAATAGTGCGATTTGGTCTTTATTGTTGAAAAAATGGCACTGCGTAGTTTCGACATTCGAAGTTGAGTCTCTGGTTTTGTTGTGGAAACTTTTTCCTTCGATCTTCTTGTCTCTTCAGGAATCAAGTACTAAACACGTTGAAATAACTGAAAGGTTTCGCGGAGATCTACCATAAATTTTGACGATGGAGGTTTGAGAACACTAGATAATTGTTTTGTAACTGAATCAACATTATCAGATATTCTGCAGAATGTAACTATTCTTTTCCAACCCTTGATAAATTACTCCACAATTTCTCCGAATATCTAGGATTCAATTCTCAACTTATCTGTTTGATCTTCTCAACCCTTTCATTTCTATATAAGTTGTCTGAATCTACAGTTTTTTTCTGTCGCGAACGTCAAGTCGAACACTTGGTGGGAGTTCAAATGTTTAATGTTTCATGAAAAATATAAGCACGTAAGTGACTTGTTGCCATTCGGAGTTGATCTATTATCCTTGGCCAACGTTATTGAAGTGTAGAAAATAAATAATAAGCACGCATATAATTCAAGAAGCTCATTGACTCCTTGCAATCTTGTTCCAATATTGAAGACTTCGTTGAAGCCTTCAGATAAATAATTACCTATGTGGAGAAGAAAAAATACAGACTTGTCTTCATCAATTTTCACTCGTTGTACACAAAACTCCGAGGTATAATAGCCTAACGGCCTATGGATACTAGACCCCTTTCAGTTTAGTGATGCTGGGTTCTATTCCCACCGTGTTCTTGGGTATCGTTCCTTGGGTCTCTGAATAGCTCTGAATAAAATGAAATAACACTCTTTTTCTTTGATCTTCTTGCCTCTTCAGGAATATCCCTTTTTGAATCAAGTGCTGAACACGTTTATATAACTGAAAGGTTTCGATGAGATCTGCCATAAATTTTGACGATGGAGGTTTGAGCAATACTAAATAATTTTCGAGCATGGAATCAACATTGTAGTTTTTCTCCAATTCTTGGGGAATTGCTTCACAATTTCTCCGAATCAATGGGATTCAATTGTCAACTTGTCCGTTTGATTCTCTAATCCTTTTCATTTGTAGATTGAAGAGAAGTTGTGTAAATTTTCAAATCTTCTGTGTCTCGAAAGTCAAATAGAACACTTGGTAGAAGTTTGATGAAGAATATAAGCATTTGAGTAACTTGTTGTCATTTGCAGTTAATCTATTATCCTTGGCCAACGTTATTTAAGTGTAGAAAATAAATAATAAGCTCATTGACTACTACCAATGTTGTTAACATTCTCAAGTTTTCGTTGGAGCCTTTAGATGAATAATCAGGAGAAGAAAAATACAGGCTTATCTTCATCGATTTTCACCAATTGTACACAAAACTCCGAGGTTTAATAGCCTCGTCTAGGACCGTCTAGTGATATTAGACCGCTTTCAGTTTAGCTGCTCATTCCTGAAGTTCATTTAGTGACACCTTTTCGTAACTGAAAAGCTTAGAAATAAAGTGGAATAACACTCGTATTTCTCGCCAAACTTGTGCGTATAAACTCAGTTCAAGTCGCGACTTGTGTGGAAAGCCGTAACTTGCAGTAACATCCGAACAAAGACAACGAAATCCGAGATGGATAGGTGTCATCTTATTAAGAGTGGAATGTATGCACTGCGAAATCTTGGCAATCCATGTCCCTCGTCGAATGTCACGAGCCAAGGCACTCCATCAGGATTGCGGCTGAAAGAAGGGCGGAGATTCACTTCACGGTCGGATCGGAAAATTGGTTAAATTTGGGGATTGTTTTAGACGTAGTTTTTTTCTTCGAGGGCGCTATTCTTATGTATGCGTACTTCGGGGGCTGTTGTTAGTTAATGCGTATCCGGCCTCAAAGCCGACATCAAGACGGTTCGATTTGTAGCGGAACGGGGAGCCGAAGTAGCGAAATTGCTACGGGAAGTTTCGATCTAAAGGTGACATTCGGAAGATTGTGCCTTAGATACGAAACGATTTTCTTCGAATTGATTCCGAAGCCGATGCGGATTTTCTTTTTGAATTTAGATTTCGTGCTGTGAAGAGCACGTTTTTCTGGTGGTAGTTTTCTTTATACGTTATTTTCCTGCTAGAAGTAAAGTGTGATCAGTTTTTACTAAAAAACCTCTTCGAGATAGATATCTGACTTTTTTTTTGTGGTCATAAGTTCATCTACTCCTTAAGTTTATTTGTATACCATGAAACTCCTCCCAAGATCTTTTAGAAGTGAAGTGTGATCAGTTTTGACTGAAAAAACTCTTCGATATAGATATCTGATTTTTTTTTGTGGCCATAACTTCATCTACTCCTTCAGTTTATTTGTATACCATGAAACTCCTCTCAAGATCGACAACGTTGCCCCAACTGAATCGATCGGAAATACCATTCCGTAAAAAATTAAAAGGATAATAGATACGAAATATTCGTCCTTGAAACTGGCTATAACTATTAGCTAATAACTTGTTTCTGTGACAGTTGATGCGGCAGTTTTCTGAAGTTCTGCAGATATTTCATCACGAACAGAATTTTACTACATCATTTGCGAAATGTTCAAGTTAATTCTGAGAATATGAGGCAGTTGGAAAAATTTATCGAACTTTTTGTTCAGACTATTCTAGTCATAATCGACAATTATTTTGGGACTATCAAAACGCAGTCATTAAGACATTCCTCAATGCATACAAATCAAGCTTCTGATGCAAGGAAGCTGGTCCAAACATGTAGATTCATTGTCTTGCACAATAATTGAGCTTGGTTTACTTGCTCACAAAATACAACTCGTACAGGAATCGGAATCTGAAGATCATAGCTCACGCAAATCATTTGAGAAATGCACTGGCGTATACATTGCTTGTAATCCACACTTTCTTTGAAGCAGACTGTTTGTTCAAAGTTTATCTCAACAAACAAGGTACTAGAATTGGATCAGTGTTAGTCCCCAAGACTTTACCTTGGCACTACTATATTAATAAAGAAAACTCAGTCTGGTGCTCTCACAAGCGCATCAGCCAGAATGTTGCAGTCAACAGTTAACAGTATAGATATGAGATTACTAATTTTTCTACCTCAATTAAAAGCAACGATAGCGATTCCGAGACATGTGGTTTCAGCAAGATGGCTTTAAATACCACACAACACAATTAATGCGTGCTGTGATGCATGCGGCGTAGTTTCACTCAATGTTGAGTTCATTATTACTGAAAGGAGCATTGAAGCAATACCACGACGTTTAGCTGTTAATTGGCCACCTCGTTACTGCGACTCGACACCATTGTTTTTTATATGGGTTCCGTATAATCTCATGCCTAAAATTTTAACTGGATAATGTACCAAAGACCACTGAGAGTTGAGAAGATTAACCGTAGGATTAAGTGTTACACGCCGCAGCCATAGTGGTCACATTTGAAGTTTTTCGCCATTGAAAACCACCTTCTATTTCAGTAATTCTTCTCGTAATTCATTTGAGACTTTCTCTGTCCAAATCCCACATTTCCCGGTCTTGTAGATTCGAGTCCCGATCCTCCCGTGAGAGGTCGCCGGTGCGGACGACGGGGAACGCATAAAAATAAATAAAATTTGTCGGCTAAGATGATTTTACGAGTTTAACGGCGAAATCGCCTTGTGAAAACTAGCTGACCCGTGTCCCGCCCGGCCAAATTGAATTCCGAACTTCAAAACAGAAATTCAGCCCTGCAAGGCGAGAAGGAACCGAGAGACGGCGTACATTTTTGACTTCGTTATTCGGTCCGTCGGACCGGGACTAGGGGGTGGATAAGAGGACAATTTACGTCTTCCAAAGATCGGACGGGAGACGTACGACAGCAGGGTTGGATCGCCGTTTTCTTTTATTTTCGCAGTTATATAAATTCCGTCGTTTTACCGGTAAGAGAGAGCGCCGAGTGAGATCAACTTGGAATGTTTCCACTCAGCTATTTTCTTCTAGAAGGGCTTGAAATTTATAAGGGATGATAAAGCGGACTAGTATTAGGTGTGAATTATCACTCTTTCGAGCTGCCGCGTTGAGCGTGGAGTAACGCGGAGGCTTATTTTTCGAAAATGAGTGAATAAGTGCTGCATATTCATGAGAAGAGCAACAAATGTCTAACAGTAGACTATTTCACCCAGTTCAAACATCAAAAAAATTCGTATTCCTCATCAGGTTGGATTATTTGGATGAAAACTTTGCTCTGAAACTATTTCTCAGATTTCGAAACTTGTTTTTGCCATCAATACAATATTGATCCTAGCGATGAAAATTGATCGACCAATTGGAACTAGCTGCAGAGTCTCATGAACAAAATATTCCTTGTTCAGAGAGTCAATGCAAGGAACAAATTGACCAAAATAATCGATTACCAAAAAGAAGAGTTGAACGATGTCCTAAAAGGTCGATGGGCGACGCTGAAGAGGCAGCAGGTACAAAATGGTATTTAAAGGCAAAAACCTGTGACAGATAAAAGGAAATGGAAGACTATTATGTCCAGGGATATATAGCAAAAATATGCTATCGAAGAATACTTGATTGCATCACCGGACACATTTTTTCGCAAATCTAGGAATTGGACGGTAACGACCGAGATACTGGCCACCAACATTCTTCCCAACTAATCTATGGCGTCAAAGATGAATTATAATGGTGAAGTACAACTACAAACGCCACCTATCGTTTGATCAAGATATCACAACTTCATAATGCCCGAGAAGTATTCGCATACAAGCAACTCGATCTTTGATTGCGTTTTGGTGGAATCCTTGCTAGTTATAACATAAAATACACTCATATAACAAAAATACACGAAAAAGGAGAAAAACTGTTCAGTTTGTTTCATTAACTTTCCATCAAATCTTTCACTGCAATTTTGAAATTGATTTAGAAAATACTTGCGAAGGTTGAGTATAGGGTAAATTCGAAAGAAGTCCACTGTTTCGATATTCATAGCTGTTTTAAATGTGGCCGCGTCACTGGGAATCTTCCATTCTAAATTTTTGACTTGTGACTACAGATTTCGAAAAATATTGCCTGAAATTTCTGCAGTGATCTTAGATCATATTATGGTTCCCTACATAATTACGATATTTGATGAATGTTTCAGAATATTCACATTATGTGTCTGAATTTTTTCCTTGTTCCAACTATTTCGCATTATGTTTTACAGTGTTCTAGTATTCAATGTGTGAAGTTTTCCACGATTGTAGAAGAACGAATTACAGATTATCATGGAATGTTGTGGTATATTAGTTGCATTTTGGAACTAGTTCAATTATGTTTGCTAGTGGTTTTGAAATTCATTTGGAGGGTTTCGTCAAAGCCTGCAAAATTGATCGAATGCACTTCGTCTAATGCCATTTCGTATCCTCTAATAACTCTGAAACTTGATATACTCAATTATTTCTTTCTCATTTTGATGGAGTACGCTCCTGTCTACCTTGCGATATTCAATTTCTTTCTCGCGCCCAGTATTCAAACACGTAAATTCCTAAAGAATGTCGAGAAACGGAAAAAATCCCTTTTCTTTTATTTCCTGCCTTTCGTCGTTTCATTTTATTACCTCAAGTTCGAAGATTTCGATTAAAATGCATACGTATACCCCGTTATCGCCGTCTGACGACCGAAGAAGGGGAGCTGTGATGTCCTTCTATGTTATCTGTCGGAAACTTATTCATCTTCGAACGAATATCCGGCTTCAACTCACCTAGAGAACAACATACGAACTACTTATACTTTTTACTCTATTACAAGTACTGGTCTTGAAGGATTCTCGCAGAAAACTTTTGGGAAAGATTGAAATATTCTATGATAGCTACAACTGGGGTATCCTCCCTTTCTTCCCCTGTGGAATACAATCGGCATATGTTTCTGGCTACTTTCCTTGGCTTCTGCCTATGTACCTGGCTATCTTTGCCACCAGGTTGATGCTGAAACTTCAATGGCGTGGTAATCTATTGAGGGGTATTTGAATTCGTTACTTTCATTCTGTGATTGAACTGCAGATCTTGAATTATATGGTAACTCTCTTTCTTAGTCGTGTCTACTCGGTTTTGAGCATCGTGAATACTCAAAATTCTCCATTTTCCGCATTCTTGATGATTGGAGAAGGTTTTCTGGTTTTGATCAGTCATAAGGTCAGTATACGTCGTGGTTACCCTCTCGATCTTTTGCGTGGCACATTTGTCCCTTCCAAAGTAAGAATTTGAAGGCGATGGAATTTGGTCCACAATGGATTGATTTGTTCGTTTGGTGGTCCAAAAGACCTAAACATTCTGCACCAGTAGATCATAAGGAAACACCGAAAACATAAAACATCACAATGATGCCATTCTGGTGTTGAGGGAGATTTGTTGGTTCTTTCACACCTCAGTAATTTCGGTTGAGGATTCTTGCGCTATTGCGCTTTCCTTTATTTTATTATGGGTTCCCTATTGTTTGATATTGTGGTAGTAAGCTATAAGAACTCATCAACTGTCTCAATATCTGTCATCTTTTGTACAAGACGGGTTCTTTTCCAATCCAATTTTGTTGTAATTTGGAAAATTGTTTGTCAGTATTACTAACGAATTATTAGCTGAATAATTATTTCTGTAGAAAATATTAATTGATCAGTTTTCCGATTTGAATATATTTTTCTATTTGAGCTTTTCATCTTGGTACGTCAAGATTGAATTCACCTGGAATAATTCACCGTACACCCTCCTCCAGCCGAGTCGATTTTTCGAAATACCGACTGGCATTGAAAAGTTCTACCCCTTTGTGAAATTATTTCCACCGTGCCTTCAAACATGAATTGATAACCGCGTCAGGAAAAGTTATTTTCACTGAATCGGAAACGGATACCTTCAAAGGATTTTCTCCTATGGCATAGAATTGGCAAGGGTGAAACTAGCGGATTGGAATTTGACTCTGGTTTCGATTCAACTGAACTGGAAGGATAATTATGAATTTAATCAGCGAAAAAAGGACATTCAGATAGATTGATTTTATTCCGCACTGGAATCACTTCCATCTATAACAAGATAATTGCAGGGTTGACGACTTTTTAACGTTTCTGGTTGGAATTTTCAATATGGTTGAGTAGTGTTTTTTTAGAGAAATTTTTTTCCTTGTGAAATATAAGACATTGAATATTCCATACCTTATCAAAAAAACCTTACTGAGTTCGAAAAAAAAAATAATAATAATAATTTCTCCATTCTCAACAGATATAATACCCAATTACAAAAAATAATAACATAATGTTGAATACCAGCTGAATAATTAAAATGAAAGAGATATATAACACGGCTCAATCTAATCTAAAAAAACAACAAATATTACCTAATAACTAAATAAAAACATTCAATGAAATATTACAGTGAACTCGATCTAAATTAATTCGTTTTAGTCAATTCCTTTGTTCACATAACTCCTAATAATAATTTCTATGGAGTCAAAGTGAATGTTACAATTATTGGCAACTATATTGAATGTAGATTCCATAAACCAAAGGGGGATTTTATTAGCGAGTTGGTCCTCGGAGTCTCTAGGTGGAATAATTCTGTATTACGAACGTGAAAAACTTTGGAGATGGTGTTGAGGGCAAGTGTGAACAGGTTGCCAGATCATGCTGCCATATTCCAACTTGCTACGGGTTAGGGTATTAAATAGTCCTTTGAATGTTGAGGAATTATTGAAATATTTGCCTTTGCGTACCTATAACAAATTGATATATTTTCGAGGCAGATGAAATAATTTGGCGATAATCAAGAGATAATATGTCAATTTGATATCTATGACGATGAATTAATATGATCTAAAATGAAGAAAAATATTGGCAAAATAAGTACTACGAATAATTCAAACTGAACAAGCCTTTGCGTTATCCTATTTCATCAAACGAGAGACTTCATTTGTGAATGGTATCCTGTAGGAGGTTGAATCGACATAAACGTTATCCTTGGAGAGCATGCTAATGACAAGTTATAAACCGCCAATGTCGACTGCAAGGACCCCAATCTTCAGATGCTGGATAAACATGACAAGACGGCAGTTAATTAACTCCTGTAACCGCCGTTGTCTCCTGTAGTCTGTCGTCATCACTTGTACAGTTTTACCTAGCGGCTAGGCCAGATCGAAAAGTTAACAGCCCTTCGGTAACATTCCGTAAAGTGGGTGGTGGAAGCTTTGATTTAACCCCTTCGCCGCTTTCGTTCGAATTCATTGGAAATGGAAAGCTATTTACCCATTCGACAGATTGTTTTGGCACATCCGCAGAAGGGTTGAAAGTTATTTTGAAACAAGGACCCTGAGGCCACAATCGCGTAGTTGTGTTTGAAGGAGAAACCGAAGGGTTTTCAGTGCACAAGATGAGTAACTGGTTGCGATCAGATCAACTTTTGTACGAGATGCGTTGGTTGTGAGAAAAATTTGCTTTCGATTCATTTTGAAGCAGAATTTCTACTATAAATTCATATATTTTCGGGATGATATTGGATTCTGTCTGCTTTATGTTACTCGCTCAAGTTCGAATATTTTCATTTTTAACAACAGATGCTGCCAGAACAAAAAATCAGGTTCACATTCATAAATTATTGTATCGATAAGCAACATAATTTCAACAACAATTACGAGATCCTACATAAAAGCCTGAAACAACTGAACCTTCCTGGAAGGTTTTCAAATAAGTAGATATGTTAACGGAAATGTATGTAATCTGTCATTGTATACAATTCCTAGGAAATGCGGAATATAATAATGCACGGAAATGTGTAAAATAAATTATATTATACTTACACATTACACATTTCCTAGGAAATCTATACATTTCCTAGGTAGCAATCGGAAATGTGAAACATTCTAGATCTCTATCAGATTGGTACGAAGAACGATATCTTAAAACAATTATATGCTCGATCTCAGATCAATGTGTGTCCAAGAGTTCTTCTTGATGCATACGATGTACCGAGTACCGAGATTGCAGTACGGTCAGTTGCCAACTTGCATTCGACTGGAACCGGCAAGGAATTCAAGAAGTGCCTTTGCAAGAAAAACTGTGCTACAGCAAGATGTCTGTTTAAAAAATAAAGTATTATGTACTTCCAAATGCCATTCGAGATTACCCTGCAAAAATTAATAGCTATATGGACTGACAAAGTATTATAATATAAAGATTTACTTTTATACTGTGACATTTATAATCACTGAATTATCAGACCGATTACTTGCTAAATGAAAATTTTATTTTATAAGAATAAATATAAGTTGATTATGTGATACGTTGAAAGTTAATAGATAGTTGATTTCAGAAGTTTTAATTAGTAAGATAATATAGATAATAGGTGCTATAACTAATAGAAAATATTATTAACAACTTGTTTTATTACAGAAAGTATTTACTTTATACATTTCCTAATACGATATTGGAATTATATACAATTCCGAGGAAATTTATACATTTCCTAGGATATCTATGCATTAAATAGTTTTTCAAACAATATTTCATACATTTCCTAAATAGTATCGGAATTGTACACATTTCCTAGGATTTGTATACAATTCCTTGATTTCATAAATTTCCGGTAACATACAAAAAACCGGTTCAGCACTTAACAAGCAACTGGAGGTTAACAACTACTAAACCTCTAGTTTTGTAGGAATATATAAGTGAAGAGAGCTAATTAATTTTAGTACTCAGTTTCCATCCTCTTGATGAAGGTATTGTATACCGAAACAATATTGTAGTGGACAATACATAGAATGTTTTTAAAATTCTTGAATATGTGTTTAATTTATCAATAAAATTATGTTGCTTTATTTGATATGCAGCTGGTAATTTTTTTGATTTGAAATTTTATGAGCGAATGAAGATATTTTATTTAATAATCACACTAATAATAGAATTTCTAAGCAGAACCCAAGGCGACTTTTCATATCTACAAAATTATGCGACCTTACACTTAGTTTATGAAATCGTGTAGGCTTTCACGGCCGGTGTCCATTGTGAAACATGGTGAAATGATTTTCCGGGCTGATTGGCCGTGGTCAACTGGAACTCCTCCTCTTCAGACGTTTCGTCCCTAACTGCGAGAGACATCTTCAGTGGCGGCGAGTGTTTACGCCACTACGTCGAAGCACTCGCCGCCACTGAAGATGTCTCTCGCAGTTAGGGACGAAACGTCTGGAAGAGGAGGAGTTCCAGTTGACCACGGCCAATCAGCCCGGAAAATCATTTCACCATGTTTCACAATTACACTTAGTTTGTCGCCTACGAACGAGGAACAATGCAACACTCGAAGAAAAGCCTGAGAGGTTTTAAGGCGCCAATTTTGTGCATATTTAATATCGTTTTTCCCAGTCTCCATTTCTCTCGATTCTTCTTTGTATTACAATATCTGAACTTTGCAACTTCCATCCTCGTAATTTTTTCGAAGTAGATAATTATAAGTAATACGAACTTCAGAAGTTTCATTAGTTCCTGATGAGAATTTCTCGAGATAAAATGGCCTTTTGTCATATTTCCCCCTAAAATCTTCTTACCCAATGAAAATTGATTCATTAGCTTTGTTTCATTTTCTTATCTTTGATCGAGAAACGGGGGAAAGCTCTACGGGCTCTCAGCTTTTCTGCACATCGACAGGACCGGAATTTAGATTCGAAATGAGATGTACTTAAAAAGGAAAAGTTTTTCGAATTATAAGAAAATGTTCAAATGAAAAGAAAGTATTATTGAACAAAAAAAACACTTGGCTAAGTTTCAGATATTAAATTAATTCCTTGTCGAATGTTTCATGGGTTATCCATTTTAAAGAAATAAACTTTTAACTTATTATCCAGGAATTTCCACACACTCTCCAAGTAAATGAAGGTAGTTAAAAAGATGGACACCCACCATCTTTTTTCCCAACTAAATTTGGAAGAAACTTATGCGATAAAATAGTTTTTCATTTCATTTCAGTTATGTCTTCGATTATTCATAAAACTTTTTAATTGGAAACAAAAAATCCAAGTGGTAAAAAAATAATTGGACTGCTTTCAATTCTCAAAATTTTTTTTATTGCGTCTTCTCTCTCTTTTTTTCGGTGTCATTGCGTAATTTCTTCTTTGAATTTAGTTGAGAAGAATGATAAGGGTAGTTTAATTTCGTCCCCCTACCCATTGAAATGAACTGAAGAATCTATGATTGTTTTCGGTTTTCATCTTCCGGAATATTTAAATTTTTTATTTATCGTTCTATTTTTATTTTCGAGATATAAAATGCAAACATTCTTGCGCCATATTTGTAGCGCAAAATGTCCCCAAAAGTTTGGTTTTGACCGAACGTTTATAAAACAAAGTACCCTTCATTTTATCTAAGGAATCGTCCTCTTGTTTTGGGTATTTGTTTTGGAACACTCATTTCTTATTCGAAAATATTTTCAGTATTTCGAATAGCTTTAATATCCAAAATATAGAACATTGTGTTCATCTATTTTCAAAACTATACAATTCTTCAATATCATCATAGAAAGCTCACGTAATAATCCTGCACTTAAGAGGATTTTGTTAGAACTGAACGTTAACAAAAGTAAAATCACGTGTAAGTTCTATAGAACTAAATACAGGATTTCTTCATTGGTTTCGGCCCTGTCCTGCTTCTCTTTTCAGTCCTCTCGCTCCTCGTCCTGTTTTGTATGGGGTTTCCAATTCTAACCTAATCTTTCTATTACAAAGGCGTCAGAATTCGGCTGACTTCTTATCTGACTCAACCGACTACTAAACTTTCTCTCATTCGGACGGATATTCCCTTCCGATCTAGTGTTTTTCCGATTTCCTTTTGTTCCTGATTAAAACCACCATGTTCAAATTGAAATTTCTTTGGTTTTTAATGTTTCAATTGGATTCTCAGCATAGTTCCGAGTTCATGTATTTTTAGAGACCATAGGAACTGTAGTTCCCGGCGTTGTCCGCGATTGAATGAACTAATTGTCCTCGTATTATAAATATAACATTTCATATTACTATCTGCAGAAATTTTGTCATATACGAGGTATGTTCAAAAGAGAAGATGAATTTTGGATTCAACGGCGTGGTGCACTGTGAGTTCTTGCCAACAGGTCTCTACGTTCAATAAGGAATACTACAAGGAAATTATGCAACGCTTGCGTGAAGCATTAAGGCTCAAACGATCGGAAATGTGAGAAACAAATCATGAATTATGCAACACGATAATGCACCAGCTCACATCAATGCTTGTTCGTGATTGTTTGGCCATAAACAACACCGTAATCATGCCTCAACCATCGTATTCACCAGATTTGGCACCCTTCGACTTTTTCCTGTTTCCAAAACTGAAGAGACCAATGAAGGGAAAGCGTTTTGCAACAATTGAGATAAAGTCGGAATCGAAGAACGAGCTGATGGCTATACTGAAAAGCGCGTTTTAGAAGTGCTTCGAAAATTCGAAGAAGCGGTGGCATAAGTGAATTATATCTGAGAGGGATTACTTTGATGGAGACAAAATGGATTTTGATCAATAAATGAATACTTTTCGAAAAAATTCAAAATTCACCTCTTCTTTCGAACAGACCTCATATAACTTATTATTTCGAAAAATCTTAGATCTCCAGTAGTGTCAATATCTAACCAGATGTGGAAATGTTTAATTGAAGAAATAAATAGATTAGATTATGTACAGGTTACTTATAACATATCAAAATGTCAAAAGTGTTCGTTGATCCTTTGAAGATGATATTCAATCGTTGTTTTAATCTCAACTTTTAAATCTGTTTATGTGCGTGTTCAACCATTCAAAGCAACTAAGTTATAGGACTTCTATATATTGCTACAATCGTAATTCGTATAGTCAGTATGTACTTCAAGGCCATGTAACGTATACTTACGATTTTTTATTAATGACGAAGTCGGACCCCTGAAGCACCCCATCCTCCACAATACCTTCACAGTACATATTATCGTTTATGTTATATGATCAACGCCTGGTTATGTTCTTTCACGATACTAGTCTTTTTTTGTTTAACTTTCTTTGTTGAAATGCTTCAAAAAGAATTGGTTACCTTTTCACATTCATTGGGTGAAAAGTAAATGTTTTGAATTTTTGTTTCACGAACTATATTTACCTACAAGAAGACATATGCTATTTGATAACATTTCAATTGAGACCTTTTATTTATATATGGTGTTTTCCTCTAGTATGTGGTGTAGTCTCATGTACTAGCCCAATAATCTTTCCATGGACTTTTTGTGCTTATTCTGTTTATCTACAGAAGTTTTTCAAGTAGAATCTAGTGATACATGAAGAAAATTTCAAAATGAAATGAAACTGAATCATAAACAAGACAGTTTTAAAAGGTGAAAAATTCAAAGGTATCCAATGGTCAGTTCCTACTTTTTTCTGGAGAGATATGGATATGAATACCGCAGTCTACCCGAAAAATTTTTCATCACAAAATTGCATTGGCTGATTCCATTAGTCGAATAACGCAACAGGAAATTACACGAATAAAGCTAAAGCGATAGAAACCGTTACAATGTGTGCTTCTGCAAATAATTACTGCTGAAACGCAGAGAAGCATGCTGTATATGAATATTTGAACAACGGGGTCAATCACGGAACAATACGATGCAATGCGCGGCGTGTATTTGAATACGTTATAAAAATATATGCAAATGTGCCGAAATGTCAATGCGGATAGCTGGAAATTCGTACGCGGTATATGTTTTTCATTAAAAATTCCAAATTGTCAATTAAAATAACAGTGGCCACGAAAAATATATACGAATGAAATTTCATCCCTTCTAATTTGAAAATGAAACATATTTTGGTTTATCGATAGTATTTTTCGAGGAAGGTTATGAATTTCAGATTGAAAAATTCTTCAGGCATGCCGCAAGGTATCGATTCGGGATGAAACTCGTCCTATTCGTTACATCACGCGATTATCGTCACGATCTTACCGTTACGCTCAGACCAGAAGTGAACATTCTGTATTTCTCTGTATCAGGGAGAGTAATCATAATTATTTTTTTATTAACGTTTTTACTATATCTCCGAATATTCGAGTCACGTTGTCCGAAATACTAAAGCGAAAAATGAAATCTAAATCCAAAACAACCCCGACTGTTCAACCTTCTAGACCCTAATATTTCTCCCATTACTGCCCGAATCCTCCTAATGGACTATAAATGGAGACGACTCGTATGACACCGAGCACCCTCTTTTTTCCTTCACGAAATCCGGTCCCAGGTCCTCTGATATTCAATTAAAAAATAAACTATTAAGTTCTTGAGTTACCCGAACCCCAAAAGTATTCCCCGCTGCTACTACCGCGAAGATGATGTTCGACGTATACTAAGTGACAGTTTAATTCACCCCGGTATCGGGGTGGGAGAACATTTGCATAGATAAGCGATGGGGTTCTACGCGAAATTATGTAGTTTTGTAGTGGAAGTTTATTTATAAGGCGAGCATTAATTCTAGATGTTGGAGAATAATATTTCATCTGTTGAATGTGCTTGGAAAAGTATGAAAAAACAGCTCAAATCTACAAAAATTGTTCAATTTACTCGACTTATTTTTCGGAATTTCAACAACCTGGTTGTTTCTTTCTTCCCAAAAAAAAGGTTTGTTGTCTGAAGCATTCTTGAATGCAAAAATATTTGTGTAAGTAGGTCTACTGTTTTAAATTATGTTATTGTTCTTCTTAAGCAGTTTCTCTCCAGTGTTTTACCTCAAGGAAGTTGAATTATTATTATTGAACTTCTTTCTGTTTATACGACAATTTACAAATTGAAATCCAACTAAACATCGCGAAGAATAAGTTATATTTCAATTTGTAGTGTATCTACTATATATTTCTTTACTTAGGTTATTTATATAAACTCAACTTGCCTTCGTAATTAATAGAGTATCGAACGTTATAACTTCATATTGCTTGAAGAAACCAACAAACAATGAAGAGTATTCAATTGAAAACTTAATTCCACATATATAAAAAATTTTGTGAATTTTTGTGGAAGCTTTCAAAATTTCGAAGAATTTGGTTTGACCTGCATTAATTGGACAATATTTCAGACAGTTCGCATTATCGAAAAATATTTACATATCCACCCGTAGCGCAACACTTCAATGTTTCTAAATGTGAAATTTGTAATACTTACTGAAATATAGCTAAATGTTTTGTATGATTGAAAACATATGGCTATATTTTATAGTAGTTATACATTTGAAATTTGTTTCGAGTCCTGATAACAAGAGTAGAACACAATTAAGTCTTCAATGAGCATCTGCTGATAAATCAGTGCTTTGAAACCCTGAGTATACCTTGAAAATAAGTGAAAAGTGAAAGTTGTTACCTACTGTTTGTTATGTTAGTACAATGTTTCAACATTGTACTTCTTTTCAACATAAAATTTGTAATTTTTTCAATAATAATTATAATAAATTTCAATTACGGAAGGTATAATAAAAAAATAAGTCAATAGGGACTAAATCTGTTGAATGTGATGGATATATTAACAACTCTCAGTTTTCCTTGATGATCTGAATTTTTATTGAAATTATCCCTGTCCCTTATGATTGTTTTCGGTCTACCTGATCACAGAGATGCCCCTTTTGATGAACATTCTCGATCGTAACCTACTGGGCGTGTCGAATGTCTCTAATCCGGGGCATATGGTTTCTCGCGATTTCTCTTATACTCCCGCGAAATATATTTTATTACGTAGCAGAGATTTATTCACACTTCGGCAAACTCTCTCATATATTTCTCTTTTCCTTACAGGTACGTAGACCTATAAGCTCCGACGTCGCTTCCCGAGTTTCGTTATAGACGCCGGATCTTCGTCGAGTCAGGGAATGGGGTCATTCTTCTGGAAACGACGACGAAATAAAAACCATAGAACGAGGTTTGCGAGAGTGTTGTAGGTAATATCGAGAGGATTTTCTGAATCATTCGAGTTCTCTTGCAAATTATTAAATCAAGTTTTCGCGTAACAATGTCTGAAGATACTTGGATGAGCATAATTCACTCGATTTTTACAGAGCGCATGAAAATAGCGACATTTAATTGGAAATTCATAAAACTTAATTGTGTATACAAGATATGATGGAAGCATTATCTAATATAACTTATTATTTGTGAATCTATTTCAAAAAAGCGTTTTTTGAACACAATACATAACCTGCACTTGAACAAACATAATAATTGATTCGATAGAAATCATACTTCAGTAGCTGGTTTTTAAATCTACTATTTTTGAACTGAGCGTGATGATGATAGCGTGATGTAACCTTCCTTTGTCGATGTTTTTCGCCTTATTCCATGGAATTCATGAATTATTTTATGAGTCTTGAAATGTTTAGTAGTAGGAAAGGAAAATGGAGAGAAGAAAGTTCTAAATTTAAGCAAGATATCACAATTTTGCTTTCATATGGTATACTATTTCATATTTTACACGAATTACAACACGTTAAAATTCAATTTTAATATGTCAAACATAAGTACTTTCGAATGACTTACAAATCCTCTAGTTTTACCTATTTTGGAATTTTGGGCTCTTGATTGAATATCTCAATGCCGAATAAATATTGAATGCTGAATGTATCCTTTTAAAAATAATTACGTCAAATTTCATATTTCATATTGTTGAGATTGAAAGTGTAACGGTTAGTTTTATTTATTGCCCACTTCACCGAGCCGCTGACTTACGCAATATACTGTACCAATGAGGTTTTCATGATACACAAATGTTGTCGACAAAAACAAAAAAATAAAAAATTATCAACTTTCAAACCAAAAAAACAATTTATCAGTTTTCGAGAGTAGCGGTTTAGTCTCGAACCCGTAAGAAATACGATACAGTGCTGTTTCATCCTACTATGAGAATCATCAGTGCATGCTTCCAAATTATTAACTTTCGATGCACTTTCCGAACGCACCAAGTCTCTATCTCTTCAAAAAGCGAAATACAGTCAGTGACATACTCACGAAGACTTCCTCTGTCGGAAAAACAGAACACTCTATCTCGAGTAGAAGTATATATATATATATATATATATATATATATATATATATATATATATATATATATATATATATATATATGTCCTTTTCTGCAATATCTTCTTTGTCAGGAGCAGGAATTGAGTTAATTGAATGCGTGATATTCAAAGGGGTAATTTTATTTCTATTGTGGGCGTTCAGCTACGCAGAAAAACTCCCTCGAAAATACAAATTCCCAACGTAACGGCGAAATTTGCTTCACTTTGAAGTCTTTATGCAGCGCGGGCATTGCGTAACGAGTCCGAAATTGCGAAACGGGATAATTATCATTTAGAAGAGAAGCCCCGAGATTCACTAGGCGATGGCGGCGGACGAAAAGGGAGCCCGCCGCATATACGTCCCATCGCGGTTAAATTTCAACTTATCAATTTAATTTATCAGAACGGAAATTAAAACTTCAACCTTTTTAAGCTGTGAAATGTTTGCGTCCTATCTTGATCGAAATTGTTTCATGTTTTTTAGCAAGCATCAGCGTCGGACTTGAGCCGCGGGATGGATTTGAAAGATGTAATTTCGGATGGGAGCGACAAAAGGAAAATGTTATGTGGGCCCTTCAATTTTTTTCTCTCTCATGAAAAGCCTCGTGTATAGCGAGGGCAATTTTCGTTGATGATGGAACAGAAACTGGATTTCGTCTTGAAAGAGCACCGACGGTATTAAAATATAATGAATCCATCATTCTGCTCTGAGAGATGAACACGGGCGTGGAAGAAATACAGGGAAAGTTAATAATTTTTGGAATTCTCCCAAGATTTTCTCGTTCATTTTCGCTCATGTGGACGCACAGTGATGAATGTTCTCTATTTTTGCAAGAATTTTTTTCACGAGATGCCTGTTTCGGTTTTTCTAGTCACATTGCGTTTCTTTTAATATTTGGAATAAATTTTTCTTGATTCTTGATGAATAGGTCACATTATTTTTCCCCAACAACTTTGATGAGGGTAGATCCGATTAGAAAGTTATAAATGTAAGGAAATGATTTTATTCGCTAAATATTTCATTCTAAAAAAATATCCACAATGAAAAATACTGTCAATTTTGACCTTATTTCTACATAATAATCACATACTGTAAAGAAGAATCGTCGTGATTTGAAATTGCCCAAGGCGTCTCACAAGGTTCTATTCTGTAATCATTGTTTTTCATCTCGCATGAAAAAATAAACTTCATGAATTGAAATTGAGCGAACTGAAGTTACTTGGCCATAGACACATGAGCCTTTTAAAAACGACGTTCATTCTTCACGCAGAGGGGCCTTAACATCATTGAACCAGATTGAAACAGAGGTATTATAGACTGAGTTTTGATTATATCCCCTGAGAAGTGTACGAACATTTTCCCCATGAACCTCATGAATCATGAATGATGATATTTATATATTAAAATACAATGTACATATAGTCGAAATAGTACAAAATCATGCCATTCCTTGAAAACGTTAATAATCTGACAGTTCTTGGAGAGATTTGGACCACTCGTAGTTTTCATTCAATGTGAAAGCAGAAGTAGGGTACAGGAATAATGCGCATAAGCAGTTTATCTGAGAAAAATTGCCACAGCGTATTTACTGATTCGTAGTTCATCCCCAGAGCTCCCCAAATCGGATATCACAGTTTTTACAGTCGTATGAACAATAGTATATGTTTAGGAAATATAGAATATTTTTTCTTTTTATATATCTCGAAAATACATCAACCCACGTTCGGAAGATTTGATTTTCTCATAAAATGAGGACATTCTTTATTTATATCATTTTGATTTTTATTTATTTCATTTTTATAAACAAGGGCTCACTCAACAGTCAGTTTAAAACTGTCCTATAATAGAGGAGCACATATTACAAATGTTAATTGCCTATAAACAAAGTTGTATCTGAAATGTATATCTTTTTTTGAAATTAAATTTTTTATACATCTCATCGAAATAAAGTTTTCGACGCCACCAAGTTTATTAAGCTATACTCATCAAGTTTAGCCTATTGAAAGATCTATGGATGGGCGAATTCAACATATAATTTGTTTTGCTCTGCCCCACAACCAATATTGTACGATTTCTAACTACATGTGGAGAACAATTAAAGTTCTTAAGGCTCGTTCTCGCAGATTTATTGTCGAACGAAGTATTTCTGCTAGAGATGAAACAACAATAAGCAATTGTAGAGGTGTAAATCATTATCTACATACTGATGAAGTAATTTATTCATTAATTTCTCCATAAAAATTGAATATTGAAAATGAACAACAGCATCTCATACGAAATTCATTATATGGGAACATACCAATTTACCCACGCCTTTTGAAGGACTATCAATTCTCATCAATGAGATATTATACTGAACATTCAGCAGATCCTGAGATTATAATAATCAACTATCCTTATACGGGCCCACATACTTCCCTATCAAGCAGGAAACCCCAGGTGGTGGGTTTGAATTGATAGACTTTACCTTCGAAGAATGAATTGAAAATTCTTAGTGAAGGTTTTCGATACTTATATCGCAAAATTTCAAATGATATTATGGCTTTATCAGGTTAAAATATCAGGTTAATTTTTATAGGACTAAAATAATTCCTAATATAATTTTCATATTGGGACATTTGTTCAATTCCGTATCACATTTTTCGTAAAACGTTCTAGTTTTGGTCCAGTATAACATTATTTATCAATAAATATATTAACATCAATATTCCAAACTTTATTTAAAAAAACCGATTGGATTTTTATTACTTTTATTATTAAATGAGTACAATGAATGCACTTTGAATCACTGTATTATCTTCTAGCTATTTTATTTCACTTTTTTCGCTTCTGAGTGTTGAAGATCTATATAAGGCCTTCTCGATCTCCAGACTCAAATCCTCTGGATTATTTTTCCTGTGGATCTCTTAAAGTCATTTGTTAACGCTACTTCAAAGAAGAATTTTGACTAACTGAATCGTAACTCGGTTAAAAATGGTCTCATTGTGTTCGAAAGAGTTCAGCAAAGACTGAAGAACATTGAAAGCTTGTATCTAGATTGGAAGAATTATTTAATTACATAAAGTCTTGCAAACAAGACTTTTCAAAAGACAAGTTTTTTCTATCACCATATTTTCAATTTTGTTCAAATTGAAAAGACCCGTGATATTTCTCCACGTGTTCACTCAACACCCTGTGAATTTTCAAGCTCATATCAGTGATTTAGTAGTTCATTTAAGAAAAAGGCGAATTTTCCAGATCGTACGAGTCCTAACATTTTTTGTTGAATATTTCGCGATCAAACACCTATTTTACGTCGAGGACGATTGAGATGAAAAGCTCGTCGATGTGAAAAGCATATTCACTTTCCTGGATGGACGGACTGAATGGCGAATCACGGTTAGATTGTGCGAACGGAACGTCGAAGAGGAAAACTGCGACAGTACGATAATGTTATCCGTTATTCTCGAAACGACTGCACTCGGGCTCTCGATACCCACTTCAATGAATCCCGATTTTCCTGGACGTCTTTATCCGGATCGTCCCAGCTGGGAAAATTCCGACACGCGTCTCCATTCCGGCTATTGAAATATACGAACGGGACTTCGCGGGAAGTCCCCACGTATAAATCATCTACGGAATGGATGGGTGGACACTTGTTGTGACAGCGACAACGAAGAATATGTTCCCGCTCTCAGCGTTTCCTCCGCTGGTCGTTCTCTTCTTTCTGTGAGTCGTCGGGATGAATCATTAGATTATATGAGCGTCGTTATATTCCGCCCATTTGGCCACGTGATGAATGGATAGCTATCGCGACCTTAGGCCTTTCAAATCACCTCGGATGGAGACCTTTCGGTGATAATTTTGGAATATGTTACGTGAGATTGCTCATTTTTCAGAAATTTTCATTGGGGACTTTCGGATTTTTCAACTGCTAAAATTGGTCCTTTGTACCTTGTTTTCGTTAGTTTTCTTCAGTTCCAACTTTAATTACTTCTTCAAGGAATGGTATATTTTTTGATTTATTTGAATCTTTAGAATAGGAATTTTCGACACAATGCTAAACGATTTTTTTTGGGTCTTCTGCTCCGTGAGAGGAGTTTAGTGTTCTTTGTTTGCAAGTATACTTCTTCTTGTTTGATCTATGTAGAACATACCACAATTCACCTTGCTCAATTTATTCATACTTGATACTTCAGAAGACTTTGTCTAGTATTTAAGTGGTCTCATGGTTCCAATCTCTTACCCATAATTCAAAGTTAGATCTCTTGACTGGCTGTACTGTGCTTCAAGCATTAATGAACATTTTGATCTGTTGATTCAAATATTCATCTTGTTTTTCAACTCATCGTTAGGTTAGGTTGCCGTTTTTCGTCAATGCACACATTTAACCATTTCATAATCTGATGCTAACCTAAAAAGAGAGTGAACCCATGATAATATAAGTCACAATTCGAACAGTTCATAAAAATTAAGACTGTTGAATGAAATAATATATCTAATAATACACGAGGGTTGTTTTTTATATCTCGGGATTAGAGGACAAAATCAAACAATCATCGAAAATCACTTTATTGTTCTTCAAAATATTTCCCATGAAGATGTATACACTTTTGCATGCGTTTGAAGCAATTGTCGAAGCACTTATGCCACTCTGATTGAGGTATCTCCAAAACATTCATTCTGAATGCAGCAACCACTTCTTCAGGTGTAGAAAAACGTTGACCTCTCACTTTGTTTTTTACGTGTGGGAATGAAATGAAGTAATTGGGTGCCATTGTAGTTGTGTAGAGTGATCCGTCTTCGGCGGTTGCTTTTCCTGATTTCTTGGACAACTGGCAAACAAATAGTTGTGTATCACTCTGAATTGACTGTTCTGCGTTGTTCTAGTGTTACGGTTGCGAAATGTCCAGTTTTTCCGAAAAAACAGGCGACCATTTGCTTGGAAGTGCTTCGTACGCGAACAATTTTTGTTGGATTTGGCTCATCTTGAAGCACCCATACAGTCGACTGCTGTTTACTTTCGGGCTCATATGCGTAAATCCACGATTAATCACCAGTCACGATATCATTGACGTGTTTCGAAGCACCGCGATCGTATTTTTTTAGAATTTCTTTCGACCAATTGACACGAGTCTTTTTTTGAGCGATTCACAAATTGTGTGAGATCCAACGCGAACAAATTTTTTGACAGTCAAGTGTTTATGTAATATTGAATGTGTGCTGGTCCTACTAATGCCTAACGTTGTCTCAATCTCATGATAGGTCACATGACAATCTTGCAATATCAGTTCGCGCACAGCATCAATGGTTTTCGGAACAACAACTGATTTTGGACGACCTTTAAGAAATTCGTCTTGAAGTGAACTACGACCACGATTGAATTCACCATATTATCGATAAACACTGGTTCTTGATGGAGCTTCATCGCCAAAAATTAAGTTCATCCATGCACTGTTGCTGAGTTAATCCACTTCGAAAGTTGTACAAAATAATCGCACAAAAATGTTCACGATTTAATTCCATTTTTGGGCCGAGATGAATCTTTCAAGTTACTGTAAACAACACAAATAGTGCTCGTATGTCAAAACGTTCTTAGTACGTATAAACTCAAAAATGTCCAACTTTACGATAGAGCTGTCAGTTGCCAGATTGCAACACTAGGGTTGATAAATCCCGAAACATAAAATGCAACCCTCGTACATAACCACTATTCATTTATTAGGGAATGAATTACAAGTTGATGAAAACATATTTTAGATAAGAAATTTGAGGTGGATTTTTTTATTATTTTGTGTTTCCTCTCAGAAATGATGAAGTTGCTGTTATATCTTCAATAAATAACATTCTCGAACTTTTTGGTTCTGATGTTGGTAAGTCGAACAAATAGGACTATTTCAGTTCGAAACTATGATTTTAGTGTTCCAAATAGCGATCCTCATTTAATCTGCACGGTATTCAAGTTCTCTAAATTTGGCAATGAAACGTATGTCCATAGAAGTGAAAGACGTATACCTCCCCAGGGTTTTATACGAGAGACAATACGTTTCCTTGTCTTAATTAGAAAATTGGGTCATGACCAAGAAGCCGGATTAGCTATAAATTCCAGATTTAATTCCGAAGTTCGGATGAGAAATGAACATATTCAACGCTGAAAATCCATTAAAGAGTACCAAGTTTCTGGTTATCTCGGCGCGGGTAGTCTCTGTAAGTTGGCCGTGATTCTTCCGCGCCATAAGCCAGCGATTCCCTTTCAGGCTGCTGTGCTCGGCTGTTCGCAAATTAGGCGAGGCCCCGGTTCTATGCCGAAACTTCATCTTTCTCTATGTTTCGCCACACACATACAAATGAGATCGGTCGCGCGATTATACCGTGGCCGTAAACCTAGTTTTTCGACGCCGTGTTTCCAACAACGACCGACCGAGGTTTATGGCTTGCCTTTATTAGATTCGTAATTTCTATTTCGGTAATGACGTTGGGAATTGGGTGGGTTTTTTCGTAGATTCGGCGTTTCAGAGAACAATGAGATTCTTAACTCTATCTTGAAAGGTAATCGAATCAGTAGCCTTGAATGTTAAATATGGAGACAACACTATATCATCATCCGAATCGACAAGTTTCTTGGAATATATGTCGACAAGAATTCAAGATGGACAACTCACATTGATGTTTCATGCAAATTATTGAGTAACTCATTTTTGCAATCTCTAGAATTAAGAACATTGTGTCTAGAAACTGAGTTATGAACGTGTCTATATGTTCATAATCTTGAATATTTTGAAGAGATTTACATAAGTAGAATAAGGAAATATTTTATAGAAAATACATATACAATAAGTAGGTTAATGCAACTATTTGGGTTCACCACATTCGCATGAGAGTGATGAATTTAATTTTAGCGATAAATCCAATGGACGATGAATCAACTCTGTGGTAGTTCATATTTAAATGAGAGGTAATAATAAATACTTGTTTAAAAATCACTGACTGAACAATTCTTTATTCGACTAGCTTCGCATTTCACGGCATTATCGAGAATGAATACATATTACAAAGACAACCTTCAAATATTTGCAAATATGTTCGGACCACCTTAAATTCGGTCATAGAGGTGGGAGTTTCCAAATTATAAGAGATTTAACAGCGGGGAGTGGTTTAGGTCTAACTGGTCATTGAGAAGATTGTATTTATCGGATTTTTGAAGTTTATTAATTTCCATGGCTTCTAGGTAGTTCATTTTCATACCTTTTTCACAGTAGTGGAGAATATTAGGTTTAAAACAACGTGAAATCTTATGTCCTGTCGACTCTAGATGTTCCCGAAAAGCAGATTGTACGTTTTTTACGTGTTCTTTTAGCCTAGTTTCAAAACATCTTCCGGTCCGATAGAATGATCTCTAATAACAAATTGTCCAAATCTGAGCCAATGACAAAGTCTGGAATTTATAGATTGCACCTGTTGGACCTGTGAATTGGCCTCCAAGATCTTATGATTAAACACCGCTAGACTACTTTCTGTGGGGCTATGTAAAGTCATTGGTCTATGCGGATAACGCTTGACCATTTGGAAGACAATATTCGTGTTATTGCCGATATACGGCTACAAATGTTGGAAAAATTCATCGAAAATTAGACGTACAGATTGGACTACATCCGAGCCAGACGTGGCGGTCATATGCCAGAAATCATATTTAAAATGTAATGCCACAAGATTATCTTTCGAATAAAAAAAAATTCTCGTCAATCGAATGGTCCATCGTTGTTTTATTGCAATTTAAAGTTCAATACCTCTAAAAAAAAACACCCTTCGAATTCAATAAAACGCTTCTTCGGTCTAACGATTCGATAATGATAATTGTCAATAGTTTAAAAATAGTTCACAACCGTAATCGTAATGTTGAAAATATTATCTAGTTTCGAACTGTCTAAAATCTCTTAACTCGATTTAGAAGTTCGATGTCTGAGTTTGACTTGAAATCCGGGCGGTGTTGCTCCAAAACGTGCATTAATTGAACAAATTCAATGTAAGAGCAATTATAAAAGTTTTATTGAATAATTAGGAGAGTCCTTAATGAAATAGATTCGTTGGATAATGAATTCATTAGGGCGTTTGTCTTTGGCAAAACTTTTGTCGTCGCAAATCTCGTCTTCATTCACTGGGGACGATCAACACGTCAACGTAATCTTGATTCAATTTTGAATTGACTTCGACCTTTTTCCATTCGTAGTTATATTTCGTTTTTTGTCTAGGTTTTTCAGTCCTTTATTTGGGGTTGTGAACTTTGTACATTACTCAACAGATTTATCATTCTTTTTTGAATTATACTCATTTCTTTAGTATCAGTAAAAAAAATTTCCAATTCATATTTCTTGTTAATTCTTTTGCTGAATTTGATATTGTTCAAATTTGATTGTACATTTTTTGACCAATTGTGGCGAAGTTACTGTTTTTTTTTTTAATTTGAAATGCTGGTATATGGGAGAGAAAATACTCAAGTTGTTTTGTTGAGTTGTTGAAGAAAATTTGAGAAACTTAACAAAGTGTTTTAAATTATACTTCATGTTATTTTTATCGTACTTTTTATTAATGTTGCACATTCTTTATTTATGGTTATAGTCACGCTTAACTACAGCAGATAAAACAGTCAGAATCTTTCGCAGGTTTTATGTGCAACCAAATATATTCATTTAAATTTTATGGAGTCCTGTATATAGCGTTGATGCAAAGTAACTACCTACAACATTGTCGTCACGGACATGAGAACCGTCCTTCGGAAAATGTAAGAAAACAGGAACCAAACCTTCAACTATGAAATATTATACTCAAGTATTATACTCAACCTGAAGTTGAACAATATTACGAAAATATTTTTCATAGGATTAGAATTCATTTTATTTTAAAACTATTAATATGTTGTTTAGGGTTAATATTTTGTGAAATTTGATTCTTTTCGAAATATTGAATAGTATTGACGATAACTTGGTGCAAATGTATTACAGTAAAATATAAGGTTAATCCAAACATTTGAACTTTGTTTAATATTTTTGTTTTTCGACGTATAGGCATGATGCGATTCGTTGGGTAAAAACAACAAATTTGACTGTTGAAAAACAAACAGGGATTTAACATAAAGGTCAAAATTTTTAAGTCTATTGGTTTCCACCATTTCCCAGAAATCTATTTGTCTACTTTTTGAATACTGTGTGAAATTTTTTTAAATTTCAACTGATAGTATATCTTTGTCTCAACAAATGATTCGAATAGTTCGAATTATTCTTGTTATATGTAAAACTCTGTGTCCCTTAACTCTTGTCCTAAAGTAATAATTTTATCCTGTAACCCTGTTCTGTTTGTCTGTGTTGCAGCTCATTCTTTTCTTGCATAAGTTCCGCTTTCCTTATTCCAGCTCATCATTTTTCTGCATAAGTTCTGCTTTCCTGTATTCCAGTTCATCAATTTTCTGCATAAATTCTGCTTTTCTCTATTCCAGCTCATCATTTTTCTGCATAAGTTCTGCTTTCCTGTATTCCAGTTCATCAATTTTCTGCATAAGTTCTGCTTTCCTGTATTCTGCATTCTGCTTTTCTCTTTTCCAGCTCATCATTTTTCTGCATAAGTTCTGGTTTCCTGTATTCCAGCTCATTATTTTCTGCATAAGTTCTGCTTTCCTGTATTCCAGCTCATCATTTTTCTGCATAAATTCTGCTTTTCTCTTTTCCAGCTCATCATTTTTCTGCATAAGTTCTGCTTTCCTGTATTCCAGCTCATCAGTTTTTTCTGCATCAAGTTCTGCTTTCTCTTTTGTCATCAATTTTCTGCATAAGTTCTCTCATTATTCCAGCTCATTATTTTTCTGCATAATTCTGCTGTATTCCAGCTCATCATTTTTCTGCATATTCCAGCTCATCATTTTTCTGCATAAGTTCTGCTTTCCTGTATTCCAGTTCATCATTTTTCTGCATAAGTTCTGCTTTCCTGTATTCCAGTTCATCATTTTTCTGCATAAGTTCTGCTTTCCTGTATTCCAGCTCATCATTTTCTGCATAAATTCTGCTTTCCTCTATTCCAGCTCATCATTTTTCTGCATAAGTTCTGCTTTCTTCCAGTTCATCAATTTTCTGCATAATTTCTGCTTTCCTGTATTCCAGCTCATCATTTTTCTGCATAAGTTCTGCTTTCCTGTATTCCAGCTCATTATTTTCTGCATAGGTTCTGCTTTCCTGTATTCCAGCTCATCATTTTCTGCATAAATTCTGCTTTCCTCTATTCCAGCTCATCATTTTCCGCATAAGTTCTGCTTTCCTATATTCCAGCTCATTATTTTCCTCATAAGTTATGCTTTCCTGTATTCCAGTTCATCATTTTCTGAATAAGTTCTGCTTTTCAGTATTCCAGATCATTATTTTCCATCATAAGTTCTGCTTTCCTAGACATACTATTCAGGCGACTGAACGATTTCTTGTTATATTGAATACTTGCCAATAGGATATTAGCCCAAAACATGACGACTGATCAAGTTTTTTGTATCAATTCTTTCACAGATTTATTGACAACCTTTTTTTCATTTTTGAGGTATTGAATTAGCACTGTATATTTACCTACCCTGAATTGATTAAGTTTTCTTGAGGTGTAGTTTGTTTCCGGATAAAAAATAGGTCGTAAATGTTAACCTAGATCACAAGAACAAGTAAAAAGGGTATCGAATTTTCTCCTGACGCCCCTGCAAACGAAGGTATAGGATAAATATTATATCGGGTTTGCCGCACGGGGGAATATTAACATTCTATAATCTTCTCGGAAATTAATTCCCTTTGAGAACGCTAGAGAGAGATAGAGTCTATAGACGAATCGTCCGCCAATATCTTGTACGTGTGGCGAAGCGCCCGTCTTCGAGACGAACTGAACGTCAATCAGGCATGTCAGAGCTTTGTTTGTCGATTCGGAATGGGATTGTGAAATAATCATTATGTAGACTCTGTTTGCGGAAGGATCTCTAACGGGCCGTTTAATGTAATTTCAATATTGAAGCGAGCTGTCCCGGCATGATTCTGCTGTGCAGAAATTATTTCTGGATTGATACGAAAATAAGAAACAAAGACTTAACCAATGAAATAATAAGTGCACCGATGATTTTACATTCCCTAGTTTTATTTCGTACATGTTCTGTAATCCAAAGAAGATGAAAGGTTGAAAAGTTAAGGAAGCAGAAGATGTCAATATATTAACGCAACTAACTCGATACTTACTGTAGATTCGACTGAGTACAAGTCCAAATTTTTTCTGTACTAGCGGTATTACGTGTTCTTTCATTAGAATTCTGTTCTTCCAATTGCTGTCTAGTTGTTTCTCATCCGAAACTTGTTGAAGAATTGGAAGTGGAGAAAATCCAACATTGAACTGCTTGGTGTATGTAATATCATCAGCATCACCTAAACATAAAGTTGTGGCTTAGTGTTGCTCCCGTAAAATTTTCTGTTCTTTATTTGTGATCCGGTGATTAATGAAGAAGTACTTCATTGAGCGGTAGGAAGAAGAGATTATCAATGAATTCACACAACGTAGGAATAATACTCTTAATTGCTCCTATAGTAGTAAAATCGCACGTGCTTTCACTCTAGTATCCTGTTGCCAAAATCTGTGAATTTGCTTTTTTCTCAACCGTAAAGTGCTGAACGATTGCAGTAGTTATGTGCGACCAATAGATGCGCTGCTTGGTCTTCTGGGACAGCATCATCATCAGAGAAATATTGAGCAAACATCTCACTATTGGTTTCTTAAATTTTCCGTTCATATTTTTCGTCTTCTTGCGATGAAAGTAAGAAGCACGCAATTAGATGTTATGAAGAGGAAAACTCCAATAAATCAACTCAAGAAACCTAGTTGAAGTATCAATAAATTTCATTGAAAATTTTTTTCTAGTGACCTCGCAATGTCCAGTGACCTAGCTTGTTCAGTAAATTTTTACTCAGAGTTGTGCATATTTTTGTAATAATTTGAAGTGTTCTTAACGCTCGCATTGGGTGCACAAAAAAGCTGAAGTATTCAAAAGATGAACTGTATCAACTTGAGGATGGTATCAGTACCAATGGAATATCGATTGAACATCTCACCGTTGTGATCGATTTAGCTCGTACATTTTCTGTGATTCTATGATGCATTAAAGAAGTGCACTGTTGGACAACATCAAGAAGGAAAATCAGAAGGCACTTCCTCATGGTCCTAGTGTACTCCTATTCTAGTCCTCTACATCCCAAAACCGTATAGCTCTTCTGTTTGCATTAAAGAATTCTGAACACGTACAGTACAGTATGTGTACGAACAGGTTATAGGGCTCAAAAAATAAACTAGAGGAGCAAGAGCTGCTCCACCGCTTTCTTTGAACTACCAATATAAAATGTTATTGTACACCAAAGTATCAATGTGCAAAATTCAATTGTAATCTGCTGAACTACTACATGACAGTGATCATTGATGTACAATATCAGGCAGAATTTAGCTAAGCCGATTCTTTTGAAGAAACAGTGAATTGTTTCTTTCTCCATTGAATATGGTTATATTTATTATTCGCATTTCATCTTCGGAGTTTTTCCAGAAAATGCTCAATAAGACCGGTATGAATTCAGTAGAAAATAAAGCAACAAATATCATGAAACAACATGGGTTATTCGGAGAATACTGGAACATTTGTGAATATTTATACCTGTCATATACTAGGAGTTGGTATTTGAAGTGTTTGTAGTCTTCCCTTCGCGAGCGAAAACGTATGAAACCGACTTTTATTATTGGTTCACCCTTATTGAAAGCATTGTATTACAAAGTTACTACCTTCTGTTACCGCATATTTCACCGTATCGTATTATATCAGATATCGTTCGATGCAACGAATATTCATCTCTGCAAACCTCTTACTTTTCCTGAGAAACCAGAATCAATATGATGCTGGATGCCGATATCCAATATTAGAAAATGCGTTTGGGGATCGCGTATCGCGGAATTCCCTAACCTTCCGGGACGACAAATATATATGTAAACGCCGTAGAGGCCGTCCCTCAGGAATGAGCCCTCGTAAAAGGCTGATGTTTCGAGAAAGGGAGGGCAAAATGGAAAATACTGTCGTCTTTATATGATACCTGCTAGACTAGAAAAAATACTAAAAGTGCGTGAACATGTTTTCGTAAGCCTATTCTCATATTATCGGATAAGTAATGCAGATATTTCCGTATATTCTCAGTTGAGTTCATTTCAACATCTACAGGGTTGGTTTTGTTTGCACGGTAGCATATTTGCTCTCTTAAAATAGTTTTTTCAATGGCTTTGTTTGGACCAATAAGATTTCGATGAGTCTAAGACTCAGTTAAATTATTCTGGCTGCTTTATAGAAGGTGAGGATGCTTTAGCCATACACGGATCGTGATGTCTACAATCTGATATATTTGCTCACTTGTAGTCTTTTTCAATGGCTTATTTTGGTCCACTAAGTTTCTTGATAAGTCTAAGACGCAGTTGAATTATTCTAGCTGCCTCCTGAAAGGTTACGATGCCTTAGTCAAACATGGTTGATGTTTTCTTCACTGTGGTAGATTTGCTCACTTGAACTCTTTTTTCAATAGCTCAGTTTGATTCAACAAGTTTTTCTGATGAGTCCAAGACGCAGTTGAATTATTATGGCTTGTTTCTAAAACGTTACGATGCGCTAGTCAAACATGGTTGATATTGTCTTCACTGTGGTAGATTTGCTCACTTGAACTATTTTTTCAATGGCTCAGTTTCATCCAGCAAGTTTTTCTGATGAGTCCAAGACGCAGTTCAATTATTATGGCTTGTTTCTGAAACGTTACGATGCGCTAGTCAAACATGGTTGATGTTTTCTTCACTGTGGTAAATTTGCTCACTTGAACTATTTTTTCAATTGCTCAGTTTGATCCAACAAGTTTTTCTGATGAGTCCAAGACGCAGTTGAATTGTTATGGCTTGTTTCTGAATCGTTACGACGCGCTAGTCAAACATGGTTGATGTTGTCTTCACTGTGATAGATTTGCTCACTTGAACTATTTTTCCAATAGTTCAGTTTGATCCAACAAGTTTTTCGGATGAGTCCAAGACGTAGTTGAATTATTATGGCTTCTTTTTGAAACGTTACGATGCACTGGTCAAACAGTAGGGAAGATTTGCAAGCTTGAAGTATTTTTTCGATAGCTCAGTTTGGTACAAGTTTTTCTTATAAGTCTATGACGAAGTTGAATCATTTGGAGTTGAAACATGGTTGAGGTCTTCACTATTTCAGATTTGCTCACTTGAAGTAATTTTTCAAGAGCTCAGCTTGGTACAACCAGTTTTTCCATGATTCGTAGACTTAGTTGAATCATTCTGGCTACTGCATGAAAAGTTACGAAGCGTTAGAAAAAGATACTAGTCGACCACAGAAGTGTTCACATTTAATATCCGAATATTATACATTTCTAATCAAATCTGATTATATGATGTGTATTTTCATCATCAACTTTTCTATATGAAACGTTTGCCACGCGGAATTTGATGCCTGAAATCCCACTCATGATTTTAGCATATTAGGATACCACCATTGCCGTTGAATAGCATTCATTGGTATTCACATTTCAAAATACTCGTGATGTAAACTTGTTGCAGCCTGCAAATTTTTGTATTTATAACATATATATCCGACTGAACGAATCGATATGTTGCTTTTACCAAACGCTATCATTTGCATTAGTAAATATCAACTTTATAGGGATCTAGTGTTTATTATTATTTTCAGTTTTTATTGCCGTTTATGTGTTTCAATTCTCTCTCGTAATTCATGTAATAACTCCGATCTGTCAAATTTTAATCAGATGAAATATCTCATCGAACGGAATAGGGTTGTTGCAAAAATAGATTTTTTTTCGGACAAAAAATTTTTTTTCCCACGAAATAATTTTTTTTTATTCATTTCACCTCATAATTGTTATTATGTTAGTCATCTAGATTCATAGTTGGAATTAGTTGTGATATGTATAAATATAAATAAATTATATCGGTTTGGTATTTCTGTTTTTTCCTTTCGTCAGTTAACCAGTAACTTCTAATGTAAAATTTTAAGTGAAATGTTTCAATATATTTTTCACCAGGTATTTCTATCTTTGTGCGATTGAAAATAATTGTCTTCAAAGAGAACGATTTTCGACATTCTGATCATACTACGAAAACGCAAATCTTTTTTCCCGTCTTTCTCCTACGAATACCGACAAATTTGAATAAGTTTACGTTCTCCGCATTCCTTTCGAACTGCGTACAATTTGGTCCCATAGGACCACCAAAGGACTCACGGGTCCTCCACGTATATAGAATAACGGGCTCTTTGACATCCGTTATCAAAGGCACGAATTCAAATATCTCGTGCTGTTTTTCTGAACGAAAACGTGGAACCTCCCAACCCCTGAATAGATTCCGTCCTTTTCCACTTGAAAATGCAGCGATTAAGTGCTATTTGGCCATTTGCTTCGTTCACGTCAAATATGAGCCACATAATCTCGTTTTCCGGTTTGTTTGATGTTGTCATTTTCTGAAATTTACCTCCGCACGATTCCATGTCGCATATCAAAGGTATTCTTTAATATTTTATACCAGCAGAAACATCATATAACTTCGTGTTGTTTTTTTACAGGGGGCGAGTATTCATAAAAGACCATCAAAAGGAATATAATTCGATTTTGGTTTTCTTGACGAATCAAGTTGTGAATAATTTAGTTTTATTCCCTTCGTCCACATCATTATCTTATTAACACACCTGAAAAAAGCATCGGAAATAACAGCGTTGCTAAATCTAAGAATTAAGGGTGAACATTCCAAGGTTGCAAGTTTCAGTTGGAAACTACTTACTAGTGAGAGAAATCTATTATTTGAGTTGCTAACTGAAAATTTAACACCAATTTTCAATATGAAAATGTAAAAAATGTTAAATTTCTCAATGAAATCTTGTAAACTTGAAATGATGAAAACTTTGGAAATTTTGTCTTCAATAACCTGTCACAGTTGCTCTATTCAAAATTTATATGCGAACTTTCATTTTCGAGGTACAAGTTGTTCATCAATATCTCTCAGAAGATAATATGTTGTCCGATGTATTTCCGTTTTTTGCCACCTCCGTTTCACAACCCTGTCACTTAGACAGAATCCCACATAAGAGCCTTTGATACGTCGAACTGAAAGAGGGTGCAAAAATCACCTTATCATCTCACCCTTGGGAAATTACAAAGGATTCAAATTTGAATCTCTCTCTTCTCTAATATGTTAACAGCACTGTGAAACGATTCGTGGGGGACTGCACGATGGCGTTGTTGTCATTTCGAAGTTCGATGGGATCCAAATCCTGGTATCAAAGTTCTCTAACATGATAAGTAACTTTAGGGATGCGGCTACGAAAAGTAGGATATGAGAAAGTGAAGAATAATTGGAAACGGAATTCCACTTTGCCAGACGTCCCATTCTTCTTCGTCCATTAGCTTAGAACGAGTCTCATCAACAAACCTTCTTCAAAACTAATTGAATAATTCAGAAATTACTTTCAGCAATTTTGATACCATAAACGTATATATATATATATATATATATATATATATATATATATATATATATATATATATATATATATATATATATATATATATATAAAAGAAATCGACTACGAGAGAAAGAATTCTGTAGTTTTCTTGTAGTCTAATAATTTCATGTTTCAATTAGCCACTTCAGGAAACTTTGATGAATGAGCAGCGAGAGTTTCTACAGCCCAACCTAGATGGCATTAGTTACTTCATCGAATGAGATGAAATTGTTCAGAAACTAGAGTTGTTATATGTATCTTAACTCATGAGGACGTGTAAAACTTTCAATGTTAGATGTATTCATGTGCTTTTCATTGATCACTAAGATTTGATATGTAAAGTTACCTTTGCATTATATATGCATACGTCTTAACAGTATATTTCTGTCTTATGATCGATAGGAGGGTATTTGGAATCGAAGTCATTGTAGTACGAATCAGTTAATTATCTTAAATAAATGGAGGCATCGATTTGAATACTCTCTAACATTTATCATTAGAAGAATACTGAAGATATAGCATTGTTCATGTTGCACATAGTCAGCTCTACTGTAATGTTCTTTCGAATAATTTGTCGAAAAATTATCGAAAGAAAGTTATAATATACTTTTAACATCACTTGGGGATGGATCGTGGCACAAATGATGAGTTCTTAATTTTTAGTTTTAACGAGTTTTGAATTTTAGTAAGAATCAACAAGTTTCCTCTTTATGTTGTGTATTTTCTGTTCGAAAATAAAGGAACAAGCCTTTTATTTCGTTATTAAAATGTTTTGCGTTCACTTGAGTTTATTTTTCTGTACGCCTTTGTACATTCCTTCACCTGAGTAAGTATATTCCCGATTTCTCTTCAGTAAGCACGATATTTTCGAAACATTTTGGAAAATTTTGTTGCCTCGTTTTCCGATAACTATCTGGTATTCAATCATTTGGGAAATAGAAAATATGTTGAGATATTTCCATGTTTCACTGAATATGATACGAATTTGATTTCGAATGCCACTTTCTAATAGTCTGCCTTGATGTTCGATCAGATAAACTCAAACGGAGCGTGTAAATATATGTAAAACTAACCATTCGCATGGCAGTTGATAAGGTTTTGTGTGTTTATAGAGGTTAATTAATATGAACTGGAAAAAAATACAGTAAACTGACCTTTCGTGATACCGAAGGACTTGGCCAATTCTGCATATTTTAAATGTCACAGTTTGACTGTTTTCTGTGTCCCATTCAATTCATAGGAGAAATACGTTTAGAAAATGTTTTCTAGATTATTTCAGAACTGTAATTGATTTATTCATTGATAGTTTTCGGTCTGTGCCCTTGAATCACATATGTCGTAGAATATGTTGGCTCAGAATTTTTGATGTTTCAACGCATTCTTAAGTGAATAAAACTTGAGATTTTAGTGAGTCATTAGGGGGTTCGAAAACCGAAATGCAACTTTGTGGTTTTTGACGTAAATAATTCCGAGTAAGATTTATCTTCACTGTCTTATTAATTTATAATTGTTACCATAACCACAATGGTTCAATCGCTGGTAAGGACCAAATTGGATTTCGAAATATGAGTTGGCGTTCCATTTACAACTCTCACTAGTAACATTTATATAAATTTACGTGGGAAAACGTTGTTTGCTGATGATACCTCAGTTCCGATAAAGGCTCAAAGCTTTAGGGAGCTTCACGATTTGTGCGTGATTCTGGTACGGAGCTTCATTCAGTGGTGTCAAGAAAATGCGCTGATAAATAACATCATCATCATCGTATAGCGCTACAACCCTGGGTGGGTCTTGGCAGAGTGTACAACCTTTTTCCAGAAGACCCTGTCTTTCATCAACCTGTAATCAAAAGGGATGTTCATTTTTCGGTTGTTCTTATATTGTCCCTCCAACGCGTTCTGGTGCGTCCGAGTGGTCTTTTGCCTGTCGGGGTCTCTTCCGATGCCTGTTTCACCAGTCTTTCGTCATTCATCCTTTGCCGTGTCCTGCCCACCTTAATCGCTGGGATTTGATCTCTTACACAATGTCGCTATTGTTGTACAGCTCTTGGACCTCTGTGTTAGTTTTAAAGCGATATCGGTTGGTCGTCGGATCATGGTGAGGTCCAAATATCTTTCTCAGGATTTTTCGCTCGAAGCATCTGAGTTTATCTTCATTTGCTTTGGTCATTGTCCACGTTTCGCTTCCATAAGTCATGATGGGTCTGACGCTTTTATACACTTTGATTTTTGAGGTCCTTGTTAGATTTTTCGACTTCATAAGGCTATTGAGTGCGAAGTGACAGCGATTTGCAGACTGGATTCTTCCTTTGATTTCCTCAGTAACGTCGTTGTCAGGTGTAGTTGTGGCGCCAAGGTACTTGAAGCGTTCTACTCTTCCGAAATTGAAGTTGCTCACTGTTACGTTTTGTCCCAATCTATCTCTTCGTGCCGTTCTATTTATGCACATGTACTTCGTCTTCTCTTCGTTGACCTTTAGTCCTTAATAACATCGTTAAGACAGAATGTGTTTATCTTTCAATTGTAACGTTAGTAGTAGAAGGTTGAACGTTCACTATTCAGATAACATCATTACATCTAAGGATAGTGCAAAATTTCTTGGAGTTCATATAGACAGTAACTTGAAATGGAGTACCCATGTTGATGCTGTTTGTAAACAACTTAACAGGTCGTATCACTCAATTAGTAGGGTAAAAAAATCTCTTCCCCTGGAATAATTGTTGAACATCTATTATAGTTTGGTCTTCAGCCACCTATCATATAATATTCTGTTGTGGGGAAACTCCTCAGATGCACGTAGAGTTTTCATTCTGCAGAAGAGGATCGTGCGCATGGTTTTCAATATTGCTCCCCAGTCTTCATGTAGGCCCATATTTTTCGAATATGGGATTACTCCATTTTTTATTTTCGGAGGTTTGGTTTATGCGAAAGAGAACGAAAACAACTTGTTGAAATTATCTAGTTTTCATGACTATAGTACTAGAAATAAAGAAATATTAGCGTTCCCAATGCATTAAACTGCTAAATTCGAACTATCTCTCATTTATCAATCTATCAAATTATATAATCATCTTCCTAGCCATGTTAAATCGGCAAATTTAAGTGAAGATAAGAATTAGTTAAGGAATTCCTATTGTATAGGTCTCACTATAACGTTAAAGATTATTTTCAAGAAACATTGTAATTTTTAATTTTTTTTCTCCTGACTTATCCTATGCGTGCTCTGTTATGTCTGAAAGGATTCCTAAAGTAATTATTATTATTATTATTTTTATAGCCAAAGGATAAAGTGCAAGACTGATCTGTTGGACAGATTTGGGGCTAGATCACTTGAAGCAGGCAGAAACTCGTTATCTCTGTTTTTATAGTGTTTTTATAACCTTTTGCATGGTTCCTTAGACTGTCCTTTTCTTCTTGGTTCTATAAATTTTCATGTCGCTAAACAGTGTTCTCTATCAAATCAATTTTTTTCATTGGGTAACTACTCCAAGAACCAATACCCTAATCACCTAAATCGTTATTCGAAGAGGTGTCTGGCTGCTGGTCTGGCTGTGATGTTAACAATTATTCTTCTGCTTTCATTAGTAGGATTTACTTAGAATATCTTGATGTATTCTTAATTTTGAATATAGTGAACTATTGCTTCACCCTTGTATATTCTTATGTCTTACATTATTATTATTTCTGTTGTAACTTATTTATTTTTATTTCTCTTTCTTATTATGAAACTTGTGTGTTATATTATTAGGTGTTATACTAATGTATATTTTGCAATATTTCTCGTAACTGGGGTTGTCAACTCAGGGAAAATAGAGGCGTATTGTTATTATTATGAGTAATTGCTCATGGCGACTTTCCTTTCTTCGAAAGTTAGTAATACACTTTATGGTTTCTTTTTTTATTTGAGTAGAAGGCGCGATTGCACGAAGGAACAGAATGAAGTAATTTACTTCAGGGTTGTTAATAATCCACTTGTACTTTTTCCGGCATTTCCAGGTTGATTTACATATTTTTCTCGAAAAGAGTGGAATACATCGAATTCCTCAGAGCGCTTTGGCGCTCGAGCTTACTGCGGCCCTGCAAAAACTCCATGTAAGTCATTTTGTATTCGTAATGCAATTCAGATTTTGTCTAGATTCCGTAACATTCCTAAAAGTTTTCGCTTATCGCGAAATTCGTGTAACTTAATAACAGGTCAGTGGTTCGTTTCTACCAGTGTTACATGTTGCCACCGGTTGATAATGCTAGCCGGTTATTACGTGACCTCGTTTGTATATCCCGGCAGCTAATTAGGATATGGATGTTAAAACGAAATTCGAATTGTTCTTTAGGTCTTTTTCAACTCGATTGCAGGGAATTGGGTCAATATTGATAGGTACTCGAAAATTAACGAACCTTTTCGAACACATTTTCAATTGCTGGGACAGATGGCGCCGTGAAAGTAATTGAGGTTTGAGAGATTGATAATTTTTTTCAACAATTTGTGTTTTTTCTTCATCATTATTAAGAAATGGAAATTGGTATTGCAGTTGAAATTCTTTATTAACTGCATTATGTTTCTTTTTCGAATCATTTTACAGATTGAGAACAAATGAGTTTGATATTCATTCTTTGTTACTTCATTTTATTTTATTTTTATTCATTTTAATCGATGGAAGGTCGTATTCAGTGGAAACTCGTATAGATTATTGTGTACATAAGTAACACAATCCAGTATAATACAATGAAGGAACCGTGTTATCCGGAGTTGTTTGAATATGGTCTACAGCTTTCTCTTTGCTCTGAGGGAAATAAAATTTTCACTGCTTTTTTGTAGTATCATCAAATTCGATGAATAACTTGATGTTCCCCATTGAAGAATTCCATATGGAATTATTCCGTGAAAATATGCGAAATAGGTTAAAGGCCACATTTTCTGAACACACTTTTTATAGGTGTTAATGAATATAGCGTGGTTGTTAATTTTTCTTTGTTTTTTCCACATGAGTTTCCCATATAGAGCACCATGAAGATTTACTCCAAGGAATTTCAAGTTGGGTGCTCTATCATTTTTTGCGAATACGAGGTGTTCAATTGTATACAGTTACATCTGAACCATTCTTCATAGTTTTGAGTTACTTCTCTTTCATTAATTCTAACTGGGTTAGTGTTCTGCCTTTTAGCAGATGGGTGGTGTCATTTTGGTGTTGTGGTTTTCATCGTGGATATTTATGTTCATATCATTCATGAAGATGATGAACAATTATGGTTCTAGTATAGAGCCCTGAGGCACACCAAACTCTACATTTCTCTTTTCAGAAATTTTATTATTTCAAGTCACTGTTTGTTGTCTATCGTTTAGATATGATTATATTCACTTAATATCCAAATCTTGAATACCATAGTGTTTGTTTTTCTCTGATATTAAGTTATGATTTATACTATCAGACGCTCTAGTTTTTCTGGACGTTTCTCATGTTTCTTTCATCGATTTATTACTTCAGTAACAAATGAGTTTTGAGATGAATGTGTTCAGTGATTGTATATTGATTCTATTTATTATATTTTTGATATTTAAGAAATTTTTCTATTATCTATATTTTTTTAAAGAACTTTCATTTAAGCTTTGAATCGGTAAGGTCGCTTCTTGCCCGCTTTTTTTCCCACAGTTGTTTGTTTGAACAGATTCATTTCTTGATGTGTCACTTATATCGGTATCTATATTTCATATATCTGTTCTTCAATTATATTAATTTTTTTCCTGGCAAATGTGAGCACGATGTAGATGCAACATATGCAATGAAACTATCTATCTTTCTACTAAGTAGTGTTATTTGGAGGATATATTAAATCGTTATAGATTCAATCGAGTGTCTAAACTTTCTAATAAAAATCATATCGTTCATTATTCGTAAGAACTATCTGTGAGCAGTTCTTCGTCTCATTTCTCTTGTTAACGTTGAAGAGATCTAGGTTGGAGCCAGTCGAAATAACTAGGGGATAGTTTCGAAATTCCTCGTATGACCTTTCGCAATAGTTGAACAACACTGACAAGCCCCCAGGCTCCTTCTGTCTGTCAAACGTGCAAGTTCATCGGTCGTGACTGGCATTATCAACTCCTACCGAAATTGCCGCTGCTTCTGCATAGTTTAGCAACATGGTGAGCTGTCAACAAAGGAAATTGTTCGGCAAACAAGGAGACAGAGCGGTTGCGAATTTTTGGCGGATCATTGTGTCGGAGTAGTTGAGCATCATCAAGTTCTCTTCGAATTGTTGCTACATAATTAGCATGATTAAAGAGGAATTTCATCGACTATTTTCTAGGTGTATAAAATCTTTTTCGAAAATAACAGAAAACCTTCATGTGTAAGTAGATTGAAAACACTTTACCACACTAAACATATGTTTTGTTCTACCTATCAATCAGCAAAAATATGAAAAAAGATCAATTTTATCCATTCAGGTGATTTCACTATGTTTGAATTCCTTCTGTTTTCATTTCTTAACTTCTCTGTCCACACGTTTCGAGATAGAACCTCATCATCAGAACTGAATATAAAAAAGTGAACCTTTCGTTTGTTCCAACCTGTTGTAAGCAGTCCTTGCAATGTTTAATAATAATTGTATAGATGCAGTACAGTCCTCTGCGAGAAAAGAGACATAATAAATTATTTAGGTAAGAAAGAAAATAATGTCAGATTGAATATCTGGATATCTGTTTAATTCACATATTATAGCGTATGAAAAACAATCGAATGTAATCTATAAGTTAACTCTGAATGTGCTTCTTTCAGATATATGTTGTAGATGTCTCTCTCATTGAGTTGTGTTTTTCTTTCATGGCTCATCCATTTTTTCTTTCCAGCAATACAACCATTGACTGCTGCTTCACTTCTGTTATTTGCTTTTAAAACGAATAAGAGACATATTAATTCTAACTTCATATTTGATAATATATCATGAATAAATCACAATAATTCAAATTTAATGTGACTTGTTTGTTTTCTTCACAATTGTGAAGAAAACAAACAAGATATAAACAAAAATATAAACTTAAATTCAACCACTTGAACTTATGATTTACATTTTTTGATTATATAGTATGACGCGTTTCATCGTTGCAAATGACTTCTTCAAATGCTAACAGAATGTCTTTGTATAGACATATGGGTTGCTAATCACTATCCATGCCCAATTCTCGCGATTCCTGGAAATCGGTATGAAAGGGGTTCGGTGCTGACAAGGCCTCAATCTGCCTACTCCTTGTCAGATGTTGATTAATTATCTACCAGTGGACACCTAATGTAGGGCCCAATTCTCCCGATTTCTGGAAATCGGTATGAAAGGGTTCGTTGCTGACAAGGCCTCAATCTGCCTACTCCTTGTCAGGGGGTGATTAGTTGCCGACTGATGGACAACCAATTTGAAGGCCCAATTCTCCCGATTCCTGAAAATCGGTATGAAAGGGTTTCGGTGCTGACAAGGCCTCAATCTGCCTACTCCTTGTCATGTGAATGAGTTGATTACTAATGTAGAACTGATTTTATTCAGAAAATATTAACGTATTCATACATAAATTAAAACTGCTTACTCGCTAAAATGAAGTTCATCACACTCATGCGAGTATGGTGAACCCATGATATTCGCAATAGTTGCGTTAACCTAGATACCTATTGCCTAATACATGATTATAAAATATTTCCTATTCTAACAATATAAATCTGTTCAAAATCTTCAAGATTCTGAACAGTCTTACTTAAAAGTGCTATCAACACGCAGAATATATGGTTTCAACAACATGACTGAAGACAGAAGTGTTCCAATTATTCTGTAAGCATCTGAAGAAGTCGTCATGCTATGTAGTCAATAAAGTGTAAAACATAAGTTCAAGTATTTTATTTCAAGTTTATATCCAATTATAATGGATTTACATCATGTAAACGCCAACACTATTAAATAATTGTGAAGTTGTTGAATATTCACTTTTCAATGACTGAGATTGAATTCTCGCTTAATTCTTGATGAAACATAATTAAATATCAAATTAAATTAAACTCTTGGCTCAATGTTTCACGACTATATTTCACAATATGAATTTGTCAACATGTTTCGAGCGTGTGCTCATTTTCAAGACTTCAAAATGAGTTCACTTTCTGTCTTGAGACATTTTCAGTCTTGAAAATGAGCTCACGCTCGAAACATGTCGACAAATTCATATTGTTAAATATAGTCGTGAAACATTAAACCATGAGTTTAATTTAATTCAATATTCACTTTTTTTCAAATTTATGTTTTGTAAGTATTTGAGTATATATTATACTCATTGGCACCTTTCAGCATGAAACTTGTTTGTTTCAAAACGATGCTGCCATATTGATATTATCTCAACCATTTGATGAGCTTTCTTGCAGAAATTTCCATTTCTATTTTCAACTTTTCATCATAATACAATGTCCTGATGAATGTTATGACGATGTTAGAGACGTTGGCTTGAATTAAATCGGTGATTTCACGAATGGACCTCTTTTTCATCCTTCCACAAGTCACACCACATATTAAATGTGATCTTGCGGACAAGCAATCGATTTTCATATGGTCACTCGATGGTATTCTTGCCGATAATACTACCTCAATTATGGGAAACAGTAGATTCATTTTGAACAGTTAAAAAATGTTGAAATTTCACGTGTTATACAAGTAGTTCCATCAGAAATCCAGTAATCACTATTGATAATTTTATACTACTAATTGTACTTTTTCTAAACCAATAAGTATATGAATCCGCTTCGATATTGTCACCTCACCAGAAATGAATTGTAATTGCCCACTACTTTGTCAAGTTCTTTCCTTTCCTAGTTTCAAATAACCATAAGAGGACCTCGTACTGACTGATACATGAAAGGTTTTTTTGAAGGTCACTTTAATCAATCATATAAAACATACCAAATCCTTTCCTCTCTATCTCGCTTTGTGTATCGCTTGTATATAATCTTTTGTTTTGTGCCGGCCAGCTTTGTGGGATTTTGGGGGCTTCCCTCCGTAAATGCTGTCAATGGTTCTCTCGTATATTAGAGTTTATCCTGCTTATAGGGATAGATACACAGAGGTTAGGATGGGAACAAATTGCCAATATGTACTTTGATGTCTTCAGTTCGATCTGATACAGATGTCACAGTGAATAAAATAGGCCTCAGACAAAATAGAAGTGTACTGGTAATGAGTGTTTTCATTTTTGACATTCTGCATACAGTGAGAATCAACCACGCTGCATGGATAAACAATATCAATTTGTAATTGTTATAAAAAGAGTCTCGAAAGAAAATATGACGATAATAAAATGTGTTTTCGATCATTACATTACAAATGTGGTGAGTTTTGCTAGAAAGAGAAATGTGATAACTTTTGATTACAACATTGATGGTGTTAATCTGACTCGACTTCTGAAGGTGTTAAGGTGTTAATCTCGTCCTAGTATTTGATCAAAAATTCTCATTCATACCTCATATCAACCAATTTATATAGTAAAGTTTATGGTTTCATCGTCTACAATGCTATGATTGTTCTTAAATTTCTCAATACTGGTCCATTTATTTAATGCCCTAGTGAGAAGCAAACTAAAGTATGGCTGTCTTGTGTGCCAACCAATATAAAATTGTTTCCACTGCAGAGGAGGTTTTTGAAATGGGTCTCATTTCGAGAGGATGGTGTATATCCACCTAGGGGTTGTGATCACGCTTGTTTGCTGTCGAGGTTTGACACTAGGAGCCTCCACACCAGGAGAAGTTTGAATGCATTGAAAGTTTTATTCAATTTGCTCAATGATAATCTCGACTGTCCTGAACTTCTGGGTAAACTTAATTTCTTTGTTCCTCAGTGGTATACTAGAATTCCAGACATTTTACTCAAAAACCCACAGAACCAATCTTCTCTAGCAATCGCCGCTCAGCTTTGCATGTTCTATTACAAACCAGATATCAAGCAGCTGTGATTTGCACTGGGACTCTCTTGTTTCCATTGTTAATGTGTATTTAAATCTTAACCATTGAGGTATCTTGATCTCTTCCGGTTTTAGTTCCGGATAGTATGATTCATTTTGTTCTTCAGTTATTACTCATTGTTCAGAGATTCAGTTAAATAATTGAATATTTAAATATTGATATTACAGATTTAGTTTATTATATTTGATAATGTTTTTTATAATTATCATTTTTTAATTGTATATCTTTAGTCACCATATTTTGTATTTCATTATTCATTATTTACTTTCCTGTAATTGGGTGTCTGTTGAAAGTATATACTTATTATTATCGTTATTATTACTTATTACAGAATTTCCAAATTATGTGTATTAACAATTTTTATAACCTACCAATCATTAACTTTCTTAATTACTGGCGCACTAATAATAATTCAGCCTCGGATTCTACAAGAAATATTCTCTTACAATATGGCCTAGAATTACCTAATTTCACAGGGTGTAAAGTGTTTTTGATATTCTGGCATTCACAAAATGCAGGATGCTCACGATTAACTTTACATATCGACGGAATCATGAGTCCATAGGTTTTGAGTGTTTTTCAAATGAACTGTTTTTCTTAGGCTTCTTTTATGTGAAATTAATAAGTACTATATATAAATTGCATTAATAATGACGTTGATATTCACATATATATTTCATTATGCTCCGATAGAATTACGAAGTTTTGAATGAGTCTAAAACATCTAGAGAAGTTTTAGTTTTAGATACCCTGTATTTATGTAATTCCGGAGAGCTCATCGCACTTCTTTCCTCGAACGCTTGACAATATTTCCGGGAATATAAGTGTGTACAAATAAATATTGAACCACCTGCGAATTCACATTTCGGCACTATGGCTTCCCTCGAAATTACCTCCTTTATATTACTTCTTTACTTTTCCGCGAGAAGAAATTCATACTGCATACTGCAGATGTGTAATATAAATCTTTGAAATTGAAAAGAGGTATCGCTCCCTCCACTTCCGAGACATTTAATTCCTGCCCAGATTTACGACATGGGAGCGAAGGAAGGTCGTATATACTGCCGGCGAAATTGGATGCCAAAGGAATTTTCCCCTGTAAGAACCGAATAAAAGTTAAAAACATCGAATTTAGGAACTTCGTTTCCCAAATTCGATCATGGACCGACACACTGTTTTATATATATATATATATATATATATATATATATATATATATATATATATATATATATATATATATATATATATATATATATATATATATATATATATATAGTAAATACTGGGACTCTTAATCGAAATATCGAAATATTTCAAATAAAACTCTCAGGGAGCTGTCTACACAAATGTTGTCAACGAGAACGAACCCATCACTTTCAAGAGTGAATATTACGAGCGTTTCGAAAAGTTCATCGATCTTGTTAAATGATAATAGGATAAAATTGTTTCATCATTATTATGAATCATCAGTCCATATTTAATCAATCAATCAAGAATCGATGACTTTCAAAACGAATATAGGTCCTATACCAAATTGAAGACAATTTTACCGAGTGAAATATTCACGTAGGCACCCTCTATCGGAGAAAGGACGTATAAACGCTCCCTGGCGTTCAAGATTCCTACTCATGACAACAAGAGTGAGAGTGGAAGGCTTTGTAGATATTTCATTCGAAAACTACAGAAAATTGTCCGCAATGTGTACGAATATTTCACTCGGAATATATATATATATATATATATATATATATATATATATATATATATATATATATATATATATATATATATATATATATATATATATATATATAGCTCTATTATAACATTCTCTTGATTAATTTGAATTTTTCGAATGAATGTTCTAGTGTTCATTTTCTTAAATATTTCATTCAGTGCCATAAGCACAAAAAATTTCATTTCCTCAAAAATATCATCGAATAGGCCCCTGAAATACGGGAATAAACGCGAGCGTACTACTAACGCAACCTATTGACATTTAAAAACATCGTTCGATGATATTTGTCAAATAGACTTTGCAATTTAGTAGTTACCTACGGGTATAGAAGATATGTGAAATTTCGGTGCTTGGTGTGTCTATAATCTGAGAGGTGTTTTTACTGATTCCCATTGATGGAATTGTAGAGTATTCATAACTTTACGGTCTTCGACTTGGAGTCACAAGAAGATGCTTGGGGGTTGAAATCGTTGCCTCACTTCGATGGACGTGGTGCGACTGACGAGTTCCTTGCAGAACGAAACATATGTCTCGCCTTTCATCAGATGTGTCATCGATATCAATATTTCTCTAACATTTATCCCTTGAAGGATAGTGGAGACATCACATCGTACACGTTCACATATCTAGCTCTACTATAACATTCTCTTGATTAATTTGAATTTTTCGAATGAATGTTCTAGTGTTCATTTTCTTATGAAAATATCATTAATCTAGGAATTAATATATTTTATACAAAAAACAAATTCCAAAAACCAAAAACAAATCAAGTTCTTCATCAACTAATACAATTCTTAAAATGTAGTCATTGATGTAGAACTTGATAATTTCAAATAATATCTAATAAACTAGAGAATCATGATTGAAAGAAAGTGGACATATAACAGAACCTGTTACGAATCATTCGATGAGTGACATATATAGAACGCAAATTTTGGTTAGAAGTAATCTGCGATGAAGATCTTAATTCAGAAGAATACCAACAATTTTCCAGTTTTAAAATTTCGTTCTTGGGGGAAACTCAAACAAAAATTGATGGTAATTTTCGTTCCGACGTTTCGATGGTAAATTTTGTTTCGACGTGTTTTGACATTATCCGACTAACGGTCAGATAATGTCAGTGACATACTCACGTGAGCTCCCTCTATCGAAGAAACAAGGTAAACTCTCCGGAGCGTAATAGAGTTACATTTCGATTTGAATTCTTAGTTAATATTCATGAATCTCGAAAGTACAGGTTAACACATTACCATTGTGATTTTTTGATGAATATTATTATTATTAAACGAGAATTGTTAAATTAGGATTTGATTATTTTTTCGACCCACCACCATTATAAAATAATTATTATGTTTCAGCTTTTAAACACCCTCGAAATATTCGAATGAAAAATCGAAAGTGTATACAAACATATTTCCAGAATTATTGTGAAATATTATATGAATATCTTCTTTAGTGTTTGTTAAAGATTTCGTAGAGTGCTGAATGAGAGGGAAATAACAGCATTAAATCCAGCAAAGTGGCTGTAAAAATTTTTCAGACAATAGATTCGGAAATGTACATTCCAGAAACAATGCCGTCATGCAAACTTGCACAATCTGTCTGCAAAAACTTTGAAACTTGTTTGTTGACTCAAAGTTTTAGCCTTGCTGAGAAACGCCATAAACAAAAGTAAGAACTTGCAGTTCTGAAATTTCCACAACCAAACTTGCTGCTCGAATGAGAAGGAACACGCTCCACAGATTTCGAATTCGGGAAGTTGGTAACCCGCCCTTGATACCATACTGAGTGTTCGTAAGTAGAAACCTAAGTAATTTCTAAGTAATGCTGATTTTGACATTTTTATAGATAGAATTTATCGATGCAATTCAAATTGTTGAATTTTTAGCCTATAAAATAAAAAAGTTGAAATGTATTGAAAAGAAGAATGAAATGAAGGGTGATTGAATCTTCAGTAAAAATCTTTCAAAAATTCATCACTTGAGAAGATGACCTAATATTGTTATGTTGATACTAATAATAATAATAGTCCTTTATTATATGAAAAATTCATATAAAAGGCTATTGACCTTAGGTCCTTCAGCTTATTTAATATATAGTGTTATTTAAATTATAATTAATTAGTTTGTAACATGCTTTGTGCTTCAAGTAGCGTCTCAGTTGGGAATTTTCTTCGTACATAGTTCCTGTTGTGAATATTCTGGAACATCGGTAAAATATCCTCCAGTTTGTTCAGTCTTGTATGGAACTTTCGGTAAAATTTCTAAGGCCTTTTTTTATTGGTTCTATGTTTGTTCTAGAAAACATCAGCCCATTACAGGGGTTGTGTAGTCTTATTCTTGTAACGGTACGCAGATCTGTCTGCTACCTCAATATTCTATATACGATATTTTGTATGACTCTGATTATGTATGTGACTCAATAAACGCAAAGTACGCTGTTCTCAAAGACACCGATATAGATGAACTGTGGATGACAAATCCTCACAATCCGACCTCACAAGCTTGTCGGACAATCAACTCACATGTGTCTTCCATACTTAACCAAAATCAATGAAAACACCAAATAGTTATAGTACATACTTTATTATTAAATCTTCACGTGAATACTCTAATAATTGTCGTATATTGTGCAGTCAAGATATTGAAAATATTGAAATTTTCCACATAACTCCATTCCAATATTTTGCACCTCTCCGTATTCAATCAAGCCTCTCAAAATACAAATGTCCAAATTTTCTTGAAATGTTTATTTATTTTCTGAGATCCTATTTTAGGAATTTTTCCGAATATTTTACTCATTACACAATCACCGTACTGCTAGTTTCCATCATTCAATTTGGTTTCCTATTTACTTTTCCGAAGTCCCTCGTGTTGGACTCTGCAGCGTTTATTGCTCGCACATTGTTTGTTGAATGCCACGATATCGTTGAATGCATTTCGCGTCAGATAAAACGACAAAACCTATTGGACAATGAATTCGCGGTCAAATTCGACTGTACAAGTACTCGAGTGTATCAACTAATGTTATTGTTTCGTGTGCTACCGACGCAATTCAAACGCGTTGCTATTTATGTAGAGACCCTGTGAAATATCGACGAAAATTCGACGAGTACGGGTCGGAAACGACATCGTGTCAAAATTGGCGACCGATTTTGTCAGTGTTTGCGAATCGACGACCACAAGCCAGCTCTCTACTAGCTTATAATTGAATATAAAACTTGAATTAGCCGCGGTTAATTAGTTTTCATCATCATGTATCACCGTGAATTTAAACGAGAATGCATTCGTTTCATTGCGTCATGAATTCAATTTTGCAGAAGTGCTGATCCAGGTTGCCACGTATCACATTACATCGGGATTCTAACGATTTCCATTAACATTCATTTTTCATTATTCGAAAAATTTATTGATTTTATTTAAGGTATATTGAATTAATATTCATTCTTCATTTGCTTCACTTCGGTGTTTCCGATGTGCGTCGAAGCAATCCAAATAAGAACTCCTTCTAGTTGTCATGACATTTTCTTTTAATTTTGCAATCGTCCTCGACAAGACATGGCCGATCTAGTGTAATATTTTAAATTCACTTATTACCGATTGTCTTTGAAATCCTTTTTTATATCCTGATTGTGTCTGCATTGTATCGGGTCATGTAAAAGTTTTCATTTGAAAAGTGTTGATCTCGAAGTTATGAAGAGTATGTATCTTCATTTCAACAATATTCCCAATAGCTCAATTATTATAAATTGTTCCATTTGAATATTGAACAGGTTTTAACTCATATTAAAGAAAACCCTTTTTCTTTACATTTTGCGGTATTTCATTGGTTTTGTTATCCTATGTATTGATTGAGGTTATGCTCCACACATTCGTTTCTTCCATCACTTGACGGTAACACCGTAAACTCAAATTGTAAGTTTTCCATATTTCCTATTACTAAAATTGTCGTTTTATAAGATATATTTCATATTATCTCTATGAGAAAGACGACAAGTAAAACACAAACTCTGACATTACTCTAATAATGAAGATTCAATTCGATTACAATAAATTTTAATATCTACAAATTACAATACTGCCTCACCTTAGAAACTTAATAAAGGAACGACAATTAATACTTATTCTTTAACTTGTCTAGTAACATGGCAACAAGTTCCCTTCATAAATAATATTTGAAATGAAAAAGTTGTTGTTCACTTCCGGTATAACCGGAAGTTGCGTTAATGTCCAAATATTTCATATAAATTCGCCATTACTTGTTCACCAAGTTTGCGTATGTTTATGGAAATCATGGTAGTAGTTTCTTACATATACATAGTGTAAGCCCGTCACGAAACACGTGGTATATACGCGCATGTGTATATTTAATGTATTCAATCAACATTATGGCATTATGGGCGATTGAAAGTAACGATCATCGTAATCGCATAGGGAGAAAACGTCCAGTTGAATTAGAATATGACAGCTGTCATTCTCAGTCCAATCAACTCGTCTCTATTTCTGTGTTACTTGTTTACTGCGGGTTTCCTTTCCCGTACATTTCGAGCCCGTCGCGACGTTCGGTACACTTGAGACTGGAGCATATTCGTTTAGGGACTCCCATAAATCCAGACGACTCTGACGAGGGTTCTGTCTTGATGCGACGTTTGACGTATCAAGCCCGGAATAATTAATAAGTACGGGTCTGATTGGGGCAGATCAACTGTCACAAGTGGGATCAAGCATCCGCGCAAACAGACAATGAATCCGGGCCTTGTTCATATTTTATGATATCTAAATGGAATGCGTAGGTGGATATTACCCTGAAAGACCGGAAATGTCGACCTTTGTCATAGAAATTGCGATCAATCTTAACGAACACTATTTTGATTTCCGATGTATGAATTTATGCGGGAGTTTTTAGGCAATGTTCCATAAATTTTCTCACAACAGCTCTTAGATAGTAATACTAATACGATATAACGTACTTTTTAAGGCATAGTACACTGTTGCCAAACCTCAGTAAAAACAGTAAAGTCTCCTCGATACAAAAAGTTTCTTCAGTACGTGTATCTAAATAAACAATTGCCTAAACTTTTCTCACCTGGAATTCGATAATTTGATTATAATAATAATAATAATATGTTCTTTATTCTCAACAGGTATAATACCCAATTACAGAAAATAATAACATAATGTTGAATACTAACTAAATAATTGAAATTAAAAAGATATAACAAAGAGCTTAATCTATATGTGTATGTATGTCTGTGTTTATCTTTTTATGTATGTATAAGTTAGGTCGGCATTTGAGTTTTTTTATTTCTATAATTATATTTGAAGTGAGTTATATTTGAGTTATTTGAATTAAGTACAAAATTGAAACTTTCGAACTTTTGTACTCCCAATTTTGTTTTTATTATCTGTTGTCTTTCCTGTTTTGTAATTAGGACCTGTCCTGTAAAACAGTGTATGTTAAATAAATAAATAAGTAGAAAAATTGCTAAGAAATCTCCGAATATTCGACAGACATTTGGATATAAACTTAGATATATAAATTTTTTTCGTGAAAGTTTTTTTTGTGTGTATTTTTACTCGATATATTCAGTTTGTGCGGCAACAGTTAGTAAAGATTGAAGAAGTCAATCCCTCATTGACATTTTCCAACAATTTGAGTCTTAATATAAACTTTGAATGATTTTCACTGATTCAGCGTTGTTTGTAAGTCTCTTCATGTCTCAAAGTTTTTTTCTCTTTGCATCCAGTTCAGTAACATGTAACTTAGAGAAACAGGATTTAAGCCATCACAGCTTGTTAGTGTTCACTCTGAGTCCGTGCCTGATTGGACCGGATCACTAGCCACGTCCCCATCGGGGACACAAACAGACACAATGAATCCTCGTCTGTGCTACCTAACTTTATCGGTGTACTGAACGTAAATATTTTATAGACAATAAATCGCAACCAGGAGAAGCAGATACACAGGGGTACGGGAAGTCCTAGTATCCCTGGAGACTTTCGAAACTAACGCCTCTGTGGTCTCAATTTGACACGCCGTACCTGCCCTACGTGTTTCCCTTCTTTCGATTAACAGTTAATGAAGGGGAAAAGTTGCATTTTCACCAAATGGATGCCTCCAGTTGAAAAGTTCCGTAGAAAATTGAACCATAAAGTCTCCGAAGAATATTGTTTAGCAGAAAATTATAGTCATAACCAGTTAAATAAGTTATGATATGTCATGTTGAAAAACATATGGTACTTTGATTTTCAACTGGAGTAAATTTTGTGCATCTACTACACGTTCAATGTCATGTTCCCTATTATGTGTTTGTTCACATTGGTGATATGTATTAATGCCGAAACATCGTACCCCATTTCATTCTGGAAACACTTCCTAAAACGATCTCTATTTGTCTATATAATTTATATGTCTTTGTAGGTTCTAATTCATCACATTTGACATTTGTGTTGGTCTAAGTAACACTTTTTTTATTTCTCTAAAATTCATTTTATATGGTGACATATTTCGTGTCGTTTTTGAATATTCGAAATTGTTCAAGTTGGGAAAATAATTCGACAAAATTCTCAAAATATAGTGGAAGGCTCCATAAGAATGTCTATCTAGATACCCCTCTAATTTTGTTAGAAAAAGTTTGAGAAATAAGAATTTTTAGCCAGGCCACAGCTGGATTTGAATTGGTTTTTCATATTCACCTGTCTGTCAAATATTGTACAAGGATAACATTTACTTAATGGAATTTCATATCGAATAACTGATTGTTTTACTCAAAATTCAGTGCATCAAAAACTCATTAGGCTTTTGTTTCGCACATCTATTGGAACAATGTCCAGTGTCCCTTCATGTCTGTCACGTGTGGCTATGTGAATGAATCTAGACATTTCACTTTTTATTCTTGATACATTGATATAGGTACAAGGGTACATTAATAATTGTTTTATCAGAAAATTAGATCGGTCGTTTGCTAATGCACTATTGTGTATCACAATAAACAACAGACATTTCGTCTGTAGTCTACGAAGAAATTAATATTTTTTTGAATCCCACTAATGATTGGAGTATAGATTTATGATTCAGACTATAATCGAGGAAAGTGGATGGAAACGTGGGGACATGGAAGTAAATAAGGTCTAAAACAATTTTCAGCTCTTCTTTTCACAACATTTATTTTTATTTGTTTATTTACAAATACATCAGTCAACAGCGTGGGCCAATTACAGAGTGGGAAAGATACAATATACTTTACAACTTATGTAGAGTAAAACTAAAAATAATACAAATAATGTATAAACAAAACTTATAAACGATAACTCTGTGGGCAAGTTGACATTAAAGCTCATGCACAAGACGCTGGAAAACAACTTACAACTAAAAAACGGCAGGAGAGAGCTCATTTGATATCACCAGGCACGCATGCAAATATGTCGATCGCATAATGAGAAGGCTCAAAGTCGCCACAAATTTTATGAAGTGGCGAAAAAGCCAGAACATTAGTACGAGCCAGAGGTGGATGAAAATATTCATATTTCTACAAGTTAATCTCGGAACACGGAAATTTATGAGGCAAAGAAGAAAAAACAATCAACAGAAAACCTTATCAGCTTGTACAGGAACATTATTCCCAAATATTCGCTACGTGTTTTAAGTGAAGGAACATCAAATCTTGTGTAGTAACTCTTGTAGTAGTATGATTTATACCTCGAATATATTGATATGATATCAGTTTGATATGACAGAAACGTAAGAAACAACTACTCTGGAGTTTTATTGAATTAAATTAAACTGTTGGCTTAATGTTTCACGATTATATTTAACAACATGAATTTGTCAACATGTTTCGAGCGTGAGCTCATTTTCAAGACTTAAATACAGTAAAGAACGAACAACAAATTTATATCTATACAATGGATGTAAGGAGGGGGATAATTGAAAATCTAAGTGTTCATTTACGATGTCTTCTTTTTTCTTCCAAGAACTGCATATTTCAATTGCCTCTAAAAGGTCTAAACGTTTCCCTTTATTACCTGCGTGTAAGCACTTGGTTTTCTCGAAGTCTATAAAGTGATTAGAGTTAATACAATGTTCTGAGAATCCAGTTTTATTAACATTGTACAAAATCGACCTTTTATGTTCGTTAACCCGAGTTTTTATTTTTCTACCTGTTTGGCCGATATAAAACGCTGGACATTCATTACAAAAAATTTTATAAATCCCGCTTTTGTCTTCAACATTTATCTTTTCTTTATTATTCCTAAAAGTGACTTAATATTTCTTTTGTTAGTACAAATTGTTTTTATCTCTTTTTTCTTTGGAACTCTGGAGTTTTTGATCATGCATTTTCTGAGAACAAGTACAGTGAACAAATTAAAAATATGGAAAAACTTTAGCGAATGACAGAATCTTAAATTTCCTAGCTTTATGACAGATGGCCTCTATCCAAACTACGGTTTTCTAGGTTTACTTGGTTTGATTATTTATCCAAACCAGGGTTTCCTGCAGAATATTTTGCTCGGTTTGAATAAAGTTTGTAACTATTTTCTGTTACATTTATATTCATCATTTATATCTTTCATTATGTAGCACTTCTTCCATTCACATTTATATTTGATTATTCCTTATATTGGGTCATTTAAACTGCAAGGAATATATTGTAAATGAATAAATTAACATTTATATCTAAACTAATGTATTTCAAAAATATAAAGGTACGAAGTTGTGTAATGAGTAGAGGGTGAAAATTACACATTCAATGTTCTGTGAAATGTTAACGATTGTAGTCATTGTTTTCGAATATTATGAAGGTTGTTAATGGATCAAGTTGTCTTGTATCACTTCTGAGAATCGGCGTGTAGTAGGGCGAACTGAAAGACTGATCAGCTTTGGTTGCTTGAATATAAGCCCGGACTGGAAGGGTCAAAGGAAAATTAAAGAGGGTTGACAATCTATATGAACCCCATGTTCGACATAACCAAACGTCCGACAGGCAAACCTTGTTAACAAAAGCAAGTACACGAACCATCTTTAGAGGGTGACTCATCGTTACTATGATTATCCGGCTATTACATCAAATATACTCGTGAATGATGGAAGACTTTGATATCGATGAATAGGAAATATGTTATTGGTTTCTATACAATTCAAAAATCTATTGGTAATAGCTCAGATCGCTGCATTTTTCAAAAATATTTCTCATAGAAAGGCTCACTCAACAGACATGACAGTTTAAAACTGTTCTATAAAAGAGTACAACATAATTCAAATCTTAATATTAAACTACAGTTTTTAATATGTAAACTTTATAAAAAAATTTTATACGTCTTATAGAAATAAAGTTTTCGATACATTATGATTAATTGAGATATTTATTCAGATCATTTGATCTACAACACATAATACAAAATTCTACTGAAAAAGATTGAATAAATACTTCATGCAAGGATAACTTTATATAAACTGATAATTATATCATTATCGTCCCCTAAATAAATTATTTTTCAAATGTCTCTTGATAGTAATGAAATACGAAGAGAAATATCCAAATTGGTATCTATAGATTGAGTTTAGCATATTAAAAGATCTATGGATTGGTTAATGAAACATATAATTTATTTTACTCTTTCCTACAACCATTGTACGACTTCTCACTACATGTGAGTTTAGTTATAAGTTTATAAGGCTCGTACATGCAGCAGAATCTAATAATTGTAGTAATTTGTAGGAGAAACATATTTCAAAGTACTCACGTCTCAAACTCAAACATTCCAATTAATAATATCTCTCATTACTCTGTCATATGAAAATTCATGACGGTACCTGTAAAAACGTAAATTATGAGCATGGAGTAAAAATAAGTCGAATCATACATATTGTAGTTATCTAAAACTCATTTCAAATAATTTATGTTCAGATATTCTAGAGATTATAGCCTGTGTAACCAATAGAATATATTTCGACAAGTACCACAAGTTACCTTATATTCTGTTGAGTTATTGGTTTCATATTTCAAATATATTTATTTGATCTTGTAACTACTTACTTGAATCCTTCTCACATAAACAAAAATTCATGTTTTGCCCGGAACCCAGATCTCCCTAGTGAGAGACATTACTCAACAAATTAAGTACGTATTAAGTACAAATTAAGTACGTACGTAACAGGAAGTACGTATATACATGGAGGGTTTACTGATATATGCGAGTATGTAGTAGTATCTTAAACTATCTCAATATTTTAGATATTTTGTTTGACATTATATTATTCACTCATTCTAGTTCCTACCTATTGGTTTCAATAAAGAATTAATTTGTTTTAACTTACTTACTATATCCTATTCAAATAAATGTATAAAATTTAAGTTTTGTGAAATTAAATATTTACATTTCACTAGAGATCATTCTATACATAATTTTCATCACCATTTTATACACAGTAAACTATTTCAGAAAATTGTTTGGTAATAAGTTTTCATTTCAAGCCTTATTCGATGAAGGGTTATCGAATCTTTATCGGAAAGATTGGCAAATATTGGCAAGGTAAATTGTGTACGACTCTATATTCGTGCGTATTTTCTATTGAAACATATAGCATATATATTCTGATGTGTCTATCCATATTAGTATTAAGTCTCTGTATTTCATTTTGGAACACTTTACAAGGGGTTTGATTGTTTTGTTAACTCCACATTGTGGTTTGATTAAGGGTGCTTGTATAATTGTCATGTATAGTTTTCTGCTATATTCAGATAATCTTTCATTATATTCAGAAAACTCGCCTTTTTCCCTCGAAATGAAAATTGAGACATTCATTCCCACCACCAAGCAACTGAGAAAACTAGAATTCGGTTTAATAGACACTATAACACTTCGTAGAATTCTTAATTTCCCCCAATTCAAATCAAAAACCCTTCAATTTCGTGATTTCATTTATTCATGCATCTATAAATAGAATGATAGGAGAAAATACTAAACTGAATACAAATCTTCTAACAATGATTTCCTTCGAAGTGAACGCCTTGTGTCTCGCCTACTTAAAATTTTCCCAGAAACGTGAATATTAAAGAACATAAGAAAATATACGATCTGAGATAAAACTCGAGATTGTAAACAAATAACGCCATTAAATAAATGACAGTTTCATTGCCTCGACAAACTCATATTCGAGGCAGTAAATAATTTAAAGTGGCGATATTTCATCATTTAACATTCTATTATTTCGTGTTCCCGGCGAAATAAGGGCTAAATACCCTGAGTAATACTTTTAATTAGGGATAAATGTGCACGTGATCCTGTCCCATTCATTCTGTGCGAACACGTTCCGCGAAATCTAGCTGTTTCGCCTCTTGTGACGACGAATTAAGAAATTAATTAACACAATTGTGCTAGTCATATTTGTCACCGAACATTTGGGCTTTCTGGAATTGTTCAATCGATAAATTCGGGTTTTGTGGATTTAACATGACTACAGCATGCAATTAGAAACAATTTTAAGCTAGGTATATATTTCTCTCTAGAAAATTAAATCGGAAGTCACTTATCTGAAGGGAGTTTTAAGTGATCAATATCTGAATATAAGTTCTAACACTATAATAATAATAGTAATAATAAGTTATCTATGTCTCAGTCGTCGAGAACTATCCGCATGATGTATTCAGTATATATGTTGAACAATAGTGGAGATAATATACAACCTTGCCTGACGCCTGCTCCAGTTTTAAGTCATTCGGATTCAACACCGTCAATTCGGATCGCGGCTGTGTCATCTTCATAGAGATGTCTAATGAGGTGTACGAGGTGTTGGGACAAGGGAATATCCATAGGAGGACGTAAGGACTCTCTTAACTTCAACCAAAGATGACATAGAGACTGTGCTTTGTCGTCTGGAGCCACAGGAGTTTGGACTCTCTATTAGCCGCGATAAGATCAAAATTATTATCGTGGACCGCCCTTATAACAACCAGGTGAACGTTCTTAACATTGCGCGATGTGAAGTACTCAACAGCTACGGTATATCTGGGCTCCAAGATCTTAAACGCTAGGAGCTGCGAGGGCGAAATCCGGAGGCGTTGCGCCATAATAAGATCTTCAGTGGAAAAGCTCACAAGGGTTTGGAGGGACCGCAGAATAACCAAAAACACAAAGGTTTGACTAATGAAATACCTAGTCTTTCCAATCTTCTTGTACGGAGCTGAGACATGGACATTGAGGATGCAAGATCGTCGAAAAATTGGTGCGTTAGAAATGTGGTGGTGGAGACACTTGCTCAGAATCCCGTGAACTACACATCGAACCAACGTCTCGATTCTAAAGGAGCTAAACATCAAAGAGAGGTTATCGTCGAGTGTGCAGTTGCAAATCCTTAAACTCTTTGGACATATAACCCGAAACGAAGACTATCGAACGATTGGTGGTCCAAGGAAAGTCGAGGGCAAAAGATCGCGTGGGCGCTTTTCAACAAGGTGGACATATCTGATAAAATCTGTGACGCATTCCAGCACCAATGAAAACTCTAGAGCCGCTAAGCATAGAGCAGTATGGTGCCGTATTGCGTGGGACGCAATGGTACAAGACCGAGACACGACCACGACCACTCTGTCAAGAGTGAACGGCCGAGAAGAAGACGTTCTCTATTCTCAAGTGGTATAATACCAAATAACAGGAAATAATAACAAAATGTTGAACAATAACTGAATCACTAAATGAAATGAAACAAAGAGCTCAATTTAATCTAAAAAGACTAAAAATATAATTGATAACTGAATAAAGGAATTAAATGAAATAATACTAAGAATTCAATCCATATCAATTCATTTTAGTCAATTTCCTTTGTTCACTTAACTCCTAATAATAACTTTTATGGAGTCAATGTTACATTTATTCGCAGCTCTATTAAAGACTCTATAAACCAAATGGAGGGTTGTATCAACAAGTTGGTCCTTGAAGTCCTTTGGTAGAATAATTCTGTAGTACGAGAATTTTGCCTAGGAACACGAAATCACAAAGCGGACAAGAGAGGAGGACAATCAATACTGTTCTGCAGAAATTTGTAAAAAATTTAAGTGATAAAGTTTCTCTCCTCCTTTGCATGGATTTTGTTCCAACACTGTGTTTTTTATAATTTTATATCGATTAATTTCGACTTAGTCAACCATATAGGATTTCAAGCTAACTGTTCAAGATGGCTGTGATCTTGTATGGTTTCTTCACTACCCGCAAATCGATTAAAAATAACATATCTCATTCAAACAATGAACATAACCGGACCAATTACACTTCCCTGTGGGACACCTAAAAAATTTATTTCATCTATTATTACGTATAAAAGCCAGAATTTCTCGTTATTATATTACAGTTCATCGTTTCAAACTTGCATTTATTTTCAATCATACAAATCAGAATTTCATTGCCTTTTTCTGCCCATCGTTTTCTGATATATTATCACAGTCTTTTCCGTTCAACAAAGTTATTATTTAGGATGCACATGAAATTAAATTGGTCTGAGCGTGTGCAAAATATGGGAGTGATTCGGAACCACCCCTATGCGAAGATTGGAAAATATGTATTGGGGTTGAAATTAGAACGAATGGCCTCACAGTTCATTCGATTTCCCGGTTGACTACCAGATTTCAGAGGGCCTTAGAGCTGTTCCAAGGAAATTAGTTCACCGATCGAGTCCATTATTCCATACGCGTTAACTTTATGTATCACATATGCCCATGGTTCAAGCATGGAGATTGTAAATATCGAAGTTCTCACTATAAATAAATAGTGTCGTATTTCTCCCTTCGTATTGTGTGATTTTACAGGGAACCAACATATTGACGGAGTGCCTCTCGAATTTCAATAGTTATAAATTCAATTTGGATAGTCACAACTATAGAGTTCTTGTAGGGGTGTCACAAACTAGGGCTCTCGTTTCAAATTTCATCAAAATACGAGAATAGCAAAACGGGTTAGTTCGTCCATCTCCATTCTGATCGCCATATTGTTTAGCAGTCTCTATAAAAGAAATAATTTTCAATCACACAAGGAGGGAATGTGGTATTTCATCAAAAAATATAGCAGAAAATTTCTCTGGATACAGTAATGCCAATTGTTCGATAAATTCGAAACTTTATTGATACTTCCAGTTTGTGGAATGGGGATCTTGACAATTTTTCGGAACCGCTTTTATTTCAAATATTGACGCTAGTTTATCATGAAAATCTCTATTTTATTTGGAAATGTAACTGAATTAGATGAAAAGCTTTTATAAAATATAGAAATTCAAATATTCCCGCCAAAACATTTCACAGCTCTCAAAGATTCCGAGTGACGTCATCAACCTCTAAACATGGTCCGCTATTCATGAGGTGTGTGTTGAGTTAATTAGTTTTCTTCATACGAAAGTGAATACAAACAATCAAAAGAACGCGAAAAGGTTGACAAAAGCTGTGCTGTGCCCATGTGTGAGAGTACAACGATTACTACACCGAAAAAATTCATGCTCCAAAACATAAGGAAATCTGGACAAAGTGGTTAAGACTTGCTGAAAGAGATGAAACAGCATTAGCAACAAGAACATGGTCAGCATGTCCAATTAAAAAAAATTATGGTGTCATCGCCATAAGATTCTCTTCAGGATCTGAAACAACCAACCAAATAAACTATTACAAATTCTTTTTTGTTTCAGTGTTCTGTCAGCATCTGAAGAAGTCGTTTGTAGCGACATGCTATGTTGTCAATAAAGTGTAAATCAAAAGTTCAAGTGTTTGAATTTTAGGTTATATTCTATTACAAATTCATCATTATTTTCTGCATATTACCTAACTTAGTATACAGTGATTTAAAAGAAGTTCTACATATATAACTATAACGTTATATATGTATAACATTATTATTACTTCACTGTTATTCAAGTATTAGTTGATAGTTATGAAGTATTGAACGTAAAACTGTACTTACAAAGATGTTTTGACGTTATTAAATCCGAAGCACAAAAGTAGTCATTTGTTGCAAAAAAGGTTACTACCATCAAAGAATCTTTGACAAGTTGGAATTGTTTGCTTTGATGAATCCAGTCTCCATTGTGGTGTTAATATAGAGTAATTCACAGTTATTTCGTCGATATGAACACAAAACAAGAAATGGAGGCGTAAACAAACAGCAGTTTGCAGGTTGATGATGTCATATGCTCTGATTGGCATTTGCAGTCACGTGACAATAGTCGATATATACAGATTTTAAAAATTAATTTCATTAATTAATTTCATAGCTATGTGCTATGACATAGCTTGCGGAAAGATTTGGGCAGAGGTACACTAACTTGTTATCTTCATTTACAACCCAGAAATAATATCAGCAACTGACAAGAGCAAGAAGTTTTTACGTCTGAGCTACGATCTTGCCAAAAAAAGCATGCTTATCGCCAGTAAAATGAGTATAACGATCAACTTTGAAGTTAGAATGAAAAAAAAGTTCTCAATTGTAAGAAGAAATAGATAATTTGCCATCGAATTGGAATCACTCAAATTTTTAGCAGTGCAACTGTCTACTCACCGGGTCGTCTCATGGAACACCCTGTACAAACCCCACGCGTAATACCCGTTAATATTTCAGCGGTTCGTGGTAATAATAAATTAGGTCTCATCCTCCCCCTACGGATCGGACGAAAAGAATTAGGGGAATTATATATAGCAGAGAAGGCTCACACAGTCTTCCGTGCCCTTCGAGTATTGTTATGACCCACGAGAACGAACTTAATCTTAGCTAATGGCTTCTCTGAGGCACCGCGATCCGTCTTATTAAGCTACCCGTCAAAGATCAAAATTTCCTATGATTTACGGCTAGATCGTGATATCGTATTAGTCGAAGTGATTGTTGAGTGTGAGCGAGCCTTAATTAATCAAAAAAGCGAACTCTTTTTGAGTACAACATTTTTCACTTAAAAATGGTAGATTTATAAAAGAAATTTCTAGAATTCCGTCCTCTTATGTCTTAGTCCAATCGTATCTACTGGCAGCACCTTTCCCTGTTTCTGCATTGAAGCTGCCATGTAAAACTTTCATGCAACTTGATGACGAACAAGCAAAAATTCGGAGAGCCAACCAAATTCTATATTTTCACTGTAATCTCAATCCCAAGGGATCCGTTCATAATTTTGAGATGAAAGTCACTCTTGTGCTATTCCAGACTATAATTCAACTTATATTAAATTTCGTACATCATACGTCATGCGTTCATGACGAGATTGAGTGACAAACATCCATCGCATCGTCTCAACTTTCGTATTTATACTATTAGTAGGATAAGGTGGTATTATAGTTAATTCCTAACAATTACAAGGTATACGAGATTTGTTCAAAAGAATAGATGAATTTTGAATTTTTTCATGAAGGGTTTATTTATTCATCAATATTCATTTTGTCCCCTTCAAAGTAATCCGCCTCAGATATAATGCACTCATGCCAGACCTCTTCCGATCCTCGAAGAACTTCTGGAATGTATTTTTCGGTATGGAAATCACCTCGTTCTTCGATTTCGACTTTATCTCATCAAATGCGACAAAACGCTTTCCTCTCAATGGTCTCTTCAGTTTTAGAAATATAAAAAAGTCGCAGGGAGCCAAATCTGGTGGATGCGGTGGTTGAGATATGATTACGGTGTTGTTTTTGGCCAGAAAATCACGAACAAGCATTGATGTGTGCGCTGGTGCATTATCGTGATGCTGAATCCATGATTTGTTCTTCCGCAATTCGGATCGTTTGAGCCATATTGCTTCACGCAAACGTTGTATAACTTCTTCTTGTATTCTCTATTAATAGTACGTCCGGCTGTCAAGAACACATGGTGCAGCACGAATTTGTAATCGAAGAACACAATGAGCAAAACTCTCACATTTGATCGAACTTGGCGTGCCCTTTTAGGTCTTGGCTCTTCTGGCCGCTTCCATTGGTATGCTTGGGCCTTGTTTTCCTCGTCATAACCATGTACCCACGTTTCGTCACCTTCTTGAGCAAATCTGGATCGTCGTTAACGTCATTGAACAACTCCTGGGCGATACTAATGCGACGTTGCCTTTGCTCAAAATCTAGCAATTTCGGAAAAACTTCGCTGCCATACGTTTCATACGAGAAAATTACATGGCATGAACCGATTGATATGCCAACATCTTCTGCAACTTCCCTAATAGTGGTACGACGATTTTTCAAAACTATTTTCTTCATTTTTTCGATGTTTTCTCCGCTGGTTGACGTGATTGCAACTCCAAGAACCTCATCGTCATGAACATCTCCTCGGTCTTCTGTCAAGCGCTCGTACCACTTAAAAACACTTTTTTAAGACAAAGTAGACTTTTGAGTTATTAGGAGCACTTTATTTCTTTTTTAACGCAACATTTAATCAAAGAACAACAAAATGTGTTCAACTTTTCAGTTGCCAAAATGAAACTACTTATCCAGAATGACCGAGTATTTCATTATATGAGAATTGTATGTGTACCACTATACCGAAAAAAAAATTTCGATAATCGAATGTGCTGAGTCTGCGAAATTTCAAAATTCCCTTTTCTTTTGAACAGACGTTTTATAGTTACTCTATTAGTATTCACTCATTACACATGTTTATTTTGAGATTTCAACTTAAAATCCACACAAACTATAAAATCCTACTAGTTTTTTGCAAGCAAGATGTGTCTCTAAAACGCATACCAATTCAATTTGTGTCCATCACTCAGAAATTGATAAATTTAAGAGTTTCGAACTTAATGATAAGAATTATATTATTTCGCTTAGTGTTTTTTCTATTTTGAAAATCGTTTAACTTGTAATCTTTTTACATTCAACAACATTAACTCTCATATTTATCTGCTTTCCACAAACGGCTGAATCCAATCGACCCAAAACTCTTCTCAAAGATTCGTGTTATTATTATTCTTATTTACTTCCGAAAAATTTTATGATATGAGTCTTGCGAAACAATAAAATTTTAATTCTTGATAAATTTAAGTAGTGTTTTGATCATTTGGCTCTATGAATAATTCCGGATTTATTGCTCAATTTATATGGGAAAATTTGAGAAAATAGAACAACACTTTTTGTAAAAGTGTATGATGGGAATAATAAAATCTACTCCGAAAAAATGTATGATATTGCTGATAAGGGTTGGTGAGTCAGCCTGCGTTTTATCTCAATCCCAAATTGCGCATAATTACATTCGCTCGTAAAAGTTTTGTTGGGACGAAGGAAACAATCGCTGGAGCTGCACGGCACATCGCATGACTTTCGAATACGCGCCCTCTATATTTGGAGAACAGTTACCAAACTCACCGGTGTACTTTTTCATCGTCAATATTTTAATAGTTTCCCTTGTTTACGACACCATCAGGTCTGTATTCGAGATTATTTTAAATGAGCTTCGAGAAGACACGACACTTCAAGAAACTGTTAGATTTTAGACAACAAATCTGAATGAACTGTGCTGAACTCCTCAATTTATCACAGTATGATTATGCTAATACCGCATATTTTCCGTATTAACTGTAAAACTCGTTAGCGAATTAAACTTTTACAAAATACTCGCATACGTTTTGCTTCATTATGAGACGTTTTGATCATATAATTCAAATATATAATTCCAATGAAATTCTAAAAATGGAAATGTTCAGGTTTCTGTCACAATTTTATGTCTTTATATATAAAATTTCATCAACATCTTGCCCCTAATATCTGGCCGACAAAAATTCTTAGAAATTAATTACATTCGGGACGAAATGCTGATAAATGTAGCGAATTTTAAAACACAAATGAAAAAGTTATTCTTACATAAACAGAAAAGAAAGGGAAAGCAAAACATTCTTAGGAATAATTAACTTCGAGGTTAATAGTAAGACTGTCAAAAGCCAATATCAACCACCTTTCGAAATGATTTTCCTTTGCTTATGTACTTCTACTTGTTTCTTAAATTTTAAGGAAACCCTTGTTACGAGTTGACATTCAATAAAGTTGTTTTATTTTCATTACGTCAGGTTTATTGAATATTCTCCGATATCTGGATGATAAATTATTTATAATGAACTGAAATTTTTTTTATCAAATTCATCATTTGTTCAATTTTTCAAACGTTTCTCGATGTGAATCCGTTTCAAAATCAAAATAGTAAATATAACACCTTTTTCTACAATTGCGCACTTCATTAAACATTTTTGACGTACTTTTACCATAGTTAACAATGGCTTCTTCAGACTGAAAATGTAATTATGGCGAATCTCACAATTGTTAGAGAAAAATGTATTAATCTAGGAATCGGTGATTTCGTTACCATTTCAAGTTTGTCGTTGTTTTTTATTTTATATGAATTGTCATATCGACTTTTCTTAAATTTTCACGAAATTTGATTCAGTCAGAAACTCAACTCATTTTGATAAAAAAGCGATTCCATTATGTTCCTTGAGGATAGGTTTTTACTCTTTCCTTTCTCAGAAGGTCTTCTGTTCTTAATGCAATTAGAAAAATAAAACATTAATCAAGCTAAATCAAATCTTCACAGTATTTCATTTATTGAACAGAAATATTGAAATTAAGTACTCACTAATAAGCCTTATGGAATATTGAAACTGATTAATGTGTCGTAAATCAAGAAAACTCAGTTGAATTCCACGAAAATTGATTATGACACTCGACTTATGTTTCGGGCTATTAACGCATTCTCAGAGTTGAGTACAACTTTATTTAGCTGAGTTCTTTTGATGAATGAGATTGAATTCTCGCTTAACTCTTGGTGAAACATAATTAAATATTAAATTAAATTAAAGACTTGGCTTAATGTTTCACGATTATTTTTAACAATATCAAATAGTCAACATGTTTCGAGCGTGAGCTCATGCTTTATTGAACGTTTGTAGCACTTATCTGGGTTATTTTAATTAATTTTGGGAAATTTATGTAATTTTTTGAATTATTCCATAAAATCCATTAAACAGAAAAATTATGAATACATACCTGACACTCCATTATCTTCCACTATAGAAATATAAGTACTGTATATAATATCGACTTTTTGGAATTACGACTTCTAATTTTGAATAATGATTCAAATTGCTCCATACCTTTCCAATTTGGAGCCATTTTTCAGAATGCCTTATTCATGACTCTATTTATAGCGTCATAATAACTGCGGTGCAAGTTTATTTTGGGATACATTCGAGTTTTCGATATAATGATGATATATGATCTAATTTCTGGAAATTATGCATTCGTTATATTGAAATGAGATACGACAAATCATTTATAATATGGGTTACCTGGATGGATATCGATTTCAATCAATTTTACGTTTTCAAATCATTGATATAAGTGAATGCGGCAACCAACTATAATGCACAAATAAACTATAATGAACAAATGTGTTTGTTTTCGATGAAGGAGTTTTTTTCGTCTAAGGCATTCTCCATTTTTTTGTGAATGATATTCGTATTGCTTGAAGGGGAGCACATAAGGGATGACGTTGGTTTAATCGTAACGCTCTCTGTATGAATGTTGATAAGACAAAGTGCATGATTTTCAGCTTAAACTATAGTGATGTAACTGATCACACCAAGTGATTTTAATTTAAATTTACCAATACACTGTCTTGAAGGAGAAAAATGCTGTGTAAAAGATAATAGTTGTTTACTTGTAGGAAATTTGATCCGATTGTTTGACCCCGTTTATTTAATTCTTGAATGTAGAACATTACTATACCAACACATAAACACACACACAATGCATTCACATTGAAACACATATACACACATACAAGTATATGCGCGAATATACATGCATGTAAGTCATATACGTGAATACACATTGTATTGTTCTTGCAGAGATTATATAGATTCCTATATTTAACATGAAATTGAGGTAGTAGACTCGATACAGTGAAATACCTTTTCGAATTGAACGGTTAGTTTCAAAAATGTTTTTGGAGGCGCCGGGCATCGATCCCGGTACCTCTCGCATGCTAAGCGAGCGCTCTACCATCTGAGCTACGCCCCCTGTGTTCCAAAGTATTATTATAGAGCGTATTGTCAAAAAAATTACAGGGAATTGCGCATACCAACCTAACCAGGTTTTAAGGTTTTCATCTACTTATACCAGAGACTCTAGATTTGTGGGTGGTAGTATTCACCATTATGATACAAGATATGTATATATCTGGTAAATTTGCACCATATCTGTTAAATTTGCTATTAGGTTTCTAAGGCCTTAATAACAACGTGTAAGACGTGTAATAACAAAGTTTAGTGCGTTTAATTATTGTAAATTTGATGCAGTGCTGTGACTCTTAAATTAATATGATACGTCACTTATTTGTGTTGAAGACAATGAAATATTAATATTAAGAGTTAACTTTTTTTAGTTTTTGACGAGTTCGACTTTTCTCTCCAGAAAGATTTAACACAAAGTTAGCAGTAGTGTGTAGTCCACATCTGTTTTTTATCACTCCGCAAAATGTATTATTTTCACTTGTTTGTCTATTTCTAGCTCTCGACCGCACGTGGAGGGCCTTTTTGCCCTTCAGTAATTCGAAACACTCCAATTCTTAACAGTATCTATCAATAAATTCCGAATACTATTAGTGGATATTCTGATAGAAAATGTGATCAATGGTTTTACAGTGTTCTCATATAGACTTTTCCCATTATACGATCTCACTTGTTTTCCTTCTGTTGATTCACCACATGGCAATATAGCGGAAAAACTGCTATTATATCTTTTCGAAATTGGAACAATGAAAATATGATTTCTTGATCAAACAAGTAGGAAAACTCCTCCTTCAATCATCTCCTTGATAGGAAAAATGGGAATTTCTGTTGAAAAAAAAAATCGAAAGGAAAATTGTTCATGGAATATCGCGTTCTTATTTCACTATATGAACTGAATTAAAATAATAAATTACCATATTAATTTTAATTAAACAATGCGCTTGATGTTTCGCAATTAAATTTAACAATATCAAAAAGTCAACATGTTTCGAGCGTGAGATCATCTTCAAGATTCTTATAATAAGGAACGAACAACAAATTTAAATCTATAAAATGGTGGTGAGTAGGGGGGATATATGAAAATCTACCTGTTCATTTACGATTTCTTCTTTTCCCTTTCAAGAGCCACTTATTTATTTAGCTTCTAACGGTCAAAATATTTCCTTTATTTCTTGCGTGCAAGCATTGGTTATCTCTGAGTCTGTAAAATGGTTGGAGTTAAATATAAGTTTTATAGACTTAGAAAAAACCTAATGCTTGCACGCAGGTAACGAAGGGAAACAGTTAGACCATTTAGTAGCTATAAAAATAAGTAGCTCTTGGGAAAAAAAAGAAGATATCTTAAATAATTTGGTTTAAGATGAATATGAGCTCACGCTAAACATGTTTACTATTTGATCTTGTTAAATATAATCGTGAAACATTAAGCCAAATGTTTAATTAATTTAATATCTAATTATGTTTCACCAAGAGTTGAGCGAGAATTTCAGTCATAAATTGACAGTTTTCATGCTAGTTTCGCGAAGTTTTACAAAAGATGTAAAAATAGAACACTTTGGTTTGCTGGTTTGGACACCCTGCTGATACAACAAATTGATATTCTCGGCTTCAAAGACTTCCCTCTACATCATCCACGTCCGAGTTTAATTGTCCAGACGTATTTTTTGCGAATTCAGACGAGGTCCTAAGGCGCGCGCCGTGCTGGCACGTTTTCGCATGTTCCACAGAACTGCATCATTATTCATGATTTATTAATGGATTTCTGAATCCAACAACTATATCGCAACGGTAGCCGCTTTTTGCTCGACATATTTGCTGCGGTTAATGCTTCTTTTTACGCATAGCCTACCGCTTAATGCGCATAATATTCATGAATTAGAATATCTTCCCCGTCAGTGAGTTCGCGAATAATGAGCGGCCAAGAAGGAACAATGGTATCGTTGAATGCAAATCTCGTTCTTCAGTTCTGTATGCTTACTCGTACACTTGTCGGATTAAAAAATAACGACCACTTGTGCTCCGCGAAGAAATGGAGGAGATGGACCTCATTAACATTTCAGGAGAAACGGCCGTTTAAATCGTCGTGTCGTTTGGAGCGAATTTTCACTTTATTTCGCTGCCAGTGACTAATGTAGATCAACGGTCAGATGATTAAAATTGTGTCATGTTTTTGTTGAAATATTTTTGTATAGTTTCTTACGTTTTCTATCTATCTGTAATGTTGTCTCTTTCGCAAGGTAAAGAGACCGAATTGACTGTGATTATAGCGTCGGTGGTCAGGTTCTTTCTCGTTTTGATAAGGTGAGAGATCTTGGTGTACTCTTCGACCAGAAGCCTTCCTTTGTCCCACACATCACCCAACTTATTTCATCTGCTGCGAAAATATATGGATTCGTTATACGTAATGGCAAATATTTTGATAATTCCTCAACATTCATAGGGCTATTTAATACCCTAATCACTAGCAAGTTTCCGGGGCTTCTAAGGAGCCCGAGAATTTTACTTGGGTCCTTAGAAACGTTCATCTAACTTGGACTTACACATATTCCTTATTGAATATCAGTGTTACATATTACCTCTGAATCCATGTGAACTTAACTAATACAAAACGTTATTTGTGAAATAAAAATGATCACAACTCGACTAGTAATGAAATTGGTTTGAATTTAGTCTTAGTCTTTTCGAAGCAGTACTTTGGGCGTCTAGTGTTTCCATCTGACATCTTCTCCGTAGTCTTCTAGAGTATCTACCGAAGAGTTCAGGTTGGAAGCTGGTAGACCTGCGAAAATTCAATAATTAAAAATAAAATAAAAATATATAATAAAATAAAATTTAATAACCTGCGAATATTCTGTAAAAATAATTACAGAGAATTGCGCAGTTTTTTATTTTTTTTTTGTTTACCATACGCTTACAAAAGCGGAGGCTCTAGATGTGTGTAAGGTAGTATTCACCACTATGATACAAGATGTGAATTTGCTATTGAATGAATTTCACCAGATTCAGCAGGTCCCACAATGGTCCAATTTACTGATGTTGGAAATTTTTCAATACTTTAGCCTATCTATCAGTTCAGATCACTATTGAAGATTCTGATAGAAAATGTTATTTATAGTTTCACAGTTTTCAGTTTATAGTTATATTTTTTATGGACTTTTTCCAGTATAATATAGGATTTGTTTCAGTCCTGTTGATTTGAGAACTATTTATTCATATACATTTTAAATAATTGTATTTTATGTTGAGACTTGAATGAAAACAATAATTCATGTTGTATTGTACCAATAAATTCTCTCTGGGATCATTGAATTTTAATAAGGTCCAGAATTATCTTCCACATGCCTCTTCATCTTCGAGTTTACCACTTTTTCTGCAAATGTTCTCATGCCTCCAATTATCTTTGGTAGATAATTGTTAAAGGCACCCTTTTCTGCTTTTAAGGCGTTGGGATTCTTCTTGGCTGATATCGTTCACATAGCGCCCGGCAGATGTCGCCATTGCATATCTCGATCTTCGTTTGAATTTCAAACTCAAACTCAAAACGTTTATTCATCTTTTTGGTAATTACATTTCATGTGTTTATTATAATATTTTACATTGTGGAAAGTTATAAGGTCTCGCAACCTTCTTCAACCCTAGGTATTTATACATAATATAGAAAAAAGAAAACAAATAAATATTCGTGTTGGTACAATTGTTTTACTTCTGTAGCCGACTTATTTATTACGTGCCATTTGGTGAAATGTCCGATTTTCAATTCGTCGGACATTTAATGGTAAAGGAAACCACAGAAAACTTTACCCACGTAAGATGTTAAATAATAAATGGATAATGTATCTGACAATAATGATATACATATGGTTATATATGTTGATGTAAATGATAATATATGATAATTATGTTGGAAATGAATATGATGACATGAATTATTAAAGTATCAGATGTTATGAACGATAAAAGGTAAAAAATAAATTAAATTGTAGTCTATATTTCACGCTTATCCAATCACGCACATTAGACTTTTACGTTTAAATTTACTTACTTACTCAGTAATATATCTCAGAAAGACGAGTCCCAAATGTAGAATGAAATCGAAAACGCCATCTACTGTATAGTCAAGGTATCACACAGTTAAAAACTACAGGAAGCATAGGTACGTTCACAAACAACTTATGTTTCTAATGTCTCCTTCGAGTATTATCTAAAAACTTAATAAAAGTTTTCTCTTCGCCGATCTCTTTCTTCCGATCAGCAGACAGCTCCGATCGCCAGAGAAACACAGCAACTTGCGATTCCGTTCATTCCAGGTGATGAAATCGCTGAAAGGATCAGCATTCGACCTTAAATGATTCCGGCACAGTCTCCGACAACTTTTTATCGGCCATATAAAGATACAAATTGGATAAGCCCAAGCAAAGCCCGAACTATCTATCGGACCGTGCATCCAGATTTCCTACGCCTCGAATGTTTTCAATGCGCCGGCAAGTTTGATGTCGGGGCGGACGACGGCATTGAGGCTCGCGTTCCACCCTATTTCGTCGGCTTTTCTCAGCGCGACGACGGACCGAGTATTTATTTAAACAGGAATAGCGGAAGCTAAAAGTTTCGGACTTTGGGCCAAACGTTATGTCGTCAAACGTCGCCGATATAAAGTTTTGTAAATGGGTTAGTCCGCGAACTCGCTGATGTTGGAATAGTTCTGTTTTTCGGGTTTTTGAGTTTTACGATTAGGACATCCGGTGTAGACTTTGAGAGAGCGATGTTGCGAGGAAATACGGAGTTATTTTCATTGAAAGTCGACGAAGCGGGGGCTATCAATTCGGAATTCGATAAAAGTTTATCTAATACTGCCGCATTGGAAAAGGAGTAGAAAAACTTGTGAAGGTAATTCATTGTGTCGATGATTTGCAGTTCTGTTTGCGATACTTATTTACCCAAAATAATGAATGAAAATGTATAAATTCCATTCATTTTGATGAAGTAAAGACATTTTTTCGAGGGACTTTTTTTCCTCAAAAGAGGGAAGTATTTCCTCAAGAACTGATTTTAAATTCGAAATTGGAGTAAATTGAAAAATGATGTTTTCTGTGGTCCTGAAGGTACAGAGGACACTTGATGTGATGTACAGAAAATTTCAGTTTCAATTTTTGACCCCATATTGAAAAATCTACAAATCTTCACTTACTAGCTCAATGTTCCACAAATATATTGAATGATACAATAAAATTACAACGTTGAGCCGACATGTTTCGAGCGGTCAGCTCATTATCAAGATTAACAACAAAAACAGAACATAGCTTATTTATATCTATAAGATAGAGTCTCCCTTCTCACTCTATCTTATAGATATAAATTCGCTATGTATTTGTAGTTACTCTTGATAATGAGCTAACCACTCAAAACATCTCGGTTCAAAGTTGTGATATTATTTATTGTATTATTCAGTATATTTGTGAAATTTTTTTTTTAATTCAGTGAACCTACAGTTTAACGCCGGTTCCATTGGGTTTGTAATTAGTGTACATTACGCAACATATATCACTATTTAAACTTCTCAAATCATAGACAGACACCAACACCCATGCCTTCAACTTCGTGAAACTATAGTGTTGATTGGCTAAAAAAACAGCCTTTGTAGGATTTTTTGCTGCAATAATCCGATATTTTATGCATCCAAGCGAAATAATGCATACACGTGCAGACTTCCTTTCCGTGAAACGAAAAATTACCATTTTCCTTTAACCTTATGCACCCAACGTACCCGCCTTTACTGCAATAGAGTTATCAGAAAACTGGAAACGAAACAACTTCTATTATTGTTTTTCAAAAGTATTATCAAGGGTACTATTGCTAGGTAGAAACTAGTAATTTGAGGACATTTGCTATGCTATCACGTACAGGTGGCGCATAAAATATGGCGTGTGGCATGAAACGTACAAAGATAGCGATGTGAGGTTGGCTTTTTCACATACCATTCTTGCATGTGTTGACCTGAACACGAAATACAACCATAATGTAATTGCTGTAGTATTAGACGGACTTATCGGCTCTTTTAATTATATGATTATTTCATTACAGTCACCCCATTCGAATAGAGAGTTATCGACAGATGTTTATGAGCAAAACATAACCTATTTTTGCGATTTTATATGACTGTGTCGACTGTCAAACGTAATTTGTAAGTTAAATGAAAATTAAGTCATTGGACCTATTACTTCACTTATTGTTTCGTGTATCTTTGGAACGTTATTGACTGTTCGATGGTTTTCAATTAATCCAAATTGATCTACGTTTTCGATTCATCCTTTTTATATTAAAAGCGAAAAACGACGAATGTAGGAACACTCTTCATGAATCACATTTTTTTAACCACTCAAACTTCAATGGAATTTGTGGAATTTGAAGTCGTCTTTTGAAAGTCCTTCACTACCATCTATAGATAAACAGATATTTATTGATACAATTCAAATTGTTACACTTTTAACATATATAAATGTATGAATGTGTTACAATCAGAATAAACAGAAAAATTGCAACAATAAATTAAAATTAACACACTTTTTTAAGTTTCACTAAATCTAATTCAGTGAAATTAGAATAATATTTAGTGAAACTTAGCCAAGTGTGTTAATTTTAATAAATTGTTTTTAACATACTGTTTCACCAAGAGATAATCGAAAGCTCTGTCTCATTCAGAAGAGTAGAAGATAAAATGAAACAGGTAATTAAATAACAGATTATAACAATTAACAGATTCTTCTAATACAGAATCTGGTGAAAATTCATCAGTTGTAGCGCTGTCGTAATAAAAACTTTCAATATTTCTCTCAACTTTGTCTTGATGAGCGTTGCTCTAGTGAAGAGGTAACTTGTTATAAAATTTAAAACTATAGAAATTTCAATTCTTCTGTGATTTGCCCAGTCTGCAGTAGCCTGAACGTAGATGTTGTTCATTTGTCGTGCAATATACTTATGTGAAAATATGCCTTTGACCTACCATTGTTATTTTTCAATTTATGACTATGAATTAGGCATCCATAAATATGAAGAAAAGGTGAAGTCTGAACTTCTGATTGTAAAAATGCGTATCTGCAGCAAGACCTATAGTCTAGATTTTCTAGGCTATAAATACCACATTTACAGATAAACTGAAGGTCATACTGATAGTAAAAGATCGCGTGCGTGTTTTTTTCAATTGGTACTTAAAGACGATTTAGGATAATTGAAAGGCAATTTAATCGCCCCTTTACAATCCATCATTGGTATAAATTTGTAACAGGACCACGTATGTGCCTTACAGATATTGTGCAACTTTTTTTCATATAGAAAAACAAGTAATATTGGGTTTTTATTCGCGCCTGTTGCCGAAAAACTCCCAGAGTTTTTATATGTATGTATTTTTCGACATGTAGCATTCAAAAACCACACGAGTGAATTCAAATTCAGTTTCCACCTGTATTTCCACATATATTGCTAGACACATAACCTAAGATAAAGGTTTCATCGCAAAATGTAGAAAAATAAATAGTGTTGAAAATAAAAGAATTTTTTTTATCTGATCCAAAATACACACTGAGGTATATATTTTGTTCAATGACAATCCACACAATTGTTATGAAACTCTCTTGAATAAAATACAAAGTAATTCCATATAGTTTTACTAAGCTGAGGTTGAATATTTCACCTACAAGTTATTTTTTCCGCGCGATAACTGATTCGAATGCAAGCATCATTTAGTTTATGGGTCCTTGTCCTACTACTATATGTGCTCTTCATACAAAAATTGCCAAACTTCCGCTACCACAGAATAATAGCGTGACGCTAATTGCGTGATGTAACCGATAGATTCAATTTTATTCCGGTTTAATGATGTTTTCACTTCAAAACAGAATCTGAGATACGGAAAGATGTCATGTGTCCGACCCATATTGTAGAGTGATTAGTTTTCGAAGAATTATCGAAGTTTCTGTCGAAAAATCATTCCCTCTGAAATACAAGTTTGTCTTATCGAAGGGCGGTAAGTTTCCAGATATCATAACCTGCCATCGCAACGTGACTACAGGCGGTTCCGGAAAGTGACCAGGCGACATGCAAACCCGGCCATTTCGATGCGATACGATGAAAAAACTTAACACACACAAAGAACCGAGTAATACACATATAAACAGCAGTTTAGGGCCCGCACGCGATACCGTTAATGGGCCTTACGCCCCCGCCGAGATGTGTATTTGTGTGCGCCTTTTGTACTGACTTCGAGTCGCTTTTTTCTCGGTTCGAACGTCGAAAGAATCTCACCTTGAGCTTTTACCCACGTCGCAGGGCTTAATTATAACAGAGTTAGTTGAAGTTCGCGTGTCAACAGTGGATATTTCTATTTGTTGGAGATTACTGAATGAAACTTGGGGATTTCTCACATATTCGTTATGTGTTTGGAGTTAGTCAATGGTAGTTAGTTGTGAAGTTAAACAGAGCAGTAATCGTTGACAAATAGTAACATAAATTTTCACTGAAGAAATAAAATGATGTTCACCCTCTCTAGATTTAGAAAAAGACAAATAAGTATTCAACAATCAGAATATATGAATATCTATATAATTTTCAAAACATTTTCAACAATAACAGGCCCTTTCGATCGAAAAAAACCTTTATTTTATATATTTTAATTTAATGAATTTTAATCATTTATAAAGCTTCAAGTAAGATTTTGTCAATAAATACAAATACAAGTACAAAAACACACATGAAACTAACAGAACTTAAGATGGAAAAATTTATATCTATTTATTTTTTCGCTTCAAATTGTTGCTTGTTATGGTTCAAATAACAATTCTGATCCTAAAAATGTGGCTAAAATAGTTTTTCAAAAGATTTTATATCAGACGAGTAAGAAGATGATATATCACTTCCAAAGCGAACGCTCAACTCTAGCATTGCCCTCTGATATATATTAAAAGAAACTAGATAGCGAAGTTTTTGAGAAATCGATTGAATATTTTATGATTGTTGATTTAAGAGGCAGATACGTGTTGAAATTTCATGTCTTATTGTTAAATTGAACACATTTTTAAGAATTACAAAAATATTCTATATATTGTCTACTACAATATTGTTTCGGATCTTTCGGATTTTTTTCAGAACCAGCTGCTAGAACAAAAGCTGCAGTAACAAAAAAATTTCTGCATCCGCAAACATTATCAATTACAAACATAATTACAAAAACAATTACGAGATCCTACACTTAGAAGACAAAGGACTGAAACTCAGCCTCCTAGAAGATCTCGAAGTTAATAGATATAAGAAAACCGGTTCAGCTTTTATATTATAAATATTATAAAGTATAAGGCCTGAGCCACGGCCTTCAATGCAGGCCATGAAATGAACATCTGTCAAAAGTAGATAGTGGTCCAACAATCCCGCCATTAGTTGAGCTGGTATACTAATGCAAATAGGTCGCTTCCCAAAACTTTCGCAGTTTGAAGTTGAATAATTTGAGCTTTTGGTATAAATTCTATATTTTTCAATTGTGTACAGTGTAATACAGGTGTTGTATGTTGATGATGTGTTGAAATCTCAACATCATTATCGTATTTTATATTATTATCAGCATTATATATTTTAGTTGGTAACCACCTAAAATATTAGGTGGTAAAATTCAAATCCATAGAATATTTCTGAAATTCCTAGAAATTTGTTCAACTTATCAATAAATATTCGGTGATCTCTTGGTGAAATGGTGAAACATCAGGTTTTGTTTTGAAACAGAAAAAACACCTGGAAACGATCGTAATCAACAACATAATACAGACTGTGATAATCAATTTGTCATTCACGGAAAACTATTAATTTTTGGCATCAGTCATTGATACGAGTTTCGAGCTTGTTATCCCTCATCAGAAGGACGTAACCAAGCCTAAAGTTTATCAACTTGAGGGTTAAAAAACTAAATAAAACTCCTCCAAAGTTAGTCAACACTGTTAGGCTTCTGCATGAAGTCTGCGAGTTGGGAGATTTGAGAAATTGCTGTCTTTGTAGCGTCTATTTTTCTTCCACGAAATTTTCTAAACCAAAATTTGAATAATGGTCATTTCAAAAAAGGGATTATATAGATACAACTTCTACATAAATAAAGTAGAAATTGTCAGAATAGCCTGCAATTAGAAGCCGATGTTTTCACGTGTTTCAAGCTTGTTGGCTCTCATCAGAACGGCGTATATATATATTTATTTATTCGTATATATGTGTATATAAATGAAAACGTATCAGAAGAAGAAGAAATACATCAAATCTGTGCTTCATAAGTTGTAACATATTTGAAATTAATGTTGAAATGTGATATCACGTCGCTACACCCTGCAAACATACAAAGTTATGTTCCGAATTTCGAGCTTCTTAAGGGAAATAACTGTAAAATTATCTGTCTTATTTGTCAGTCCATTAAGCGTTCGTACATAAAATCCATTCCAGACTTCTGCCCATGAGAAAGAATTCTCATCAAATGTTTTATAGTTTTCCAACTCAATTTTATTATCCCCCGTTGAATCGTACAATGAGCTGAATCCCGGAACGCTACTGATATTTCTAGTCGGGTTTGTTCCAGAAAAATACAGTTAATGCCAGGCGAAGCATAAAAACTATAAAATATCCGAATAGAAGTAATCCCGTCTAATATATTAAGTAGTCCGTATAAATTTTTCTTTATGGATGTAGAGAATGAATTGGAACTATTCGAGTGATTCGAAGAGTTAAGAGTTCCTTCTTGGCAGAGCCAGAGAAAAAACAATAGAACTTCTCATATATGCCAAGATGAAGGAGAACATCCGGGCCATTGGTTTTTACTTCGATTCATGGGGTCGTAGTAGAAAGAAATATGTCCCGATTTAAAGGTGTTGCCACAGGAACGATTTAACTTCGGATAGATCTGCTACAACAAGAAAGTTCATACATGCTTGCACGTTGAGATTAGAATGCAATTAATGCATTTTTCTAACTGGAAAACAGATGATTCAATTGATTCAAATCGTGGAAATACTCGTATGTTCGCGAATTTGAAATTAATATCAATTATCATAGAAAATCATGGAAACCAAAATAAACATATTTGAAAATCACAATTTTTAACATTTTCTTCTGTTTGTCTTGGAATTGACATTTTAATGCAATATTCTTGTTTATATTTTGCTAACAATTCCCAAAATGAATGAATGTAAACATTTGCAATCGAACAGATTAAAAAACAAAGTATTCTTGGTCAACGATCAACAATTTTTCCTTAATCACCAACATTTTGAGCACCAATCTAGGAGTTATGTTCAAATCAACTTACATTCTCTTGATTTTCCGCGTTTCTTATATTTGTAATGTGAAATTAATTCTGTAAGTAGCCTCAATAATAAATATATAAGACGTTTTTTCATAAGGAGAATGATGAACAAATTATAGTAGCTTAAATTGAGTTCATTCCGATACAAATCTTCATATAGAACAGATTATCTTTTAATCATTTGTCACTTTTTTATCATTAATGAATTCACGAAAATGTATAACAAGGAAATTATCGTTTCATTGTCTGATAAAAATCTTACCAATTTGTGCGCGTCAATTGTTTATATATCTATGGTGTTATCATTGAATGAAACTTCATTGAAATTTGGGACGAACATTTGAGAATTTATGTAAGATATTTCATCACGCACATCGACTTGCAATTCTGTTGAGAACACAATTAATTTTGAGACTTCTCACCCTTTCTTTTTTATGTTTCTAAAACCTTCTATTCTATATTTCGAATCATATATAAGCCTGCATTATTCGTTTTGTTTCAATGAAAATTCCGTTTATGTTTTTCATTGTGTAGATGATGAAGATAAGAAGTTTTCTTATAAAAATTGGTTTCATTTTCCTCTGTTGTGTTCTTCAATAGTTGAAAATTTCATATACGTATTATATTTTTCGAAAAATCAAGTAAAATTATTGCGGATTTCACTATCTGTAATTTTTTAACATTTTCAATATCATGAATATCTCTTCTACTAAAGTCCATATAAATATTCACGGTCATCTTTCTTCTACGAAAATTCCACCAATTTTTAGTAACTACAAGACAATATTCAAGAAAAAGTTGATTGTGAAATAAAAAAATTATATTTATTGTGAAACATTAATTACATTTATTCTGTTGATACAGTATTTAAAACTATGGAACTATTTCTTTCTTTTAATGAAAACCCTATTTATTTATGTGGAGTTGCCACACAGCAGAATATATAGTTCAGATAACTCTTTATTGTAGATAACAAGTACACACATAACACAGTTTCGTGGTGCAGTGTGCTCAATTCTAAAGATTGCAAAAAATGAGTTAGGTAGCTATTTTTACGTGATATATATTGCACCTTCAAATCCGGTTGTGTATGGAAGTTTTAAATGCTCTCTAGATTTTCCGGCCAATCCGGATAAGGGAGCCACTTCAACATGCCGTCTTTTGTGAGAGACTTTTTCTTTCCTAACCCTGTACTCCGTTTTGTACGACTTTGAATGTTTATATTCTATCCTTGCGAAAAGTTTTTTGTCGGTGGGTCTTTTTGTATTACAGATTGCTTCCGGAATATCCGACCAGCCATTGTTTACATATTCCCTACAGTTGTTAGCAAAACATTTCAGAAGTTTTCGTTTTTCCCGTCTCGGTTGAGGAACACGCGTTTTCGTAGAATTGTACACGATTTTACTATAAACTTTTAAAAGCAAATGAAATGACTTGTTTCGATGTTTTCTGTACGTGAAAAATATATTGATAGAAAATGGTTATATATTGTCTTCTATTATGAGCCCTTCGTTTGGGACATTTGTCTTATTTTATTGTTCTGTTTAGTGGAATTTCATCTACATAATGTCTTGAGTGGCTCTATTTGATCTTCTTAGATGATTGTAAATTATTTTATACCTATTCAAGTTAGTTCTTCGTGGCGAATCGGTTCTCTTTCTGGTTTTTCCAATGTTCGTTGTAGGTTTCTATTTTTCATTTGGTCATATTTTCATCATTGAGTTTGTTGCTTTATCGAGAAAGGTTCATAAGTTCGATACTTTCGGCAATCAGCCAATGCCCTTTTTCTACTACATAACATCTCTCGCCTTCTCCATAGCATTGGAATCCTGGGTGTGCTCTAACTGGCTTGGCAATCTATTTCCATCTTTTTGTGTCCATCTAGAGCTCTTTCCAATTATCAATGTTCATGAGATCTTTCGCTATGTTACTTCGCTACTGAAGTCGAGGTCTTCATAGAGGTCTTTCCATTAGGTGCTTATTTAAAGGGTGCAGGAGTCGATGTAGTGAAGGTAGAAGCTCAAGGGTTCGCTGAAGTGAACGCAAAGGCTAGGCTGAGAATTGATGGGTCGCTGTAGTGAAGGTAGAGGGTCGCTGTAGTGAAGTGAGAGACTAAGCAGAGACCTGGAGGGGCGCTGTAGTGAATATCAAGGCTAGAGGGCTCCTGCAGCGAAGGAAGAGTCTAAGAAGAGGTCTGAAGGGTCGAATAGTGAATATAAAGGCTGTAGGGATGGCTGCAGTGAAGGTAGAGACTAGACCTAGGCTCGATGTAGTGAATTTTAAAGGTACACTGACACTCAAGGATCTTTAAAGTGAATGAAGAGGGTCTGATATTCTGCTTTCTGATTTGTCTTCACATTGTAGTCTTTTATTTCTTTTATTGTATTGGTGACTCCGAAAAGGTCTTCTAATTCCGTCTCGGTTTTCATCCTCCATGTCTCTGTCGTCTCATCTTGCGCATTACACTACCGCGACTATTTTAAAATCCCGAATATTCGAATTATTTTAATCCCAGATTCTAGGATATTATCCTTAAAATCGTATGTTATAAATAAGGGTATTATCTGACGATCCTCCGATATCCAAGCCGTACGTCCCCTGGTGTAGTGCTCAATTTACTCCTCATTCCTAAATTATTCCCATCCTAATTATCCTTAATGGTTCGACGACGGAACGCAGCTCGACATTGTTTGGTATTGAAAATAGATTAAGATAATGCAATTCGGCCGTTATACCATCCGAATTGTGCCTTGCTTAGCGGTAAGCGTTACGAACGTAGACGTGGCAAATGCTAACAAACGGTCGCAGACGATTGTAGGGCCGTTAAATTTAGCGACCGGGGGCTATTTTCATTAGGAAGTGATACTCGTTATTATTGGAGCTAATCGAATTGCACACACCTGAGCTGCCGAACGACCGAAGTGCATTCATTTGCTTTCGTCGCAATTTGCTCTGCAGTTAATCAAACGTTATACATAACTTTACACTTTGTAGTTTGTCGGAATCATATAGGGATGTACAAGTTACATCGATTTTTGCAAATATCGATATATCGTTCAAAAACATCCATAATATAAAAGGGGGTACTTTTCAACTATAAGCTGTCATTCTCTGAACATGTAACTTGTATTACGGCTTCTGCTTCTAGGATGCTGGTTTATTTGGTCAGAAATTGGGGCAACTTTGTTAATCTTGGCACAATAAAAACGCTTTACTGCTCCTTTATTCGCAGTAAACTGGAATATGCGTCTATAATTTGGTCTCCTGTGTACATTAATTCTATTGTCGACTTGGAGGCAGGTCTTCTCAGCAAAATAAATTCGCGTACCAAGTCCTGGTCTGAGGCGGAATAATACATTTTATGTCACTTACAGCAGATCAAATGTAATGTCACGTTCTCCTATCAAATGTATATGTAATCGTTATGATGGGTGTTGCGGTCGATGTGATATCTATTTTGATCGGCTAACAGTTATCTTGGCATGCCACTCAGAACAGCGCAATGGGATGTCGTGATATTTTCCTGAACTTCTGTTTTGTATATGACTTAGTTATAAATATTATTTTAATTTTAGTTGTTTCATTTGTTTAAGATTTTATTTTATTTCTAGTTATTAAAAATTATGGTTATTGTTCAATACTATTTCAATTTATTTTATATTAATTTTTGTTTCATATATTCGCTTACCTATACTCTCTATTTTTGTTTTTTTTTCTCGTTCATTTTTTCTTATTTATTATTATTTGTGTACAATTTGTAATTTTTTTGTAATTTTTTCTCTGTAATTGGATGCATATCTCCATGGATAAAGTTTTATCAACGATCATAGTGCCATTTTCTATACTTTCTGTGATTTACAACTATACACATGAAGAGTTTGCTCTCTTAATCTACCAACAATAAAAACTCTGATAGTCAGCATATCTTTCACGAAACGAAGCATTCACTTCGCTTGCCTCGACTTCAACAATCTGTTTTTCCACATTGGTAGTTCTCTCCCAATTTTTAAGGGGCTTAAATTTTTTTTAAGAACTTTCCATTTACAACTGTACACCCTGCAGATACTAAAATCCGGCCAATCATATTCGTTTACACACGCGTAATGACATATAAAGCATTTCTTCGATACGTTGAGTCATTAGACTTCGTTAAGTCTAATGATTTAACTCATCACAGAAAAGGTAAAGTTTTGGAACAGCTCAATAAAACTCGAGGAGTTGAAAATGCACCAACATTGCGAAGCCAATGAAAAACTACAAAAGTAATAAATTATATCGAAAAAATTGATATATCATTCAAAAACGATGTTTTTGAAATGTATGTTTTACTTTCGAAAAGGTCGATATTTTTATGAGCGGTGTTGCAGCCCTAGGAACAAATGCTTATCGCAAACGAACGCTATTTATTTGTCGTTTGGCGAGTAATGTCAATGTTGGAATTATCGCATGGCGTAATAATATTACATATATGTCATTCAACCACAGCTTATTGATTTCGAATGAAAATAAATGATTCGTATATAAATATGAAATTAATTTGTCACTTTTTCACAGATTATAGAAATATTATAGTAAATGCCGAGTTGAAACGAAAAAATTTACTAAAACGATTATAATTTGGATCTTATCTAACTTTCAGTTATTTTACTTATTGAAATTAATATGACAGATTGAGTGTTTATTATAACTACGCATTTTATGTATTATCTATGTTGAAATGCATGTTTTAAGTTTCAATAATTGATAGAAAGATTGAAGATTAGTATATCTGATCGCATATCAAGAATTTCAATGGAGTGAATTCGATCACAGAAAATATTGTTAATTTTCAAGTTGTTTGCGTTCTTTCTAGAAGATGTGCACAAACTTAGTATAGATTTGTGGTTTTCAATGCCTCACTGGGTTTGGAACACGAAGTCTTGATCTAGAAGTGAAAAAAAAAGAATATCGAAAGATCCTCTAAAAGTTTCAATTTTGTCATTTTTTTTCACTTTTTTCAATACTTAATTCCACTTTTTTATCATTTATTGTTGAGAATTTGAAAATGCGTCTCCTTCAAAGCACTTTACTTGAATAACTTCACTCGAACTTACAATTGATATTCTTAGCAAACAGAGACTTGAAAACGAAAGAAATTATTTCTTCTTTACGTTTCCCTACACATCGTGTTTTCGTCAGAACTGTGAAATGAATATATTCTTTACTAAATAGGAGTACTTATGACAAAAAAACGTATAGATTGATTGTTTGTACCTGAAGTTTAACGCCAATTCGAACGGCACAAAAACACTATGTATTTATTCAACTCAAATGGATTTTCATCTGCCAAAATCATTGAAATTCATCTGTCTGTTTCATTTGTAAGTTGCTATCAGGGGAAAATAGTGTAGTATATATAGATATAAGTATATTATCTTCTGTGTCATGAAAAAATCTCAGAAAAAGCTCTTGATTTGTCAGATAATGAAATTTATGAAGTATCAAAATATGATGACTCAAAACAGATTTCTTTTATCTATGACAGTATTTCTTTCATTCGGTCGAGAGATTTAAACTTCAGCTTCTCTAATACCTTGAAGAGTAAAATCTTGAGAAACTTTGAATTAGCATAATTTTGGAATCATTGTAAGTTTTCATCTGAAAATTCACCACTGATGAACGAATTTAATGGTATCAAATTGCAGTTGCTGTTGATGCAACCCTGCAAGCTTGTTCAAAATACTTAGAATAATTAATGTTCACTTAAGGATAATTAAATGAAATATTTAAGAAGTCACGCCCGATTTACAAGCATAATGGTAATTTTAAAAGAATGGAAGAGGACCCATCGGGTGACAATAGCCACCCCGAAGCGCATTACGGCGACCTCCGGGGTGTGACTTCTCAGACCTGTCAGGTCGACAATTACGTGAAATCGGCGCAAGGGTTGTTATTTCTGGTATTATTTCCTTATCTGCATAATTATACGGGCCAGGCAGGTATCGGTCTGTGTATAAGTCATGCGATACTCGGATCCATTAGTTGTGCACAAATTAGATTGGAGGTATCATGGTATCTGACGTTTCAGATGTGCACGGCACGCGTGAAAGATACGCCGACATGGAAATTAGCGATAATTGGCGCAAGTCGAACAAAAAACGAAAAATCCCTGGCGATTGGGGTAGATTTTAACTGAAATAATAGCGCGACTTGGTGAAATTCAAATACCAAATAAGCACTAAATGAGGACAAGGGTCTTGTGTTTTTTAATGATATAGGGGATGACGAGGGTGTTAGGTTTATTATTTTTTCATTCTCTAGTTTCAACATGTTCCAATTCTGTTCAACTGTGCTCGAATGAATAACGAACCTACAGGAATTCGCCACAAATAACTGATACGCTTCATTGAATGATGTCGATCTATTCTTTTTCTCAACCGGTTTCGTTTGTGGTAGTAGAAGTGACAGCTTCGAAGGATTCTTTCCCGTTCAGAAGATGCCAATAAATGTGGCGCGTACGAATACGCGAGAAGGGCAACAGATTTACAGATAAAAAATCCGAACTTAACATGAGTCGATCGCTAATGAACGAAATTATCCTTCATTGCTGAATTCATACGTTTTAGAACATCATCAAGGAGAAGAACGGCGTCTCAGATGGCTTAACCGTCCCTGATACACTCAACTGGAGAGGAGTATGGAATTGGACATCAGCTCGACATCTTAGACCTAAACCTCAATTAGCAGTCCGTTCTGAAGGTAGTTTCTCTAGAGTGATGATAGGGTGGCTGGCCACATGGACACCAGTGGCCGAGCAGCAGGAAACCACTCAGCAAGCAACTCCATTGCGTCGAAGAAGTCAGAAGAAGAGCAGTGAAAAAAGGTGAAGAATAACGGACTCCACTGGAGAGGAGTATGAAATAGGACATGAGCTCGACATGTTAGACCTCAGCGTCATTCAGCAGTCCGACCTGAAGGTAGTTTCCTGTAGAGTGATGATAGTATGGCTGGTTTAGTGAAGAAGGTCCAACCAGTCGACCCTGGCAGCACCAAATCGCCATGGACACCAGTGGCCAAGCAGCAAAAGACCACTCAACAAGCAGCTTCATTGGGTGGAAGAAGTCAGAAGAAGGGCAGTGAAGGAAGATGAAGAATAAAGGACTCAAGTGGAAAGGAGTATGGGATAGGACATAAGCTCGACATCTTAGACCTCAGCGTCATTTAGCAGACCGACCTGAAGGTAGTTTCCTCTAGAGTGGTGATAGGATGGCTGGCTTAGTGAAGAAAATTCAACCAGTCCACCCTGGTATCGCCATGGACACCAGTGGTCAAGCAGCAGAAGACCAAACAGCTCCATTGGATGGAAGAAGTCAGAAGAAGGGCAGTGAAGGAAGATGAAGAATAAAGGACTCAAGTGGAGATGAGTATGGAATAGGACATGAGTTCGACATCTTAGACCTAAGCGTCATTCAGCAGTCCGACCTGAAGATAGTTCCTCTAGAGTGATGATCAGATGACTAGCGTAGTGAAAAAGGTTCAATCAGTCCACCCTGGAGGCACTATATCGCCATGGACACCAGTGGTCATACAGCAGAAGACCACTCAACAAGCAGTTCCATTGGGTGTAAGAAGTCAGAAGAGGAGCCATGAAAGAATATGTAGAATAAAGGACCACCATGGCAAAGTGTAGTTTCGTCATGTTGATTTGTTTGGAAAATTTAAAAAAAAACCTACGTTGACTCTTCAAACTGGTGTCGTCTGTTCATGTCAAAAAAATTGGTAAATTACTCTTCTAGACTGAGAGTAATCTGAAGGATCTAAGTAATTATGTAACAGGAGAGTCAAACTTCAGTATTCAGAAAAGAAATCCGATTTTATTTCTGTCTCAATTCAAACCAAGCAATTGTTCATTATTCAGTTTCACTCCGGTTATACCTACCTCAAAATACGAATGAAAATGGAATTAAGAGAACTATACAATTATGTCTCACATTATACTCATATTAGCTCCACACTTCCAGAATCATTTCCTGCGATACCCCAGGTTCTCAAACAAATTTGGCGAACGTTCTTGCCATTGTGAATAGTAAAGTACGTAGGTAGAGTTACGTACAATTAAAATTTAGAGTTACCCAACTGTAACCGGATATCATTATATCTTCAATTATTCACTCAGCTTTCGTGTTTTTGCCGGAGGTCTTATTACTTTCTCGTTTGTTCGAATTTCTTAGCAGTCGTTATAGTTCCATTTTTAATCAATGCAACGTAAAGACCCCACTAAGTGCGGTTGAGGTAGAATTTTCTTTCTGTAACCAGCAATTACTCGTTGAAAGTATTCTTAACTAACGAGGAAAAGGCTTGATAGATTTGGGTAGTGTATAACTATCATCATTATTATGAGCTTTTAATAGGGGGTTTTATATTTCCATGTTGACTTTTTATACGGTAAAGGAAACAATTTCAGCTAATGAATACGGGAATTTTCTTGGCCGTCAGGAGACAGAATGATAAATTACAATATGATGTGAAAATTTACATGCTAAGGAAAAGAGTTAACGTCTAATCAGTCTTTTAGGCTATTGAAACAAACACCAATGATGATGTCCATCCAAAAACGGACAATGAAAAAACTGAGTAATAAAACGTCTTCGTTTTCGTACGAAACGTCTTCGAAAACAACAAATTCAATACACAGTCGCTGACTTGTTGAATTACCATCGTAACTAATATTTTCGCTTGCAAAATTAAGGGTTTCTTGTTGATATGATGATATGAAAATGTCTCCAAAGATGATAACGTGGTATAGATGCTCAAACCTTTTGATAAAATCCGAATTGTACAATTTTTCTCAAATTCAATGAACCTGAAGAATATGATTTATTTAATCAAAAATTAAATAAATTATTCGTTCGTAATAATTCGTTCAATCTATCTAATTCAAGAGTTTCGAGAATGAATTTTCACTGTAGCATTCGAATATTCAGGAAACTGTGAAAATTGTGAACACAGGTGCTAGATTATTTTGTAACGTAATATTTTTCATGAAGGTGTGTCTGCCACCAGATTTATCGATAAAAATCATAGAGGTAAGCTGGTTGGCGAAGATTTCCACATCAGCTATACGTGTTATATCACAATAATATGACACTTTTGAATCTCCTTGTTTATTGAGAATCGATATATAAATCAGTCACCTTGTAATAGAATTCAGGTTGTACGCGATATCAATCAACGTGACATGAGATATTGGAGATACTCATTCTTAATGTTGATCGATTAACACTGAAGTAAGTAAAAGATTCAACAATAAAAGTGACGCAGAATGGAAAATAATTGGATCTATTCCACAAAATGATTTGATGCAACTAAATTGTATTCAACTCTTATGATGAGTTATTAGCCCGAAACTTTTAGACTGTATTGAAGAATTTTGTGGAATTGAGTCTAGTTTCTCAATTGTACCATACATACCTTATTTTCCCAGAAAAATAAATACTCATGGCAATATTTCAATTCTTTTTGATTAAGTGTCCCTAGTGATGTTTCTATGATTGCAAATTGGTTTCTTTCGATTATCAGTTGAGTTTAATAATATAATCAGCATATATTTCCAAGAGGTAACTACCCAATTACAGAAAAATGCGTAGTGAATAAATATGGTTACAATTTATGGTTTTTAATTATGGTTATAATTTATAAGAATTGGAATGGTAACGAAACAATATTTTTTATATTAGAACCATTTATTCCACAATTGTAACTTATTGTGACATTATGATGGCTTTTTCGAACTGCGTTTCGGTGTTTCCTTCACAATATTAATTTTCAAATGGATTTTCATCCAATAACAGGCGTGAACATAAATTTCTGAAATTTGATTTTCAGGATTGAAAAACAGTTGACACAATTTGACACAGTTTTAAAGTCAAATATTTTTCCTCAACTCAGTTGGAAATAATGAATTTTTTATTGCAGATCATGTACGAGAATTTTCATGTGGTCAACTGTACTACCGGACCTTCCACCTTGACGCCAAAAGGGATACCTTATACGTAGGAGCAATGTAAGTATAATTAAGGGAAGATATCATTTTTATATATTTTCATATTTATATCCGGAATTCATAGAATACTTTTTCAAATTTTTGAGCATCTTCAAGGATTTAGTTTTAATTTCGTTTCTCTTCAATCACATAATAATAATAATATTTATTTAAGGTTCTCGTAATGCAATTATATAGGTGAAACAATAGTATTCTAATTTTAAAATCTATCTTTTCAATTTTCTTGCCTAAACAAAGATAACACATTTTCTCACAAAGACCGTAGCTTGTGGTGAGTACGAAGAATGTCTATTTATATTCTGCAATATTTAATACCTACAAACATACATTTCAAGGTATCTATTTCATTAATCCGAGAAAAAACTTATCATTATAAAAATTTGATAACAATATTGGCGAGAAGCGAACATCAAGATCATAAAAATGTGTAACACTGTCATATATTGTTTTACAGCCATTTTAGCTTTTGAATGTTCACCAGTTGATGAATCATATATCTCTCCTTTATTTTCATTCAGTTCTTTATAGCAGACTTGAATTTTTTAATGTTAACCATAGTTTTTAATTCAAATGGTTTATTATAAATTCTTGGTACCAAAATGGAGTAGCTACGAAGACATATGGATTTACTGTATTGCGGAATTGATAAAGAGTTCCTGCTCTATCTGGTATTCACGCTATGTTCAATAGAGTGAATAAATAAACTGTGTATCTTTTTGTTCGTGAAGTTTAGTACAGATACAATAGACATTAAGTTTTCTGTTTGATGTTTGACACATTTGATGAAGAAAAGGAAAACTAAGCAACTGATTTTCAGTTCAATAAAAAGCTTTATATAGAAGAAAATAGTTGGAATTTTTTTTATGTCACAAATACAAATACTAAATGAAAAACTATAATTTAAAGCTTGAGTTTAGTTGAAGATATACATAAGTCAAATAATGCCTCATTTACCGTCAATAATATTTTGAGTACCCCTTTTTGATAAGTTATAAAAACGCGGACATTGTATATTCTACTTACGATTTCACTCAAAATTTTTTTGAAAGAACATTGCAAAATACAGAATCCGAAGAAATTATTCATAGATATTTGAAAATATTGTACCAGTTGAAAGCATAATCCCAAGTAGATTAAAAAAATAATACGTCAACTAGAAAATATTCTGAATGAGAAATAGATGATTTCTGATAAAAAAAGATTCAAGTATATCCATAAATTATAATTTTTCAACTTGGCGAAATATGAAATGGGTGTTTAAGCGTATAGTCGCAGAATCTTGAAAGGTACTAGAATATTTATCATTTAAAAATTTACCGGCGTGATTACTGACGCTCAATAACAATTTCTACTGTTTGGCTATTTCTTTATGGAGGACTTCTTGGCGATTTTCAGCCGTAATTCAAGTAGCTTCTACGGTGGCTTGTCAAAAAATTCAGCTTTCGATAGCACAGGACGAACAACGATGGAAGCAGCAGTTTTCGAATTGGTAAATTGAAAATAAGTGCTGTATAAATAGGGTTAATTTTCATTTCTCGTATACTCACATATTTGGAAATTATTTTCAAATAATTGGTTGTCTGTCATCGCACAATAATTCGAAACGTCTTAAATCTGCGGAAAACGAGAGAATTATCGAGAGTGATTTTTGTATGAAAGCGAAAGCAGAGGTAGGCATTACCGGATTGTTCGTCATAGTTAAACAAGTGTTATAATCTCTAAGCTGCTTTAACTGGGAGCCCGCTTCTCAATTATTTGCAGATCGTTTCTCGAATGTAAGCTCACCAGATTTCCGGAAACTTTCCGGTATAAGGTGCGTAGAGGAAGCGGAAAAGCAAATGAGAGATTCCCGAATTCCTTGAATCTGTGACTAAGATAAATGTGTGTTTATAGTGCTGCACGGAAGTTGTGAAGCGGAATGTAGGGAACTTCGCAATATTAAGATCCTGTAGGGTTTCAAGTCGATGAATTGCTAGGAAAACTGACTTATTGATAACCATTTTATTCATTCATTTATATATACTGTTATACAAAGCAAGCCTTAATGACAAAACAAGAAATATATTTAATGAATAACACTTGGCTTAGTTTCACAAACGTTTCGGGGTGTTTGCCCATTTTTGAGAGCTACACTGGACAATCGTTATTTCTACTGACATTTTTATATATTTTCACATCTATAACCCTGCTTTTAGATGGGGGAGAAAAGGAGGGTTTAAATTAAGAAATTGAGTACGAAGCAAGTAATACTGCTGACAAACTAAAGGTAAATTTATTATTCGTTATGAGTTTTTTTCTTGGGTGCGAATCAAAAATTTATAATTGTAGAAGATGCAGAGGTTTTCCTTTCATCTGTAGGTCCAACAATTCCACTGAATTCCAGGATTATGGAATTAATTTTACATCCAGTAAATTCTTATTATGTAATATAGTTTTTTTATAGTAGAGGATATATAGTTTAATTTTAGTTGCGATGTTCAGTTTGACCTCACAATCAGCTCAAATTCTGGATCTTATAGCACAATTGAAAATTTCTGAGTAGCACCAAAGGAAAAAGCCAATACTGAATTTACTTGAAGAATGGCCATCTTACTTTACCTGATTTAAAAATAATTAATCAATTTCATTCGAAGAAAAAAAAAACTCAGCTAGTCTGCAGACTTGAAGTGTTGACCATGTATATTTTATATTGATCATGTTTTCAATATAAAAAGAAAAGTTTGAAGTAATTATTACGAATGCCATAAAAAATCTCGAAGAATTGCTGCGTTTGAACCAGCACGTTAGGAAACGATGGTTACAAGAGGGAAAATAGAAGCAGCATGACAAATTTGGGAATTTTTCACGTACAATCATAACGTTTAGTTGAAAAGTTTTTGGAATATTTTCTAGGAAAATGTTGAGCCTCCCTTTATTGAACGCGCGTAGTCAATAGTTACTATAGTTTCCGCAATTTTCCGCGGGTTTCCAAACAGTAACGACTAGAAGTGCAGTTTCCAGAACTAGATCACTTACTTTATAACATCATTTCGAAAATTTTGTGAACCAATGTTTGCATTTTGGTGTTTACAGTTGAGATACAGAATTGAAAATTTATAGGAATAGCGTTCTATTTATTCAACAAAATCAACGAAAAGGTTAGTCAAATGTACATTTCAAGATGATCATACGAAATGTTATGAAATTTCCAATATAATTCAAGAATGTCTGAATAAAAAATGCTATGAAGCAAGATTTTTCAAGTGCGATATTTCATTATACGATATTTACCTTAGTTACGAATATTTTCCGCATTTTTCTCGAAATAATACACCAGACACGTTAAATCAATAAATGTTGATGTGTTGAGATTATAAAGTATATGACAGCCCAATAGACGAAGTTGGACATTGAGAGATATGTTAGGTCTATATTTTCTCAAATATTTCAAAGTCGTATTGTCAAGATTGCTCCTTAGTCGATTTAATTTTTTCTCAAGTCACTCGCAATGATCGTGTAATGAGAAAATGAAGACTGATGTATTCTGTACTGAGCTTTATGGTAAAAGCAATTTAGTAACGCTTTTTGGTAGTCATTCGTTGTTTTCTTTCTGTTAAAACTGTCTGGAAATGTCTGTTAGCTTCCCTACATTCAAGATATTCCTGGTAGTTCATTTATTTCAAGTCTTGAAGCCCATATTGGTATGAAGTTAGTAGTTCACGACATTATCCCGTTTTCTAAACGATCAAATTAACACCGGGGGGTGTAACGGCTAGCATAGCTCAAAGAGACGTCCATCTTTGTCCATAAAGGGAAACTCCTCTGTTCGTTCAGCTCAAAAGAACGGGAATCCGCACAGCCAAAGCCTTGGCTGGCAGCATCGTTGATGCAATTAGCGACGTTGTCTTTCCAGCCATTGTCGCTAACCGTAACGACACGTGACTAGACTGGCCGATAATCGGGCAATCCGTTGGGCCCTTGTCCCGTACCAGGGATCGGTACGCCGCCTCTTTGAAGTAAAGGAGCCTGATTTAACACTATTAACAGTTTTAAAATTGCCAAAGTTTTTCCTTTTCACCACGGTGAAGTTCAATCCCGAAGTTTTCCAAAGGTGTGATTGCTTTCGGGTGGAATGGGGCGTAATGTTAACTTTTTAGAATTTTTTGTGATTCTATGTCGTCCAACGTGATGAAATTCATCCAAATTTCTTGCATTTTTTGCGCTTTTGAAGTATTTTCACGCTAAATTGAATAATATTTATATTGAATGGTATTCGTTTACTTGATGTAAATCCATTATAATTAAATATAAGATGAAATTCTGACACTTGAACTTTTGATTTACACTTTCATTGAAAACATCACTTGACGCGTTTCGTAGTTATGAACAACTTCTTCAGATGCTAATAGAATATTGGCTATTCAGTATGACAAGTCAGTATTCTATTATCATCTGAATAAGTCGTTTATAACGACGAAACGCGTCATGGTATGTTTTCAATAAAAGTGTAAATCAAAAGTTGCTTGAAAAGTATTTGATTTTTATCTGATATTTGAGTTTATTATATGAAATAAAAACATTTGGTTTGATTTCACAATATTTATAATAAAAACTTGACAATTTTTTCGGGGTGGTACCCCATTTTAAAAAGTTAAACTTATATTTATAGTTCCCAAATAAATCAATTGCTTATTCCAATTACAAATGAATTGGAATAAAATTAATGAAATCATTAACCTTTATGCACATCTCGAAATACCGCTGTACTTCTGTTCTTTTCTCAAATTTACCTTGAATGACACTATCGGAACTATTTTAGCATAGTTTCCATCTAGACATATCCATAGAGGATATCCATCTATATTCTCTAAGTATCTTTCGAAGTGAAATCTTTCATAAACAGGGTTTCAAACCAGGAAATTATATTCAACCGTTATGCAACGTCACGCTGCTATCATCACGTTCAGTTCAGAAGCGAAAATTTCCTTGTTCTCTGTAGTTTTTCAAAACTTTCAAAGGATATCCGTGTCTCAGTCAGAATGACTCATTGTATTCAAATAGCTGACTAGTCAGATGAGTATTGGGAAGATTTCGTGTAAAATAAGATAACGCCCTTATATATTTCATCTCGAAGTAAAGATACTATTAGTATATTGTTCATATATCTACAAATTTTGAATGAATTTTTTTCCGATCAAAGTTTGATATCCCAAATTCCTTGCACATTTTCACGAAAATTGTGCCAAGTACTTTGGCAAAATCAATTTGAAGCAATTTCGATAACTATCGAACCCATATATCTAACCCAACACGTTTGATTTTATGATATGTATCAAAATGACCAAACAACACAAAGTAAATAAAAGATAGGCGATCACATAGAAATTTATGTTAACACTCATTTTGTAATTATTCGATAATAATCGAAATAAAACTCTAAAGGAAGGCACATCGAGAGAAAGTCTTAATACAATAACAACAATTTTTCAGAGACAGTAAATAAGTCTCTAAAAATATTCGAACACATACTGAAGACTGGAGACCTGGTCTCTGCAATATGTGTATCCATTTCTGATGAGAGCACTCCCGGAGACTTGTGGTTTTTCTCTGATACTGCCTCAGACCTCTGTCCTTTTCTGAGTTCAGTCTCGAGACGGTTTTTCCTCATATGAATCTTCAGACTTCATCCATTAAGACCGGAAAAAATTCTCATTTCAAATTTTGGCCGGAAACTAATGCATTTTCTGCGCTTCTTGTCAGACCAGCTGTATTCCATTCCTCTCTGAAATCAAAAGATAGTGCTAATTAGATTTTCCGAATGCTGAACTTCCATCATTTAGCTCGAGGTCATTAACTTTTAACGTTATTCCCGAGTATCGATATCCACCGCTATATCGTACCGGATTTAATTTAATCTACCCCTTCGAATAGTTCGAATCGAACACAAATTTCCATTCAAACTCCGACATAATGCAGAATTTTCTTTCAACTTGGACGGAGGAACTGAACAACTTCAATTCGTGTTGGAGACATGCAAACTCCTGGCCTTTCAATAATTCGCGCAAAATGTTGGGAAACTTTTTCGCCAGTCGAATCGCGAATAATCCAGAAATAATTCAGGCCACCTGAGTGGTTATATAGTGGATTGCACCGGTTTTTATTAGGTATTCAGTGCAACTGGGGATTCCTACGGGACGCTAAACTTTCCCGGTTGAATATGCAAGTTGACACCCTTCTCGCGAACTTTTGTCGTTGTTGCGAAATTGTACATTCGAAAAACATCAGAAGTTTATATTAATCAGAAATATTAACGGAGCTACTGCTCGAATGGAATGTTTTATTCCGGCGGAAATTTCAATTCGTGAATTTTTAAATTGAAAAAACTCATTTTTTGATAACACTTCTCTTTCATTCAATAATGGGTGAACTTGTTCATTTATTCATATTTTTCATTCATTAATTCATCAACAGGGATACATGCAACTTTGAAATTGCACAATTTCATGCAGAAAATCATTCAAATACACAGTTCTAAATGAAACAAGCTTCAACGTAACAAAGGAAGCTTTTGAGAATGCTCTTCGATTTTTCCTACTCATAAAAGAATATCAAAGAAACTATCTATTCCAGACAACTTCCCCGGGCCTACAGAGGTTGATATCGACAAGGTGGTAGTACATTAAAGTGAACGCGAACTATAAACTAAACCCTTACATATGACACAAAAATGTTTCATTGCCAATGAAAGATTTCTTTCTTGGTTATTGTAATTTTTCTTAGACTGAGGAAATTGAACAAATTTCCTCATTCTCTCTTAGTTTTCATTCTCTATCCTTCTTATAAATTCTATGCTAAAATAAGGGAGTACCACTTGGTGTCTGAGTGAGTCTCAAAAAACTGAGTACCACTTGGTCCCTAGGTACTATTCTGAAGATTGAAAATCGCTATGTTTCAATACCAATACCATTAGTTATATCTTTAAAATCTGTGTTTCTTCAACAAGAAATGATTAAGCTTCTGATACCCTCCTGAAATGAGACGTCTGCAGAATTATTTTCGGTACTATATACTCAGTGTATATTTTGGCACATATTTTTTTTTGCCATCAAATCTGAAGAGGAGAGTATCTAGCATGCGCGATGTAGGACTCGGTTGAGATTAAAACATAGAAGTACTCGATAGTTAATACTTTCTTCATTTATGAATGGTAGAAGCAGATATAATGCTCTTTTCGAGGAATCTATAGTTATAATTCTTTGTATCTAATTAAAACATTACTTTACTCAAACCTGAGATAATTCTAATTCTCTCGAAAGGTGACAACTGATTCCTGTAATATACCTATCGATTCATAGAGGTAGTTTGCTTGAATTATGCTGCATGTCTACGCTGTGAACTTCTATTCTATTTTATACCTATGCTACTCAGAAATATTGGTGTTCGTATCAATTGAAATTTTCAATACACTAGCTGTATAGATTCTTCACAATTTCAGTTGGTAGAAAAACATAAGTGAGAACTGACACGTTAGCTGAGGTTTTACAAGTCAGTTCAGCTAGTTCTGTCCTAGTTCGGGTTTAAAAGCCGTTGTCGCATGGGATGTATATCCAACACTCTGCTAGTGCCATGGTAAGCTTCTTCAGGGGTTGTTTAATTCTCATGTCTCATTGAGAATATATCAACAACTGAATACGGTCTACATTGAAGAAGTTGCCACTGACTACGACGCTTAAACTCCAACAGAACAACAACTACCTAGTGGTATCGTTTGACTGAAATTTCCCTACCACGAGAATGATTTAATATTATAAAAAATTAAATACTTCAACCCTCATGTTGCAAAAAATTGCTGCCGTTTTTCGCAATATGTTCCACCTAACTCTCATTTTCTACTTCGACCTCCAACGAATATCAAACCTTCATTACATCGCGTACTCATCTAACGGGGTTATGAAAAAAATTTATGACGCTATAAAAACCTTCTAGACGTACAAGAAAAAATTTAATATTGATGAAGTGTCGGAGGAAGCCGAACTTGTGTACGTAACATATTTTTTTAGTCAACGAGATATCTGCAAGGGAAGAACGCTAAAGCGAGACACGCAGTGAGCTATTAAAGCACAGTTTCTTACTGTGACGCTCGAATAACGCGACAAGAAATCAAAAATTCATAGCGTACAATGTAGATTCATAAAAGGGAATGTCAATTTCGACGATAACACATTAGAATACGAGATGTGTCATATGTTCCGATATAAATAATAAAGCTGCGAGAAAAAGGGCCCACATTTGAATATTCAGAAGTGGAAAGTGGGGAAAAATCCTTTTTTAGCTACAGATGTAAAAAGAAGAATTCTTGCTGGTATTTTATATGCAATCGAGAAAGACTATGAGCAATTTGGAAGTTACCAAACAGAATAAACAGTGGTTGACCTCTAGATTCTCAGTTGTAGTAAAATAGCTTGACATTCAGTTTTTCTTGGCCGATTTCTCCGACCGAACAGCTGATTGGTTAAAAGGTTTTCAAGGGATTTTGACCCTTACGATTCTCATTATCACTGAAATGAACATCTACTCACATAAAGTATGAGTTTCAAATATTTTTGTGCTTATTGTGCTCAAAATATATTCGGATGGGTATCAACATTTCTAATACACATTCGTTACAGCACTTTTTTGTCGTGTGGTATACGTCGTCAGGAATGTAAATATTATGTATATAAATTTACCTAACCAGTATTCAAAAATGACATCTGAAAATCGAAGTAGTGGCCCTTCTATCTCTATCAAAATACGCAAATATTTTTAATAGTTGTCTAGATACAATACATTTAAAAAAATATTGTGACTGAACACTGGTTTTCAGAATTTCATTACGTGAAACAACATCAAGTAAGCTTGGCCATAAAAACATACGAGGGGTTCATTATATTGTAAAAACCAAATTAATCCCAGTTTTTACATTTTCACAGTTTTTGTGCTTTAAAGCCCGGCTTTACGATTGAAACAATGACCATCCAAGCTAGATTATTCAATTTTTGTCTCTAAAGGGGACAGTGGATGGTCTTTCCGCTCTTAGGCTTATCCTGTTGGAAAATTTATGAACTCTGAACGTCCAGTCAACATAGAAAAATACAGACGGTGTGCCGCGTACAACAGGGCTTAACCTTTTCGAGATTTTTATGAACACTTCGGCAGGATTTTAGTGGGTTTTAGCAGAAAAGTTTATTTGTTCAAACTCTAGTATGTGCATGAAGATGGGCAGTATATTCGATTAAATGAGGCGAAAAGTGGATGAGAATCAATTCATAAAATGTTTGATGTCTGATCTAAACTCCTGATTCGAACATATAATAACATGTTACTTTTTTATCATTTCTTCCTTTTTGAAGAATATTCTAGCGGAACTGGCTATACGAAAATATACTAATATGACGTCGACAGCTTGTGAGGTAATGTCAGAGAATATAAGAAGCGAGGCACACTAGATAAAAACTTAGAATATTTTTCTGTACGAGTAGCTCTTCGGTTTTGCCACGTTTATTCATATGAATGTATAAAATTGTATGTGTTCGATTTAGTTTTAAAAATAACAAATGGAATATTGAATAGCAAAATGAGATGATATCAAAATTGTGAATTTTTTCGGAATGAGGGGCTAGATTGGACTTCTCTGTTGGGAAACTGCGGAATTTATTTTCAAATGAAACGACGATCATTTTAATGTATTCAGGAAAGCTGAAACATCCTCCAAAATTTACGATCGGACGAAGGCCATTCTTAATTTGTTATGACCTCTACAAATGAATAATGTCCCAAAGGACGTTATCGTATATTACCCCTTATTTTTGAGATTCTCCTGAATGAGAGGCAATTATTTTTCATGCAGTATGGGGAAATTTATTATTTGAGTCCATCAGTTAGTATGTCAACCCTCTTTATTTCCCTTATGGATATATATATATATATATATATATATATATATATATATATATATATATATATATATATATATATATATATATGTATGTATAAAACTTGGTTCTCGGAATGAGCCGCGTTCTAGATTTATATAATCTTGACGTTTCGGCTTCCGTTGTGAAGCCATCATCAGGAGTTGGAATAAATTAGTAAAGGAAAGGGTTACTCGGTTACGTGGTCTCAATCTGCCTACTCCACGAACTGAATGAGGGAAACTAGTAACGATAAGAAATGATTCGGTTGCGTGGCCTCAATCTGCCTACTCCACGAGCCAAATCGTTTCTAATAGTTGAACTGCCGTCCTTGATCTGTTGTGAATCGTGAAGGTGCTCCAATAATATATATATATAATAATAATCTTACATATTTAATAGTGTGAGTATTCTGTTAGCATCTGAAGAAGCCGTTTGTAACGACGAAACGAGTCTGGGTATGTTGTCAATAAAGTGTAAAGTTTATATTCAAATATATATATCAGTAAACATTTCTTTTTAAAATTTTTGAAAATAAATACTATACTGATGTCAGATTGATAATATCTCGATATCGTTAGGTCGATCATTTTATTCCGAAAACAGCTACAAGTCTTCAAATTTTCAATCCAAAATACCGTATTACCGAACTTTCCTCCAAAAACCCAACATTCAACATAAAGCGTTAAACATCGAACCTTGAAGTAAAAATAAATGTTTCATCCCCGATGTCGAATAGTTTTGCAGGCACATGCTTCATGAACTTTTTGCCTCAAAATATAACTGAGAATTCCTAGAGTGAAAACCAGTGCAGATTTTTCGATCCAAATATGTTCCAATATTTAAATTATTGACAAATTCTTCATGAGTTAACAGAAACCCGATTTTTCACCCCACCGAAATGCTGCGAGCTATCAATAACGGGATGAACGCTTAAAATTCCCCCGGAATATCTCCCGGAATTTAATAAATCAGGCATTCATCAAATTTCCGATAATTATCTACAACGTGTCTCCGCCACGCCGATGCGTTTTTGTTCTCACCCCCTTCGGGTCTGTTTAGACCAGAGGTGTGAAAAATTTACGATATGGCACGCATCTTTTGTTTTAATCGAGCCCTTTGTGTAGACCCTGTGTTTTATTTGCACTCCTTATACGAGATTGTAAAGCCTTCCATTGTTTTTTCGACGGCCGGGTTGCTTTTGAAATTCGAGAGGGAAGCCTGACACCTTGATTTCGGAAAGGGCGGCGCTTGGTCTTTTTGTATTAGAGGGTTTTAATTTATGTGTTGGCATTCATACAAGGGACTATAAATTCTATGCCGAATTATTTTACAGGGGTTAAACCTTCTTGGTTTAATATATATATATATATATATATATATATATATATATATATATATATATATATATATATATATATATATATATATATATATATATATATATATATATATATATATATATATATATATATAATAAGCGTAACAAGGGCGTCTCGCTCAATAAACGAAAGGCATCGACTTCAATTCTCATAAAAGTTCTTACGTTTCCTATAAATGTAGCTATTTCAATATTCTCTTACATTTATCCCTTGAAGGATTATGGAGACTCCAAATTGTTCATATGTCACATAGTTACCTTGGCTATAATATTATTTCTGAATAATTCGTTATGTTTAAGATTTGATGCCGAATGATATGAAATGCATTTCATTTGCTGGTTCTTGTAGCGAATAGAAATTATTGTTTGATTCTATTTTCAACTCAAGGTATACACAGTTTGAAGATGGCTACACCGTTCTGATGAGAGCCAGAAAGTTCTAAAAACGCTTCAGCACTTATATAGATATATCGATCTATATCACGTATAACGATGTTTAACATTTTTAGATTCAGAAACATAACAATATGATGAAAGTTACGAAGAAAACAAGTATTGATTCGTTGAAAATGCTTTTTTCAACTTACTATTTTGGAAAATAAAATACAATTTGTTAAATTTACGAAAAATGTAACTACTAGTTTAGACTATCATGCATTTAAGTAAGTTCCTTTGCCATAAAAATTATGTACTACTCGTAAAAAAATTTATAATATAGCTGAACTTTCTTCAAGGACTAAAGGAACTTTCTCTAAACTAATACCTATAGTTTATTCTCGTTATAAGAGTAAAATAATGATAAAAATGGACTTATCGAAGCTAATTGACATACCTAATTGTTTTTTGGATGCAGTTCCATTTAGTTAACCTTCACTATGAATTAAGTTCTTTGTACTTTCGCCATTACAAGACAAGGCTTGTTCTTTCGAATTTGGATAGTGTCACAAATACATAAAGAGATTTAATATTTCAGTTTCATGTACAGAGCAAACAAACACTTCTAGTTCACTTTATATAATTAACTATCATGTATCAAAAAGTAACGAACAGAGAACCGGTTTGAGAAGTGCTTTCCAACCTTTTTGTACCTGCGCCCCACCTAAAAAAATAATTGTTGCGCCCCTTAATTTTTTTAACGATCACATTTCATAAATACTCAACCTATTTGCTGATTTCTTTTTTTGACACCTACTTTTTTGGTTTGTATTCGAAAATGATATTTTGGAAACAGCTGCAACCCCTGCTATAGTCCCGCGTCCGCTCTAGGGGGGCACGCCATACTGGTTGGAAACCACTGGGTTGGAGTCTAATGAACATAAAGAACATAACGCTTTTTCGTTACGCGATTATAAATCCGAGATACTCGGATATTTCAACTATTTATTCTCAGATCGTCGCGATAAGAAATAATGAGCTCTTTTTCTGAATAATCTAATTCTGTTGTGTACTGCAAAGCTTGAAGTAATATAATTCACGAAATCTTTAACAAACAAATAATCTACGATCGTGTTCGTTATCTATTCATACGCGGCTTACTGCGATCGGCTTATAGTTAACTGAAAAAACGATGAATCATTTCTCAGTCGCTTGATAAATCTAACAATTTCCATTCATTCGACTGCGGCTGTCAAAACAAGACACCCTTTTTTCGACGCCGAGTGGAGCTCGACCTTCCGTAGTCCTTTTTATCCTGCGACCAGATCTCGAATAACAAGGACGCGACTCTCTAAACTAGTACGTGTGCCGAACGTTCTTCGCTATCAGATCGCAGTGAAATATGAGACAGGAAGGAAAACTGAATTAAAGGCCAATTTGAATATCGTTTTTTCAGACGATCCATTCTACCCCTTGACATGCCTGACATTTCGAGATGTCTGGCACAAGTTCGTCTTTTTTTCCAGGGAGCAGTGTTCATGTGAAGAATTCTGACGGAATGGTACAGTTTCCGCCCTCTGAGTTAGCAGTTTCGGTCATGTTGCGTAATTAAAAAATAATGAGTTATTTATTCTCCAACAGGGATAATACCCAATGTCGTCTATTAGAAAGTGTTGTTTGAGAAATGGCACCTACACCGGAAGAAACGAAAACCAAAATGATTAAAGGACTGCCAGTTGTTCCTGAATCCGTTTTGAAACACCGCAAAAGAAGTGATTCATCTAGAGCCCAAACTCTTCAAAATGCTATCAAAAGGAAAGCTCTCAAAGTTAAAAAACGCAATGAAATTTTCAAAAGAGCCAAGCAATATGTGAAGGAATATAGGCTAAAGGAACGTAATGAAGTGAGACTCATTCGCCAAGCTAAGAACCGTGGAATTTTCTATGTTCCTGGAGAAGATAAGCTAAGCTAAGTCCGAAAGGTACGACCGTTATTCAGTTCAAGACAAATTAATAATAATGGAGTTTTTGTCAAACTAAGCAAAGCAACAGTCAATATGTTAAGCATATGCGAACCATACCTATATAACCTGGAGATATCCAAATTTGAAATCTGTTAGAGAATTAATTCACAAGAGAGGTTTTGCTAAAGCACAGGTACAAAGAGTAGCAATCACCAGTAACCAGATAATTGAAAATAGATTTGATCCATGAAGATTTGATGTTGAAGATTTGATTCATGAAATGTTCACAGATGGACCTAAATTCAAATTTGCCTCAAACTCTTGTGGCTTTTCAAGTTGAATACTCCTACTGGTGGATGGCGTAGAAAGACTAACCACTATGTGGAAGGTGGTGACTTTCGCAACAGAGAGGATAAAATTAGTGAACTATTGGGTAGAATGATTGAACTATGTTAAATATACATAAAAAATATATATACCCAAATACAAAAAATATTAACGTATTGCTGAGTTATAATTTAATAACTAAATTGATAGAATGAAATGAAATATATAGTCAAGAGTTCAATCTACTATAAAAAACTGAACTGATAACTAAATAAATATATTTAAAAAAATATTACAAAGAACTCAATCTAATTCAATTCAAATGATAAGTAATAAGATATACTTGTCTAAAAATCACCAACTGGACAATTCTTTATTCGACTAGTTACGCCTTTTACGTCATTATCAATAACGAATACATATTAAAAAGACAACCTTTAAATAATTACATTTCAGTTCCGTTCACAGAATATACCCTGAATTTGGTTTGTTCTGTGGTTCGGTCCCTGGAGGTGGTAGAATATAAAACATCTATATCAACTCCGTTCTATGTTCTGTATCCGTAGAACATAGAATGGAGGTGGTAGAGGTGGGTATTTTCAAACTATCAGAGATTCAACAGTGGGGAGTGGTTTAGGTCAAACTGGTCATTGGGAAGATTTAAATTGTTGAATCTCTGATAGTTCCCACCTCTACCACCTCCATTCTATGTTATATGAATACAGAACATAGAACGGAATTGATATTGATGTTTTATATTTTACCACCTTCAGGGACCGAACCACAGAATATACCAAATTTAGGGTATATTCTGTGGACCGAACTGATCTGTAAATATTTAAAGGTTGTCTTCGTAATATGTATTCATTTTTGATAATGCCGTAAAAGGCGAAACTAATCGAATAAAAAATTTTTCAGTTAGTGATTTTTAGACAAGTAGGTATATCTTATTACCTCTCATTTAAATATGAACTATCACAGAGTTGATTCATCAGCCATTGAATTCAATTCATTTTAGTCAATTTCCTTAGTTCACACATCTCCGAATAATAACTGCTATAAAGTAAAACTGCTAAAGTAAATAAATATTACATTTATAATCAAGTGTATTGATTTTTATAAACTCCATAAACCAAATGGTGGATTTTATTAGCGAGTGGGTCTTTCTCTAGGTTGGAGTCTCTAGATGAAATATTTCTGTGCTACGAGAATCTTGCCTAGAAATGCGAAATTTCAAAGCGAACAAGAGAGGAGGGCAATGAATACTGTTGTGCAGTAGTTTGTACAAAACTTTGGGTGATAAAGTTTCTTTCCTAACCTAGCAATCAGATTAAACTAAATCGACTCAATGATTCGTCATGATTGACTCCTCTCTGTGGATTTTAACCTTTACCTTCCCCCTGAACTGAGAATTTCAAGACCGTTCTCTGAATGTCCTCAAGATGGTATTGATGGCAAGTGAAAATAGGATGCCAGATCATAATAATAATAATGATAATAAGCCTATATTTCTAACAGGTAACTACCAAATTGTATGAAAATACATAATGAATAAATATGGTCACTAAAAATATTAATAACTATACAAATAGATATACAATATTAAGAAATAATTATATTAATGAAAAACATTATCAAATATAATAATCTAAATCTATAATATCAATATCGAAATCATAAATCTAAATGTTCACTCAGAACTCAATTCGGAAGAAATCAAGAAACCTCACTGATTAGAGGTGTCCGAGTGCAAATCACAGCACAGCTTGATACATGGTTAGCAGTAGAACATGCAAAGCTAAGCGGCGATTGCGAGAGAAGATTGGATTTTACTCAAAAACTCTCTGAGTTTTTGAGTAAAACATCCGGCTTATTCTAGTACACCTCGGAGAAACAGTCGCGATTATGATTGAGCAAATTGAATAAAAATTTCAATGCAGCCGAACTTCTCCTGGTGTGGAGGCTCCTAGTGTCAAAACTCGATAGCAAACAAGCGTGATCACAATCCCTAGGTGTATACACACCATGCAATCGAAATGAAAACTTCCTCTGCACTCATGCTGCCATACTCCAACTTGCTACAGATTAGAACATAAGTTTTATAAAAAGATTGAAGTGTAAAACAATCAGTTTTATGCTCGATAATATGATTAATATTTATTCGACTAAAAAGTGCGGTGAAATCAGTTAGCTGGATCAGATTTTATCGTTGTTTCACATCATATAACCTGAAAATATAAATTCACCCCGACGGTAAACAAGAACGAAAAGATGTTAGCCCCAAACCACTCAGGTAGTTACAAGATAAATATTTAATGCGTCGGCGAAACTTCATATAATCATGAATCGGAAAAGGAAAAATACGTACTTACGAGGGAAAGTTTGCACGAGAACGTGTAAACTCCCGCTCGAAATTTCCCTTGTATCAGATAAAACACTGCTTGATATTCATACCCGGCATTGATTTTTGCGAGAGGGGACTCTTATCAAGATTTATGTCAATTCGGAGGAAATAGGAAAATCTCTGGATGGAGGCAGCCGGGGCTGTTGCCTGTTGTTTGCGATGAGATCGAGCGATGTCTGTTAGGACGATTCGTCCATGAAATTGATTACATAGCTGTAGATAGGTGTTGTGTAGAATCTTCTGGAAGCGGTACTACATATAAATGTCAGTTGACACCTCGGCCCACTTTTCTCAATGTATCGTTCAGATAGAAACACTTCTCTCATTTCCACAAATTGTTCAGTTTTTGTCCTTTTAGAATTCTATTTTATTTAAAAAAAATGATGATTGCAGTAATGATGTTTTCTTTATGTTGGCTTACATGTCATCAGAATGTAGGTGCTGTATCTTGCAGGTATTGTATATTTAATATATCTCTGTATACCCTCACTACTTTGTATTTTATTGTATTAACTGTATTGTTTTTAAGTTACTTCATTTTTTATAATTTGTTACCTATACTTATATTATGCAGAAGTAAAGTGTGTGACGTTTAGATGGGAAATATCTGGATGTACTGAACCGATTGTGATAATTCTTTCTCCGATAAAAAGCCACGTCATTTGTGATTGACTAAGGCTATATATTACATTAGAAAAATAACAGACCCGTACTGAAACTTCGATAATGTGAATCAAGGTATGAAGAAATTTGTTATAAAATGTATTTCATTCATGCGCTACCGAAACTAGTATAAATAATGGTATAAATTATAGAACAAAAAATGATCTACAATATTAAAGGACATATTGATATCTATGAGCCAGTGTAACTACTCCTTTGAAAGAACCGTTGAAAAAAACCACATCATGTTTAGAAGACCACGTAATTCATGTGTTTGTATTACTACATGTATATTTGTATTAAAAAATTGTTTGTTATTTATATATTATTATTGAAGACTGTCTCATTACCTGAAGATTTCCTTTTGAATTATTAAAATCCGCCATTGGATTGAAAAAAAATTACGTGTTTGAAAATGTCAATCTGAACAAAATCCTACAACTTTTAAAGTTTTGAAACAAATTTCAAAGCTTTCATAAAATTGAAACTGTTTTTTCATTGTATTATAACAAATTTAGAAGAATAGAGACCAACAAAACAAGTCACGTCAGAGGAATTGTTGGAAAAGGGAGAGAAAGACCAAGGACGAAGTAGAAACAATAGAAAAGAGCTTACAGAAGCTGGGAATATGGGACTACTAATGAGAAGCAACCAGTATCAATGTACTCGAAAAACGTATAATGAAGCCATGGTTTCTCTAGTTCGCAGATTTATATACATATATTTCTCATTTTTATATTTCATCAAATATATAGAATCATTGAGATTCTATGTTTTCAAATTTTATGAAACTATGTTTCAAACTATGTATGAAATTTTATGAAACGAATATTTTATATTTCATTTATTTTTTTGCAGCTTCTCATTAACAGAAATTATAAGAAACTGAAGTGCTTGCGTCAACCAAGAATTATCATTTGAGAAGACGAAAATACATCAGTTGATGAATTATATTTAGAGAACAACAAAACATTTACGAAATTTCTGTTAATTTTGTGCCTGATTCAAATCAGAGGATTTCATTTCTTGCAATAGAAAAAACGCAATGTTGCAACTATCATCACAAATTTAAAAAATTTCTTCATGACGATTCAATTGTGAAGACAAAAGAGCGATTTTTAAGGATAAGGGGTGTATAAAAAAACTATCACTACAAATAAAATAAACACCAATTAATTCACTTGCGTTCGATAATAGAGATAAACAAACTAATTTTGACAAAATTAAATAAATTTAACTGTGCGCATTCTGCTTCATTTTATTCCGAACAAACTGAAAGAAGCACCGGTAGAATAATGAAGGCACACAACAAATCCAACTTATAAAGCGGACTCGAAATTTCAGATTATTTCATAGGAAATTAACATGTCAGATATAAGTTATAAATAACTCAAAAATATCACATTCTTAAAACAAAAGAATTACTGAAATAAAGTCTGCAATGAATAGAGGTACCTTTTCAGATTCCCAACAAAAAATAAGAAAAATATCTGTAGGAAATCATGAATAAAATGAAATGATCATAGAATTTCATGCCCCAATTTCAATCATAAAATTTTATAGTCGATATTAATAACTTCATTGATACATCGCAGTGAACGCCATGGTAGGTATAGACTGGCAGACACGGTATATCGTAACTCCCCTGCATTTTACTGCTGGATAATATTTTTCCTTGATAAGAAACTGCGATAGTTTCAGTTTCGTATAAGAAGCAGAAAAAACTTACACCCGCTATGTAGGTATTGAAGTGACAGACACGGTTCAGGGTGACGCTTTAATTTCGAAAGTAAATTAAAAACGAGTCAGGTTTAAACGGCTTAAGACAGCAAACACGAAATCCAATTAAAGGGTTGTGGCGTTAAACTCCCTCACGGAATGCAACATTTTTAAAAAGTGTTGTATTTCTGTTCACCTGATTATTCTAGTCTAGACGGCAATATTCCCTAAATGTGAAAATAAATTGCTGCGATTGTTTGTCGACTTTGAATTTGGACGAAAAACTAGTCTTTGTTTTCTAGTTTTTTCTTCTTATTTGAAACATCGTTTAAGCTTCTCGAGGAACTGAAATGTTCTCTTATTTTTGTTATACGTAGCTATAGATGTTGCAGGACAAATATTTTTTCGAATAATTTAGATATTTATCCTGAGACTTAACAAAAAAATTTGGTTAGTTATACATATTTGAGGAACGCCAAATCGGCCCATTTGGTCCTTGCTATCTTTGTTAGCTACCACATCTGGAGTTTCGTATAGAAGATTATCATCAAAATGAAGTTATTCACTGAGAATTAGCTTGATAGTAATCAAGTTCCAAATGATCCAAGGATCCTGGACTACTACTGTAATTCTATGCACTTCCTCCGATTTATTCGTAAGCAAATTAAACATCGAAACGTTTGACTTAAAATATGTTCATATTAATTTCAATATCAAGATTGCAATCGGTATTCATTCACTCATTTGTCTGTTATTCAATTCTATGTTTATATTTTCTATGAATGACGATAGTTCTATAGAATCACATTCATCATCAATACTATGTACTAATTAGATTTTTCACCCACAGATGGTGCATTCATCTGTTGATTAATAGCTCGCTTATAGCTCCCTCTACTGTCTAAGCTCGGCTATATATAACGAAGTGAGGTCAGTTGACCAGTTATAATACATGCAGGTGTATGTTAATTCCAGGAATTCGGGCTCGTAATTAATTTCGAACTGGATTGTGCATCGCGAGTTGAGACAATAATTATGGATGTGCACAGACCCTTGGAGAAATCATAAATTCCGAACCACGGTTTAATAATAATGCAGCTTTTGGGGGTGACAAAATAACATTTTCAACGATGTAATGTAATATGTAGGATCAATAAATTTCGAATTATGCCGACCACCACCAAACGTTGTCCGCTGATGAATATTGTACGATGAATATAAACTTTGACACCGACTAAATATTTGACGTGATTTTACACTGTGGGGTAACCGCTACTCAAAAATAAATCAATTATTAATTTCCGAATACACGCATTATTACTGAGTATAGTATGTATTTGGCAAAATTCATTGAAAATTGGACAAACCACTGAGCAGACAGTCCATTGGAGCTAGATCTGGAGCCCACATAGTTCTTAACGCGATCAAAACTGCCGCTGATTGTCTTCCTGTTGATTTCCAATGTATCAGAGTGAAAATTTGCAAATTTTTTCACATCTACATAGTTCGTGTTGAAGCTTCGGAAGAGTTCAAAACTGTGTTGGCCATCGAACTCCAAGGACTTCGATGCTTCGGATTATGCGCTTCTCTATGCGACTCTATTGCGATTCTTTGAGGAAAAGTATGCAGCCTATGGTCACTGCTGACTGTGAGTCTAGTTGCTTTGCAGGTGTAACTTCAGGAGAGCCACAGGGTTCAGTGTTAGGGCCTCTCCTTTATCTAATTTCCGTATCTGACATTAACAAGGTAGTCAATAATGCGCAGTAACGTTCTTTTGCTGAAGACACCCAGCTGCTTATATCCTTGGAACCGTCTAATGGGGATACAGAGTTGAATCAGCTAAATCTAGATCTTGATCCCATTTACAACCTTTCGAAACTCCACAACTTCTCCTTGCAGCGAAGTTCCGACGCGCAACATCAACCTTGGACCCTGATAGAGGAACTGGAACTAGGGGTAAAGAACTAGAGTTCCTAACCCCTAGTTTCAGCCGTATTTGACGGAAAGTTGTTGAAGTTAGTGAGAAAAGCCAAAAACATTGGAATAGTTTTTGATTACAAACTCCGATTTAAGGAGCATGTATATCTGCTAATAAAAAAAAATCTGATTTTGTTATGAGATGTCTCTATAGGAATAAGCATTTGCTTGGATTTCTGTTGCAGTGAAAACTGTTAGTTCTTCCGATCCTTGGCTATGAACTTACTTCAATTTATCCTTGCTTGTATGTTGTAAGAAAGGGTTCAGTGCAGAAGATGCAGAATGCTTGTTGTAGTTTCGGCTTTGTTTTTTGTTTATGGCTTTCGCAAGTATGACAGAACGTCCACAGCAATAGATAAGCTGTTTCCTTTCAACAGCATTCCAGTTATGACACCAGCACCTTATTTTTTGAAGCATTTTCACCGTGGTTCTTTGCTGGTGGCTCAGTGTGACTAATAGATTGTTGACATCATTTGATTTTAGTAATTTAGAAACTAATTTTTGTTTATATATATTTTCTATATTTTCATTTCATAGCAGTTAAGTTGATTAGCTTATGCTGAAGTTCGCCTCCTTCCTATATTGAAGGTACTGTATTATTATAGTACTCAGTGAATTATTATAGTACAGCAGAATGTGGAAACTGAGGCTGAGTTTCATAAAACAAGCAAAGAATACTAGATCTGTATCAATTCAACCCAGAACTAGAAGTGTTCAAATGCACAAATACAGCAGGAGTGTCCTTAGAAGGAGAGAAAAAGAGTGCAGGATTTACTGATCACCAAGCATTCATCAGCAGCAGCCAAGATACGAAAGTGCTTGAGGAATTTTCACTCATATTCAACATTGCGACATATGAAAAAATCTCTGGCCAGAACGTTTCTACTGAAAACCCTTGGTCCATTCATTTCAGCACTTCCATACCGATATTCTGTCGCATTAGTTATTCCTAAAATCGCAAGTACAGCTATCTCGCTCGTTTACATAATTAGATTCGTCACCATAGTGATCTATTGCAAGATAATTCGGTATATCCGTGAACCCAATTAAGGACACTTCCTGGGTCGAACGAAGATGATATCTATCGGAACGTCTGGCTAATCGGGTCCTCGTCATAGGGCCATCGTTACGAGGAAACGATGACGCAACCCTATCTAATTTACTGTGGTCTGAACTTATCAGTGCATACCGTGAATTAACACCAGTTATATCTGATTACACCCAAACGATGTAATAGTCCTTTAAGGGAATGTCGCTACCAGTAACCACCGACTCTAATTGATTAAGGTGTTTGACATTGCTGTGGCCGAATGTATGGATTTGATTGGTGAATTGAATAGTGTCAGTTCCCGTGAAACGCATTAAAACTAAATACATTACGTATCAACTAACTCAGTTCGACAGCTTGTGAAAGGAAAGAAACTGAGATTTGTATTTGTTGCAATAAAGGAAGAAGATGGACATTTAACTGTGTCTATATATTTATTTGCGTTGATGCAATTTTGTATGAATACTAATTTTTCTTTCAGAAGCACTTTAGGCATATGCGAAATCTATGTTTATATTGATGTAATTTTTACAGCAATTTTGTTGTCTTAGATATGTGACTTGTTTTTGACCAAATTTTCGTCTCTGAATGTTAACTCAAAAATGTTATCACTTTTTCTCTATCGCGCCAAGATTTTCTGGAAAGTCAGCAAGATGGTTATGTAAGAAATGCTGTTTGATACTCATGTTACAACCAAGCTTTTTGAAGCTTTCTTAGAGTTGTTGAACAATTTCGACGTAATTGTGGTTTCGTGTGTTTTCAAGAAAGGCCTTGACAATACTTATGAATGCCAACCAAGCATTATTGTCGAGTTCGGTCATTATTGTCGAGTTCGTTCAAAAACACCTGCCTTTATCTGCTCATATGGCAAGCTAGGAAATGGCGAAATGATATACTCAAAACAGTTGACAATGCTTCAACAAATTGCTTTGTGAGACCTACTTTCATATGCAAAGGCGGAAATATGATGTTTTTTCTGTTGACAAGTGACTGATTTAAATGTTTGGATCACCAGGTTTCAGGTCAGATCTTTGCAGCCACTTTGACTGCACCCAATGCTCCTCACGATATCTGCTCTCCCACATACATAGAAGACAGGGATACTTGGTATATCCGTGTTGCTGGCCAAGAAGAAAGCAAACCATTTTAAGATCACCATAGTTGATCCATTGGAACTGAACGACTGAATGACCTGTTGAGACTGAACCATAAAATTTGTGGAGGAGAACACTCTTCAAACTACATTTTGAGCTATCTATAACCAATTTTCATTGAGTTGCGTTATAGTCTGAAATTCCCCATTCTTTCATTCTTTTCATTTATTTCAATTTAAGAAAATATGGAAAATAATTGGGTCTACTACTGTACCCTGTGGTACACCGAACTGAGCGATACTATCTCTGCTCGAAGCATCAATTTTTAATGTGTGTATTCCACCCTTCGATCATAACGAATACAAGATATTTCAGGTCGTGTCACAACTTGGCGTGATTGTCACTGTCATTGCATCAATCCCTCTAACGCTCAGTCTAATGATCGCGTTAGGTCGGTAATGATTGCTTCTCTCTAATCCGAAAAATTCGAAATTATTATTTACGGCATAGCGTCATTCGCATATATAGAGTAATGCACAATTCAGCTGTGCATAATCCGCTTTCATGAAAATCATCCACTTTTTTTTAATCACGTGCTCGTAACTGTAGCGTCCCTACCGCCGTACTTGGCGCATTCATCAGATTAACCCCTTTTTTCTTCCGCGCGCTCGATTTCAGGCTTCATTGAAATATAGTAGGTGGCTATAAAGTGTAAAAGAGATAATTTAAATAGGTACGCACACGCTAGAGTGCGCCTTTTCGGTCGGCGTTGTCGGATTGCTCGTTACTGTGCATATTCATGCACCCTTTCGGGACGCTGACCAAACCCCGGCAAGTTTCATCCCCGCGCTTTTCCGCTCGTCCCGTTTCCGCCCAGTTGGTAGTTCACAAACACCGAATTACGGTTTTACTCTGGAAAAACGGCATGTGAATATCGTTCTAGGATCGTGCGTAGTTTTCTTTGAAAGCATCCGTTCGAGCACTTTAATGTGCTACACAACGAATGTAGATGCCTTCCAGAAAATAGAGGTTTCGTTGTTAATAATTCTACTCGCAATACAATGAAGTGGAGTTTTCGATTATTTCAAAAAATTTAGAGGCACTGTTTCTCCGCCTCATATGTTATAATATCTTGTGTGATTGTCTTATGTAAATATAAATAGTAATGTATTTATAATTCAATATTTCGATCAGAACTCCTTATTCATAGCAGTAGCAGACAATAAAAACAATGATGATTATGTGTTTACTAGTCAGTTATGATGACGTACCATCTCCCTTAACATATCCTTTCCATTTCTTCGATATCTTGGTCAATCTTTCGCCCTGCTCTCCACTTAAATCACTAAGGTTTGCAGGGATGTTGTCAAAATCTGATTGAAGAGAATGAACTTGAATGCTCATGTTAAAGCCCAGCTTCTCAAAGTTGTCGAGCATGTCTGCATAGATTGTCTTGTAGTTTGGATCTTTTTCTTTCCTCAGAGACTGGTAAGAACTGATTTTAAAGATGTCCATGCTGCCTTTTTTCCATTGTATCTACAAAGCTGGTATCTCTTATTCCTCTTCTAATGTTTGTTCTGACAAAGATGCCTCCTTTAGCTTTGCCTCGGATAAACCAGGAAACTGTCTACAAAGATATATGAAACACTCTCTCCCTTCTGACAATAATTTAAGAAATCAGTTCTTCAGTCTCAATTTTATGTGAAGTGAGGAAAGTACACCTCTTTGGGATCCACAAGACTTTTCTTCTCAATATTTTCAAGCCCCCTTCCCTAAGGTTTTTCTTAAAGCTGGGTCTACAAAATGGATCAGCAGTACGTAATGGAATTTTCCGACTGTTTTCCCGAAATCCTCGGTGAAAACATCATGAAAATCTTCAATTGAATTTCAAACAATTGTTATGTTACAGATCTGTGTTGATGAAATTCTGTAAGTTATACATACATATACTTAATTATGTGGGTGTGTCAAATTGCTAAATTGAAAAAGACAATGAGGAACTTACGTTCAATTATTTAATGAATGCCAGTACTGGAATAGAATTTACGAATAGTTAAACATTGAAATATAGCTGTGTGAAACCATATGTACTTAGTAAAGTAATTAAAATTTATAAATGAAGATCATAATATCAATCCATCAATTTATGAAGCTTGATAATATTCATCAATACTTTTCTGTTTAAAATTGTTGAAACGCGAGATTAAAGCCTTGTCCCTCAGTTTTCTCAAAAGTAATACTTATATTTCGAAAAAATATCCAATAATAAGATTAATGATTAGCACCATCCGCATGAAATGATTTTATTTTATCTGAAATGTATGTCGATTAAAATGATTGTTGAATTCGACACCTCTATTGGAATGTTTTGTGCAAGAAAAGCTTAGCATTTCTCAAAATTTATAAAATTATGTGATTTACGTGAAAAATGAAAAACCTGCAGTGATGAAAGGGTAACTGCACCCCACACAAGGTACAAGGTACAAAATTGGTTCAATTTAACCGTGTTGTATATTATCTAAGGTCGAAAACAAACGGACGAGAATTATAATTTCAGATAAGCCGTAATTATTCCGCCAATAGTAGATGGATACGGTCGGAATGTTCGTGATAAGGCCCTCCGAAAATTCAACGAATAAGACTGACACGAACTGTTTTAACATCGTAAAACCAAACTTATATTACTTTCGTTTCTGAAAATGCGACCACGATAATCCTCCGACATGATATGAATAGAAAATGACGTGCCGGAAATGGATTTCCCATAGTAAAAACAATTGAATATCCATTGCGTGGTGATTATGCCCACATTGTTCACAAAATATATCGATCTAGTGTTCGTTATTTCGTTAGTATTGAGACGAATGAATTCACTCACCCTTCCTAGAAATTATATCAATTCACCCTTGCTATTCAATCTATACACAAATGATCTAAATAATTATCTAAAATAGTTTCATAGCATTGTATGCAGATGACACGTGATACGAATTGAGGAATATAGAAGAATAGGTATCACATAGAAAAGTATAGAAGAGGCCCACTATATAAATCTCTTTTTGTCGGTGGTCTCATGTTACATTATCAATAACCAGAGTATGTTAAGTTGTTACAAAATTATGTTTACAGGAAAGTGTGACCGATACTCAATTATTGAAGTTATTACATTCTCAAACATCAGATGAACGGCATTCGAGATTTCTATCTGATAGTTCAGTTGACACATCAGCAACACAGTGTCCTAACACTACGGCGTTTGTTTCTGTCGATAACTTATCCAAATCGAATCTCAATTCCTCTAAAAGAAGAACATTCGAAATACAGAAAAGTGTAATTGATTCACCCTTGTTGGTGACAAATTCGACAACATCAAATGGAAGGGATTACAAAGATCCTGTCATGTTGAAAAGACGTGATACTTATGAGCTTGAAGAAAGTGTTGCAGATTACAAAGATCCTGTTATGAATAAAAGACTTGATACTTATGAGCTTGAAGAAAGTGTTGCAGGCATGAACATTCTTAGAACATTGTCAGATAGTACATTTACTGACATTGGCGTAGATGTCCTTCCCAGAGAAAATTCTGTTGATTTCAGTACAAGCAAAAAAGTGAATTACGAGAATATCACTAGAAGAACATTATTAGATAAGCCCACTAAGGAATTAGAAGTGGCAAATGGTCATAACTCCCTAATAAATAAAAGTTCAAAAAGAGTTTGTTTCAAAAACTCTACATCTAAAAAAAGATCAATGAGCCTTGATAAACCGTTTCTCCCAACTACGTTTACTTCAAGCATGCCAAAGTGTGTGTTTCAGTCATCTTCTGCACAAAAGTCCATCAACACAGGTAAGCATCTCCCACTAAGTAGAAGACGAAGTAAAAGCGCCGATCAGGGTAATACAAGGATTACTGGAATAAGAATGCCCAACTTTGCAAAAATTCATCAAAAAGCTCGAGAAAAAATGGAAAATATAGTGCAATTAACTGAACGCAAGGCTGAGAGGGCAAAACTTTTATTATCTGGACAAAAACCAAATGACAGTCGTGATGTCCTAAATAGTGATAACAATGCAAGAGATGTCAAGCGCTCCCATAAACAACTTACTTTCGATTCAAGTAAACCTTCCACGTCGAGAGGTTTTTTGAGAGTATATCAGGGTAATGCAAAAAAAGAACAGCTAAAAGTTGCAAGTACGGAAATTCCTGTCTTTAATGAAATTAAATCAGAATTATCCAAGGATATCGGCTTGAAAGTTGCTGTTCCTGAAAAGCATAAAAACGCTGAAAAAACACGTCAACCCAAAGCTACCAGTCTCAAGAAAATAACACAGTTTGGGTTTAAAATAAGAAGTGATTCATGTTCAGAAAATAAACTAGACCAAATAAAAGCATTAGCTGCAAAAACGAAACTACAACAGGATAATAGAGCAGAACAAAGAAGCATTTTGAAAGGAGTAAGATCCAACAAACGTTTTGAGCTGCTTATGAAAATGCGAAAAAAGTGAAAAGTGAAGGTCCATTATCATTTTCAAATGTATGTGTTTTAACTATTTAAAATTAAATTATCAATAACCAGAGTATGTTAAGTTGTTGCAAAATGTATTCATATTTAAAAAACGATTCAGATATCGTTTTTCATCGAGTAAATAGCTGTCACATTAGAACGCAATATGTTAAATTTTGTAAAAACTAGCCGAAAGCTTATGAAAGTGATCTCATCAGTTCTGATAATTATGATGATTCAATGTATTTCAACAATTTCAATCCCTCTAGTATGTATTCAGTTTCAATTTTACAGAATTTCTGCAATTCCAGTATTTTGACAATAAAATTCTAATTTTTTGTGTGAAAGAGTTACAAGGAAAAACAAGGAAAAAAGTATAACTCGCGAACTTTCCAAAATAGTTATAATGTAGTTCGAGATATTCATTCCAATAATTGATACAATCAAACTATCCATTATTATGAATTAATTCGATGTTAATTGCAAAGAGAATATTTAACTTCGAATACATAGAATATGTGACTTCGGAACAATAATGAACACGAGTTATTAAGTCCTAGTGTCCAAATTCTACAATATAAAGCCTAACATATTTTCAAAAACTTCAAAAATATTTCATATATAGTCCACTAAATAATTTTTCATTGGTATTTATGGGTTTACAATGCCTTCATCAGGTAGATGAAAACTGCAATATATGGAATATTTTTTTGAAATTATTCAATTTCGAATGTGTCTAGTTTATCGATAAGTTGAGATAGAATTTCAACATGTATCCCCTCCTCAATCAGCTTATTGTACCCTTTTATCGTAATATTGTGATGTACGTTTCGGCATTGGCATGGCTTCTTGAACTTCACCGTCTTTTTTTTCGTCCAAAGAAGCGATGGTAATGGCGATATTTCGCAACAGTTTTTTGATAAAATTGTGTACGCGAATCTATAAAACTTTATTTCGTCACCATTTTAGTTTATTTTGAAATTAAATTTTTAACGATATATTTTGTTGCAGGTGAGTACCTCTACGGTTTTCTCCATGATATCGATGGATTGGCGATCAACAACAGCTAAGTTCCAATTTCTCATTTGAAATAGTATCACGAATTGTCAGATATAAGTAACGCTAATTTAACAGTTTTTTCTTTTGTGTTCTTGATTTTTTTTAACATTTCAAAATGTTCAACCAATTTTTATGCCAGAAATCAAGAGGCATTATTAATTCTTAAATTCATACAAGGATTTCAAATTAAATATTACTGTCATATTCTTGGAACGTTGCAAATTAGTGTACTTATCACTATAATGCGTAGGAAATTTGATACTTCAATCCTATAAATTGGTACGTACCCTTCTTGGATTCATAAAAAATCCTAATGAGATCATAATTATTCGTAAATGCTGCCATACCAAATATACGAATCATGCCGCATGGTACGTTAACGAATTTTAAACTTATTACACTCATTTTCCGCTTTTCTGAAAAAAATTAACGTTGGTCATATATCTCATAAGTAGAACTAATTAGTGAAAGTTCACAGATTTCGTCTGGCAATTTTCTAATTAGTCATAAAAAATTTCGACAAATGCTCATTTCATCGCCAGTATATTCTTCCTTACGGTCGACCGTAATTAAATTAGGATGTCGGTCCTTTTTTCGAACATTCCCGAAAATGTCGTCCTTTCATGACAAAATTCAAGAAGCAGGCTGCAAAAGATTTAATTCCCAAATATATTTAGGCGATTAAACTGCATCACAAATATATTTGAAGAAAATAAGGAATTTGATTCAAAGCGTACGATAATTGCCTTACAGAACATTGAACAATGTATGTTATCTGTGTTAATTCCCCTTCTTTTTACACTGATCAATGGTCTGTGAATGTAATGCCCTTGTAGCTATTTTCAATTAGTATTTCACGTCACGTTTATCTCTGTTTTATGTTTGTAATCTCTTACTTTGTCAGTGTAGATGAGTGGCAACTGGTAGATGTTGTTCTTCTTCAAAGCCTGCAACTGACCACGTTTTCACACGGTATTCCGAATATATCTAAACAATTTCCAGTACCGAGAACTGAATTTAATGAACCACCTTAGTCTACTTCCACTCTTGCAATTCAAACATAATTAGTACAATAACGCACATGTTGAAAATTAAGACACCCAATAAATAATAAAATCAAGGAAGTCTTTCTGATGATGAAATAATAATGATACTTTTATTGCTCATAATGGTCTCTCGAAAAATACACTGTGGAAATTTATGGCACGATATAGTATTTCACAAGTTTCTCTTATATCGTTTGATATTCCTTCTACGTTTCTTTTCCTCTGTTTATCTCTCGCTACGTTCGACGTATCTTGTAACGTTTTTAATCAGAAACGTTTATTTTGCCAGAAGAAACAGTGTTTTCCACCCCTTCGGATGGTTATCATGTCGCTGTCCAGGGTCCTACGTGTAAGACATAAAAATTCGAAGAAGGTATAATGACCTTAATTACTTTAGCCACCATATCCTAATTAGTAACCTAATACTCGATGAGAATGTTGCTTGGGGAACGAAACGTGACGAAAATTTAATAGATCTTCGGAAACAAAGAAAAATACTGCTTGAGTGACAGTAAATAAGTAACTGTGTTATGTGAAACTGGTTATACAGGATGACTCAAATAATTAAATTCAGTTGGTGGATGAAACGAAAATTTATTATCTATCAAAAAAAGTTTTGAAATAAATTCAATACAGTAAGTATTATACACAAATTAGAATTTCATTTCGAAGTCGAAATGGAGTCGAATTTTTTCGACTCCATTATCGAAAAGTACCTACTTTGTTGTCGAAGCATGAACCCAAATCGATGAATTTCGGTTGAAAAATATACTCTTCACAACTTTGTAGAGCAACTCAACTGACTCACATGTGTCTTCTATGTAAAAGTAACATCAATAAAAGCACCAAGAAAGTTTATATGATAATTAGGATCGATATTCACAATATAACGTCTCAAAAAAACAAATTTGCGACCATTTTGTCTGCATTCAACGCTAATGCGTTCACTGGAACCATTCAGCACACAAAAGTCCATCTTATCAACTAACTTCTTTAAGCAAAACAGGTCAGTCTTGGACACAAAGTTGTGTCATCAGAAGATAGTCACACTGAGGCCCTGGGCAAGTAATCGAAGCAACAGAGAAAAGCAGAGGGCCCAGTACTGAACCTTGGGTAACCCATATCACCACTAAGAAAGATCTGCTGAATACGACTGAATTACTTCAACCTGCTATCTGCCAAACCAAAATCAAAAGCCTTAGTTCAATGTCGAAACAATGTCATAGAATTAAAACCCCCTTTGAAACTAGTCTCTACAGATTTCCTCGAAAATCAGATTCTAACAAGTGTATGAATTGATCCTGAAAAGTGTCCCCTTTTAATTTGTTTGACAATTTTAATCTAATGTATTTATCATGCTCAACGAAGCTGACGCGAAGGATAAATACGATATTCTATCAACATCATGTACGAAATTCTTGAAACTCAATTATTCGATATGGCTTATTTATGCCTTTCTTAACATCATTCGCATCATCTTCATTAAGAGATAGGGAGCTGTCGTGTCCCTGAGCGAAAATCTATAACACGGCATAATTCAATTAATCTGAGCGCATTACCATTGGTAACTATCACGACATAGCCTTTGGCATCCACCCTATCCGGTTTATCGCATTATAACCCTTCGGAAACGACGCCCGCACAAGACAGGGAAATTCCCTAGGATTTTTCCTCGACAAAGACGTAATCAATATGCTAATTTTCCATTCGCCAGGTATTTATTTTTCATCTTAATATCTAATTATCAAGTAACGACAATTATCGCCATATATTGAATGAAAAACACTTATCTTAGGTACACAAAATTTAGGAATTGTTTTACAATTGTTTGCGGGTGTTAATGGGATGTAATTAAACATCCGAAAGCATTGTTATTCAATGAATACAATCTTGTGAAACTAATCCGATTGTTTTTTATTCAATATGTCAAACATTGTTTCAACACGAGATCGTCAACATTGATTCCGGAATTGTCGCAATTTTTGACCCCCTCCCTAATTGAAGGACCCTTGATATTTCATAGATCTCCCTCTAAAGCTTCGTTACCTGAGATGTTTCGGAAAAATCGAAACTATACAAACAACCGTTTGCAAGAAGGTCCTATGAGTGAAATAGGAAATAGTTCTGTCTTCACATCAGTACTACTCCTTCCTAATAAGTGAAAGAACATTATACTCAGGAAACGTAGAATGATTTCCATTTATGAGCTTCAAAGGGCTTGAAATGATTATTATCGATAAATCACCAGAAAAGAATAGTTCTTATTTTTCTGAATAGGATTCGGATGACGCAAATCATATTCTCTTAACGTCTGAGTAGGTCGGTTATGCCGACGAAACACTTCACGTTAAGGCAGAGTTTAAATCAAATTGGGTTGTTTCAATTATGATATAATCATAAAAAGGCTTACAGTCAACACAAATTTTATGAAGTGATGAAAAGGCAAGTACATTCAGAGAGGTAATCTCAGAAAGAATTACATTATTAATTGATGGAAAGAATAAAAAAACAACAAAAAAGCTATTCAACTTTTGCAGAAACATAATTCCCAAATATTTTCTGTGCTTAAAGTGATGGAACAATAAATCTGGTACTAAGTAACTAATGAGTTTCCTCATTCTGTATAAACACCTTCATAGCAAAGCTACAAATATTTTCTCAAGAAACGTCTTTGAACGAAATCAAGACGTATACATTATACACGTATCGATGAAAAATATATTATGAAAAACTTTCGTTTTGGTCGTAATTTTCTATCGTGGTCTGCACATTTCGAATAAATAACAAAACGCTTTGATTTTTTTCTGTGTTTTAAATTCGAAATTTCTACGTTTCAGAAGAATACGTCTTCGTTTCAAATGAATAGTATTTCATTGAATAATGTAAGATAATATCGTAACTTCGGATGCTAAAGGTTGGATTTCGAAAATTCGCCACTTGCAACCTAAGTTGGCTCCATTTTGAATAAATTAACAACGTTGTCACATCCATCAAATTTTCCTGCGAGGTGTGCAAAAATTTCTCGAATTAGTAATCTGGTACGTGATCAAAAATGTCTATCCTATTTCTATATCGGCGCTATAGAAATTATCTCAATTCAATCACACTTTTCTTATCTGTACGTGTGACAGAGATAAATGGAATCTTTACCGAGCGATAACCAACATCGGCATCTATGGTCCGCAACGAACCGTAGATAGAAGTAATATTTATCTTAGTTAATCGAGCATAGAACATATTTTAATAAGGCACGACTTCCGGGTGGCGTACGATCGGACAGACGATCATAACGACAGACGCACACCGGAAATGACGTCGGTCTTCCACGGAACAGACTCGGGAAATTGAAAATGGAGACAAACGTTCAGTTTTCCGCTCCAACATCCTTCGGCTAGCCGATGACTAACAGGAACTGAGATCAATTTATACGCAAACTTATTTCTTCATATAACTGGTTGGGTCATTGATCATAACCAAACATTCGGAAACCAACCTGACTGGCGAGAAACAGTGTCATTTGCAATAATTGCCGCATGATACTGAAATTCGTAATAAAATATCAAAATATTTCGAATGGAATCTTAGGGAGCGAGCTGTTTACACAAATGTCAACGAAAACACAACCTATCATTTTCGAGAGTGAATATAAAGTACGTTCAAAAAATCGTCGAACTTGTTGGATGGATATAAAATACAATTGTCTTATCCTTTTAAAGAATCTTCAGTGGCATGCATCTAAACAAGTTTCCCATTTACGAAATGAGGCGAACTCTCATACGAGAACTGATCAGTTGAGCTCCCTCTATGGAAGAAACGATATAAAAGTCCCTCGAGCATTCTAGATCGATTTCTCGTGACAAGATCAGTGGGCACGTAGAGGTTTTTTAGAAATTTCATTCGAACACTTCAGAATTTTGTCTCTAGATGAGTAAAAATGTTTCCTTGCCTTATCGCTCTGGGCACATCCTAGCGGGTAATTCGTTAACTATTTTTTCGATAACAATTTTGTTAATTCGCGAATCTTTCATGGTTAGTCAATCCTGAGATTCCTAATCGAAATATCGAAATATCTCAAATGCGACTCTCAGGGAGCTGTCTACACAAATGTTGTCAAATAACACAAAACCTATAACAGGGGTAGGAGCTGGGTGCGTTTGGAAAAGCATCGAAACTTGATTAATTTGTATATATGTCACTGAAGATTTTTTATATGGAAGAAACAATGGTATTTCTATTCAATGAGTTCGATAATTTTTCGGATTGCACTCAATATTCACTCACGAAAGAGATAGGTCACGTGTCTTTTGACAACATTTTTGTAGAGAGCTTCCTGAGAGTTTTATTTGAAATATTTCGATCGATAATCTTATTATTAATTATTCATGAAGGATTTGTGCATCTAGAAACTGTAGATTTTCGAATGAATGTAGATAGACTATTCTGGGATTCGAAATATTTCATAAACCCTGTCAGAGAGCTGTATGTACAGGTAGAGGGGATCAATTCATACTGAACTACCCTATAGGAAACTAACTAATTCTGAAAAGATTGAGAAGGAGGCTTGAGGTATGATCGATTTGGCTGTTCAAAAGTTTTCCAGAATATTTGTATTTATTAATTCGAAGTGATTCTAACAAATTAAACTTCATTCCTTTGTTTGCGGTATTCCAAATTTCAAAATCGGAATTGAATGTATTATTTTCATAAATTTCATAATATAATTTCATAAATTTTTCACAAATGATGTTGTGATAAGTTTTATATTGGTAGAACGTTGAGAAGTTTTCAAATAAGAATTTCTGAACATAAACGTAGCTTTGATAACCAGAAGACAGATTCACATTATGCAAATCATTTGATTAATGAAAATCATATATTCAATTCCGATTTTGAAATTTTGAATACCGCAAACAAGGGAATGAAGCTTAATTTGTTAGAATCACTTCAAATTAATAAATACAAATATTCTGGCAAACTTTTGAACTGCCAAATCGATCATACCTCTAGCCCCCTTCTCAATCTTTTCAAAATTACTTAATTTACTATATAGTAGTTCAGTATGAATTGATCGCTTCTACCTGTTATCTAACCTGTTTTCTCTGCATTCATAGTTTAAGTTTACCTATTCCTATTTAAGTATTACCTATTAAGTATTCGAGAAATATCATTAGTCTGCACGTAGCATTTGAAAAAGGTGAATCTCATCGAAACGTACGTCATGCAGTATTCTTTTTAATATATGTGTAAATCTTTGTTTAACAATTGTTTTATTAAGTTGTAAATGCTTATCACTAAGGGAGTATCGGTACTAATGAATTATATTATCACTTTTTGAATTGAAGCAGTTACTTATTTGAATTCTACAAATATGTGTCGTAAGCCAGGATGAAATAACGAAATCACGTTACAGTTTTTATAACTATAAACATTTGTCTATTTACTATTTACATTTGTCCACGATAAACAATCGTGGGCAAATGTAAATGACAACAAGACTAAAAACGCAAAACATTCAGTGCATCTCTCTTATTTTCTAACGACTCAAACTGAAGAAGTAGGAAGAATAATGGAAATTGTAGAATAGCTGAAAAGTGAATAATTTTTCCAATCAGAAGTCCATATAAGCAATAAAGGTAATGCATATAATATCGAAAAAAGTTGGAAAAAATTTGTATGCTTCAAGAGGAACAATGATAATTTCGAAATGTAAAAATTAATAATTATAATATAATCGATACATTTCATCAGATCGAAGGATTATGAGAATCAAGAGGAAAGGTCGATTGATGATTACATCGAGATATAGATATTGTTTAGAAATGATTCGATATCTGGGACACGAAAACAATGTGTTATAATAGAATGTAATCCTTTCAATTAGAACGTGACAGTAAAAACTGTATATCATAATTTTTCGAAAATTCAATCGCTCGCCCGATTAGGTCCAGTCAGAGAGCCCCAAAATGGACGACGTCACACAAAATCGACCTCGATCAAGGGGGATGATAAGAATACAAATGTACACTTCCATTTTTGTTGGTGAGCCCTCTGAAATATTCGAATACTCCTCACATATTCCATCCTCACTATACCTTCTATATCACATATTTTATATATATTTTATATATACTTTTATATATATATATATATATATATATATATATATATATATATATATATATATATATATATATATATATATATAAGAAAATTTTCTTAAATATTTCTTTCAGTGCCATAAGCACAAAAAATTTTCATTTCCTTATATATATATATATATATATATATATATATATATATATATATATATATATATATATATATATATATTCTTATGGTAAAAATTTCATGCAATCTTTATGATATAGAAATTTAAAATGATCACAGATGTAGTATAAATTTGTGGAATAATTATTACAATTCATTATCAGTATTTTTTGGATATATATATATATATATATATATATATATATATATGCAGTATATTCAATAGTGGTGGCGTTTACTTGATGAAAATCCACTATAATTGAATTCAAACCGAAAACACTTTAAACTTTTGAAAATTTTAAACACTTTTTTTTTAAACACTTGAACTTTTGATTTACAATGATGCTAACAGTATTCTGTTAGCATCTAAAGAAGTCGTTTGTAACGACGCAACGCGTCATGTTATGTTGTATATAAAGTGTAAATCAAAAGTTCGAATGCATCGACATGATGCATCTAAGCTTCTCAACTTATTGTTTCGACAAAGTCATATTTCATGCAATTTACTTTATTATGTGAGATTTTAAACATACTTACAGTTCTGTAAATATAGTTATTTTTTTAATAATATGTTAATGTTGTTAAATTTGTTTCAAAAAATGGTAATCTATATATTTGTTATTCACTGTTCAACACTAGCACAACTAATAACATCACTTATTTGTACTTAAATAAGTAATATTCATTTACTTTGATTTTTATTTCTGGTATAACTCATTTCTTGTCACATTATGTAATAATGATTTTCATATGATGTATACATACAATGCATACAACTGTAAATTTATAACCTCAATATTGAAGTTTCGAGACAGAAGCACACCATAGATAGTAATAAATTGAAATTGAAGTATCATAGAAATCAACAATGAAATATGAACAATCGAGAGAGATGTCAAATTTATAGAAATGTTCGACTTTAAATAAACTTTTGTGAGAAAATGAACCGAAAAAAAAAACAATTAATTTGCAAAATAGCAATCTAAAAAATTTATAATGATTTGAATAGAAGATGTCTGAAGTGATGGCGTAGAAAAAATCAAGAGAGTTCGAAAAAAGAGGCACCTTATATTAATTTTAAATTATCAATTTCACTTTTCAATGAGTGTTGTTTGACGCTAGTTGTTATGGATTTACATCAAGTAAACGCCAACACTATTAAATATTTACCAGAGATATTATTCAAAAAAAAATTAAGATTTTAAAAAAATTCCACCCACAGAGAGTAAACTAAATTAAATTCAAAAATACAAAACTCATTAGTAAATTAATAAATTAATTTTTTGAACCCTTATGAATTTTGAGATTTTGACATTATTTGAGTGTACTATTTATCAGGGTGGAATATGTTTAGATTTAATTTGAAAAAAAAAACTCCGATTATTTTAAATATACATACTTCAATCAAAAATCATTCATGAAACGTGAACAATTCTGAAAACCTCGTTAACTCTTCGAAACTGAAATTATATTAATATGAAGATTTGAGCTGGGCTCTGAATAATAAATTGATTATTGAAATTTTAATTGAGGTACTTCTTTTTTCGATCTTTCTTAATTTTTCTTGCGCCAGTATTCTAGGATTTATTCTTTTCAATTGATGCAAATTTTTCTGTACTGATATTTCTCGAATCATTATTCTTCAATTTTTCTCCTTCTAAATTTCATCAACTCTCAACTCTCTTCCGATTCGATGTCCCTCTTTCTATTGTTCTCAATGATTCTTGATTCCTCCTGATTTCTCATTTTCGAAATTTATTTCTGTATTATCATTTTTATACCTAATAAATTAATTGATTTCCATCAAAATGAAATTCGTATTTACTCTATAATTAATAATGAGAAAAAGTTTCCTCAAAAAAATTTCAATTCGATGAAGCGTCGTATTTATTTGAAAAAAATTCTATTAGAACAATACATTTTGTGTGAAAAAGACTAGCACCAAATTTTTTTCAGCTTCTCTATTAATGATTATCCGTGGAAGTGTGATTGTATGGTCCTCTCCCATGCTCCATATACTCAAAAATGAAGCTGAAAGTCCACTAGGAAGAAAAATAACCGAAGACGAAGCAAGTTGGTTGACATCAATTATGACTATTGGTGAAATCGTGGGATCTCTGACCATTGGAACTGCCTCACAGATGTTTGGAAGAAAAACCCTGTTAACAATTATATGTATACCTCCTTTATTCTTCTATGTCACATTAACGTTCGCTAAAAACATTTGGTGGTACTTTGTAGCAAGAGCAGTAGCCGGTATCGGAATAGGAGCTGTCATTACCTTACTTCCAATGTATATTTGTGAACTTGCAGATCCAAAAATTCGTGGTAGACTTTGCGTTAGTATGGGTATCTTCAAAAATATCGGAACGTTACTCACGTATTGTACAGGTCCTTACATACCATTCTTCTGGTATCATTTAGGGTATTCATTTCTACCCCTGTCCTTTTTAATATTAATATTTTTCTTCGCATTAGAAAGTCCATATTACATCATGAAAACCGATCCCAAAAGGGCCGAGGAGTCGCTTAGAGAAATCAGGGGAAAAGAAGACGTATCCGAGGAAATGAAGGAGATGAAACGACGTCTAGAAAAAACCTCCGAAGGATCGTTTATAGAAGTATTCACCACGACAGGAGCAAAAAGGGCGTTAGCGATTGGACTCGGTTTGACTTGCTTGAGCCAACTTTCAGGTCACAAGGTAGTAATGTCGTATTCACAGGAAATATTCGATGATATCGGTGGTAGTCTGACCGGTGATGTGGAAAATATTATACTAGGTTCGGTCGAAATGGTTGCCAAAATTTTCGCTTCTGGTTTGACTGATAAGTTCAGGAGGAAGCCTCAATTTATGGTTTCCTACTTCGGAGCAGCTTTCTGTCACTTGACCCTCGGTCTCTTCGTGGTTCTGAAGAATAACGGAGCAGATACAACCAACTTCAAATGGGTACCACTCTTCAGTTTGTCCTGCTATTTCATTGTCTACGATTTAGGTATAGGCATGTTAACCCAGACGCTGCTAGGGGAAATTTTCCCGGTTAGGGTCAAAAGTGTAGCCATTTCAATTTGCGACGTCAACGGAAACGTGGTGGGATTCTTGACAACTTTACTGTTCAAACGAGTACAAAACGCCATAGGTATGGGATATACATTTTGGATTTTCGGAGCAGTTGCCCTTGTTGCGCTGGTATTCATCAAGTTCGTTTTGAAAGAAACGAGTGGAAAATCTTTGGAACAAGTGCAAGAGGAACTTGACGAGAAAAACCCGAATAGAACGGACCTATCTATATAATTATATTAATTTATCTTAACAATATATTTTTTATTGTTTCTTGTACACTCGAAACATGCTTCTGGTCCACTAAACTATTATCAAGGAAAAAACTGAAATTTTATTGACTCTTCATTATCCAGTTTTATTCTCGCTACTATATTTCTCAACGCTAATATGAATTTTGAAATATAAATGTTATGTGAAGAGATTAGAAGGTTGCTGCATAAGTTGCTAAGGTTCCAATCTTTCGTTGAAATTTTTCTATTTTATTCTTGTATTCATCATAATTTGGATTCCAGACGACCGACGCGTACTCTAACTTAGATCTTGCAATCGAATTATACGAAGCAATAACAGATTCTCGTCGACCAAAAGGCCTAGTCATTCGTAATATGGAACCGAGATTTCTGCAGGCAGGTTGTACGACTCCTTAAATATGAAATTCAAGGGTCAGTTCGTTATCCAATTCAGCACAAAAATCATTCACTGAACTGACTTGATGTATAAGTTGCTTAAGTTCAAATCCTTCAGAAATAAGCTACCAATGGATCGCCGAAATTTTGACGTCACATAAATGGGCGGAGCAATAAATTGGCTCTAACCAAGAAAGTTTATAACGGTCTATAAACTAAAGTCTTGCAAGAAATATTTTACTCAGTGTTCTCTCATTTTTAGCGATGCAATGAGAGTTCTTCCTTTGTACATTTTGTTTTGGAACCTGTGTTTTAAAGGAAATGTATTCAAGCCAAATCATTCAATTAAATCAACTCACTTGGGTAAAAGCGGAAATGATTTGCTTTAAAATGCAGGCTCTTTAAGCAAAATACACACAGTGAAGTTCTTTCTAGCACTAAAAACAAGGACACACAAAATTGACATAGTTTTATGGAATTTTATACCGATAAACTCAGTTGTTTAGAGTCAGTGTGACGTCAGACTCATGTAGTCCATTGTTGACTATAATCGCATCAAAATTCAACACAGCTTCAGGATATTGAGTTCGGAAAATAGTAGAAGACTGAACGATATATCAACTATACAAATCAGTTAATCAATTTTCTTCATGTCCGAAAAATTCAGGATTAAGAATGTATTTCAGACTACCTGGACTGAGATTGTAATTCTTTGAGTTTTTCGTCGTTTCATGACGTAGGCTTTTTGTCACTCAAAATTGGCTGTCATGTAGGATTCTGAGTACATTTAACTTTAGTTCTTCTTTCAGTACAAACTTTTTTATCACATCATTCCATTACTCAATACTACTAGGCCATTATATGATTTACCTGAATTCGATAAAATTTCTTTCTGCTTTTTAGCGTTATCCCAGTTGAAACGTTAAACTTTCAATTTTTGCGTAATGAGTTTTTCCATTTTCGCTACGCTCGAGATTCCCCCGAATGAATGAATCTGTCGAAATGAATTGCTCCTTGCCTTTGAACATATTTCTATAAAGATGAGAATTTGCCTTCATTAATTTGCTTGATATTGCATTCATTCAATAACTGAAATTAAAAACCAAGAAAATGTGAGATTATATTAATCAGAAATCTCTCTTACTATGACCTCACAGAATATGACTTGTATTATCGCATTAGATATCTGAATTGTCTCCGTGTCTTCATCACTTGGGAGGATACTGCCAAATATATGCTAAAATTATGATAAAACCGAAAAAAATTGAAGTTTATCAATTCGAACTCGGCTGACGCTCAAGATTTCTTCACGCGTTTATTCCGATCAGATATATTATGATCAGAACTTCCATAAAACATATACTTCGAAAAATACATAACCATTAAATTCCTAGCAGTTTTCATCATATTTAAACTCTAATACTATGTTAATTAATAGTAAATTAAATTAAATCACTTCGTACGAAAGCTAGCTATCTCTCTCACTCTCCCGGACGTCATAAGGACGGTCTGGCTGGCGATAGTGGTTGCGTTCATCAGTGCGCATCCTACCTGTACAGGTTGAATATCGATTTTTCAAATCATTTTAAGTTTTGTTTTTTTTTTAATTTCTTTATTGAACTATTTGCAACATGCATCTAGCATTGCCTGATATTTTTATTGTTGATTAAACCGTGCCAGATAATTTGAATACAAAGTGCTAATTTGAATTGAAAAAAAATAAATTTTTTTTTCAGAATATTTCAGTATAACTGAAACTTTTATATGATGTAATTTAATTTGAGTATCTAAAAACCTAAAATTAATTTATTAATTAATTAATTATAAGAAAATATTCGTTGAAGGATTTCATCTGCTTTGACAAATTCGCTCAAACGCGTTCTTTTTTCCATTTTTTCTCATTTGTTATTAATGGTATTCATTTTGCTATTTTTCACTTGTAGTTGGACGTATATCTGTTGGGAATAAAGGCATTATTATAAATATTATGATCAATTGGAAAATCGACTCCGATAAGTTAGGTCGCAACTTGTTCATACTCGGCAGGATATGCATCAATTAGACATGTAATAGTTTGAAGGGGGTGGGTCACGTTGGACGCTTCTGTCCCACAGGCATTAGGCGTCCAAACCGCGCTGTCACTTCTAGTTATAAACTCTGACTGTACAGGGCCCAAGGGCAAAAGACCTACCGAAGCCCAAGCGCAAGCTCGCCTACCCTTATCGCCTCATAATTCACCTCCTGTCCTCTCTAACTTCTCGTTTATAGCGATGCCATTTATTAGGAACATGATTTTCCATTAAAGTATTGAGGTGGCATGTGATCAAGTTCCCACGAGCATCAACGACATTTTCGAGGGATTTAGATATATAAATCACTGTCGGGGAAATGTTACTCTACGTCTAGCAGAGTTTTCGGATTCAGTATTTGGGAAATGTAGTTCAGTGATCAATTCGCGGATGATTGGTTCATAATGAAATGTAGACGTGCAAACCTTCTGAGATTCAATTTGGGCCCAAAATTGATATACCTATGTAACAAATATTCAATGCGAAATAGAGATATTCAATTTTGACGCATAGATTAATTATCTTCCAATCAAAACTTAGTAGAACTATTGTAACTCTACTGGAGGTCTTTTGTGTATTGCTTCAAAACGTATTCTTAAAGAACACTTCTAATAACTGCTCCTGCGTTTTTTCAATATTGATTTCGCTTCAATGAACCCAAAGAAGTCAGATGATGTAAGATGTGTCAAACTCCACGTCAGACCAAGCAAAATGAACCCGGAAGATTTTCTAGGTGTTTCTACGAAGAATTGTGTATATTCAAACTTCTGGTTCCATGCATTTTCTATCCATTCTTTTACAAAGTCTTCTTTGCATCATTTCAGCTATATACAATATTATACCCACACCTCTCGAACAGAACCAAAGCAACCATGCTCTGAAGGGGAACTCTATTGAAATTAGAAAACGATTTATTCACAGAATATTTGAAGTTAATGTTGGTTCTTGATAGCGTTTGTTTTCTTCAATGGTGATTCAGTTGTGGCCTTGTTCAAAAAAATTCCGAATGATCGATTGATCCATTCCTGGCCTCATACATTGTGCCGCCTCACAAGTGGACCGCAGGGTGTCAATAGAAATGTTTGATTTTGAAATTATGTTTTTCATTCTTTGTTATTTCTCGGAGATATTTAGATTATTTCTTCTCCTTTTGTTTTTTTGTCAATATAGCAAAGGAAAAAGGTAACAAGATATTGTATCACGAGTACCTCAAATAAATATTTTTTATTATTATTCTTTCAATGAAGTTTAGCAGCGATTTTCACATGTCGTAGTAGGAATTTGATTACAGTTTATTGTCTCATATATAATATATTAATCAACAAGAATTGATACAACAAAAATGAATATTGCAAAATATTTACTGAAATTAGAAATCTTCTCATATCAATTATTTATTAAACTGTATTAAGTTATGAATACTAAATATAATTCTTCAGTTATTTTATTACGTCAATTTGTCGATTAATTAAATTATAATTACGTCGATTTGTGTTTTAAAAATAAGTCCTAAGTTTGATTTTCTCCAGATCACATTCGAATCGAAATTTAAACCAATGATACTTTCAAAGACAAGCGCAAAAAGAATATTGGATTTCTATATAAATATGTGAAAATAAACTATTTCACATTCGAGAAAGATACGTCTTTTTGATGGTATCAGAACTGAAAGAATTCTTTGAAGCCATGTCAGTTATTTCACACATCCTATGAAATGAAAGTTTATGGAATACGAAGTAGTATATGAAAATTATTCCCGCTCTGCTTTTTCCACGTCCGAATCTATGAAAGAAAATTCTTGGAGGAGGACTAAGAATCCGACAGAATTCGACAGGGGCGTATTTTAAATAACACAGATAAACATTCAATGGAAAAATAGATCAGTTTTTCAATTTGCAGAAGTTATTGACTGTTGAAAGTATTAAAGGCTATTTTTAATAATGATAATAATATTTATTTAGCCGAAGCTGTACAAAAAATGTACATATTTTGAATTGTCAATGTTGAATTACATACCTACTTCATTATTTAAAATATACTTTCCTAGATCACGCTTAAATATCTTAATACTAGTAGTAGTTTTCAATATACTTGGTAAATTATTGAAAGCCGCAAATCCGTCGTAGTATAGGTGATTTTTAGATTCAGAAAGCTTACAACTTTGGATCTAAAAAGCTATCAATATTTCTACTATTATACCCATGCACATCACTGATATATGTTTCATTTTTTATTACATTACATGAAAGCAACTAGTTTTTAGTTTTGAGTATAAATATATATGAAGCAAATAGTATTCTTTGTTTAACAGACATTAGTGCCAAAGAGTTCAGCATAATTTTAACAGGGCTATACCTATTGCACTTTAAAATTGTTCGCATAGCTCTATTCTGTAACTCTTGTAATTCTTGGATTTTTCTTCAGTCAAACCAATTAACAATGTGAGGACATAGTCAAAATGTGGCATTATTATTGAACAAAATTTATTTCACATATGTGACAGTTTTCTTCATATTCTCTTCAAAAAATTGATTTTTTTAGAGATTTTAGATGATATGAAATCAACATGATTATTGAAACTCAATTTTCTGTCTAACATAATGCCTAAATATTCAGACTGTTTCTACTTTCCTAATTTTTTGTTCATTAATCTTTATAGTTATATCCTCATTTTTATTAATTTTAGGTTTTACTTGTACCCAAAATCATGAAGTTAGGTTTGTGCACATTAGGGATAAGCTATTGTCACATAATAAAACAATTGTTAAACTGATTTACACATATATTAAAAATATTGCATGACACATAACCATTCATTAATTGCAGAAAGGTCTCTATGAATCCCCTCTGTCATATTCATAATATTTTTTCCACATATATAGCGCATAGTTTCATCATCGAATATTTATATATAAGGAGAACAACTAAAGACCTAAGACAGTTTTTTGAGATACGCCTATGTCCACTTTCGTGCTATCCCACAGCATGCCATTAAACTCAACTTTTTTGTTCGCAAATACAAGTAAGATTCAAACTTATCATTTACTTCTACTCCTTCAATGCTTTTTCAGAAAGCTTTCTAAAAGCTGATTCAGTTTCCCAATTCAATTCATTTAATTTTTTGATAACAGGATTTCAATAGTCTCTTTTTTAAAAGGTTATTTTTCCTATACAGGTGTTAGATCCAGTTGACGTTGTTTTTCTCATTTGAAATATGCAAAAAAAATTACGAACTTAGCCCGATGATTACCGATAGATCGTTTACCGGTCAACTTAAATCAGTTGTAAGAATTCCTGACAATATCTTAATAGACAGAGTTATTTTACAATTGAAATGAATAATGTTTTATAATTTCGTAGAGTCAATGGAGAAATCTTAATTAAATTTCGTTCCATTTTGTCGGGCTTACTACCGCCCTGACAATTTAGGGTCGCGCCTGGAGATTTCATATCTTCGAACAACATCAATCATTGGTTATCGAAGAAACCGAAAGGAGTGTATCATTAGTTTCATATCAGTAGTGAGTTAGTTTGAACTCATCAGATATTAACGGGGGGTGTATGAGGGGTAAATCCAGAAAAATGTATGTTGAATCGCTAAAAACCAGACTAATATTTCACGAAACTCGGAGTAAATTTACCAGACAATTATATTAAAGCTTCAGCTAATCAAGAAATTACTCTTGTCTGATATTGTCGAGTGTTGAAAACAACACTGATTTCATTTCCCCGATGCAATTCCACTAATAGCCTACGCTTTTATAGAATTAAGAGAAATAACCCTCTCGTTGAAATAAGTTGTTTGTCAGTTTTCTAGTTATTTTATCATTTCCCAGATTCCAGATTGTATTTTGCTTTATTTCTCATGTTCGGAAAGTTATAGCTATATACCGAGAAAACAAATGTTTCTGCGAAAGATCGTTATTGATCGAATAGTTTTGATATTATCTAGTTGTCAGTTGACATATTAGTTGATTGTCAAATGTCAAATATTTTGGTTTGTTCATAAATTTAATTTGTGGCAAACTTATGATCAAAAATCGATCTACATAAAAATAATCTGCGATTCGAAGGACCAAGATTGATTATGATTCTTTTCTCAAAAAAGATAGAATTGGTAAAAGTGGTAGTGGTGTGCTTTGAGTGATAATTTATCTGCAGCTTGACTCGGATTCGACTGACTTTATTTGTAACAGTACCTAACAAAAAGGGTCGGTATAGGTGGGGTTTTACAATACTGTACATAACGACCCCGTCAGTAGGGATGGGGTTTTACAATACTGTACAACTGTAGTTACTCTACCAACTGTAGTTAGCTAAAATTAAGTTTATTTTTTGCTTCCTTGAAATAAATATGTAGTTAAAAAGACAAAAATTCTAATTGGTTATTCATTTCAAGCTATTCTTTCAATTTGAATTCTAAACGACGGGGGACACATCAAAATAAAAACAAAATACCTCTTTTTTCATTTCATTGCGGGTATTTTAATATTTATTCACATTAATACCTTCTCTGAATTTCCACAAATAATTCAAGACCAAAATTTAACAAATCGGTCTCACTAAAATTCGAGAATTTTAGCGAGACTAACGAACAGCAATTCATTTTTAAATATTTGATAGTGTTGGCGTTTACTTGATGTAAATCCATTATAATTGAATATAAACTTAAATTCAAACACTTGAACTTATGATTTACACTTTATTGACTACATAGCATGACGTTCAAAGATTGCATCTGAAGAAGTCGTTTATAAAGTAACAAGTCGTTCAAGTAACCCTAAACTGTCAGCTATCGATTTGTTTTTTTTTTTAGGGTTGCCAAGTCTTTACTGCAAAAATGACGGTAAATTCAAATCTTGTGTCAGTTTTGGGACACCGTTTATTCATTTTCAAATGTAAACATAAGTGTAGCATAAATTATTCTCTGTTCAACTGACATAAGCTCTAAACAATTCAATATTTTTTCGATTGGAGTATATCTATTACGTTTCGAAGTTGTTCGCATAACCCTATTTGCAGTTTTTGTAGCTGTTGAGTTTTTCCCCTTGCGATACCTGTCGTAATCGATTGTTTTTCAACACAATTGAACATTTCCTACTCCGAACTCCCCATAAATTCTCACAGGTGGCCATAATATCCTCCAACTCGCATTTCATTCGACTTCGGAGATCGTTCGAACGTTCATCCTTCTCGAAGGACCAAAAATAAAGTGGCTCAGGTTCTCGGCGATGCCGAACAAAATGTGTTACTCTTGTGCAACAATCATTCGAAAGAGTGTATAACTTGCAGTTGTGTCGCCTGGCTGCATCGAGAATCGCATTGAAATGAACGTTTGGCAAGATCTCGACAATTTCCAAGCTTTCCAACATCAATTTATGCGCAGTTTCTCCCAATAAATATAGTGCAGTATATCTGAGATTTCGCTCTTTTCTCGAACACTTGCACGTCGTTGATATGTAGAAAAACTCGTAAAATATAGGCCTGTTGTAACTCTATGTTTTACGTCGGCCTTGGAATGAGAATAAGCAATGCACGAAATGTTTGAATTATATTTTGAACATTTCTCACTTTTGATAGTTCGGCTCACATATATTATTCAATTATTCGCTACGTAATTGCAGTTTTGGGAATATTCCGCATATCACCGCATATTTACCAGATAGATGCTAGCTTCAACTATTCGAATGTCTGTGAAGAATTGCGGAAGAATCGAACATTTATAATTGTGGAACTGAACTGAAACTTGGAAGGTTTGTCCAGCTAATGAAATTCAAACGTTAAAGAACTGAGGAGTTACTAACTAGGCTGTAATGTATGTTCACTGTTTTCCATGCAATTTTTTCAAAATGCTTCAATGTTGAGAGTTCACAAAAACCAGTATTGGTCCTCATTCTGTGAAAATGCTTTTTGTTCATTCAATTGATTTGGTTTTTATGGAAATAGAAGCTATAACGATGAGTTTTCTGCTGCGAGTTTTTTATTTTAGTGTAAATTAAGGTGACACGATGTGTATTCTTGAAAGGAGTAAGAAAACTTTCAAGCTTTCTTCTTGAAAATATAGACTCACCTATAGAAGGCCTGTTATTTCGATGAAAGATGTATTGATTTGATCATGTAGTCATAAATTTTTATTACTTGGAACCAAATTATTGTCGTAATTGATAGTCATGCTTTCATTGGGGTATTGTCAAAACTTTCATTTTAATTGTGTTTCCAATTGATATCTTAAATACTGATTCTTTCTTTCCATACTAGATTGGAAACTATTTGAAAATTAAGTCCAGAAGTAAGTAAACTTTTTTGGTTTAATTTTTATTTCAACAGAACTTTTTTGGGAAGGATTCTTGCCGATTATAGAGAAAAAAGAACTGGGAGAAATGAGGTTGATTTCGAATCTTAATGATCACGAAAATTCTCGATTTCGGAAATTCGCGAACAGAAAACCCAGACTCTCTGGGCTTCGCAAATATCTTTGAATGGTTAGTCTTTATATACAAAGACTCCCCTCGAAACACTTGGCAAAAGACTGTTCAATATACTCTTAAAATCAATGAAAACTTGATTGTGAATTTTTTGTTTTATACAGCTGATTTAAAGAAATAACCATTACCAATAGAATATTGAGATTCATAATGTATTTGTTATAATTATACATATACAATATAATTACGATATTTGTATTATAATTATAATACATATACTTATACATATTCTTAAACATATGTATAAGAATAAAACTATGACTAATACATACTTTTTCGAGACAGTTGTATTGAACTCCTGATAATGTTCCTGATTAATTAATTGGGAGCAGTGCTTCTGGAATAATGAATGTTTCGTCCCAAGCTGTCTTTACCAAGAAATCTTTTTGTATCACACTGCAAAAAATAACTGATAAATCTCAAATTATTTAGTTATTGATGTTAATTGTTGATGAATCAACTGAATTGGTTGATAAACATCGAAAAATCATGATGGTCTACTGTTACCCAAACAAAATTCCACTTCCACAAAAAACCCTTCGTAATTTTATCAAAATTTCAATGATTCCAATATTTTCCTCTACTGCAATATTATACTCATCGCACAATTATTTTGTACTTCGTTATTGCGTCCGCGGTTACCTATCAAAATTGAAATTATTGTTTCATCATAATTTATTATTCCAGGAATCTTATAATTGAACGGAACGTAATCAACACAATGGCCAATTTTAATTAACGAATAATTATATTCGGGCTCTCGACACCGTAAAATCGAATGATTCGAGCGTAGAAGCCTCTCGAATGGGAAGCTTCCCTGAAAATCGTCGGACAAAGTGTGGCCCTTTTAACTGAAAACGAAATATAAATCGATTATGAGATTTAGCCCCGCGATAAACGAACTGTGAGTTGATGAGGATATCATGTTGCGATTCGGAGAGTGAATATATCAAATCGACGGGGATTTCGGTAAAATTGAATATCTACAGGGTGTTTCTTCCACATTTTCTATCAAATTTTTTTTGGTTGCATTTCGTCGGGATGTTGAATTGATATTAAAAGAGTTTTCAAAACTCCTCCTGATCGGCTACCCTATCCCGTCGATCAATTATTTACACAGCTAGAGAGGTTTCTGGTCGTTATTCTGCTACCGCCCGCTAGGTGGCGCTAATGGTCACACTTCGCAGCTATAACATGTCCGGCGATGGAATAACTTCGTTTGGAAACATTGAAATTGAATATATCTGCTTTATGTATTTAGTATATCACAACACAGTACAAAAAAGGCTGAAAATAAGACAGGAAGTTGTATGCAAGAAATTCCGGAGCTCATTCAAATCGAAAGATCATTTTCTCTTATTTTTGAAACCCATAGTAGCTCTAAAACGCTACTGAGTACTCGCGGAGAGTCTGACGACATCATGAGTCCAACATCAAATTCTTCGAAACTCATCACAATGCAATAGAAGGAACGTTAGAAAGTGATGAAGAGGTGCCAGTAAAGGTGATCAAGGAAAGATAGTTACTATTCGTTTACAGTGATCATTACGTGATATTTAGACCAAGAAGAGTGTTTTATGTTTTTTTTTCTCCAACTATTTATATTTTTAATTGTCTTCACAACACCTATCGAATGACTGCGAAGTGTTTCAATTTCTATTATGCCTCCGAAGCATATTTCTGCATATTTATGAGGATTTAACCTGTAACAACAAGAGTTATTGATTATGATGATAATAATTGGATAATTTGTATTTCTCAAAATTCAACCTTGTTTCACTGTTCAGATAGTCCGTCTATTTGTGTTCATAATTCATATGTTATATATTCTTTATTTTGGTTCAGTTTATATTTTTTAATTCAACTTGTATGATAACAAACATTGAAAAATGGTATTCCTTGCTGAATTTTTGTTTCTGTATTCTCTACATCAGTTTTTTTCATCCGTCATGAGTTTATGAAGGATAATAACTCTACATATTTGTTAGAGTGCTGGTTCATTTTCCTTTGCAACACATCAATAATTCAATATATATGAATTTCGAACAAGTAAAAAAATTATAAACAAATTATCGAAATTTTTCAAACATGAAAATTCTTTTCTCTGATATTTTTCTACACGTTTTGGCTAGAAAACAAATGTCTAACATTAACTGAAATTGTTTCGTACTTGAATTCATAAACTTCAGGCTTTCGACCAATATCAAGCGATCAATTGAACAATAGTTAATTTGTTCTCTTGATAATGTGTTAGAGCCCGAAACAAGTGTCTGGTGAATTAAACTTTTTTGTTCTTTTCAGCCAAGTATTCATATTAATACGATGAACTCCTAATTCTAATTACAATCGACTGATTTCTATCTCAAATTATCTAGCTACCAATAGTTAATACATTACACGATGGTTATTTAAAATGTAATGGTATCATTAACACTTGTTCACGTAGTGCTAACTGAACCTTCCACGAAGGTACAACTTCGTGAAATAGCCGGAGGCAAATCTGATTCCATTATTCCAGACACAATTTCCTTTATGCCTTTAACAGCCCTTGTCGGATGCAATAACAGTCACGGTCATATTGAAATGTGCAGTGTCTTCGGCCGATAAGGCAGATCCCTGATTTAGCGAGTCGTATTTTCACGACAATCTACTGGAAACAGTAAACATGTCTAATCTATCAAAGTAAGGGCCGGTGCTATCGCACCCATCTCTATATTAGAGGCAATTTGTGACGCTCACTCGTATTCTTACGACGTATAATGGGTGAGTGCAGTAGCGTCTCCACGGAAATAAATGGGAAGTTTTTTCTACCGTGGTTCACACAAAAACCGGTTGTGAGTCCCTGAAGATATGTTGTTATTTGGTACGTATGGGGAGTACGGTTTAGCATTTTCAGAGCTTCGGGTCATTGCATTTTGTTTCTCCAACGTCTATTTTCAAAATGTTAGGTTATACACAAAGTGACATTTGACAAATGTATAATGAGCAGTCATAAAACTGTCTTTAGTTTTTAGGATAAAATTTTGTGTTCTTTTGATTTCGATCCTGATCCGTAGAAAGTTGGAGTAGGGCAGTATGATCTTAAATCCTAGTTACACTTGCCATCAATGCCATCTTGAGTCAATTCGGAGAAGGTTCTTGAAATTCTTAGTTTGGAGGGAGGATAAGAGTTTATCCACAGAGAGGAGTCAGTCATAATGAATTATTGAGTCGATTTAGTTTAATCTCATTGAAGGACAGGAGAGAAACATTGTCACTCAAGTTTTTGTACAAATTACTGCACAACAGTATTGATTGTTCTCCTCTATTATCCGCTTCGAAATTCCGTGTTCCTATGCAAAATTCTCGTAATGCAGAATTATTCCACGTAAAGACTCCGAGGATCAACTCCTTAATACAATCCCCTATTTGGTTTATGAAGTCTACATTCAATAGAGTGGCTAATAATGGGACATTCACTTTGACAGCATAGAAGTTATTAGAAGTTAAGTGAACAAAGAAATTGATTAAAATTAATTGATTTATATTGAGTTCTTCGTAATGATTGCATTCATTTCATTGAATTCTATTATTTTATCGTTAGTTACTTGTTGTTAATTATTTATTCTAGTTTGTTTTAGGTTAGGTTGAGCTCTTTGTTATATTTCTCTCATTTTATTTCATTTTATTTATTTAGTTATTATTCAACATTTTGTTATTATTTTCTGTAATTTTCTGTACTATACGTGTTTAAAATAAAGAAATTATTATTATTATTATTATTATTATTATTATTATGCATATCTACTACTTCAACTAAATCTTGTACGGCTGCTTGTTTTAATTTATCCCGTATAAAATTTTGTGCAACTCTCACATTACAATTTACTTATTTACATGGGTTCTAAATGATTTGTTTTTCATCTCATGAAAAATCGAAATTTTACTGGTAGTTCTAGTGTTTTTTTTATCTCGACTGGTCATGGAGAACTCATCTCTTTGTTTCGTCACCATTTTGTAACCTCATCAAAAGGAAATACAGATCTTCCTCAGAAATTGAAAATTATTCACAAAAATTGAGGAAAAATTGCTACCTGAGCATCCTGATCCCTATCAGAGTTGATCATTGTCAAATTTGAAGCTTTTATATAAATGTACAGAAATTTACAATTCTATATAACTATATGACAAAAGTTGATTTGTATTTTCTGTCAGAAACTCTTCATTATCTTCCTGTAATTTTCATATTGTTTCAGTAATTTGTCTTTCATAGCTGCCTCTCATGTTTAGTCATTGTCATACAGTGAAAATAGAATGAGGATAATGAAAAAATGCATATTTTCAGTATTGAAGAAAATCATGGAATATTCAGTGAAATATTCCGCTTTAATAATTTCAATAGAAACTACTATCAATTTTTCCGATACGCCACTGGCCGCAGGCAATTTGTACGAATTCTTCTGGTGCAGATTGCTTCTTCCATTTTCGACGGTGGCGCCGGAAAAGTTCACTAGCTCAACAGAGACGAAAATACTTAATAGGATTAGATTTTTATGGACAATGTCATCTGTTCTCTTGTGTTTACAAGTCCTATTTCGTATGTGTAAAGTAAATATGTTACAGGTCTCTTTCGAATTTATTTTATTACTCTAGTTCTCTTTTTGACCATTTTGTCTCATACGGAATCTCTCTTCCATTCTCGTAATATTACATATGTGTCATCCAATCTTTCGAAATGGACCAGGAGAGATTTCAGTTCATTTTTTCGCGTTCTATAATAATTTTTCAAGTAATGAATTTTGGTTTGGATTATGTTCTTCAAAATCGCTCACTTTTTATTGATAGATTAATATTTCCGTTGATCGGACGTGATATCTGTAATCCATATAGTTCATTGTGTTTTCTATCGTTTGAATATTTCTATTCTGTTCTGGAATATTATTTGTACTTCTCTTTCATTCAAAGGAATGCTGTTCCGAACTGAAATATCTATCTCTTATTGTATACTTGTGCCTATGTGCCACTTTCTGCATCTGTTTTGAAAGTTGTCCTTCAAATCCTGTAGCTAATTTTTAGATATGCCATTAGATTATAATTTAAAATTCACAGATTGCTTGCAAGTTATTTCATTTCTAAATAAAATGTGCATTCTTTCTGACTGAATAAAATGCGGAAAAATTTGATTATTTGATCTTTGAGAAATAATTTGATATAAATGATATCCCAGGGATCAATGTTGAACCAAAGTTCATTCGATTTTCAAGTTTTATTAGGATTTGTTCGGCAAGGACTATCTACAATCATACAATCTCATCATAGCTCATCATACAATTTTCGTGATGGTGTTACGAAGATTGTATGATCATCACACGTAATTGATTGTTAGTCTTTTTTGAGATTTTTGTTCGACAGATAGTAAACATTTGATTACTTCGAATAAAAATCCCAAGATAGACAAAATATGAATTACACAAGGTTGATGATTTTTGAATCATTCGAACGCAGTACATAAATCTATTTGATGTTTGAATGAAATGCCCACAACGTCTGCCATCTATGTATGGAGGTACGCACTAATTTTGTTCCTTCGAATGCGTTCTACGTCGTTTGGGAAAGTTGACCGTGTTTCTTCGGCAGAAGGAGGCACATGAGTATTAAAACTTAGTTGGTTCCGCATTTTGAAGAGATTTGTTTCAGTGCGTTAGGAGAAGCATCGAAACTATTTGTTGGATATATGTATACCACTGAAAATTCCCAAATAGGTTTTCACAGCGCTGTATGTTATTTCCATTGATTTGGATGTTTTTCGAAATGCAGTGAATATGTAATACCGAGAGTTCTTGTTTTCATTGACAAAATTTGTGCAGACAGTTCCCTTTGAGTTTTTTTCAATTAGTTCAATTAGGTGAGAAAATAGTTTCTTGGAATGAACCGCATGAAAAATGTATATAATATCTACATTTCGGTTCCTGTTTCGAAACCAGCTCTCAGAGTTGAGAGGATGTTGGCATATCAATCGGCTCATGCCATGCAATTTTCTCGGATGTTTTGAGCATGAAACGTGTGGCAGCGGAGTTTGTTCCAAAATTGATAAATTTCGAGCAGAAGCAACGTCGCATTATTATCGCTCAAGAGTTGTTGAATGACGTCAACGACGATCTAAAAAGGTCATAACTCGTGACGAAGTATGGGTATATGGTTATAATGTCGAAACCAAGGCCCAATCATCCCAATGGAAGCGGCAAGGAGAGACAAGACCGAAAAAACACGACAAGTTCGATCAAATATGGAGGTATCAATCCCTGTTTTCTTCATTTAAAACGGCGTGGTGAGTTCTTACCAACACATCGTTCGAGCACTAAGGAATACCACGAAGAAATTAGGCAACGTTTGCGTGAAGCAGTACGACTCAAACGATCGAGAATTGTGGAAAAAAATCGTGGATTCTGCACCACGATAGTACACCAGCTCACACGTTGCTTGTTCGTGATTTTTTGACCAAAATCAACACCGTAATCAAGCATCCACCTCCGTATTCACGAGAGTTGGCTCCCTTGCACTTCTTCCTATTCCCAAAACTAAAGAGACCAATGAAAGGACAGCGTTTCGCCACAATTGATGAAATAAAGTCGGAATCCAAGAACGAGTTGTTGGCTATACCGAAAAGCGCATTTCAGAAGTGATTCGACAATCACCAGCGCTGGCATAAGTTTGAGGCAGATCTGATGGATTACTTCGAATGGGCCAAATGGATATTGATGAATAAATAAGTTCTTTACGAAAAAATTCAAAATTCATCTTTTCTTTTGAACAAACCTCGTATATGATCTTTATTAATTCCCAGTTTCCTGCATTCCCTAGTTTTTTTCATTAAGCGATGCCGCTTATCAAAAGCAATGGCATTAGTAATATCCGTCGTCCATCGCTATAACAAATATTACAGACGCATGTCTGATAAATTTCCCAACATCAAAGGCTAACCCATGTATTAAATTCGAACTGAAACGCAATCCTAATCGAGCATCAGATATTCGGCAGCAGCTCAAACGGTACGCAGACATACACGCATACACACAATAATTTTCCTTTTTCAGAACGATTCATAAAAATAATGGCATTCCGCGACCCAGGACCGACTCTGATTCATTATTTCGGTAGTTCGTTTGACATGAAAATTTTTAGTGCAAAAGTGTCCGCGACAAAGATTCGAATGTGATTTTTTCAGTTGGTACCTTTGACATGTTTCAATTCTTGATGCAAATTATGCAACGAGCTATACTCGTATTAATTTTAATTTGTATTTGAACGAGGCGAATAGAGATGACATATTTGAGCAGAATGTTCTTCATCTATCTTCTACTGGGAGTATCCTGTGAACCTCTTCCTGAAAAACTTCTTCATCCTTTAGAATTACCTTCAGCTAGGTTTCTCCACTTAAGACAACATTTTTCCTTAGGATTTTTTTCTTTTTGAGTACCTTTAATCATCAGTAGCTTTATATGGCCGAAAATATGGGTGGTAGAGCAATGCGAAGAGTATTTCGTTCAATTTACCCTTTTCAAAACTCGTTACAGTTTCAAAAGAAAGAGCAGTTGAAAGCAGAAAAACTTCTTCCATTCGACGATTTCCATCTTGAATAATCTCACCTACTTTGGATGTACGTTTTCATTCAGCCATCGTTGAAATGAATATTATAGGACTCATGGTAATTTGCTAGGATTGTTGAGTACCTTCAGTTATGAAGAATCTATATCGAGAGGAAATCACAAAATTAATTCATGAGACAATGATTTCTGCAGCACAAATTGTTTGCCGTTTTTGAGGTAATAAGTGATTGAAAGTCATGAAATTCGCAGACAATATCTTTCGCAACAGTTTTTCAGTGAGTAGAGAGTCGTTGTCGAATCTTTGATGGACCAAAGCACAACCTTTTTTCCAATGATGAAAAAGGTTGCACAAATCGGTGGTCATTGCAACTGTTTTGAGGAGTAAACTCCGAAGACTTCCATAGAACAGAAAAAGCGATTTCATCGTGTGAGGAGGTGACTGCTTCCTTCATTCTCCCAAAAATTTGAGGGAAAAATTCCATTCGATGGAACGGGCAGTAAATTCATCGTTTTCATTCGAAATTGTTGAAGAGTACTTCTACGTGCAACCTGTCCACTCGAAGAACTCGATGAAAACATATGAAGACATAAAGCAGTTGCGCGTTGCTAGAGAAGTTTTCGTGGAGCTTTTCTCATTGATGCTCTCTTCCTTGGACTCTTTTATCGGTGGCAGTAGGAGTGCGATACGTACAGATCTTATACAGTCTGTCAATCAAACTCATTGCGTATGCTTACGTTACTACGTTGACGTTCTCGTTGTCATTTCTCATTCTATTAATGAGAACGAAAGATCGCAACTTGTTTTATTGAAGAACGTATTCGAAGACTACTTAGCACAACAAAGACTGTTTTGATTTGAGAAAAGTTTTCATTGTCGCGCAACGAAAATTGGTCGTTGGAAAAGTTTTTCAACGCCCCCTACGACTTTGAGTTCTTAGTTCTCTGAGCAGTGATTGATTTTATTTCTTATTAATTTTCTCAATATATTCCACAGTGATCTCATTTTGTAAGGTTGTCCACATCAAAAACAATATGACATTTATTTTCCATATATTGTATATTCTCGTTCAAATTTCAACAAAGAAATTCAAACTTTTTAACAAACTCCTTCATTTTATTGGTCGCTACATAGCCGTCAATTTTCAGATGGTTACACAACTTATGATGTTTAATACATCATACAAATAAGACATCCCTAGCTTATCGTTTCCGGATAAATAACTTATTACACTCTAGAATTTTCGAAGGAGGTAATCCATCTTTAATTTAATCAATTACGATCCCTTTCGGTCCTTCAGAAATTTCTGAAAACTAGACCGGTTTCGCGCTGAGAGGTCTATCTCGACAATCTTTTGTCGTAGTCGTTCTGTTTACTTTCGCTCTCTGAAATTGGATTACCACTCCTTCATTGTCCATCTAATATTATTTCTCCCTGCCTTTAGGTACACTTCAATGACTACTCGATTGGATTTCTGCTACAGATCTAATGATAACATTCGACATGATTGCCTTTTCTCAACACTCGTTCAACTATGACTTCTACACTGATTATATATATATATATATATATATATATATATATATATATATATATATATATATATATATATATATATATATATATATATTTATATATATATATATTAAAATTGATTTATTGTCTGCTTAAGATATTTTATTTTGAACGTTTTTAGCAATAACATTGGTGACTTCCTCAGGAGCATACTAAAAACAAATTGCGGTACATCAGACATCTTATTCCGTGATAATGAAATTATCAAAACTCACAGATCTAAAAGTACTAAATATAAAAGAATATCAACAGATTAACAGATATAAAAGAATAAAAGATACTGAAAACACAAACACAGTTCATATTGTCAGCAGGCGAGAGAGCACTTTCTGATAAGAGCAAGATATTATTAGCGGTGATCTGGTTTGAAACTTTTTATATTCAATATATTAGAGTAAATGTTACTCAATTAACCATTGTCCAAATTATAGTTAAAGCAGTTCTCATCTTTTATTATGTGACACATTTCGAGGAATAGCCTAGTCTTATAATTGCAGTGTTGGTCAAGATTTTTTACGTTGGAAAAATCAAGCATATGTCCTGTATATTCTTCATGTTGAGCAACAGCACAGGAGTTCTTCATGAGCTGTCAGTCATTTTTATGTTGTGTTATTCTTTGTTTGAACCATTGGTTGGTTTGGCCTATATACATTCCTTCACATCCAAGGCATGATACTTTGTATACTAAATGGTGTTTTTTTCAGAGGTATAGAACTTTAAATTGCAATAAAACAACGATGGATCATTCATTCCACTGACAAGAATTTTTTTTATTCGAAAGATAATCTTGTGGTATAACATTTTGAATATGATTTCCGGCATATGGCCGCCACGGCTGGTCGGATGTAGTCCAATCTGGACGTCCAATTTTCGATGACTTTTTCCAACATTTGTGGCCGTATATCGGCAATAACACGGCGAATAATGTCTTCCAAATGGTCAAGCTTTTGTGGCTTATCCGCATAAACCAATGACTTTACATAGCCCCACAGAAAGTAGTCTAGCGGTGTTTAATCACAATATATTGGAGGCCAATTCACAGGTTCAAAACGTGAAATTAACCGTTCACCAAACGTGTCTCTCAATAAATCGATTGTGGCACGAGCTGTGTGATGTGTTGCGACATCTTGTTGAAACCACAGCTCCTGGACATCATGCTTGTTCAATTCAGGAATGAAAAAGTTAGTAATCATGGCTGTATACCGATCACCATTGACTGTAACGTTCTGGCCATCATCGTTTTTGAAGAAGTACGGACCAATGATTCCACCAGCCCATAAAGCGCATCAGTCAGTTTTTCTGGATGTAATGGTGTTTTGACATACACTTGTGGATTCACTCCAAATGCGGCAGTTTTGTCTGTTGACGTAGCCATTCAACCAGAAGTGCGCTTCATCGCTAAATAAAATTCGCTTATGAAAATCGGGAACAACGGCAATCTTGTTATCAAATAAAATTGCACTGTTTGCAAGCGTTGTTCAGGCGTGAGTCTATTCATGATGAATTGCCAAATCAAACTGAGAATAAATCACTTCTCAGCTGTTGAATCGGTCGCCATCTTCAACAGTAATGCCAACTTAAAGTTCTATACCTCTAAAAAAACATCCGTTACATTGTTGTTAAGTAGGGCTTGTATCCGATCCTTGAGTTTGGGAAAAATTGTTTTTATCGTCAAAGTGTTTTATAGTGCCATTCTGATCTCAGGTATGTCGCTTAATAGAGAGATGACTCGATGTGTTAAGTTGTGAGGAATCTTCTTGTAGTTTGTGATTCGTTTGTTTGAAAATGAGCTATTTATCCTTCTGTTTCTCAAAATTGCGTCAAAATTTCATTGGCATCTTCAAGAGAATGCTAAAATCAAATTTCACAAAACAGGCAAAATCTTCTCATCAAAAACTCAAAGTTAGTCACAGGTTCATTCAAGGCAGCTCAAGCACGGCTGTTACAAAGACAACAATGTAAATTGTGAGAAGCACTTTGATAATTTCCTTTCATAAAACAATCGAAACAAAATTAACATTTATGATCAGCTCAAGAGATGGAAATAAAAAATCTTATCTTCTCTTCCTTCTCAATTATTGATCTAAAAGCAGAGTACATGATGTTTCATTCCATGTATAAGGAACTCATTAGTTGTGCCACTTCTATCGTCTGATGAGGATATGACTCAAGAATTTCCTTTGAAGGATAGTGGAGCTGTTTATGCTGATTAATCTGCATAAACCGCCAGCTCTGTTGTGATATTTCTTCCATTAATTTTCGTCTTTCAACTTGAGATGTAAGGTTATTCATTTACTCTGTTCCACAAATCTCTGAAGCGTTTAAAGAGTTATTTATAACCAAGATTCTGGTTTGGTCTTTATTTGCTTTGTAAGTCCTGAAACGATACAAAGTCTCATGACTACCTACAAAATCATCACTGCTTCATAAGTAATTATTTTTTGGATATATTCGATATTCGTTTTCATGATTATCGTCGTTTTTATTGGCAAGAATTGTTGTCGTATTCTTTTACGTGTTTGATTGACATGAAAAATTAGTAGCAAGGCAACTTTTTGTATAGCGTCAGTCTGATAATTTAATAGACACACCTCGTACACAGCTCATCCACTCCTTGCTGATATTCATAGTCGAACGGTCCCTTTGTGACAGTTTATCCTGTCAAACATGACCGCCTCTAAGGTTCGCTCATTATTAATTTAATGCAGGTTCAAGAGGACAGGAAGCTTCCGGATAATCTGCGGTTGTGAAACACATTTCAGCTCGAAGATACGTGCATAGCGGGTTGCTCGCGTCTGTTGCGTTTTGTGTTGCCTAACTCTGTAATTCCGCAAAGACTAATGGATCGAATTAATGGCAGTCTTGGAGAAACCTCATCTAATAGGCACCTTCCGTTCTGATTCTACTACCAAAGGGAAAGTTGGCGTAATGAGTACTGAAAGTTTGTCTTGTCGGTTGGGCTGACTGCGAAGTCGTTTCAGTGGAGCTAAGACTTGATGAAAACGTGGAAGCAATATCTTCAATGAGTCTGAGGAATTTTTCAAATTTAGGTTGACCTTGACAATGATATATGACGAGCAAAAAGAATGGATATCTATTACTTCAGACAGATGAGTCAATATCATCTTGTAATGAAAAGCACTTGACTGAATTCTATGAAAAATGTTCTAGAAGACATTCGACATATTTCGAGCTGATTACCCATTTACAAGAGTTCAATACAAGTCGTATATGAAGTCGTAAAGTGGAAAAAAATGGTTGCACCTATTCACAATTTCATATTTATCTTAACTGTTCGAATTATATTGATACTTCATAATAAACAAGGTAAAAGGTAGGTTGAAGACTTCGATTGTTAGCAGTCTTGGATTTGTAGACGTTTCAGTTTCATTGAATACCACCTAAGATATGTACAGGGGAAAGTGAATAGTGTTTTTGGTATTTGATATATCGTGAAGTATAAAAAATTACAATATCAATAATCTGAATCGAAATGATTTACTGAAAGCAATTCAACTTTTACAGACGTTTAAACTCATTTCGAATCCATCAGATGTGAAATAGCATATGAAGCATAATTGGATGCCCGAAATCTCTGGCTGCATAAATTGAGCTGAGTACTTCAACAGCGCTTTTTCAGTGGTGCTGAAGGCAAAGGAACCATTTTCTTCTGATTGCTTCTTCAATTTGTGGTTGTATTGATCTCGGTTCAGAATCTTTATACAGAATTATTGTTGTGATCTCTATCGATTTTATGCAGTATGATGACGAATTTGTTTCAACTTTACCAAAACTCCAAAATTCTCATTTGAAATTGAAGAGTTTTTTAATAAATGATACGGAAGTTTCGCTTATCTCTTGGTGAAACATTATGTTGAAAACAATAAATTAAATTTAACACACTTGACTTAAGTTTCACTGAATATATTATAATCTCGGCATATGTTTCGGGTGGTTAACCCTTTATCACGAGTATACAATGTTACTGAATAGTACATCGTATGAATAGTAATATTGTATACTCTTCATAATGGGTTAACCACCCAAAATATATGTAGAATTTTTAATATACCAGTGAAACTTCAACTTTCAGTGGAAATACCAGTGAAAGTAAAATAACAAGTGTGTTATTTTACTTTATTGAAGAGTTTTTCTTTCAATATTTTGGATAGTTAACATGTTTCATTCTCAGATGAGGTTCATTATTCTGATTGTATTAATGATATTTAGTACATATGTCGTATAAAAATGACTGCAACTCTTCACAATTTCATATTTATCCAATATATATATATATATATATATATATATATATATATATATATATATATATATATATATATATATATATATATATATATATATATATATATATATATATATATATATATATATATATCTGAATAAAAAGGTGGGTACTCGGCAAAGGTAAGGCTGGATGATTAAAGACAACACTTGTCGATTTTCATCAATATTTCGGTCCTATATTGGGTCCTTCTTCAGGATGCTAAAACATTACAGCGGAATAGAACTTAGGCATTCTTATTATAATTAACAATTCAATTGTTGTTGAGTACTTACATATCAACTAATTGTACATAATATATCTTTGAGAAACAACGAGCATTATATTACAAGTGAGGTTAAACAGAATGTCAACAAAGCCGGTAACTAATCACATAAACTCGAACACCGCGACCGGGAGACAGGACCAGAGAGTAGGATTCTTGTCTTAGGTAGGCAGAACGTGGTCCGAGTTTACATAGATATATATATATATATATATATATATATATATATATATATATATATATATATATATATATATGTCGAATATGTTTCAAATAAAAATAGGAATCATGTACTTAGTCCAGGTTTGAACAATAAGAAAGAAAGTAGAACTGCTTGGTTCGATAAAAACCCTTCGAAGCAATATTCATTTTCAAAATGTTATTTCCAGTATTTTTTCTTCTTATCGCTAGCAAAACACACGCACTGCCAATGAAAAAAATTAACCATCCTACCCTGCCTAAAATCCTGCTTCTCAGTGAGTAGAGAGCTATCCGACAAAGGTGGATCAATGGAAAAAAAATTGCTCTAAAAATAGAGCAACTGTCATTTTGAAACGCATTGGAAGTAGCCATCAATGGAGTTTTCGATTAACTGATTTCATCGGTGATAGATTTTCTCCTTCTGCGTGCTGAAAATACCCGTTACGGTCCTGTAAGCGGGCGCATCGTTAGCGAACGCCCTCGGTCTCGCAAACTGATGACCATTTGCGTTTTGTTTGTAGTTTTACCGATATACGGGCGCGAATAATATATATCGTTATTCGGTTGTGCAGTCGATAAGCCGCAGCCACAGCGTGTTTTCAAAAGACGCGCCCGACCGGAAGTAATGATCGGAAAATAGCGCGGATTTCACACACATACCCTCTCGCAAATAAAAAAGTTTATATGCGTGCGTTTCTCCCGCAGCCCGTCACAGCACACTGCGATTTCGGTTAGCAAGAAAGAAATTTCCTTTAGAAAAACGATTTGCATCGAAGATTTAAAATTTCATCGTAAGCTCCCAAGTTATTACATACTTCGATGGATGTTATTGATTATAATCAATATTTGATCTCTTTAGAAATACAAGAAGATGAGTTGAGCGACGTTCGAAGTGGCCCGAGCGAAAAAGATTTTAAAGTTGTCGATGATTCTGTTTGTAAAGGATTTAATCAGCTTGAGTTGAATGACTTGGTACGAGATTTGGGACTATCCAAAAAAGCATCCCAACTTTTGGCATCAAGACTGCACGAAAAAACTTCTTAGAGGAAGGAGCTGAAGTCACCTACTTTCGATCGAGAGAACGTGCATTTCTGCAGTTCTTTCGGAGTAGTGATAAATTTGTGTATTCCCATAACATAGCTGATTTAATGAAAGAATTGGGAATTTCAGACTACAATGCAACTGAATGGCGATTTTTTATAGATAGCTCGAAACGTAGCTTCTAGTGTGTTCTCCTCCACAATGGAAACTTATATGGTTCAGTCCCAATACGTCTTTACTAATTTGAATAATACGTCTTTACAATACGTCTTACTAAGGTCGAGTTGCTACGATGGCGTACGAGAGTGATGACGCGTGTGAAACGAGCTCCCAAAAACTTAACTATTTCGAGTGTATAAATGACCAGAAAAATGAAAAGAATTTTGCATGTTGTGATAAAAAGTGCAGCTTTTTGATATGTACGTATTGTGAAGAAGTATTTCACAGATCATGTGCGAAAAAATGAATAATATTAGATATATTAATGGTAACTTCGTAAACTGCTGTCAGCCGCAAGAATGTGAAGTGACAATAAATAATCTCTCAAAAATCAGAGAAACACATGGAGGCGAGAACTTCTGAAGTGCTAGAAAAGGAAATAATAGAAACAAGAATTCATTTCCTAACAAAGCTACTGCAATCAGCGAATGAAAAAAATGAAATATTAAAAATGAATAATGCCTTACTTATTCAAAAAATCGAAGCTTCAGAGCTATCTATTCCAAGAAAAGAGCATAAACCAGCAGCCTCGGTAAATTTTAACATTCCTAAACAACAGATGGTTTTACCCAACGACCCTAACGTTGAAACACCAGTGGTTGAAATAAACAGGGATGTCTATTCTTATCGGAATGCCGTAACTGCTGCTCCCAAGTTGAATAGCGTTAATAAAATTGACCCTAAGAGTTTTGCAAATGAAAATCACGATGCAAATAAACAGAATTCACCGAAACTATCTCAATCACAAGAAAAAACAAATATTGAGCGGAGAGATAACACCCACAATTCAAATGAAGAAAATTTGAAAGAGGATAACGAAATTAAGTCTTCCTGGACTACTGTAGTTAAAAGAAAACCGTATAAACGTCCTCCGGTTGTATGCAAAGGGTCTAAAGAAGTAAATCCAACTTCTAAAGTTAAAGGAGTTATTAAAAGGAAATGGGTATATGTGGGCAAAATCTATGGACAAGACGTAACAGAAATAGACATGAAAGAATTTTTAATAGATTCGACAGGCACTGAGGATTTTGTGATAAAAAAACTTTTGTGATACGTCATTCAGTTTCTTTGCATGAAGAATAGGAAAACATAAAGAAGGTTATTTGCTTGTTGCAATATAACTTACACCAGTGGATCATCTGTGTTGACCTTAAACTGGTTTGTACCTTTCTTGGCCAGCAACGCGGCTATACCAAGTATCCCTGTTTTCTATGTATGTGGAACAGCAGAGCTCGTGAGATGCATTGAGTGCAGTCAAAGTGGCCGCCAGGATCTGACCTAAAACCTGGTGATCCAAACATTCTAAATCAGCCACTTTTCGGCAGAAAAAACATTATATTTCCGCCATGAAACTAGGTCTCATGAAGCACATTGAAACAATGACCGAACTTGAAAAGAATGCTTCGTTGGCATTCAAAAGTATTGTCAAGGACTTTATTGTAAACACACGAGCCCAGAATTACGTCGAAATTATTCAACAACTCTTAGAAAGCTTTAAAAGGCTGCAATATGAGTATCAAACTGCATTTCTTACATAGCCATTTTGCTAACTTTCCTAGAAAATCTTATCGCTGTTAGTGACGAACACGGTGAGCGATTCCACCAAGATTTGAAGGTCATGGAGGCAAGGTATCAAGGTAGATGGGATGTCAGTATGATGGCTGACTACTTTCGGAGCATCAAGCGAGAATGTCCCCAGATTGAACCATTCTAGGAAAAGTTATAAGCGAAAATTTCCTTATGTTTCATTATCTTCAATGTTGCATGTGATCATATTGAATATGCGAGTTCCTCTAAAGACGACAACAAACTTTTCCAAGAAAATTGGAAAATAGAATGGTGTATTATGCAATTGTACTAATTGGCTAGAAAACTTTACCATTGTTGAGTTTCGAATATAGAATATGTATTAAAATATGAAATACTTGAATAGAGCCAGAGTAATTCTTCGAAGAATATATTTCCTCAATCCTGTTTTTCGAACCAATTTACAAAAGATTTTTCTCTATTTTGATGCCGCAACTATACATTTCACAGGGTATTGAAAATACCTTCATTTGAGGTTCTGCAATAATATTCCTGGAAATAATTCAATAACAAAAATCTGAGAAAAAAATTCATTGTAAACCGTCCTGGGAGATTTTTTTTTTCTTATTAGAAAGTTCCAGGAGTAAGACGAATAAACCCCTCGCTCAGCTTCAACTCCCACTCCGCCCCCCAATTAATCATTTACTGCACGAGTTACATACAATCGCAATCAGAGACCTAGTTAAACTCCTAAGAAATACGGGCAGAAAGTTTTGCCTTATGCCGGACAAAATTTTCTCTAATTATTGTTCGTGAAAGTTCACGAAAGGGTGGAAGCATTGTGCTTTATAATATTAGGACACTAAGTTGATGAATCTGATCAAGAGAATGCAATTAAAAATAATTGGTCCCAGTAACGAGATAAAGATACTAAGAATACGGAGCCAAAATGACGTCAACTTTGGAAAATTGATAATGTCGCACTGATAATCTACTTGAAGCGATTCAATTTGCAAAGTTGAAAGGGTTTGATCGTTTTGCGTGATAGAGATTGAAAGACGAAGCACTTAGCGAATTTCCTCATAGAAAAATTCCCAAGAATGCCATCTCAACTCTCATCCAAGTAGTTTTGTGACATTTCAATTTCACAGTTGTATTTTACCTGATACCAGAAGAAGTTTTGAACCGGGTAGTTCATATCTTTTTCGTTGGGTACTCCTCTACATATTCAAATTTTCTCTTACATCTTTCATCTTCATTATTCTGTAAGCATCTGAAGAAGTCGTTTGTAACGACGAAACGCGTCATGCTATGTAGTCAATAAAGTGTAAATCATAAGTTCAAGTGTTTGAATTTAAGTTTATATTCAATTATAATGGATTTACATCAAGTAAGCGCCAACACTATTGAATATTCATATGAATATATGAATCTTCATGATGTAGTTTCATACAATGTTCCTCACAATTCACTCAGAGTTGAAAAGTAGATAGAAAACTCATTCAGTATACGTTACAAAGTCAGAATGAAGTTAGCAACTTGTGATTCTTTCCCAGGTATTAACTATTCGACCAAAATCATTATTCTTTGCCAAAATTTGATGCAACGAGGAAGAGAACAACCCTAAAACTTCAGATTGAGAGTTGACCACCATCTTCTCTGTTTTAATGGAGCGGCATGAACAATATCCTCAAGAAAACCGAAAGGGATTCAACGCTGTTAGAACAAACCTGTGAAATGCTACCAAGAAAGTGTAACTAACAAGCAGATCATTTGAAGTCTTCGAAATGAATATAAGCTCTGAAATTGAAACACCCTTCAAGAGCTACATAGATCTTCTGGAACGTGCTGCGATGTACCTAATATTCCCTTAAAATAGTCCAAAGACCTCATATTTATATCACCTTCAATTGAAATGATGAATTAACTGTCATATTGACTTTAGGTGCACAAAAAATCCAGCAGTTCTATAAAAGGAAAGCTCCAATCAAATACCAACAGAATATAACCGTGATGAAGTTTTTTGTGGAGTAAATTATCAAAATAGTTATCACTTCCTGAGTTTGATGTTCGTAATTATGTTTGCATGCTTGTGACAATGTCATCTTTGGAACAATCAGATATCTCTTGTGTATAGAGCTCCAAGAGGTAAATAACGCTCGGAAATGAATACAGTTCCTGTAGAAACTCGACATCCAGACTGAGATGAAGGATTTCCAGACGGTCGGAAAACGGAAAATCATACCAAATCGAATTTGTGCGAGTTAGACGATGGGCACTAACGTCCAAGACCGAATTTTTCGGAACGGAACATCAAACGTGGCCTATTGAGTTAGGACAACCGGTCCTAGTGAATAATATAATTCTATGAAGAACCGGAATCGAATTACCAGTTCGAGAACTATGGGGCCATCGAAAAACAAATCGAATAATACTTTGACCGGCTACTCTGCATCCGAAAATTCGATTTGATGACTGAAAAACTGCGGGGAGTTGTATTCGACGTGAATGTACTGCGCTGTAGGAACTGTTCGAATCTCGAATGAAATTATATGGCTGTACGTTTCGGTCGTTTTCGATTTTTGGACCTAAGTGACAGGATATTCGATCTGTGTTAGTCTGAATGACCGAACGGTATTAAATGATTTTCGAGAGATATCTATACCTTCATATAGTTTTATCATTTAGATATGTCGTAACGTTTTGAAAAAACCTTCGCTGGTTGAATAAATATTTGTTAAGAATAATAATTTGTTCCCTTGGAATACGTAGTTCAAAATGCACCAATGTAAGCACAGAGTATACTCAGTTATAAATTCATTCATTCTGATATTTCGTTTACGATTGTTTCGTAAGATTGGTAAGAGAATTCTTGGTTGCTAAATATACTATCTTATACTTTTCTAAATTTTGATTGCACTTGTAAGCGGTAAGTGTTTGGAATTATTGATTGATATCGATTATTTTTCTCTACAACATATTTTTGAAGATAACATTTTCAATTTTGTATGAAACGGTCTCCTATATAAGAACCTCTTAGAACATCTAAGACATTTTCATTTTCAACATTTTCTCTTAATTACTTATTAGTTACTTATCAAATTTTTCCAATTGAAAGCAACTCATGTTCTTTATATTTTCGATTCGTTGCGTTGATACAAATTTGTGGTTTTTTTCTTACAAAAAAGTTTTTTTTCGTTTCCTTATCTTCTATTATAATTTTTTCGATTCAAATGTTGTAGACAAGACGATGAACCTACGCAACATTTCATAAACTGAATTTTCATGTAATATATTTCACCATATCCCATGGAGTTACAAGTTAATGTTCCACCGAATCACGAGTACCTCCCTAGGAATTCGGTTCAATTATTCAAGATCAATCTGGGAATAGTCCGATTACTGAAAAATGAAAAGAGACATTTTGATGTAGAAATAAAAATCTGGATTCAACCTAACAGAGATCTTTGATATCAATTTTTTTTAAATCTTAGAATCAAAAGTTCCTCAGTAGAAATTTTGAATGAAAATTATGTAGTTTCACTGTCTATTTTGCATATAAATCAGAATAATTTATATACATGTCTCTAATTTTAGAGCTATCTAGTGTTATCACTAACACTTCGTAGGGGACCAAGAGTTTTCCTTATAAAAACAGAAGAACAGTTCGTAGCATTTTTTGCTGCTTGCTTGTACATCACTTACTCAAAAACAACCGGATGGAGTTGAGTGCAGCTCTCATCAATGTATAGCTCAAGCTGAAGCTTGACACATAATCTGCTTTTTATCCCAAAAAATATGTTAATTCGATGTTTCAAAGTTAATTTTGCCAAAATATCACGTTCTACAGAAACTGTTGTATCAAAATTACCTAACTAATAGATTTCGATATAGTTAGGACAAGTCTAATGTCAGAAATATTAATGATTTATTTCAAAAAAATTTAATATATGAATAAACTGAATACAAAACACTCAGCTAGCTAGCTAGTTTCACAGAATTTGATCAATTGCTTGAAAATTTTCGGGTTGTTACCTCATTTTCAAATGAACTCAACAACTATTCAAAACCCTCACCTTTACAGTGAGGTAGAAAAAAAAGTTAAAATAGGTTTGATAGAAGGAGGTATCAATTTTTGAAAGTCTTAAATTTCAAGACAAAAGAGGTAACAATCAAGAGAGTGTAAGTAATTTTCAAAGAATCAATATAATTCTATGATACGAAGTCGAGTGTTCTTACTCAATTTGTATCATAAATTTATTTTCATTACTGAGAGAGGTAACAAAATTGACAATGTTATACACAACTATACAAAATTTTCTTCTTTCACTGATATTATGAAAATTCATTGACATCAAACTATTTTCAACTTCTTAGTTATATTATAATATACATTTACGAGAGTACTCACAAGTTTCACCAATTTCCTAATTATTCCAGCTATATTTGAATATAACTACAAAGCTACCGCAGTAGTCTTTATTAGAGACGTTGTCAGTTTTTATCACGTTTGTTATACACTTAGGATTAAGAGACGCGACGAAAGTGCTAGAGCAGTCACAGATACTAAGAGAACGATAGCGTGATCAGAATATCGAAGACCAAGCATAACATTAACACGCGAAACCGAATATCGTTCGATTAATTCTGCTAAACGGCAATTGTCTTGAACTGCAAATGTGCTCATATCCATTAGGTTGATAACTTCATTAGCTCCATGTTCATACATGAGACATATCTGGACCTTTGAAGTAGAGAACAACAACCCCACTGAAATCTCCAGACCTTTTGAGGCATTTATTTTGAAACTACATAATTTTGAAATTGCATTCAAACCGTTAAATCAAATCGAACAAATTCCCACAAAATTGAAAGCAACAACACAAAAAACATTCGCCAACATCGTCAAGAATTAACAATTTGAACCCAACATTTCCATTTAATAATAAAAAGCAACACGATACAAAAGATAATAGTGGGGTAAATAGATTAATTGTGCTGATTGTTAGGCATACTTCATAGGGACGAGCGTCGAAACCAGAATGAAAAAATATGAATTCTCCATATTGAATACCAAAAATTCTACGGGACTTTCAACATATTGCATTCACAATAATCATTACATAGATTTAAACTCACTGAAATTGCTTTAATCACAGATGAAGAGTGAAACTCTGGATATTCTTGAACAAACGAAATTTCTGATTCACACCGAAAGGAAAACCAATATTAAATGATCAACTTACCTTCAGTTTATCGCCATTTATTCCAATAATATGGAATAATCGATATCAGCCTCAATTCTATTGCAGGTAATGATGTATATGTAACGGGTGTTTTTTTCAGAGGTATAGAACTTTAAGTTGGCATTACTGTTGAAGATGGCGACCGATTTAACAGCTGAGAAGTGATTTTTCTCAGTTTGGTTTGGCAATTCATCATGAATAAACTCACGCCTGAACAACGCTTGCAAATAGTGCAATTTTATTTCGAAAAAAATGGTTCTGTGCGGAATACGGAATATGATTTTCATAAGCGAATTTTGTTTAGCGATGAAGCGCACTTCTCGTTGAAAGGTTACGTCAACAAACAAAACTGCCGCATTTGGAGTGAAGATAATTCTCAAGTGTATGTCAAAACACCGTTACATCCAGAAAAACTGACTGTTTGGTGCGCTTTATGGGCTAGTGGAATCATTGGTCCGTACTTCTTCAAAAATGATGATGGCAAGAACGTTACAGTCAATGGTGATCGGTATAGAGCCATGATTACTAACTTTTTCATTCCTGAATTGAACAACCATGATGTCCAGGAGCTGTGGTTTCAACAAGACGGCGCAACATGACACAGCTCGTGCCACAATCGATTTATTGAAAGACACGTTTGGTGACCGCCTAATTTAACGTTTTGTACCTGTGAATTGGCCTCCAAGATCTTGTGATTTAACAACGCTAGACTACTTTCTGTGGGGCTAGATAAAGTCAATGGTCTATGCGGAAAGCCACAAACGCTTGACCATTTGGAATATGCCAATATTCGCCGTGTTATTGCCGATGTACGGCCACAAATGTTGGAAAAAGTCATCGAAAATTGAAAGTCCAGATTGGACTACATCCGAGTCAGCCGTGGATTGACAAATTTTTGTCAATCGAATGATACATCGTTGTTTTATTGCAATTTGAAGTTCTGTACCTCTAAAAAAAACACTCTTTATATAGGAATGTTGGTCGAAAAATGTTGTTCAGTTTAACTTTCGAAAATCGGGTAACACCCCAAAACAATTGTCAATTCATTATAAATTTCGTGAAACCAAGCCAAATGTTTTTATTTAATATTTGAAACAATGTTTCACCAAGTGATCAGCGAACATTCAATCAACTTCATTCAAAATGAAAGTAAAACATGACCTGCCGGATAAAGCTGTTGCTTCCACTGAATTTTCCGAGTCTCGATTGAAATCCTGAAACGAAAGTTTCACCCTGCATTTTCGTAGCGAATCCAGAGGTCAATATCAGATATTTCCTCAATCGTTACTCATGTATAGAAAAGTCGTGTAGATTATGATCAGCTCCATTCAGTCGGTTCCGATCGATTTTATTTCAATCAAGTGGAGAGAGGTAGCCGAAGGTTTTTCACGCCTCGAAAAAGTCAACCCCAAAACGGCCAAATGGACGTTCGGCGAGATTGTAGACATCGCAGAGTGCCTAGCAAGAGTGGATAGCCTTCTAATTCGGGAAAAATGCTAATGAAGAGATAACACTTGGCCGTCGTCTCATGTTTTATTCATAGTTTATCGGAATCCCAAAAAAGGAAAACTGAAACGCGAGCCCAGATTTGGAATGCAGATGGGACATCCTCTCGGGAGGAAGCTATTTTAATTCTTCTAGCTATCAGTGCTAATTCGCAATAATGACGATATAAACAATACGTTTTATATACATCTTCATTTTTCTGTTTTTATCCATTTATTTACATCAAGATATCTTGTTCTTTATCCAGCGAATTGAATAAAAACACTTGGGTTATTTTCACAGGATTATATAAACTGCTTGACAATTGTTCAGGATGAACTAATCTGGAGTAAAATTCCATAATTTTTTTAGTTGAAATGAAACTCTGGATCTTCTACAATCTAAAGCAAATGGAGATTTTCGACATCTTCAACCAAAAATTAACGATAAATGTACTTTCAATTTGTCAACATTTTTAATTTGTTTTAACAACAGTAATTTGTAAGGAATTCGTTTTCAATTCCTTAATTTTCATTTCTTTTTCTGAACCTTCCTGCTCGAGACAACTCATGCTTTGTAGTCAATAAATTGTAAATCATAAGTTCAAGTGTATGAATTTGAGTTTATATTCAATTATAATGGATTAACATCAAGTAAACGCCAACACTATTAAATATTTCACCATTGAAAAACATAGTTTTCATACAGAATATTATATTATCTTGATGTGTTCCATTCACTATATTACTCCTATTTGCACCTCATATCTAAATGATAAAAAGTTCGCATATAGTTAGTGTATTTCTGCTGGAACTTCAGTCCTCTGTTTCTAGCTTACCCCCAGCTCGGGGTTTTCAATAATGGATGAGTATTTCGCGCACGAACTGGGTTTAATTGAGGTACAGGAACAAAACATCAAAGCAGTTTTTTTCTGCTTGAAGCAAAATGCATTCGCGCTGTTAAAAGTCATCAGTTTTGTAGCAACTAAAGTCCAGCAGAACGTCCGTATTCGTCCATTCAATTTCGAATGGACCGAATTGGGCCTGGGATTTGTATTTACTTTTTCGTCATTATTTGGACAAATCGCGGAATATGCTTGACGATTTATTGATTCAACAGACAATAGACTCATTTAACACAACTACGCCAAAATATATTGAAATTCGTTCTATTGTGTGGAATATATTATATGTAATATCATTTTGTGAGCATTATTTACGCTATGAATTTCGTTTATTCTGTTTTAATTAATCATGGAATATATATTTCTCATTTTTATCCGCAGGCAAGTTTTTTATACAAGGTGCTAGGTGGAAAACGACGAAAACTGAAGAGGTTTGATTAGTTAATTACTTAGTTAGTCGATCGTAAAAGCTCATTTTCTCATCTAACATAATGTTCGAATGTTGAACATTTTTTGTCCTTTCAATGTTGTGGTTTTCAATTTTTATTTTAAATCAATTAATGTACTATCATCATTTGAATGTATTTTCAGAGTTTCTCGTATACCTACCCAGAACTATAAATTTGGACATTTATACATTCAGCGATAGGCTGTTATCGTGAAGCCATTCACTTATTTCTGTCTCTATTGATCATCCACTCGTATCATGTGAGCCACTCAATACTTCTACCAATGATGTAAAGCAATATATCATCTGGGAATGATCGTGTAGAGCGATTTTTCACATGGAAAACAATATCGTTCATATATACGACAATAACAGTGGACTTAGGACTTTGCCTTGGGGTATGCCAAAATGAACTCCAGTGCTGTCCAAGTCCACACCATGGAACTTAACTTCTGGAACTGGATCGCGAATGTGAGCTAGACCACATAAAATTTCTGGAATGAGAACGATTGTTGGAAATTACTTCCTTTAATCTAAATTCTTCACTGGAGTAGCGTAAACTAATACTTCGAAGATCCCCTGAAGAAATAATCCAAGGAGTTCAATTCTGGAGATCTCAGCTATGCGAAGTGTCTTACTTCGATCAGTCCGGCCATCGTCATATGTCGCTTTAAAAGAAACATGAACGAGAATATTGAAATGTGGTGGTGCAGCATAGAAAATAAAGCACATTCGTTCATCATATAAACATTCATTTATTGCTGTCAGGTCTATATCGATCCACTCTATCATTGTCCTAATATTTTTACCGCTGATATACCGCAGAGTACGAAAATAACAGTGGACCTAGGACTTTGCCTTCAGTATGCCAAAATTAACTCCAGTGCAGTCCAAGTTCACTTCATGGAACTTAACTTTTTGAGATCGCGAATGTGAGTAAGACCACATAAAATTTCTCAAATTCTTCACTGGAGAAGCGTAAACTAATACTTCGGAGATCCACTGAAGAAATAATCCAAGGAATTCAATTCTGAAGATCACAGCTATGCGAGTGGCCTACTGTGATTAGTCCGGCCATCGTCATATGTTGCTGTGAAAGAAACATGAAGAACACTATTGGAATGTGGTTGTGCAACATAGTAAATAAAGCATATTACTTCATCTATAGCCATTCATTTATTACCTTCAGGTCTATATAGCACCACTCATTATCCTCATATTTTTAACGCTGATGCAAAGCATACTATTATCTAGTAATGATCGTATAGAGCATGTTTTCACATGAGAAAAAATTTCTTTCATATATACAAGTACGAGAATAACAGTGGACCTAGGACTTTGCCTTGAGTATGCCAAAATTAACTCCAGTGCTGTCCAAAAGCACACCATGGAACTTAACTTCTGGAAATGCATCGCGAATGCGAACTAGACCACATAAATTTCTCAAATGAGAACAAATTTTCGAAATTATTCACTTCAAACTAGATTCTTCTCAGAGATCCCTCGAAATGACCTAGGAGTTCAAGGAGGCCAATCGCAGTTATGCGAGTGGCCTATTCGATTACTCCAGCAATCGTCGATGTTGCTGTTGAAGAAACACGAGCAACAATATTGAAATCTGGTGTGCGGCATGGTAAATGAACCACATTGCAATTCTTCTAAATTACTAAGCACTATTTATTAAAATTTCTTAGTTTTAATTGTCAAGTTGACAATTGATCAGATAATTTAATCACAGGAAATATTTCGCAGAGAAGTTATCAGAAAGTTGGACAAGAAGATGAGAAATATAAATTAATACAGTTAGTTTCAATTATTTGGTAGTAATATTCACAGATATACGAAGGAAATATGTGCTAGTTTGGAGATCTTCGAGCGTTGCAACTAGAAGACGTTGAAACACTGATAGGCACGTAGCTGTTCGTATTTTCCTTTGAACCATTCCACCAGGGTTCTCTTCTTGCACAATTACCGAATATAGTGAGTAATTATTGACAAGGTTACCTTATAACAAAGGAATTTACCGCTTCGGGACGATCGTTTCGCCCCCAAAGTATCCAGTGCCGGCGTCTTGGCCTTAATTAAAGTCCGCGACTAGTTCTCCCCGGAATTAACCTATTAATCCCCTTTCGTTAATTTAATGATCACTAGATGGCCGACCATCTCCGGCTTAATGAGCCCGAAATCATTTATAAATGATCGAGGACGTAACTTCTCCGCTAATTGGAAGCCGATGACTATCGCCGTTCATCTTCTAATTCTGGCTCGTGAATATTAATGGTGATAGATGGGGCGGAATTTAACAGCAACTCTTTCGATAGAATGATGGTAATAGTGAGAATTTGGTCAGTTTTCGGAGAATAATGGCACTACAAACATAAGACATTGTATATATATATATATATATATATATATATATATATATATATATATATATATATATATATATATATATATATATATATATATATTCAATATAATGTTTTTCTGTTATTTATGAAGAGATTTTGTTCGAATGGATATGCAGAAAGCGGTAAAGAAGAGATAAATTTAATGTACCATTGTATTTCACGCCAAGCTTTCGAAGTCCTACTTCTTCATCAGTGTTACTGAAATTTTTGTTCAGATTATTATGGATTCAGAATGTAAAATAATAATGTAACTTACGAACATTAGGGTTTGGAAATATTGAAGAAATTTAACATCAACTTTTTCAATTGGATACGAAAGATGACAGTAATGAGTACAAAATCCGGTCGATAACATTAATCTCTGTCAAGTAACATTTAGTTAGTAATAGTTCACTCACTGTGGGATATACAAACTATCTCCAATAGTGGTCTCTTTTTGATATTTTTGTTTTGGTACAATATTTCAACTGAACCGTAAAGGAGCTGTTGTCAATCAAAAATGAATTTATCTATCATAAATTCAATGATTTCGTTGATATAACTAGATATTCAATGATACTGATTATTTTTATTTTCTAGGGACCGCGTGTTTCGTCTAAATCTGAGCAACATCAACCAGTCGAGTTGTGAGGTGAGTAATAATTCTTAAATCTTTCCATACATACTATATAATAATAATATAATAATAATGTTTATTGCAACAATATAAATAAACATCCAAACTACAAAGCAATTTCAAGAAAACTTAACTGATACAACAAACAGGACTATATATTACATTACAGTCTTCCCCTGACGCTGTTGATTTGTGGTGTAACAGCAATGGGCTGATACTGAATATCAGTAAATGTAAAATTTTATTATTTTCTCGGAAATTGTTTCCAATTCATCATAGTTATACATTGGAAGATGAAATTCTAGATAGATGTGTTGATTGTTTTATTATGTTTATAGATGTGTTGAGTTTAAGAATCGGGGGGTACTTTTCGAAAAGTTGTCCTTCTCTGAACATATAACTTGTACTGCGGCTTCTGCTTCTATGATGTTGGGTTATTTGGTCAGAAATGAGGGCAGCTTTGTTAATCTTGGCACAATGAAAACGATGTACTACTTACTCCTTTATTCGAAGTAAACTGTAATACGCGTCTATAATTTGGTCTCCTGTGTACATTAATTCTATTGTCGACTTGGAGGCAGTTCAGAGGAAATGTTTGAAGTATATGTACTTCAGATGTTATGGGCACTATCCTTCCAGAGGCTTCGACCATTCTATCCTAACCGATAGTTTGGGAATTGAATTATTAAAGTTGAGGCGTGAACGGTTCGGCCTAACGTTTCTCTTTAAAGTTTTGCACAATTCGATTGACTCACCATTTCTTCTCAGCAAAATGAATATTCGCGCACTAAGGCCTGGTGTGAGGCGGAATAATATATTTTATGTCACTTACAGCAGATAAAAGTTATGTCACGTTCTCCTATCAAGTGTATATGTAATCTTTATGATGGTTGTTGTGGTCGATGTGATATCTATTTTGATCGGCTATCAGTTATCTTGGCATGCCACTCAGAACAGCGCAATGGGATGTCGTGATATTTTCCTGTACTTCTCTTGTCTACATACGACTTAGTTATAAATATTATTTTAATTTTAGTTGTTTCATCTGTTTACTAGATAGTCAATCGATTTTAATTTTATTTTTATTCATCAAATATATTTCGTTACTATATTGTCAACTTCTGCTGACCATACGTAACTTTGTAATAGACAATATTTTATTTTATTTTCAGTTATCTGGTTATTGTCCAATACTCTTTCAATTCATTTTAATTTAATTTTTTCGTTGTAGTTATATATCCGCTTATACTCTCTCTGTTGTTTTTTTTTCTCGTTCATTTTTGGTTATTTATTATTATTTGTGTACAATTTGTCAATTTTTCTCTGTAATTGTATGTATATCTGTTGGGAATAAATGTATTATTATTATTATTATATACTCAACCCCCACAAAACCAAAAGGCGTTCCGTGGAATAGTTTAGATTATAATCACATTCATTTTCAAATATCCTTGAATAACTTTAAATGAATTATTAATATTAATTTCTCTCAAAAAGAATAATTTTTTCTTTCTTGTGAACAAGATATTCAAGTATTTATGATTATTTTTTCATTATAAATTTGCTGATAATCATGATAAATTGAAAAAAATAAGTTTAATCTAAAATTCTATCGATAATAACCGTTTCTCTGTCACTGTGTAATAATCTTTTCACTTTGTTTTTGAACCATGCATAAGAGTTGGGTGTATGCAGGGATAATTCATTTTTATAATATAGGTATGATTATATGAAACACTTATTATTTATATTCATTATAACTAGGTGAAAAATAAGAATATTATGGCCGATTTCATCGAACTTGATATGGTATATTATTTTTCAGATGTCTGTGTTTTTTCGATTCAATCGAAATTTTGCTATTATTATGAAATATTGTTTTATTGCTAATTTTTCTATACTTAGTCCAAAATAAATGTAATTATATAGAAGTAGGCTGAAAACGACAGTGCAGGCCGTAGATATACTCGTAAAGTAAAGTAAAACAGGAAATATATTTCGGCATGGTGACCCATTTTCGAGAGTTGAATAAATTTAATATATATATTAAGCTATTGGGCGGATTATCTCAATTTTATCCATTGATTCATTGAACATCTCGACAGGAACTGAATTATCAAGGGAAATATAGAAGTCAAGGCAGATGAATTTTTTTAATTACTACTAAAATGGTAGATTCATCGTAAGTTATTCGTATTTAATTCCTCTCGGAATTATGATTCAGGTCCAAGCTTCAGTTTCCCCACCGTCCAACAACCCCCGGTTGAGTCTGGTAACGCGGCAAAGTTCATCAAACTACTCGGTGCATTTACCGTTTCTACCCCATGTCCGTATTTTCGCCATTATTAGTTTTTCTTTTACGATCGCCGAAACTACCTCGGTTACATCTCTTTATACGACGCACCTACACACGCATCATCGTCATATCGCCATAATAAGAGACCGTATCAGCGGTGGTAATGCATGATAAATACCCCAGTTTATGTCCCCGTCGGCTTGAAAGGCGAGACGAAATTTCTCCTCCCTTTTCGTGTTGCTGGGTTACGACCGCCCCTTGATTACAAGTTATGGAAATGCAGTCGTTACTTTTTATTAATTTTCGTATTGTTTTCACGAGAGATAAACCGAGGACACTAGTTTGTAAATAATAATTTGTTGTGGCAATTTAATGTCGCCTCATGTTTTGGAATAACTCTACATACATTACAGAGTTTAAATTCGTCATGAATACTCACCTCACCATTTTCCAGGAATTCGTTTATGGAATCATCCTCATTCCTCAGTGTAGTAGCGTTAAATAATGGCTCCAGAGATCCCTAGAAGAAATAATCCAGGAGATTAATGTCTGGGTGTCTAGCAGGCTATACCTGTGGGTACTTGACCTATTCATTGGTCTTCGTATGTTGGAAACAACCCTCTGCCAGTCAAAGACATGAAGATTGCTTACTAGTATACAGACTGATAGAAGTCATCTGAAGATTTTTGTAGGTCCAACAACTTTACATACTTACCTAACACTCTGCGAAGAAAAAGGATGTTGTCTTCATCTTTTTGGAATATTGGAAAGAATTGTTTTTCTATTGGTTTTTCATTGAATGAATCATATCAAAACAATACTAAATTTCGAAAAAATCATATGATCAACTCGACATATGTTTCGGGCACCTAGCCTAATGTCAAGAGTTGATCTCCATTAGAACACATCTCCAAAGAAGTTTGCTATTAATGAAGTAATTTCCCACGTTAGTAGTTCACCATATACATGATTTTTTGTGAGAACTTCTTTGTGAAAAGTCTCAAATTTTATCTATGTAGGCCATTATTTGTGTTTTATGCTTCATATTTTATTCGTAAGATTGTCAGCATTAATTGTTTTTATATATGCACGGTGTATCATTGTAGGTAGGTATATGCAGTACATTTTGATAAATGAAGATATTCCAGACCATAAAATTTACCTAAGGGCGCAAGAGAGAATGTCTCCTTAGTCTCGGTCATAAAGTTGTCGTACTTCATTTCTCTTTATTATATTCGTGCCGGTTATTCCGGCGGAATGTTCCTATCATTTATCTTCATGAAAATGTACGAATATCATACTACCAGGTAAAGTAATGGCTTGTGCTTTTTTATCGCCCTTTCAATTCAACTCTTGCATATTGACGGTATATGCAACTTGTTTCCAAAAAGGTTATTTTACGATTATTCATTATATCTAGCGGTAAATTGGTAACTGGCACTCATACCTTAAAAGAATCGCAACACTCGGTAATATTCAAACTCATCACTGATGAATAATATCTACAAAAAGCCCCAGCTTTAGATGTACATTTTTGCAGAGTAGGGAGCAGTTTGCGTTATTTTCGAAGTTTTAATGTTCACTATCGATATTTGTAGCGAATGCGTTTCAAAATTGAAAAAGTTAAGGAAAACCTTTTCTAGGTTTTCACGTTCTTATTGAACCATTATCATTTTTTTTTATTTGTGACGTACGTTTCACTCATTATGACGGACGTTTCACTAATTCTGACGTACGTTTCACCAATTATGACGAACATTTCACCAATATGACACATGTTTATGTGCCACAATTGGTGCACCAATTATGTTTATTGAAACTGTGTCAGTCTGGGAAACAGTTTTGTCTCGAATCCTACTGATACCTCTCTACATAAAAAGGAAAAATTACCGACTCCTTACTTTGTTAAAAACGCAGATAAAGTATATTTCCACGAAAATCGTACGTAAGAAATAGGCTCTGAGTTATTCTAAACTTTAAATCAACTTTTCATATAGGTTCATACAATTTGTTGGGAAGGGAGTTATGCTTTGAATATTGGTTGATTCATATACAAAACAAAACAGTTTTTAACTTCTTGTAACACTTGTATTCGTGCAAATACAGAAGATCAATGATCAAACTTTTCCCAGTATGGGAAACTATTCATCCAAATTTTTCGCATTCATATTAAACAATTGACACGTATGATTTTCCATTTGTGAGTTACGTTTCATCTATCATGACGCACGTCTCACTAATTTTGACCTACGTTGCACCAATTATGACATACGTATCACTAATTGTGACGTATTTTCACCAATTGTGACGTAGATTTCACCAATTATGACGTACGATTCACAAATGGCGACATACGTTTCATCAATTGTGTTAAGTGAAACTGTGTCAATCTCGGGAACAGTTTAATCTCGAATCCTTCTGATACCTCTCCATATAAAAAGGAAAAATTCCTCCTTGCTTTGTAAAAAATTCAAGTATACTTACACGAGAATTGTACGTAAAAAATAGGTTCTGAGTTATTCCAACTTTAAATCAACTTTTCATATAGTTCATACAATTTGTTGGAAAGATTGGTTGATTCATATACAAAACAAAAGAGATTCTTGAACTTTGTGTATCACTTGTATTTGTGAAGATACAGAAGAATAATCCAAATAAAATGTTGGAGAAATATCCAAATTTTTCGATTGGCAAGGAATTTATCTATTTCAATTTCATTTCATATTAATAAAACGTCCTCAAATAATACGTTCCCATATCTACAACCCCTTACGATTGCTTTTCGCCGTTCTGTGCCCCTGGGGGCTTGATTCATCCTCAAATCCGTCATCTCTTGAAATAGTTTTCGTGTAATCATTTTTTCATGCGAAGTCGCCATCCCCTTGGCTACTCAAAATTCGACATTTGCTACCCTAATACGTGAAATACCATTTATCACCCATTTTATACGCGAATGATCACGAGAAATCTCCTGTCGCCCCGAGGGATTTACATATTCATACAATGCTGGATGCGAAATGTTTTATTACATCAGATTGGCAGTTTTCATACGTGATGTTAATCGAACATTCGAGAGGGGAACAAAGTGAGCTTTGAAAAATAACTATCGGAAAAAGAGAATTTTGTTTCTCCAAAACATGTGGAAATTTTATTCTAATCCAATAGGGGTTTAAATTTCATCGCGAGAAAATTATCTCGACACAATTTCCCTTTTTTCATTTGGATATTCAAAATGTCGAGTCTTCGTTTTTTGAATTCGTCTACGAGTGTTTGGATAAACACTCGTTTGTGTCGGGGTCAATTTTTGATTTATCTTCGGCATTTGATTCACTATCCTTTGAATTTATAATTGATAAATGCTCCAATTTAGGTTTCAGAAGTGGTTTTCTGGATTGTTTACGTAGTAACCTTGAAGAAAGGTCCATGGTAGTGAGAATAGACGAGAGTTATTCTCAGAGACATGCCATGGCTCTTGGGGTTCCGCAAGGCTCTGTACTCGGAATTCTTCTATTCATATTATTCATAAACGATCTGCCTGGGAAGTTATCCCGATTTTTGGTGACACTATTTTCCGATAATTCTTCGGTGGTTGTTTCTGGCAGGACTGCTGCAGAGCTTCTAGAGGCATGTGAATGCACTGTGATGAGTTTGTAAATTGGTGTCGAATGAACAATCTCATGGTGAACACAACTGTATGAGTTCATTTTTGTCTGAAGGACAGTGGAAGCATTTACCTCGAATGTTAAAGTTGGAGATAACACTATATCATCATCCCAATCAACTAAGTTTTTTTGGAATATATGTTGACAGAAATTTGAGATGTACAACACACATTCATGTGTAATGTAAAAAATTGAGTAACTCATTTTATGCAATCTCTAGAATTAAGAACATCGTACCTAGAAACTGTGTCACGAATGTGTATCACAGTCTTGTATATAGTCATATAAATTGCGATATTCTGCTGTGGAGCTGCTCTACAGAAATAAATAGGATGTTTATTGCTCAGTGCTCAACAAGGAACAGTGATATTTACTTATTCCAAGAATAACAGCTAATTTTGAGCAATCACTCTATTATCAGATTATTGAAATTTTCAACCATTTACCGACAAATTTGAAATTACTGAATGCTCATTTGTTTGAGAAGAGAGTTAATTCAATGCTATTAACAAAGGAATACTATTGTGCGGCAGAGAAATTCGAATATAGGCAATAATGTATGAATCAATTTTTTGTATAATATGTTTGTTCACTTTTTCACCACGAATGTCATTCTCCATGTAAGTATCATACTTCTTTCATTCATTTTTCATGTTTGTATTAACATTTTTCTTCTGCTTTATATTCATTTACTTTCAGGAGATTAGATGGAAGAATAGCTCATGCTAAATCTCGCCTCTTCTTATGTAGCACAATACCTTTGGCATTAAAGCCGTTTATTATTATTATTATCAAATTGTTTCAAATGTTTGATATTTCTAAGGTATTTTTTTTCAAATATAGTTGTAGCAAACACCGTTTTCTAATTTCACACACTTTTATTTCATAATTGAAACGTAGTATTACTGTTACTTCTTCGAATTCACATTTTTCAAATTAAGTTATCTCTTTATTTTGATCCTTTTTTGCATAAAACTTCTTCTTTAATATTTAGTTACCTATATATAGACTGTATCAATATTTCTTTGTGGAGTTTAGCCAAAATTTGTGAATAATATGATGCATTCGACAGAATTTCAGCATGGACAGCATCAAATTCAATTAGATTAGTCTAAAATTATCACTACGGTGAATGAATCAATATATTTTCTCGATTTTCGAAGCGGAGAAATAGTGAATATTATATTAGTGATGGAGCTGCCTGCTGCTCTTGGGTTTTCTAGGATTCTTGAATTAATGAATCATACGTCATTCGAAATCTGTCTACATTGACAAGCGAACCGATGATATTTCACTATATGTGTCATAGATTTTCCTACGGGTTAGCGCAATATCAGTTTTTCCAATTAACTCATCAGTCATCCCTCGAATTCAAACAGGAACTCAATTATATATCCTAAATGTCCCACGCGCAGTACGAATAGTTAGAATTAATGGTAAATTCATGTCGTATATTTTATACACCACCTGATTAAGCGAAATGGATTGAATTTGTTTGTAACAAGAGCGACATTGGGCGTAAGGTTGAGTTTGGTACTGTTAGAGTAGAGTGTTTGATGTCGAAATGTAGATGCAAGCGAAGATTTTTGGTATTTAAAGAACTGCTTCAGTAAGTTATTAAAATGTAACACGTCATAGTCCAAGAGCTGAAGGAAATTTTCGAGCAGATATTTGAGACACCTAAATAGTTTTTTCTATGAATTTTTCTGTCATTAAAATACAAAGCCGACTCCTGGCCATGAATTGTATATTTGCCAAGCCATATATTTTTGAAATCGAAAAGAATTTTCTTGACGTTTTGAAATCTTCGAATTAAATAATAATAATAATAAGTTTTCATTTTCCTACAGGTAAACACACCCAGTTACAGAAAATATTCGTAAATATATATACAGTATTAACACCTAACAATATAAAGCAAACGTTTGAAAAATGATTATCGATAAAAGAAGTAATTATAATAATCAATAGACAATGAGAATATAGCTATACTTGAAAATTCACTATATATGAAAAGAGTCCAAGTAAACTGGACTAATGAAACCAATTGAGTCACTGTTGATATCGAATTTGTCAGACACATCATCATGTTTCTGTATTTATATTTATTACTACTGAAACTTGAGAGGAAGGTATAATATTATTTTCAAACTCCCTCAGAATTTTCGGCAGGACAGTGTAGGTACATCAGGGGTGAACCGAGGGTGTTTGAATGATTTATATCCCCAACCCCTCTGCAATCTATAACGGCCTCATCAAAAATGTATAGGTCCAAAGTATCAATTCTAGAAAAACAATTTCCAGATAGACGCCTTTTTCCATTTTACACTGATAAATTCCTAGCGTATTGCTGTTCTCTGGGGATCTGTGACCTTTATTCCATAAGATACAAATTCGATCTTGGTCTGAACGAATGGGGCGATTCCACAATGATCTTATGAATATTCAGAATGAATTTGGGACTCAAGTTTTTCAAAAATGCAGCTGCCTTATCGAAATTTAATGAGACGAAGTGGAAAAATAGATTCAGATCGACACAGAAGTTCACGTGTATGCTTGCTTCATGAATATTTATGTTTATTTCTTGGATAAATTCAGGAATATATTCACGAGTTCTGTAAGAATTACACATTCTTGGTTCTGAAATTCAAGAGGAAGAAAACATCTTACATTCATTAATTTTAAACATCTAATTGATTAATTCATTAATTTGAACATCTTACTCATATAATTCATTACTGCTCTTCCTTCAAATTTATTTTTTATTAAGTGACTTATTTGCAATATATTCCTTTCAGAATCCCTCATATTATATTATATATTAAATAAAAATACTTGGCTTGGTTTTACAAAATTTATAATAATTCAATATAAACTTAAATTCAAACACTTGAACTTACGATTAACACTCTATTGACTACATAGTATGACGCGTTTCGTCGTTACAAACGACTTCTTCAGATGCTTACAGAATAATAACAACAAATTTGAAAAACACAGGTATAAATATCAGGGAATTCGAGATTCTATGACTTTGGGTTTTACCTAAGATATTCCATTCTGAAACCTAATTTTTATTACCTGAAAAGGTTTAACAAGAGTGCATTGTTAAATTCTATCTGTTCATTGAGCAAATTTTCAGTATTTTTATGACGATTTATTTCCACTATTTCCCAAAATTCTAATTGACTACTTTTCTGTATATTGTGTAAAATGAAATTCGTATCAAAAGTATGGTTTTCTGTTAATAAATGGTTAGCATAATTCGAATTAAGGTTGATATCGATGTCTGCGAAGTAGATGTAAAGGGAGAGGTATTCATACAAGAAGAAGTATAAAATTAAATCTAAGAATTATCGAATAACAAAGAAGGTCTTAAATTAAGGAATTGAAGAAAGTAACAATGATGATAAACTGAAGATAAGTTGATCATTTAATATTGGTTTTTACCTTCTGTGCGAACCAGAAATTTCTTCTTGTTCTAGAAGGTCCAGAGTTTTACCTTTCGTCTGTGGGTGCAGATATTTCATCGAGTTTGAATGTATGAAATGGTTATTTATTGTGAATACAATGTGCTAAGTCTAGTTGAACTTCGATTATGAAATATGAAGAATTCATATTCTTTCATATTGGTTTAAATTTTCCATCTAGTGTGGCTTATGTTGTATTCGTCACAATCAGTACAATTAATTTGGTATACTCCACTTTTATATTTTGTAGCGTGTTTCTCCTTGTTATGAACTAAAAATGTACTAAATTTTCTTCTGTTCGTGCTAATAGTTTCAATATTATGCTTTCTCAATATATTTCCGATTTTATCCGTGATATTTGTTATGTGATTAATAGTATGGAAAAATCGGTTCAGTTTAATTTTTGAAAATGGGGTAACACCCCGAAACAATTGTCAAGTATTTATTATAAATTTTGTGAAAACAAGCCAATAAACAATATCTCACCAAGAGATCAGCGAACATTCACAAAACTTTGTGTATATATATATATTCTGAAAGCTTACTACTTTGGATATAAAAACTTTCAGCATTTCTAGTATTATAGCCATGCACTGACATATGTTTCTGATACTCTAAAATATGCAACTGATTCTCATTTTCGAAAATGAATTTATATGAAGCAATGAGCATCCTTTGTTTAACAGACATTACTTTGAAGGTATAATTGAATATAAGTGATAAAAATGCTACAAAAGTTGAGATACTTATACAAATATTCGAACAGTTCAGTAAACGAAATATAATATATGGATACATACAAGGAAAGACGCAACTGAAAAAATGTGAAAGAAAATTAAGATAAACCACACAACTTAATATAGAAATATTGCAGTATTTGAATGGTTTAGCTGGCAAAATATAATACTAATATAGGAAGAAGGGAATAAGGAACAGGACAGAAAAATGGTGTAAACTATATTTTTTTCCAATATACTGTTGAAGATGGCTACCGATTTAATAGCTGAGAAGTGATCTTTTCTCAGTTTGGTTTGGCAATTCATCATGAATAGACTCACGCCTGAATTACGTAGATTCGTCGAATGGGCCCAAAACGAGATGGCCGTTGTTCCCGATTTTCATAAGCGAATTTTGTTAAGCGATGAAACACACTTCTGGTTGAATGGCTACGTCAACAAACAAAACTGCCACATTTGGAGTGAAGATAATCCTCAAGTGTATGTCAAAACACCATTACATCCAGAAAAACTGACGGTTTGGTGCGCTTTATGGGCTGGTGGAATCATTGGTCCGTACTTCTTCAAAAACAATGATGGCCAGAACGTTACGTTACTGAATTGAACAACCACAGTGTCCAGGAGCTGTAATTTCAACAAGACGGCGCAACATGTCACACAGCTCGTGCCACAATCGATTTATTGAAATACACGTTTGGTGACCGTCTAATTTTACGTTTTGGACTTGTGAATTGGCCTCCAAGATCTTGTGATTCAACACCGCTAGACTACTTTCTGTGGGGCTATGTAAAGTCATTGGTCTATGCGGATAAGCCACAAACGCTTGATCATTTGGAAGACAATAATCACCGTGTTTTTGCCGATATACGGCCACAAATGTTGGAAAGAGTAATCAAAAATTGCACGTCCAGATTGGACTACATCCGAGCCAGCCGTGGCAGTGATATGCCAGAAATCATATTCAAAATGTAATGCCATAACATTATCTTTCGAAAAAAAAATTCTTGTCATTCGAATGATCCATCGTTGTTTTATTGCAATTTGAAGTTCTGTACCTCTAAAAGAAACACCCTTTAATTTATTTAGAATCACGTTTCTAAACAATTTGTATTAATTACAGATATCTTTTTTATCGCTATAACTTAATCTTAGGCTATTCTTGTCAATTTTGTTGGTCAATTTAATATCAGATTCTTTGTACACTCGAAACAAAACCTATCTAAGTTTCTGCCACACTTTTTAGAAATATAATAATATTTCGAGCTTGAAAACTCCAGGTTTGATTCTACGACTAAAAATGTATTCCAGCACCAGCACCGAGCGAAGTTCCGCTGGAAATATTTCATTTCTACTTCCGACCATAGACGTCAACATAAAATCAAAATTTCCATTAGGCTAAAGTTCACAGCTGTGCTTTTCAGCCACAACGAAAACTCCATTTCCAACTGAAAATTATTCCTTGAATCTCCGTTTGATCTACCACACTATCTAACTTCTAACAATATTAGATTCATAATTTCGGCCACGAAAGCCGCTGGTCGAAAAATGAAACGGGAGCACAGGATGTTAAAGCCGCGGAGTTCTGATTGAAACGCGTAAATTCCGACAAAGACCGCCGTCTGAGGGGCGAAACGTCGTGGTCTTCCAGTGACAATGGGAATAGTTTGGGACTGAAATAAGGCATGTTCTTGAGGATAATAAACAAACAGAGACCTCCGCCGCTATTATTTCAGTGGTTCGAGCTCTGAAATGTTTAGAGAACATATTCGAATTCTGTCCGAAGTATGTAAATTACGTCCTGTAAATCATCTGCAGAAAGGGCCATTATGAGAGCGGTGATTGCGAGCTGTAGTTGGAAACTGCAAGAACTAATAGGCAGGAACCTGAGATGCCAGAAGCGAAATGATCAACTTATTTATTGATTTATTGAATATTACTATTGAAGCTTTTATAATTTTCTATGTTTGACATGTAATTACTGTAAATACGACAAAAATTCACGTAATCAACTCATTTTGAATGCAATGGAATATACAGAATGTTCTGGAGGCAAATCAAGCTTCCTTTCAAATCAACAAACCGACTTCCTCCTCCATTTTTCAAATGATAGAGAACGCCGCAACGAAAGTCATAGATAATTGAATATTTTATTCCTTCATAATGCAAGCTATCTTCTCATTATCCATTTCAATCTATTTTATGACGAAAGCCTATTCTAGTTGAAACACATTTTTCTCCTCTGTAGGACTCAATTCCAGCTTCCTTTGAAATCAGCAAACCGACCTTCGTTCTTATCATCATTTTTCAAATGATAGAGAATGCCGTAACAAAAGTCGTAGAATGATTGACTATTTTCGTTCTTCATAATGGAAGCTATCTTCTTTTCACTATCCATTTCAGTTCATTTTATGACGAAAGACCGCTCAAGTTAAAACACACGTTTCTCCTCTGTTTGTCTCAATTCCAGCTTCCTTTCAAATCACGAACCTACCTTCGTTTTTATCAGTTTTAAAATGATAGAGAACACCGCAACGAAAGTCATAGAATGATCGAATATGATATTCCTTCATAATGGTGGTTATCTTCTTCTCATTATCCATTTCAGTCCATTTTATGATGAAAATCTGCTCAAGTTAAAACACATGTTTCTCCTCTGTTTGTCTCAATTCCAGTTTCCTTTCAAATCACAAACCTACCTTGTTTTTATCAGTTTTAAAATGATAGAGAACACCGCAACGAAAGTCATAGAATGATCGAATATTTTATTCCTTCATAATGAAAGCTATTTTCTTCTCTTTATCGATTTCAGTTCATTTTATGACTAAAGTCTGCTCAAGTTAAAACACATATTTTTCTTCTAGAGGTCTCAGTTTCTTCAACTATTGATACACAAATCTCTTCCTGACATCGAAATACTTAACAGAATCTCATTGTCTTATGTTGCCTTCAACTTATTTAGAGCTACAAATGTCTTCGCGTTACTGTGTCCTTTATTCCAATAGAAATTTTTTAGACTCATTTGTTGTAAATGTTGATTCCTCCAAGAGTCATCCAGGTTTTCTACGCGAGGATGTTCATGGAGTATTCCATCATAATAAGTATGCACGTTTCGTATAGGTTTCAAACGTGGCAATTTTCAAAGATCAATCGGAAAAAATCTACTAGAAAATAGGACGCATATCATTTCGCAAGCTTTTTATGAAATATTTCACATCATTCATACATTAAGAAAAAAATGTGTCAACTCACAGAAAGAATACATGTATTTCGGATTGTTCCTCAATATATTCTTTCCAACACTAACGTCGTCCTTTATGTCCATTGATTTTATTATATTGGACCAATTCATAAGCGTATCAAACTTCATTATTATACGTCAATCTCATATGCAAACTTCTTTTTGTGATTCATGTTATTCATGGTATTCGGATGAACAACAGGCCGCAACTACACGGAGAAAAGTTCTGCCCTGATTAAAAAGATGTCATCCAAAGAACAACTAACAAAAGCGCAGTCGAAAGTTTTTTGGATTTGGTTTAGATGGGCGAGAATACATCGCCACACCACGCAACATTAATCATGCACACTTGATTAAATGCGGTTTCCTCTCTATGAATCGGCGGGCAGATAAGGCAGCGGTCGCGTTTTCTATGGCCCGAGCCAGAGAACGCGGTTCACGTTCACGGAATTGTTAACTGTGTTTGCAGCGCGAACACGATAAGATGACAATGGATGTATGAACGCACCGGGGGAAACATTTATTTTATTGGATGTGTGTGCGTTGTGTGATTTCCTGCCTCCGCCAACAGCTGAAGGCATATCGATGTGTCAAGGTCGCACAATGAATGCGAGTTCGTTTGTTGATTGATTTGGAGATCGTGCTCTGCGGTATTAGAGGAATGAATTTCTAAAACGTGAGATGATTTTCCGCTGCCTTATCCTGTATTTTATATGTATGTAATACACTTTTTTCAATATGATCTCAATTTATTCTCTCTAATTAAGATAGGTTGTTCAATAACACGTTATTGCTAAGAAGAGAACGCATAATATATAGAATGGTTGTTGCAGATTTGTTTGCAGATTGCGTGAGTATGGTAGAACATGTATAAGGACTAATGAGCTGAATTGACAGAGTTTGAATAACGTTAATTCCTTTTTGATATTTTGGTACAGCAGTATTGTTTAACCTTGATTTGTGTCATTCCTACTTGGGGAGTGAGCTTGTCGCACTTGGTACCAGTTAGGGAGCCCTTTTGAGGGTTCTAAAGCATGATCGTAATGTCGAGATGTCGCTTGGAGGTTTATAGAAGATGTTTTAGGTATATTGCGGCTAAACAACATATACAAGGCAAAATTTCCTAAGAACTAAAGTAATTTGGTTCTCATCTCTGTTGCAAACGTTTCTAGAATCGTTTATTATTGATGGATCAGTATAGTTACTAATATATAAGGAATACGTATACATTTTGAATGTATCGAATGCACACGCTTAGAATGAAGGATGATATTCTTCTTATTAGCACATGTCGTGCAATACTGTTTAGTCCTGACTACGTAATTTAGTAATTGACTACGTAATTAATTAACTGAATCTAAACAATGAGTAATAACTGAACAAAAAAACTCAATGATTCAATGATACAAATGAAGATTCAAATATACATTAACTAGCTGACCCGGCCAACGGTGTTTTGCCATATAAAATTATATATATATATATATATATATATATATATATATATATATATATATATATATATATATATATATATATATATATATATATATGTTGATGGTTAGGTTTTCACGGAGAAAATGATATGCTTCTGGAGATTTTCGGGTTTGCTTCCGTGTGTTGTTTCGTTGGAAATCTTTGTTAAGGCGACGTTTCGACAAAGTCTCATTTGTCATTATCTAGCCGTTTGGTTGTCTACAAATCGTGAACTTAGACAGTCTTAGACAGTCTAAGTTCACGATTTGTAGACAACCAAACGGCTAGATAATGACAAATGAGACTTTGTCGAAACGTCGCCTTAACAAAGATTTCCAACGAAACAACACACGGAAGCAAACCCGAAAATCTCCAGAAGCATATATATATATATATATATATATATATATATATATATATATATATATATATATATATATATATATATAAGTACTTATTATGTAAGACTTATATAATATATATAAGTCGCTTTCTCTGTAAATCTGTAATATCTTCGAAAATATTCATTTAAATCATAGGCTGTTAAGGGCCATATAAATCTATATAAAATCTACAATGTATTTAAGGTATTTAATTGGATAAGGATTAATGTTGTATTGGTTAAATTCGTAATGTTAAATTCGCTTCGAAAATTAGCCATTATTTGTAAAAAGTAAATAAGAAAAAATTTTTATTGTGGTATATCCATAAGAGATAGGCATATACCATAGCGGAGTTCTCTGTAGACCTTTTCAATGTATATAATACTTAGTACATTATTTTGATAAATCTCGTAGGGTTCAGCCTTCGTTTGCAATGTTAGCGAAAAAATGTAATTATTTACGACATCACATTAGAAACCTCAAAAATAACATTATTTGTCCACTATTTCATGGATGCTCTTATACATATAAACCTTCCTCTTCAAACACTGTATCTACTAAAGAACACCACATCAAAATCCTTTGCGTAGTTTTGAAGATTTAAGCATTCATGGGGATATAGGGACAGAGAAAGCAACTTTGTTTTATACTATGTAGTGAAGTATTGCTATTCCTCGCTGGAGAGCTCCGATATAATAAACGCGCCCGTTCGCTGCTAAATTCAAAGTGCTATAGGGAAAACCGCGGCCTCAGACGCACTATTTATAGGCACGCACGCTTTTGCCGCACCGGGCGGCCGGCCGGTACCGCCGCAAACGCTACGCCCCGCAATTTTTAAATCTGTAATATCTTCGAAAATATTCACTTAAATCATACGGTGTAAAGGGCCATATATATCTATATTAAATGAACAATGTATTCAAGGTATTTAATTGGTTAAGGATTAATGCTGTATGGGTTAAAATCGCTTCGAAAATTAGCCATTATTTGTCGCAAAAAGTAAATGACAAAAAAAAGTTATTGTGGGTTATCCATAAGAGATAGACATATACCATCACGGACTTTTCTGTAGACCTTTTCAATGTGTACAATACTTAGTACATTATTTTGATAGGGTTTGAAAACTCGTAGGGTTCAGCCTGCGTTTGCAATGTAAGCGGAAAAAATGTAATTATTTACGACATCACATTAGAAACCTCAAAAATAACAGTACTTCTCCACTATTTAGTGGATGTTATTATACATATAAACCTTCCTCTTGAATCACTCTATCTATAAAAAAACCGCATCAAAATCCGTTGCGTAGTTTCAAAGATTAAAGCGTGCAAAGGGACAAAGGGACAGAAAAAGCGACTTTGCTTTATACTATGTAGTGATGATGGGAAAGAAGTGAATCCCAGTGCAAATCACAGCAGCTTGATACCTGATTTGCAGCAGAACATGCAAAGCTAAGCGGCGATTGCGGGAGAAGATTGGTTCTGTAGCTTCTCAAGTTAAATGTCTGACTTGTTCTCGTGTACTTCCCTGAGGAACAATGAAATTAAATTTACCCATAAGCTCATGTCAGTCGAGATTATTGTTGAGTAAATTGAATAAAAATATATGAAGAAAAGGGTTGATTTCAATGGCTTTCTTGTTGTTTTTCTATGAAAATTCGTTTTGTTACAGTTCAATCTAAGCGAAAATAGAGTCATTGTTCAGTAGCTTTCAAAGCGGGACTAGGAAGCCTCCCTGAAGTATTCCCCTCTATTTTGTTGGAATGAGCTCTGACGAGATGTTTCTCGTGTTGATATTCACAAAGTTTTCAATGAGAATATTAATTTTATAAAATGAAAATAGAATCAAATGTTCTTTTTTATTCTATTTGATAGAAGGTCTAGGTAATTAGGACCCATTCTATTCTTTTTGCAACGTTTCTGTTATTGAATATAAACTTAAATTCAAACACTTGAACTTATGATTTACATTTTATTGACTACATAGCATGACGCGTTTCGTCGTTAGACTTCTTCAGATGCTTACAGAATAATTATTCTGTAAATATGCGAAACTCGTCATGCTATGTAATCAATAAAGTGTAAATCATAAGTTCAAATGTTTGAATTTAGGTTTATATTCAATTATAATGTATTTACATGAAGTAAACGCCAACACTATGAAGTATTTTCTGTTATTATTATTGATTCATTGAAAAAACTATTCTTCATTTCAAACTATTTCTTTCAACGTTGAAAAGTACCAACGACTCATCAGCTATTAAATCGAAAGAACCCTTCAGCATCAGTCTGAATGGGCCACTTTTAAGCTCGCTGCATGATAATTCGCAGACAGTGTGTCCAATATTTCATTTTCAACAATTCCACAAGCGAACAGTTACGTGGCCGCCGCGCCGCGCCGTTCGAAAAAGCGCTCGCTTTCGATTCCGTACCATCGAGTCCGAAAACGGCGGAACGTTCGGGCTGTCACTCGCATTCGACCACTCATTTGAATACTGAAACGTGCGCATATTTTACCGCCGCGCCGTCGGAGCAGCTCCTGACAGGACGGTAATTAAATGACGCCGTAGCGCCGCGTACAATGCATTTCTGTATTTTACGTGCGACTTGAAGCTTCCAGAAGGCTATTTTCCAGCGAAGTGAGCATGGAAAAATGCCAGACAGAACTGAACTGTTCAATTTTCCATATAACATACCCACTCGAAGAGATATATGTTAACTTTTTTGCCAGTGGCGTGCGTGAGGTACGTTTCAAAGAACTACTTTGTAACTTTTCAAAAGAAATAAGACTGGGGAACAGCAATTTTGTTGTATTAGATCTGTGACTTGTTTTTGACTAAATTTGGATCTCTAAATTCAAAAATGTTATCAATTTCTTTACCGCGTCAAGTTTTCAAACTACAGGGTACCCTCTCTTTACCCAAAATGTCAAACAAAATCGGCATACAGAGGAAAATAAAGTGGGTACTAACCAAGCATATTAGAATATTTTATTCATACAACGGTTATTATAATATTAAAAGTTAAATTGTGTTTATACTTAAAATAGAAAAGATATTAGCGTAAAAATTTTCGCTTATAACTTTTCCTAGAATGTTCAATCTGGGGACATTCTCGCTTGATGCTCCATCAGTAGTCAGCCATCATACTGACATGACATCTACCTTGATTCCTTGCCTCCATGACCTTTAAATCTTGGTGAAATCGCTCACCCTGTTCATCACTAACAGCACCAAGATTTTCAGGAAAGTTAACAAGAGAACAAGTTAACATGAGAAACGAAACGTAAGAAGACCATCAACACGCTGACCCAACGATCTCAAAGAATTGTGGAAGACTGGAATCAGGCACGTCAAGATGGACAGTCGTGGTGGAATCCTTGAGAAGAATCTTCGTCTAACAGGTTCAATGAATGAATAACCTTTCAGAATTTCAACTTTTATTACTCTCATTGGTGATATTTGTTATCGCCAACGCTTGGTTGGGAGATGATGTTAAAAAGGCTTCTGTAGTGAAAGCCATGTATTGAGAAACGAAACGGAAGAAGACCATCAACACGCTGACCCAACGATCTCAAAGAATTGTGGAAAACTGGACTATCAATGAATGAATAAGCTTCTAGAATTTCAACTTGGAGTATGAATATCCAATCGTTTTCAATCCGCCTATAACATAATGTACATCCATTGTTCCGTCTACATACAAATAGCTCCAAATAGTTATTCATCGAGTCCAAAATTCGACCGACGAATTGAATTTGTGGTCTTCCTGCAGATTCCTCTTCAACAATAACGGGCCAACAATATCTTGGCATTACCGTGTCCAACGGTAATAGAAACTCGGTGAATTATCGGTTTGCGCCACAAGGCAGTTCTCCCGTATATAAATATCAATAATTGCCCCGTATTGGTGCAATATTTCTCCAGTTTGATACACAATGGCCTCTGGAATCCCAATTAAAGTGGAAACTCACCGCGGACGGTCGGCCGACCGACGAGCCGCAACCTCAAGTTATTATCTGGCGCAATAACCGTGAGGGACCTCCCATAACAATGATGAAAATAATTTTTCGCGCTGCGAACGAATTCGAATCGTGGAAACCTGTAGATACCGTTGAATTAACACTATTTTTTCACAGTGGGATTTGGTATTTTTCATTTGGATTCAATTTCACAATGATTGAACACAGATACGGCGCAAATATGTACAAAATACCGACTGTTTTTTGAGTTTCCCGATGTATTAGTTGTTTCTCCAATGATTCCGAAATGAAATTCTTCTATTTCCAAAATTTGAACGCTGTTATCTTTCAAATAAAGACATTAATTACAGTTTATGAGGAGCAGGTCATCTTCTCTTTCAACAATTTATCAACTTCCAAATGTGAGCCATTTTCATGCTCTTCCACATGTCATTAACGTCTTGCCTTTACTAGGTTCTACCTTCTTTCACTCGAATATTACTTGTTTGCTGGTTAGTATACACGTTTCGTGTCAAACGACTTAAACATGCGTTACGTGGCTGCTTACCTTCTGGCTGTTTTGGCGGTAAAGCTTCACCAGCTGCTGCTGACATTGAAAAAATCCTAATTTCTGTTGGTATAGAATCTGTTACCGACAAGGTTAAAAGAGTCTTGAGCGAACTCAATGGAAAGTCTGTTGACGAACTGATTGAGCAAGGGAGATCAAAGTTAGCCAGTGTACCTGCCGGAGGTGCTGTTGGAGCAGCACCAGCTGCTGCATCTGCTACAGCTGCTGAAGAGAAAAAACAGGAGAAAGAGAAGGAAGAAAAACCTGAATCCGAATCAGAAGATGAAGACATGGGTTTTGCACTTTTTGATTGAGCTCAAACTGAAAATTATATTAGTTTTAAGTTTTCAATAAATAATGAATACCGCATCTTATTTATCTGCTTCCTGGAGTTCTTCTCCTGATCTTCATTTTTACATTCCCAGCGTTCATCGACTTCATGATCAACCCATCTTCTTTTTTCAACAACTATTTCATCTCTTTAACATCCCTCATTTCAGTCTTTTTGAGTTTCATCAAGAAACTATCAGGTCTGCAAAATCTGCTCTCGATGAGAGCGATACTTCTATTCTGTAAGAAACGGGTTGCTTTTCACGTAGCTATATACCATGCACTCCTAAATGCAAGCGTTCTCCATACTCTTCTGCTATTTTAAAAGAAGTTTGTCCCGGTAAACCAACCATTTTTTCTACCGAATACTTTCTGTTTACCAATCTTCTTGTGGTTTGCCGCGATTTCTCTTGTTGGTGAAGGAGCACAGGTACCCTATGCTCATTGCATTGTTCTTATTGTTTATTTCGACTTTTCGCCAGTTTTTCCTTCTTTTTCCTTCAAAACAACTTTGATCTTGCTTTTTCCTGACTTACGTGTTCTCGATTTCGTTTCATTACATAGTCCAAAACTTACTATATTTTGAGTCAGCCTGAATAAATCTGGCATAAAACTGCATGCGTTTGAATAAATTCACCAAAATGATTCAATTTATTGTTTAATTTTTCGGGCCTTTCACGTATTGTCAAGAGTTGGTAGAACTACTAGTTCGAGTTGAATTTGAATCGATTCAAGCACTTTTTAGTATCTATATAGCCAGTCATCTTTCTGTTACACGTATCTTTTCCTTCACCAATCCTGAAATTTTAAGTCTGAAATAAATTCAAAAAGTGTCTTTGAAAAACTTATTATAAAAAGCGTTCATAGAGGTCATGATCAGACCAAGATTTTATATAAACGAGGCCTGTCGGTGAAATTTCCGGGCTGACGTAGTCTGTCTAATCGAAACGCAAGGATTGAAAATTCAATTTTCCTTCGCATTCCTTTGATCTCAATTTGTACGAAGCCTTTACTAGTCGGTTTACTTCGAAGAGTCTCGGCGCTCTTCACCGTTGGATGTATTAGTGTTGATGTTTACTTAATGTTCACTGTGCTTTGAAAAGTGCTTCTATTAATTTGATTGAAAATGCACTCTCATGCATTGTTGCCAGATCTGGAGGTTCGTAGGAATTTCGTTATGTCATCAATATATATGGTTATATAACCAAATGTAAGCAATACATTTGTCATTGTTACATTTCATTGACAAATTTAGTTCTCTTTCTTTCATTTTGAAATCGTCGTAAGACTGAAGCTTGTAGTTCAACACTGGTTTGAAACGTTCACTAGGCCCATTATTTCTGGGTCTTCCGTACATAATCGTATATTATGTTTATAATATATTTATTAAGGTGTTAAGGCATTATGGTACATTACAGTTATTTAAGTACATTTCCTTTAATTTTTCTCTTTTAAGAGCACAAAACTCAAAGACACAACCTCTAAAAACTTCGTTTCTTTTCTGAACGAAAGTAGATCATGTATCTAGGTGTATCTTCTTCCGTAGAAAACTTTGGTTAACAATTGAATGATGTTTTCTGTTGGATTTATTCTTCGAAAACGTTTTGGTTCCTCGCTGAACCTTTATCAAGACTTTACAGTTATTATGTCAGCCCTAATTCGAAATATCTCCGTTCTGGGGCTTAATGAATACATGCGATGACTTCATACGTTTATCAGTCAAAATTTCATCTTCATTTCATTATGATGCAGTTACCATTTGGAATGAGAAATACTCTCAGTTCATTGATTTGTTTCAATTGACTTGAATGATATTGTTCTCCAATGAACTATATGTTCCTATGTGTATGCATAAAATTCTTTCCCTTCTTAATATTGAGTGCTGAAGAAGATGGATGAACAACGAAACGTTCAGTTTTGTCTTACCATTTTTGCATGACGAATTGACCTGTCATATTCTAATGAAACTACATTTTTCTTTCATCGACAAAAGTAGGAAGCTTTCACGATGAATTTTCAAAAAGACGACCGTTAGTTTTCAATAAATTTCGAAATACTGTTGATAAGATTGTGGCCCTCTTATCTCACATGGAGTTGTTATAACGTCACGAATGCTAAATGAAAATATAATATCATGTTTCTTTATATTTCATTGGAACTATACAAATAGTGGCTACATCATCAAATTTTCATAAAAACACGCTTGTTTTTGGGAAAATTTGCTGTTGGGATATATGAACATGATATATCATTTTGAAGGGACTCTTGATAAATTGTATATTAGAAGAACATTTGATAATATACAGAGTGTACTTTTTGAGAAAACTGAACTCTTCAGCATTTTTAAACCTATCGAAAACATAACGAATTTTGACACCCTGTACAATTCAAAACGAATTTCGTTACGCAAAACTGATGAACAGATTATTCATGAAACACATCCAGAATTTCTAGTTTTCACAAATTCAAACACTACAATAATAAACATTCTATTATTACCATATTTCAACTGAAAAATTGAGTCAATTAAATACAGAAAAGCTGAATGATACAAAAATAATAGTGAAAGCAAAAATCTAGTAATATACAGGGTGTCCCGCACAAAACGTTGATACCACTTACCAATTAGTAGTAACGTGGCATCTCTGAAAATAATTTAGATCGATAGATCCCAGCTAGCCATGCCAGTAAAAATTTTCAAAGAAATCGTTCTCTGTAAACATCTAACTAAACCAACGATGTGAATCACCTTGTATATATATGAACGTATATTTATCCGTATTTTATATTGCCGTTAATATCAGACCGAATTTTACCTACCACGAATAAAACTATTCCCACACATCGTATCAGCTACGTTCGAGTTGTTTCAAAGAAAAATGGAATAAAGGGAAAATCGAAATGGAAACGAACTGAAATAATTCACAACCAGAACAATTTCGCATCGCTGAATCTTGCTCCGACCGTGAAAAGAAGACAAATCAATTACAATCTCCGAAAAAACGTTGACGTTATTGATTAAAAATCGAACTGCGCCCCGACGGTAAATGAAATTACACACACAAAGAAAAACCACCCTTCGTCGTCGACAAGCCATAAGTTTGAGGGATTTTTATTTCTAGGTCGGCCATTAATTAGGAGAGGACTTGGGTGGACGCGATCATAGGTGGCGGCGACAACAACGGCCGTCCGCGATATAAAAGTAAGATTTATGAGAAAGGTCTTTCAGACATATTGCGAAGATCGAAACCGGTGCCGTTTGACGTTATCGCAGAGAGCTTTATCAAAGTGTTAACGGTTTTGAATATATGCGGTGGAGGTTTAGGGGTAAACGATTATTTATTACCCGACCTCCATTAGCGGTAAAATATTTTTAGGCGCACGAAAAGCATGTCGAATATTTTTTATGGATATTTACGAATTTTTTGCCTAATTCGATGAATAATTCGAAAAAAACGATGTTAATAAATTTTGTTTAAGCCGGACAGTCGGGGAATACCAGTTTGAAATCAAGGTACAGCATAAATTTATGACTTTTACATACTTTTGACCGTGAAAATGTTCAGTATGGGAAGAAATATACAATGGTTGGATCGATGAAGATTAACATCAATATACTCAAAAATATTTATAGTAATGTTGGATGTTTGTGAGGAAAATGTATTCAAGTTTTTCTATAACAGAAGAAAAAGTGTTACGTTCTTCAAATGTTGTTGAAAGTGCCATTGTTTGAATAACTGGATTTTTTGAAAATCAAGCTATCGTATCTGTTGCAATCCTAAAAAATTTCTAATGTTGCTATATGAAAATTTCAATAATTGATAATCAAGTCTTATTATGGATAATAATTGTTATTCAGATCTTTAATTTTTGATAATTTCGAATACATTTTGGAACATAGTATTGAGAAAACGTGAAATTATATTCCATGTCTCCCCGATATTATAAAAAAACTTTTCGGTCAATAGTTTCAATTTTTTCTATAATTATATATTTGTTATTCCTGATATTTTTAACAAAAATTACCTGGTTCCAAACATTCATTTAAAATAACAAATTTTGGTTAAACACTCTCTATGTTTCAAGTTTTATGCTACTTGCTCATTATCTAGATTAGATTCGAACATTTTGAAGAAAAACATAGTATCCTTTCATGATATTGACTGAAATTCTATGCTCAAAGTAGCGATCGTAACTTCAGTGGTCGAACTTCCACGTTGGTACTGTCTTATCTCTTTTTTTGAAGGCTAAACATGTTGTCAAATTTCTTTGAACTCAATAGGATCTAAATAGAAATTAAGTTAACAGAGAGGTTTTCGAATATGTAATGAAATTTTAAGCCTTCCCGTAATTATGGTTTTCCGATTAAACTCCCTGGTACTATATTATGGGCACAGAATTTAGTCTGTTAAGGGATTCAGGAGTCCACAAAATGGCAAAGGACTCAATGACACTAGGCCTAGGATCTTATGAGAAAGGGCCTTCAACTTCGCAGAAAAAGACGATGTACTATGCGGGGTGACAAACCACATTTTACCTACTGGATGGCAATGAAAACCAGATGTCAACTTAACAGTTTTATCACAGAATTTGAAGCGATATTTTGAAAGAAAGTACTTTTTTACACCGTTTGAGCCAATTCATTGATAATAATCCGAAATTCGAGACCTCGGTATAATATTTGATCAGAAATTCACTTTTGTGTACCTCATATAAATAGAACAATTCAACAGCATTCAAATCTTATGGGTTTATTGTGGGTAATGGTGGACAATTTTCGAATACAATAACACTTATATAATTATTCAATGCGCTTGTTAAGAGCAAATTATATTTCGGATGTATGATTTGCCGTCCCATTTACAATTCTCTAAAAAATTATTTAGAGTCGATACAACGAAAATTTCTCAAATATCCAATTTTGAGGGAAGATCGCGTTTATCCGGCCAGAGGATATAGCCAAATTGGTCTGTTAAACAGATTTGGAGCCAAATCACTCGAAGTTGACAGGGACTTATTGTCTCTGAAGTTTCTGTATAACCTCTTACATGGTTATATAGACTCTTGTACCCTTATTGGCTCTAATGATTTTCCTAGACAATGTTCACGTTCAAATTAATTTTTTTCATTTTTTTACAGGTCACCTGTAGGGAAATAAAAACTTATTATTATTATGACTAACATGTACTGAATTCAGAAAGGATGTTTTTAGCAACATAATGCGTACTGGCCAGTACCGAGGAATTCACAATTCTTCATCCACTCTTTTTAAATTTCAAATACAAACTCGGGGTAACTTTTCATTCAACCAGCTCTTTAGCTATCTTCTGCCTAGCGGTCTTTTATATGTCGAACAACACAACGTCAATGTTTAGACACTAATTGCGTAAAGAAATTCCGCCCTTGACTTGTATCTATTCGAGATGAGGGGGAGAAAAAGTCAAAAGAAGCTCAGCCTGAGGCTTACAGGGGTAGCTCTTGTAGAGCAATATCCGTCATCAGTCAGTTTAGTTAAACATCGGGTCGTTCCTTGATGTTTCGATGCAATATTAGTTTCCATCATTTCGCTGGATTTGGGGGAGTTTCTTTGAGCCGATTGTGCATCAAACGGAGCGTTACATTTTGGCGAATACGCCTGAGGCATTATTTCCTAGTATATTGATGACATATCGGATCTGTTTCCTTCAGCTTAGATTATCTGTTGAACAAGCGTTTCGAATATTTTCTGTCGTTTCGAATAAGCCTATGTGAATTTTAAATTTCTTTGTTACTCAAAAATTCGTTCATTTGTGACTTCTTGACATCATGTAACTCCAAAGAGTGAAGCATTGATGATAACTTTTTACAAATCCATCGAAAGGTTTTCTTCATAAAGATTCTTTCCAGAAATGTCAATTTGTATCTGTCTGAGAAATACTATTTGATTAAAAACGCTCAGAAAGATTCCACGGAATTTATTTGATATATTTGACTCATATTTCGGGCAACTATATCTTCACCAAGAGTTCTATAACATCAGAACTTTCCCTGAGAAATTTGAGAGTTTTAAAACTTGTCCCAAGACATTGGATAGACTGGTTCTTTCCAGAAATGTCAATTTGTATCTGTCTGAGAAATACTGTTTGAATAAAAACGCTGAGAAAGATTCCACGGAATTTATTTGATATATTCGACTCATATTTGGGGCAACTAAATCTTCACCAAGAGTTGTATAAATAACATCAGAATTCTCTGAGAAATTTGAAAATTTTTGAACTTGTCCCGAGACATTGGATAGATTGGTTCTTTCTAGAAATGCCAATTTGTATGTGTCTGAGAAATACTGTTGATTAAAAACGCTCAGAAAGATTCCACGGAATTTATTTGATATATTCGACTCATATTTGGGGCAACTAAATCTTCACCAAGAGTTGTATAACATCAGAATTCTCTGAGAAATTTGAGAGTTTTTGAACTTGTCTCGAGACATTGGATAGATTTACTGTTATCATATGTATCCAACACCTCAAAAAGAGTCTGAGGTCAGAACCTACATCCCAAGTGCATAAAAATAACTTGAAAATATCTCAATTTTTCTGAGATATCAAAGTCTCGAATATTTGTTGTCTCTACTAGTTGTAATGTGGTTGGTGTCAAATACTGATATAGTAATAAAATTATCTTTCACGAATTTTTTCAATCTTTTTAGGATCTTGAAAACAATTTTGATGTAAAAACATGAGATTCATCTAAAACAATTTATATAATATCAATATATCGCATTTGTTTTCTTATCATTCATCAATTCGATGCCGCGTTTATCTATTTACGGATACGACAGAAATGTTTTTATATAAGTATCTAATGATACGTAAGTATATTATAATACAATTAAGATTGAAAAACGTGAACAAAATGAAATAAAACCAAGAATGTAATGGAATAACACAAACATAAGTTGAATAGATGTTTTTTATGTAATTCAATCTTTACTTTTTTTCAAAGGTTGAGAAAGTTTATATACTTCAGTCAAAATAGTGCATCATCAACTTAATGTACCATCTACATTTTGAGAAAGTTTGGTGGTGTACATAACGATATTGCTATATTCAACAAAATATAGTCAAAATAACAAAAGTATTTGTCTTATTCCATCCACTCATGAGTTACTTCTGTAGAATATTCTTCTTTTTTATCGGTATACATTTTGGAACGTAACAAGCGAATTAGTATACACGTTACTCCTACACTTCCAAATCGTTCTCAACTTCAACATTCCACAATAAAATGAAGTGTTTCCTATATTACTCGAGAAAATTTTCGCAAGTCAACGTACTTTTCGTCCAAAATGAATTTCAACGTTCAATTTCAACACTTTTCCGAATACTCTCGGGGCTTTCAAGCTGCATCGCCTGCATCAGAAACTAATAACTTTTCTCTTACTGACAAGAGGAATTTGAATAAAAAAGGGATCCACTCTGGCATAATAAGAAAATCCTTAAGTGTAGTTCAAGATTGCAAGGCACGTCCCAGCTCCGATGATTAGACGGGTCTCGAAGAAGCCGCCCGTAGGAAAGGGCACTCATTCCCGATTCGGACGGTGTACAAGTTAGAAACTGATTTCCAAAACAAACTCGGGGCGATTGTGTCCGCCCTTCGCGTACGTAGGCCCGTTTGGAACTTTTCGTTTAACCCAAAATGATAGAGTCGGCAAAAAGTACGAAGGTCCTGAACTCTGAATGGAAATTCCGAAAAATACGGAATCACTTCTAGCTGTTTCACTTTTTTAGTCGAACTGATCGATATTGATCTTCGTGTAATGAAAGTACAGGGTGTTTTTTTAGAGGTATAGAAATTTAAATTGCAATAAAACAGCGACGTATCATTCGATTGACAAGAATTTTTTTTTATTCGAAAGATAATCTTGTGGCATTACATTTTAAATATGATTTCTGGCATATGACCGACACGGCTGGCTCGGATGTAGTCCAATCTGGACGTCCAATTTTCGATGACTTTTTCCAATATTTTTGGCCGTATATCGGCAATAACACGGCGAATATTGTCTTCCAAATGGTCAAGCGTTTGTGACTTATCCGCATAGACCAATGACTTTACATAGCCCCACAGAAAGTAGTTTAGCGGTGTTAAATCACAAGATTTTGGAGGCCAATACAAAGGTCCAAAACGTGAAATTAGGCGCTCACCAAACGTGTCTTTCAATAAATCGATTGTGGCACGAGCTGTGTGACATGTTGCGCCGTCTTGTTGAAGCCACTGCTCCTGGACATCATGGTTGTTCAATTCAGGAATGAAAAAGTTATTAATCATGGCTCTATACCGACCACCATTGACTGTAGCGTTCGGGCCATCATCGTTTTTGAAGAAGTACGTACCAATGATTCCACCAGACCATAAAGCGCACCAAACAGTCAGTTTTTCTGGATGTAACGGTGTTTTAACATACACTTGAGGATTATCTTCACTCCAAATGCGGCAGTTTTGTTTGTTGACGTAGCCATTCAAACAGAAGTGCGCTTCATCGCTAAACAAAATTCGCGCGATACGTATTCCGCACAGAATCATCATTTTCCAAATGAAATTGCACTATTTGCAAGCGTTGTTCAGGTGTGAGTCTATTCATGATGAACTGCCAACTGAAACCAAACTGAGAATAAATCACTTATCAGCTGTTAAATCGGTCGCCATCTCCAACAGTAATGCCAACTTAAAGTTCTACACCTCTAAAAGAACACCTTATATTATATCTAAAACGAATAACGAAAGAATTCTGGAAAATACTCTATTGTTCTGAACTCATTCTCAATCGTTTTTTTCATATGAATAAATAAATAAGGCAAGTTTGCTCTTGTTGAAAGATTACAGTATTCAACCAAAAACCTTGCCTATTTATCTTAAATAATTTAAGTCTGGAAGTTCTCGAAATCGGCTCGCTATGATGCAAAATGGTGGAGGAACTAGGTCATTGAAAGTAAGTATTTCACATTCATGAAATTTATTTCATTGTCATAATAAGAGAGGGTTTTACTTCATATTTGGTTCACTTATCATACATTGTACTCTGTTTAGAGATTTCTAACTTTATAGATTGTTGCATCTCTGGAATAAGAGGAATTTACCACAGCTCACTATCACTTGATTGTGAAAGTAAGCCGTACCTTCGTATTATGAATTACATTTTTTGTCTTGAAGGCTTAACTTCAACTCTTCTTCGTGAAGAGATGATATTTCGTTCACATATTTTTTTTGTCACTCTGCAAAATATTTACGTATTTATCAATCAAATTTATCAGTTTATTAGTTTCACATACTAGGTATATTTATTGGGGAGTCCAAAGCGACATCCTTTGTGTATTTCAAGGAACACTCGAATTCATAACGAAAGCTCTTCGCTTTCGAAAAGCTTTTGTTGATGTTTGTCCATTTGTGCTTGTTTTGCATTTTTAATTCATAATTTTTGTGCGATAATGCTCTTAAAATACGTCTTTTCAGTGATGTTCGATGTTTTTTTTCATATTTGTTGACTCTGTAATAGTCATTATATGGTTTAATTTCGGTGTAGGATCAATTTCAAAATACCACTTTTTTCGGTGCAAAATTGATAATTACATCTAGGGTTCAAAAATATTTCGGAGATTCATTTCATAGTTGGTTATTTCGTAGTAAAAGTGATAAAACGTAAACAAAAGCGCTCTCAAAATATAAACGGCTCTTCGTTGCGAGTGGTATAAAATCGTCTACGTGAATATTGGATATTGCTCTTCATTTAAAGCTTAGAACATCTAATAACATCTTCTCTTTGCTAAAAGCTTTTTGAGCGCGAAATCCTTCGTTCACCTCATAATTTAGTCTAGCTTGATGATGAAACGAAAAGAAATCCCGTACTTTCGCAGCTTGGAATGCTTTTAGGCATTTCACGCTCGTCGGATCCTGTTTTTCGGCAAATATTGACATTTTATCTATTGAATGAACGGAGTAACCCTATCCGTCGTTTCTGTACCCTTTACCGCCTGACGTTCTCTCCTCCAGATTCTCGATTTCAAAATAAATTGGGACGTTCTAATGTTTGATCGACTGATGGAATACGGCGAGCAATACCTCTTGAAACTTGAAGTTGTTGTCTTGTGAATTCTTGTCCTCGATTTAGCAGCGTATGAGATTTTTTTATCGAATTCACATGTTGATTTATCCGTTTTTCCATTTGAAGGAGATGAGATGTTTTCCTCAGATATTCACTTAAATAAGTAAATCCTCTATTTTCGGCAGTTCTCTCCCTTTCTCTCACGATGGCATTACAAGCCTGGATGAGTTTTAGCTGATTTTTTTCTCATCCAGACCTACTTCCAGGTATTAACACTCTTTAGGTTTTTGCCATGGTATATCGCCACCGAAATTAAGGTCGACCCAGGGTCTCTATCCAGTTGGTTCTTCTTCCCATACAGAACTTGATAATCTGTCTTCTGGGAGTCTCCTCACAAGGTGGGCCAATTGAAGTCTCCTGGATTTTATAATTTCGTTGTTTATATCAGTTGCTCCAAGAAATGTTCCAGTTCTTTGTTAGTTTTGCGGCGACTAGTCTCATACTAACACCCGATGCATCAACCGATAGATTAGTCACAGCGAGAAAGAATAAGAGAAGCAAAAGAAGGAAGAATGACTGCGCATGCACTGGACGCAACCTCAGGAACAGGCAACACTCTCGCACACTTCGAAGCTAGACGCCAATCGGTCAACGCCACTGTCTTCAGCGAACATAAATGGTGCACTTTAAATGTTTGTAATTGTTAATTCTTATCGTAAAATGTTTATACTGAACAGAGTTGGGCCTACTACCACAATAACTTCAACAGTTTCATCCCCCATGTTCCGGTCTTCCAATCGTGTTTCAATCCGAACATTTTTCGGAGGACTTTTCTCTCCCACCACATCTATAGAAATCATCTACTCTGGTTATGACCGTTGTATTTAGGTTGATCTTAGTTAACCTGGTGATTCCTTTTGTTCTTATGAGGTCTTGAAGAGCGTAGAGACATCTGCTTTCGGCCTGTATTCAGGATAGTTCACCCTAGAGAAAATTTTCTTATTCATAACTCATATAGAATAATTTAGAGCAATAGGAAGCAGATAGTTGAATAAGATGATAGTCTATCTGAATTGAGGATTGTTGAGTATGGCGTTCCTCAGAGCAGTAATCTGGGTCAATTGCTATTTGCAACTGACACTTTTTACAATTTTCAAGAGTTATTCCAACCTCTTCGCTGATGACTTGCAAGTCCATATGTCTTCCAACCCTCTGAGCTTCCGCAAATGATTGAAATAATCAATAGTGAATTAGAAAATCGAACTCGTTGGTGTGCTAAAAATGCATTGCAACTTAATCCAGGTGAGTCAAATGCTCTTCTTATTCGTGGTGGAACACATGCTAGCACCATTGACATGGAAGACCTGCACTTGTCAGTTGGGTGTGAGTCACCGACGCTAGGAATCTCGGTGTGTTGTTCGATAATGACTTCAGCTTCGGGAGGCGTACTTCAGACGTAAGACATAACTGTTTTGTGAGACTGAGAGATTTGCAAAGGTACAAATATGAACTAGCTGAGGCAATTAAGCTAAAGCTAACAAAATCTCTCATTTATTCAATGTTCGACTATTGTAGAGCAATATATTACAATTTTTCAACTAAAATGGATGGAAAAAGATAACATAAAATTTAGAACTCATACTTCAAATTTGTTGTTACTCATATAGGGATTCTATCAAATCATGAGAAAACTCATTGAGCTCAGTTTTGGAGTATATAATATTATATACTCTTTATAATGGGTTAACCACCCGAAACATATGTAGAGTTTTTAATATATTTAGTGAAACTTGAACCAAGTGTGTTGATTTTAATTTATTGTTTTCAACATATTGTTTCACCAAGAGATAAGCGAAACCTCTATGTCATTTATTGACAAAACTAAAAAGTTTGATTTTTGGTTGATGAGATGTTAAATCTCGTTGATAAAAAAATATGTTTTCATAAAATTCTCGTTTCTCTTTTGAAAATTTCATCTTATAATGTTGATTATAAGATGAAATATACCTTATAATTTTCAATCTTATATGTATAGTACAGTATGTTGCCAATAACTAATCTGTGGAGTGGAAGATTATCATGCCAAACTCTTACCATTTGTATAATTAAGTTTATACAATGAATATTATTATTATTATTTAATTATCATTATGATTATTATTAGAAAGTCATCAGTCTGTAATCTGAAAAGAAGAATGAGTTGTGCAGTTGGTTTGAAATGAGACTACCTCATGTGTGGAGGGTGTGCAGTCTACCCTCTTTGTCAGAAATGAAATGAATACATTCTTACTTCTTTTTTTGTTGATACATTCTTACTTCATGTTAATTTCTGAACGGATTTTCTAAGTATTGGTATTGTTCAGCGAACAATTAACTTTGCCTCATACGTCTCCTCGATAACTCTACTGTCATAATATGACCACTAAGAGGAAACTAACACGGATTCACTGCAAAATGTGAATATATTCATACGGAAAAGGATATATATGTCACAATTAAACTCTGCAGAACTAGAAATCTAGTCGTATTTGCACGATAAGAAGGTAAAATTCAAATGGAGACAGAGCGCCGAATAACATCGAAACACCGAAAGGAACTCATAAGCGAGGCGAAAACACAAACAGAAATACCTGCAATTTCAATTTCATTTCCAATTTTTGTTGACATAGATGAGTTCCGGTTATACGTTTTCTATTCGAGTGAAGTAAGCGGCTTTGAAGTCTGCCTCCTGAAAGAGTATCAGATCGTGTTTGATGCCAAGACATTTCGGGAGAGAGAAAACAAGAATATTCGCTATGAAATCATATTACTTAATTTCGCAAGCGAAAAATACGGTTGAGAAATTACTTTTGTTTCAGTACGAATGCCTTGTTCAAAGGACTCGCGATTTCCTGAAGGATTCGAAATATGCTTCTTATTCTGTTTCGTTGAGTCATTCATGTAACTAACGCAAATTTTCGAATTGAACTCTGGAATGCGATGATATGAATTCGAGGCATATTTCAGCGTCTCGAGAAAATGTGTTATTATTCGTCTTGATGGAGAATTGCAAGCAATAATAATCCTTGTTTTAGATCCAGCCGTACAATATTCACTACTTCGACATGAGACGACTTCGAATTATACTCATTTTGGTGCTCAAAGATCATTGTCTAGTTACGACATAGATATGTTGTTGTCTATCAGCATTGGTTTAAATAATACGCCTTCGTTTTGAATATTCAGATATAATTCGAAGATGAAAAGATTACCGCTCTCACCTTGTCACGACCATCAGTAATGATGAGTCATTGTCACTTCCATCTCCAGTGAAAACAGCATTTTAATATCATTCATAGATAAGAAGAAAAGATTACATCTCTCTTTCTGTCACGACTGTCAGTGATGAGTCGTTAGTCCATTTTCATCTCCAGTCTTTCATCTTCATTGCCAGGCGGCTTCTATAACAAATACATATTTATTTTCTCGACAAAACTCTATATCAGAGCGTGAATTTTTGAATTGCCATAACTTTTCAATTCATAAACCGAATGACATAAAACAAACACTAAGTGTTAGGTGAAGCTTATCATGATGTATTACTCAAAATCGCATCTAAATGATGACCAGTTTCTCAGATTTTCTAGCCCAAACGCTCAAACTGGTAAGAGACAAACTGATCGGTTACATTTTCATTATTTTTATAGATAATGATCGGTTATTATGAATAATTGATAGCTAGGTATTTCGGACCAAGAGGATTCCATATAAGCCCTTGCTGATAAATCCAAGTTATGGATCTTATTTTTCGAAGTGTTTTAAGTTTAGTTTGTTCTGACTGAAGACATATTGAGAAATTTTCGGTCTGTGTCAATATTTTTAGTTTTTCTCTTCTCAGTTTCATGTTATTTTTGTTTTCATTTTCAGTTTTATGTCAAAAATAAAAATGTTTGTTGAAACATATTTTGTGAATGAATAAATAAACTTGACGAGCTCCTAGATTAATTTTACAGGTTTCCTGTAACTATAATTTTATCTTACTCGATTTGAAAAAGAATATTCAAATTTGAACTTCACGTTCGAGTATTCCCAGTTTTCGGAATTTTAAAAATTTTATACGGTCCTTCCTATTCACAAATCGGTGAGCTGTGCTGAAAAATCTCCACCCAGATGCCACATATATCATTTTTAAATCCCTGTATAGGACACGTTCCATATATCATCGATACAATTGTACATTTCATAAAATGAGGGATACGCGATACGAATTAGCATGCAAATGAAGCGGAAATAATGCATTTTCATGATGCATAATTATCGTCAATGGCCATCAATTAGAGATATAAAATTGCTTTATGATTTTTACAATCGCGAAACCAGTTCGGATCTGTAGAGTAGTTGTCGATTCATTTCTCGATTTGGCGAATGTTAATGAGCGAATTATTCGTTTGTTAAAACAATTATCCCAATGATTGGACGAATGTCATTTTATTTTATAGAAATTCGCAACGCAAATAACGTCGGTCGTAATTCATCAATGGATAACCGCATGAATTTTCGAATAAATATTTGATCATATTTTCACAAATAATTCAAATATATTTCAAATGTCGAATTGTTTATTGTATTATTGACTTATTGACTATTGGAAATATGACCGAATTGAACCTGCTGTGTTGACAGTTATGAAATTATATCGATGGTCTCATCGTCGAATATTTCAAACGACTGACATAAATTGAAACGAATACAAAAATGAGGAGTTGAATATAAAACGAGTCGAGGCATATTTCAGCGTCTCGAGAATATGTGTTATTATTCGTCTTGATGGGGAATTGCAAGCAATAATCCTTGTTCTAGATCCTGCAATACAATCTTGGCTACTTCTCCGAGAGAAGATTTCTAATTATAGACATTTTGGCGCTCAAAGATCAATGTCTAGTTACCTTATAGATATGCTATCTATCAACATTGGTTTGAATAACACGCCTTTGTTTTGATTATTCAGATATTATTCGATGAAGAAAAGATTACCGCTCTCACCTTATCACAACCATCAGTAATGCAGGTTGTCACTACCATCTCCAGTGAAAACAGCATTTGAATATCGTTCATAGATAAGAAGAAAAGATTACCTCTCTCGACCTGTAACGACTGTCAGTGATGAGTCATCACTCCACTTTCATCTACGACGCCAGAAGGCTTGTTTAACAAATACATTTTTTTTCTCGACAAAGCTCTTATATCAGAGCGTGAATCTTCAAATTGCCATAACATTTCAATTTATGGACCGAATAACATGAAACAGACACTGGATGAAAATTTCGAGAAGTGTCTGATCTACGGAGGGGTCATCAGGCCCCCCCTCCCTTTGAAAGTTCTCCAATTGATCACGCCAGTTATACTGCTGATAATTTCAATATATTATTGCGAATTGTAATACACTAAAACTTTTATGAAATTGGAAATCTTTTACATCCACTTTAGTAAATTAAAAAATTTCATTGTATTTATTACAATAATTTCGAACAGAAATGGCAAACTATGGAGAAAATCTTTTTCGTCTTGATTTAACCTTGTGTTCTCAAAAATTCTTGAAGAACTTTGTCTTCAGTCAGTTCGATTTGAGAAGTTATACTCAGAGTAGCCAAACCATTCAGGCCATCAGAGTTTTAGATTTCGAGGACCCCCCTCCTTTTATGCAGATCCTGGATCCGCTTCTGTTTTTGAGTATGAGGAAGGTTATCCGCAACATCAAAGTAAAGTTTCTATTTATCTATTCAATAGTGTTAGCGTTTACTTGATATTAATCCATTATAATTGAATATAAACCTAAATTCAAACACTTGAACTTATGATTTACACTTTATTCTCTACATAGCATGAAGAGTTTCGTTGTTACAAACGATTCTTCAGTTTTTTAATAACTAAGTTATTATTCTGTAAACTTCTGAAAAAAAAGTTTGTAAAAATAGAGTGTAAATCATAAGTTCAAGTGTTAGGATTTAAGTTTATAATCAATTAAAAAGTTGAAAAAATGCACTGTTCTGAAGTTATAGAGGCCCCCTGTAATTCAAATTCGCAGATTATTGAAGAAAAAGTTTTCTCTACAGGTCCGTTTGCTTTGAGATTCGAATAGATGGAATTAAAAGTTATTCATCTTCGTTGTCTCTGAATGAATTTGAGTTATATTTGAAATATTTTCCACATTTTATAATGCATATAAAAAACAACTGAAAAAATAGATAAATTGAATTGATTTGATTGAATGTTTGACCATTCGATATATTGAATGGAAAAGTTGAAAATTGATTGTTCTTCATTCGATATAGATGAATAAATTACTTTCAGACTGAAAATGTTGATTCTACAAGGTTTTATTTCAAACTTTCGTTTCTGAATCTGTAACTGAAGGTCATTTATTGATATCTCTAATAAGTTGATAAAATAAGGTTATGAACACGAATGATCCTTTTTTAACAGTTTGTTCTGCTGTCTCGAAAATTGTTGTTTTCAACTATGATCTGAGTTTATATGTGCAATATTACAAATAAACGAATTCCAGCTCTTTGTATATATTTTTTCTGCTGCTTTATGACTATAAATTGATGAAATTTCTCGTAATTTTACTGGATGTGATTTCCATAAATTCAATTCCACATTTATGTGGGTTTGCATTCACATTCATTTGAATTTAGTCCTGAAAAGTGAACTTTTCAATCATGAAGATGAGTTTTCTAATCGAAAATGTTTTCCCCTTGCATAATATTCGGTAGTAGCAATGATAAAATGTATACTTCGAAACTCGAGTTTTTAATATGTCGGACGAAAAATTACTTGATGTTTTCTCCAACGTATACGGCGATCTATGCATTTTCAATTTACTTGAGAGTATTGGAGCTACTAATTTTTGATTTTTTTCAGGTATGCTGCGTATATGGAAACAATTTTAGATAAGTACATTAGTTTTAAAAATGATGAAACGATTGATTTTACTCTATACAGTGAAATTTTTATTGATATTTCTCAATTTTGAAATTTTCAGGGAATTCTTAGGAATCAACTCAAAACGTATAGAAAACAAAAAAAATAAGTCAAATAAAGTATGAAATTTTCAACGTAGTTTCAAAATTAAAATCGCTGTGTACTGAAAAATGAGGATAGCTGTTTCGATCTATCCAAATTCCATAGATTTTTGCAGGAAATTCATTGAATGTGCAAAATGAATAAAGCAAATTCACCTCCGGAATAACAAAAGCGGAAACAAATACGCCTTTTTTGCAGTTCATCAGCCTTCGGTAGAATCCCAGAAGATTGCGAACGCGGCAACTTTGGCAGCTCTTCCTGAGGGCCACGCACGGTAAACATAAAATAAGAAACTTCACGACTTTCTAGAGACATTCGAAAACCCGAACACCCGCCAAGCCGAATTGTACAAACAACAGGAAGTAACGGAAAACTCGAAACATAAACTTAAGTTTTCCATCTTCGGAAGACGGCGTGCGATTTTCGGTCGGTTTTTTTGTGCCCCTGGGATAGGATTTTTCATTCGGTCTGACTGCAACCGAATGAGAATTTCCAATTGTCCACTTTTGTACTGCCGGTGAAATCGAATTTCGTCTAACTTATTGAAATAAACTGGACATTTGGAAAGCTCCGTGGAATGAGAGATTTCCTTAATTTTCCAAAATTATTCGTCGTACTCAGAGAATATCAAATGTTGAGGACTACTAGGTTTTCAAAAATATTTTTCAAGGTATGCATCATGAATTTCAAATTCATCGAAAGGTTATATCTGTTACTTTCATCAGCAAATTATAAAAGTGTACAATTTTTCCCTGGCGCATTCACCATATTTATTTATGTCATTTTTATGTTACTATTTGCTTGCATCATGAATCTCAACTTCATCGAAAGGTTATATTTGTTACTTTCATCAGCAAATTATAATAAGTGTACAATTTTTCCTGGCGCATTCACCATATTTTATTTATGTCATTTTTATGTTTTTATTTGCTTTTATTTCATTAATATAGCTTCATTTCTAGAACAGTACGAATAATTTTCTCATGTGAATGGAAGGAAGTGAAACGCATACGAAAAACGTGTATAAGAAAGCAAAATATTTCAATTTTATGTTTTTAAGTACTCTAGAATGAATTTTCGAGGCGAGTTTCATCTTCATTTGATAGTTTATGTCAGTTGATACCCCTTTTCACAGTTTCATTATTCTTCTGTTAGTAGAGTGCAGCTCCAAAGTTATTAAATAAACTTGATTTGTCGCATTCGCCATTTTGCATTTCATCATGTTTGTGATTTATATTTAATGTCATTCTATGAACATCACAATTGTTGGTAATTTATAAACTGATAGCAGGCTTCTTCCGAACTAATAAGAAATGAAAAAGTATGACAAGTTGAAATAAACACAAAAAGACATGTTTATGTATTCGGTTAAGCTGAGCATTACCTAAATATATAAATCTTTGTCAGTTTGAGTGAATGTTTTGATTTTTTCTCTATTTATATTGATACAATGATGTAATTTTTATATTCTCGTCCAAAAAGTTTCATTTTCAAAATATTGAATAATATGAATCCCTGAATTCGAAAGTAATAAAAATATTTAAAAAATTCGTATGATCAAGTACGATAAGTTTTCAGTGTTGCTTTTTAATGATACATTTATATTGACATACTGAACTCCTTCAATATAAATACAAGTTATCGGTAGTTGCCTAAATGTAATTGATAATCAAAATATACACGTCAATTGAATAAGATTTAAATGTATACTAGATTTTAATGAGAACAAATAATTGAGTGAAAATAAAACTACAGCTAAGCAATCTTTTGAACCATTGCAATGAAGGGATAATCAGTGGTCTTTCAGGTTTTAGGCACTTCATTCTTGGGATACTTGTTTTCAAATGCTGCTTATAGGTCTTTGGATCTGGCATATGTGCCTTGCAAACTGCACACACTTGGAATAATGGACTTTTGGGCTGCTTTCTTTTGGTGATTGGCACTAGGACCTTGCTGCTTTTGCTGCGATTGCAATAACAGGATCTGAAACTCTGCGTATTATTTCGTCAAATAGTTATTTGAATTATCATTCAAGTAATTAGGAGTAACAGACTGCTGCAGAGCAGCGTCTCGTCCTATTGCCATGAATGATGAAGGAAAGAGATAAAGTGTCTAAATCAAAATGAAAAATCTTGAGCTGTCGTCGAATAATGGCGGAAAAAACATTTTCAATGATCCAGAATATTTTGAAATTCGATATTCAAATTGAATGTTCTACTCTATACTCCAAATAAAAAGGTCCAACTTTGAATGTCCCATTCAAACGAATAAGTTCGATTAATCGAGCATTTTCGTTAATTTTCTCGTGAACAGTTTTTCACTTCGCCCACAAAATATTCGAAAATGAGTATTTAAAAGTGTCTATTTGTTTTTTCAAACCAACATGTAACATCCATCACAGTTCTGTACGGGAAACGCTAAAGGAAAAAGACGAAAAAATCCAATACCAACTGAGCTAGTATTAACGAAAATTGCCAATAAAGCTTGGAATAACCTATTCGGCCTGCATGCAAATTTTATAGCCAGACGAAAAAAAGATAACGATGTGTCAGCGACAGCGATTATTACTTTTCAATCGTAGCCCGCCTAGCAAATGTAAATATAAACTCGTACTATAAATTTTTATTTGCTTCAAGCTATTATTGCGGTTTACTAGAAAAATATGGATAATAAATTGGCGAATCTGAATTTGCGAGAAATATAAACGTGAAGCCCTGTTTCGAAGTTAATAGATTTACCTATATTCGTATAGTTTTAACGTTACATCAGTGTTTATTCCAGCAGAGAGTTTAAAAGATTGTTCTACAAAAGAGGAGGACATATTGCACGTGTTTATTCACAAACTAACGATATCCAAAATGTTTGTCGATATCATCCGAAAACGTGAGAACACGACGCGGACCAAGATGTGAACCTTGCGGTACAGCCGATGTCACCGGAATTGGTTCTGTAGCCATTTACAACCACATGTTGTCATTCAAATGTACCTTTTTCGATAACATACTCCATCATATAAAGGATGTTCCAATAGGGACTCCATACAAGGAATGTCCGACATATTGTTGAGGTGACATGTCAAGCAGGACGCATATATATGCCACTTTAGATACTCGGCAAAGCAATTTGATGGCGCAGTCATCTCACTTCTCTGTGTGGTGGATTTCTTTATAAGAAATTTTTGCTATTTTCTGCAGAGGAGTCCTCTGTACTAATAAGCTATAGCGATCCTGAAAGGTAACATAACCTGTTACATATATCCAATTCAGGAAGTCAACTTAGACATTTAATTACAAGATATTCCATTTCATTCGTAATGTATTGTGTGCCTTACTAACTAGTAAAAAACGTTTGCATTAAACAACACATACTCTCTCAAATTTCGAAATATTTCGTTATCCAATAATAAAAGACTGTTATAATGAATACAGCATATTCAACATATCGGCACGCTCTTTGTTGATTATACCTGTATTGAAATGCATCAAATTATTCAAATTTGTTTGTTTAATCATAAAATATACTCATTATCGTTGAGTTACTCAGTAATTATAACAGATTTGTATATGTTATCAATAAATCGTATTAACTCGAATTCAAAATGGGGTATTCTCATTCTTGCCGATACCAAAATATCTTTTCATTTATTTTATTTGAAAAAAAACCAATTCTAATATAAACGGTAGATTTTAGGGTAAGTATCACTCTACTACCCTTTAATCAAAAAGAAAAACATTGAACAACATACTACGTATTCCTTAAAATTTTCTCGATTCGTTCAATTATTTCATTTAATCTTTCTTATTTTTTTATGAGTAATATCGGCAATCCAGCATATTATTTACATTGAGCTTCTTTTGTCATTAAAAGCGTCGATGCCAGATTGCTTTATATTTCTTCAATAGCAATCGCGCTTTTATTAAACATCTTACTGAACGTTCTATTTCGGCTGTATTTTTATGAGGATTGGTCATAAAATATACGGAGGTAATTTACATTATCTAACGGTGTTACAAATGTCTAAAGTTGGTGCCAAAGTATCCATAAAATAACCACTGTTGTAGTGTTTATCTACTTTCCTCTACACGAAGAGGGTCAGGACAAGGATCATTCACAGTTCTTGAGAGCTATGAATTTTTTAGATGTAGTTTCTACTTTACGTTTTTCTGTTAAACTATTCAGATTGGACATCAGTGGACCACTTCTACAAATTTGGGAATATGTTAAACTCTAACCCATCGGATTTCAATAAATCTTCATTGTTGTTTTTGAGCGTCGATGGCCGGACGGTATAGTAATAATAATAATAGTAATAAGTTTATTGCAATTGCCTTACATAAAGGATTACAAATGGCAGGAGTTTAGCCATTCTAATCTTCCACTCCTCCAGTATAAACAAGAAAACACAAAAACTCAACACCATAGAAATTAATCCGAAAATTAACAGGTTATTTCTTAATAATCGATCTAAATAATAAATCCGAAACTGAAATTGAATAAATATTAATTAGAATTCCGATATATTTCAAATAACATTAAAATAAAATTCAAACAAACAAAATTAAATACCCAACTTAACATATCGGAAACTTATTTAATAGTTTTGGCGTTTACTTAATGTAAATCCATTATAATCGAATATAAACATAAATTCAAACACTTGAACTTTTTATTTACACTTTATTCACTACACAGCATGACGCGTTTCGTCGTTACGAACGACTTCTTCAGATGCTTACAGAATAACTAATAACAGAATAATTTATTCTGTAAGCATCTGAAGAAGTCGTTTGTAACGACGAAACGCGTCAAGTAGCAAATGTTACACATTTTTTTATATAACAGCCGTTTACATATGTTTCAAGGTTATTGCCTATCGTCAGAACGGCGTAGTTCAAGTTAAAGATGAAAGTACTTGAAGAGATATATAAAAAATTAATATATAAAACACGAAACACAGTTTCGTACACGTTTTATACACCCAAAACATTTGGGAAGAGTCAACACAACGTTGCAGACGACAATGAAATACCGTCCGGCTATTATGAGACTTTTATAGTTTCTGGAACTACCCAGATAATCTTAACAATAAAATAATTATTCTAAGAATTCTATTCAATGCAGGCAAACTAAAATTAAGTAAAAGAAGAAACTTACGTTGAAAACCTACACATTTTTTTTTATATAACAGCCGTTTACATATGTTTCAAGGTTATTGCCTATCGTCAGAACGGCGTAGTTCAAGTTAAAGATGAAAGTACTTGAAGAGATATATAAAAAATTAATATATAAAACACGAAACACAGTTTCGTACACGTTTTATACACCCAAAACATTTGGGAAGAGTCAACACAACGTTGCAGACGACAATGAAATACCGTCCGGCTATTATGAGACTTTTATAGTTTCTGGAACTACCCAGATAATCTTAACAATAAAATAATTATTCTAAGAATTCTATTCAATGCAGGCAAACTAAAATTAAGTAAAAGAAGAAACTTACGTTGAAAACCTACACATTTTTTTATATAACAGCCGTTTACATATGTGTTTCGTGTTTTATATATTAATTTTTTATATATCTCTTCAAGTACTTTCATCTTTAACTTGAACTACGCCGTTCTGACGATAGGCAATAACCTTGAAACATATGTAAACGGCTGTTATATAAAAAAATGTGTAGGTTTTCAACGTAAGTTTCTTCTTTTACTTAATTTTAGTTTGCCTGCATTGAATAGAATTCTTAGAATAATTATTTTATTGTTAAGATTATCTGGGTAGTTCCAGAAACTATAAAAGTCTCATAATAGCCGGACGGTATTTCATTGTCGTCTGCAACGTTGTGTTGACTCTTCCCAAATGTTTTGGGTGTATAAAACGTGTACGAAACTGTGTTTCGTGTTTTATATATTAATTTTTTATATATCTCTTCAAGTACTTTCATCTTTAACTTGAACTACGCCGTTCTGACGATAGGCAATAACCTTGAAACATATGTAAACGGCTGTTATATAAAAAAATGTGTAGGTTTTCAACGTAAGTTTCTTCTTTTACTTAATTTTAGTTTGCCTGCATTGAATAGAATTCTTAGAATAATTATTTTATTGTTAAGATTATCTGGGTAGTTCCAGAAACTATAAAAGTCTCATAATAGCCGGACGGTATTTCATTGTCGTCTGCAACGTTGTGTTGACTCTTCCCAAATGTTTTGGGTGTATAAAACGTGTACGAAACTGTGTTTCGTGTTTTATATATTAATTTTTTATATATCTCTTCAAGTACTTTCATCTTTAACTTGAACTACGCCGTTCTGACTGAAACATATGTAAACGGCTGTTATATAAAAAATGTGTAGGTTTTCAACGTAAGTTTCTTCTTTTACTTAATTTTTCAAATATTTAAAACTTAACTCAATCTCTCCTCTCTCAGCCGATTGTACAGTTTCCTCTTCGAATTATTTATTGAGGTATCAGCCTCAAACTATGCCTTAAACTTATTTAATGTGTGAGAGGCTATATTATCGATACACCCCTCAAATTCAGATGTTCTATGCTTAGGAACGCTGAAAGTACCCGTCTCGCGTATATTCACCTGATGGACTGATTTACGTAATTCCAGTCAATTGATTAGATAGTCAGGAGTTTCACTAGCAATCAGTTTTGCATGAAAAGTACCCAACAAATACTCAGCTCTCTGTGCATATGTGATTTCTTCAAGTCTATTACAGTAGGCTGTGACATGGCTTTTGAAGGGAATACAACATGCAAAGCGCAGACAAGAATTCTAAACCTTGGACATTTTTCCTTCTTCGTTAATACACCATAGTAGACGGACAGCAGAAATCAAATAAAGTGTAGACCAAAGATTTGACAAGTCTGGACTAAATTGTTTCATTCATCTCATATTTAAATCATTGTAGTCCCTTCAACCTTATATAGCTGGTCTTTCTTATATTGAACCCTGAACTACTCACTGGCACTAAGTACTTCTGCACTTAGTGCCTATGAAAGGGCACAAGCACTAGAACGCTTTGAAACTGAAATGAAATAAATTTTTCGCGATCAATGTTTTGTAGTAAAAGTTTCATAAATGTTTCAATGAGACAGATACCATGTTTCAATAGTTTTAATGTATACAAATAATTCGCGAACTTTATGATTTAGATGCTTTCATATTGGGAAACTGCTAGTTTCGTTATTAATCTTCTGTTAGTTCGTATCGTTTTTTTTTCATTAAATATTATTAAATTCTCTTAATGAATTTTCTTGAATCATTTGTTGAATTACCGTTTTGTATGAACTATAAACTCATTATTATTATTATTATATTATTTCATTGATTATAAATTTCGGAAAATGAGTTCAGTTTCTTCAAATCATCTGAAATTTTCTAATTTTGCGTTTTTTCGTGTAATAAATTTTCTATTTGTATAAAAAACTTTTTGTTATTTTTGCTATAGAAGTGACTTGGCGTTTCCCGCTTCTTTTCATCATCGAAAAGCTAATAACGGATCGATAAATAAGATCATAAAGAAGGTAATAAAGAAATGATGTTAACTCGTATCAAAAACAGCGGCAGAAGTCGTTACGTGCGATCATCAACGGACAATAAAATGTTTAATGTTGTTTGGTCACGCAGTGTTCGTGGGGCCATATTTTTGTTGTTATAAGACGATTTCACGAAGTGAGCACCATAAACTATGATTATGGTTATACGGGTGTCATCGGTTAGTAGAAAATGATCGAACAAGCATTTCCTGAAATATAAAACCTGAATCAAAGTCGCGTTAGTTGCAGCATTCGTAACACTAGAACTGCTGGACCGATTTTTATTATTTTTGTGTTTTTTGATTTTCCTTCGTCCGAAATAGAATAATAATTATCGAAATATCTGGAATGTTCACGTAAAAAGAAAGAAAACTACGGAATACGTAAAAAATACTCTAATTGAAATGTCAACAAAATATCGATTGACAATTTTTGTCTACATACTGAAATTTATAAACACCTGTCTAGCCGTTCTCCAGTTATAAATGGTGCAACTAACTAGACTTTTTTCGTTTAATATCCATCAATTAAGCAAGTGATGAGGTTTAGCTAAATATTATTTATGATTTCAATGATCTCGATCATTCCAGATCTTGTGGTCAAACCAATTTGTACCACAAGGTTGGCAACACTGAACGTATAAGATATTCTCGCAATATTGCATTATTGCTATTAGTTTATAGAATCTCTAAATAGCAATAGTGTGAATTCCTTTTTATGTTTTTAATGCCCTAATATGTAGCAAGTTGGACTATGCCAGCATGTTCTGGCATCCTATTTTCACTTGCCATCAACGTTTACTTGAAGCCATTCAGGAAAAGTTTTGAAATTCATAGTTTGGAGGGAGGATACAGTTTATCCACAGATAGGAGTCAATCATGACAAATTATTGAAATGATTTAGTTTAATCTCATTGCAGAGCAGGAGAGAAACTTTATTACCCAAATTTTGGTACAAATTACTGCACAATAGTATTAATTGTCTTCCCTTTTGCCCGCTTTGAAACTTTGTGTTCGTTTCTTGGCAAAATTCTCGTATCTCAGAATTATTCCACCTGAAGACTCCAAGGACCAACTCGCAAATACAATACTTCTTTGGTTTATGGAGTCTACATTCAATATAGTTGCTAATAAATGTGACATTCAATTTGACTCCATAAAAGTTATTGTCAAGAATTATGTGGACAAAGGAAAGTGTGGAGTAATTTGTACCGATTTCTGACCTCCATCTAACCTCCTGAAATCAAATGAAAATAAAGTAGAAAAAATGTGGACAAAAGGAACACGTGGTAAACTTTCGTTTGGTATACCAATAATTTGGCGAGAACCCTAAAACCACTGCATTGATTGTTACTTTTTTATAGTAAAAACTGCAGGATAAAACAAAAAACAAATATAAAATAGATTATCCTAGTTTTCCGTCAGCTATACGCCGTGCAAAAAATCTATTCGCATTCAGAATTTCTCAAGAATTAACCCCTTCGTTTAATTTAATTAAGCTTTGCCAACTGAAAGGGACTGTTTTAGGTATATCATTTCGGCATTTCCTAGCTTGTGATTATGAGAAGATAAAGGCTGGTGTCTTTGATGGACCACAGATTCGGCAACTTGTTAAAGATGAACGTTTTTCAAAACAATGATCGAACTTGAATATAATGCTTGGTTGACATTCAAAAGTATTTGTTACGACAAGAATTGTCAAGGTCTTTCTTGAAAACACACGAGCCCAGACTTACGTCGAAATTATTCAGATTATTTAGAAAGCTTTAAAAATCTTGGCTGTAACATGAGTATCAAGTTGCATTTCTTACAAAGTCATATTGCTAGTTTTCCAGAAAATCTTGGCGCTGTTGTACTACTGTTGGAGCATCAAGCGAGAATGTCCCCAGATTGAACATTCTAGGAAAAGTTATAAGCGAATTGAATATAAACTTGAATTCAAACACTTGAACTTATGATTTACAGTTTATTGACTACAGACGCGTTTCGTCGATACAAACGACTTCTTCAGATGCTAACAGAATAAACACAATGCAAAGATGCATAAAGCATCTGAAGAAGTTGTTTGAAACGACGAAACGCGTTATGCTATGTAGTCAATAAAGTGTAAATCATAAGTTCAAGTGTTTGAATTTAAGTTTATATTCAATTATAATGGATTTACATCAAGTAAACGACAACACTATTAAATATAAAAAAAAATTAATGAATAAATAAAAAAAAAGTTATAAGTGAAAATTTTCCGCCTAATATATTTTTTTATTTTTAGTATAAACAGAATTTAGCTTTTGATATTATAATAACCTCTGCATGAATAAAATATTCTAACATGTTTGGTTAGTACCCACTTTATTTTCATTTTGTATGACTCACAGGGTAAAGAGCGGGTATCCTGTAGTTTGAAAACTTGAAGCGATAGAGAAAAATAGAAATATTTTTTAATTCAAAGACCAAAATTCAGTCAAAAACAAGTCAAAATCTAAGACAACAAAATTGCTGTTCCCAGTGTTATCAATAAGTTTGGCGTTCAGTTGAATTATATAACTATAAATAATCGAATTTGAAAAAGTTTGTGATAGAACGTCGCTATTTCCTTCAAATGATTTCCGAATTCGTAAAGATACGCACTGATGCTTCTGGCGTAGCGCTCGCTTGTGTTCAAATACGTCTAAACAAATACTCATCAATTACGGTAATACACCTGACATTACATGTAAATTCCGGCAAATTTACCTCGTTCAATTTAACGCTCCGGAAAACTTGGAAGTTACGGCGAAACTCAAACCGCAAAATATGTACTTTCCAACTAATTCCCCGGTGTGAGCAACTACACTCTTTTCATTGTTTCTCGGTTTCCCAGACCGCGCTTCCCTTTCTTAATAAAGGTGACTTTTTCCCCATTACTTCGACGTACATCAAGCAGGTCGAGGCGCCGCCGTACATTATTTAGTAACCGACATAAACTTTCACCCCCAAAATCGCGAAACATTGTCGTAATGGCCGCGCCGCGCGCAAATTTGAAACAAGTTTCACAATTACCGACCAAGTTTCGTAGTTAGCGTTACTTGAACGCGGCAATATCTTTCGGGGCGTTACGCCCTTTTCGCGATGAGATTCGATGCGAGATGGAGCGACTGCTGCTGTGTAGCTCGTTGCTGCGTCTCCTAGACCGAAATTGGTTGGCCTTTGGCTGCGGAAATAAATCTAGTGAGCTACCTGCCTTGTTTCCAGATTCACCACCAAAATGACATATAGAATGAAAAAAATTATATTCAGTTTCAATGATTAATTCTACATATTTCAATATTGGAAGTGCACCAAGACAGAAAAATTCAAATATAAAAAGAACAATACAAAAATAACTTTAATAATAATAATAAGTTCTTTATTCTGAACAGGTATAACATCCAATTACTCAAGATAATAACAATGTTCAATACAAACTAAATAATCAAAATGAAAACATATAACAAAGAGCTCAATTTAATCTAAAAAAATAGTAACTAATAACTACATTATAGCATTCAATGAAATATTACAAAGAACTCAATCTAAATCAATTCATTTTGGTCAATTTTCTTTTTCACATAACTCTAATAATAACTTGTATGGAGTCAAAGTGAATGTCACAATTATTGGTAACTCTTTTGAATATAGACTCCTTAAACCAAATGGGGGATTGTATTAGGGAGTTGGTCCTCGGAGTCTATGAAATAATTCTGTATCATGACAATTTTGCCTAGGAACACGAAATTTCAAAGCGGACAAGAGAGGAGGACAATCAATACTATTGTGCAGAAATTTGTACAAAATTTGAGTGATGAAGTTTCTCGCCTGCTCTGCAATGAGATTTAACTGAATCGACTCAATAATTCGTTATGATTGACTCCTCTCTGTGGATAAACTTTATCCTCCCTCCAAACTAAGAATTTCAAGAACCTGTGTACGACATATCGTTGCAGATTATTTCGTTTGCACAATTGATCGACGGTGAAATTGATTTACACTTTATTGACAACATAGCATGACGCGTTTCGTCGTTACAGACGACATCTTCAGATGCTAACAGAATACTACGAATGTCCTTTAAGGTCGTTAAGGAAGAAGTCGTTTGTAACGACGAAACGCGTCATGCTATGTTGTCAATAAAAATTAAATCAAAAGTTCATGTGTTCAAAAGTTCCTATTAGATTATAATGGATTTACATCAAGTAAACGTCAACACTATTAAATATGAAATAATGGTTATTAACAGTAATTCAATAATTAAAGAAATAAAAAAAAAATTTACGGGCCGATCAATAAAAACGACATTTGGATGAAAAGACCTCAGAACGAATTTTATCAAAAGACAAACACAATAACAGAAGAAATCACTAAACGATGAGCAACGTTCTGTGCACATGTCCACACGCTGAAACAGTCCAGAATACCGAAGAAAATATTCGATATAATAACAAAGAATATATGAGGCACAGAGTGGCTGAGGGAAGTCCAAAAAGAACAGAACAACATAAAATGTGAAGTTTCAACAAAAATAATCGCACCAACCTAGATAAAATGAACGGATAAATAGAAGAAAAAGTATTCTGAGAGGATGAAGCGTTTTTGAAAGGCAAAAAACCTGAAGCAAAAACGCTCAAAATTGCGATCATTATCAATCACTCTTCTATGTTTTCAGAATTGTTTCATTGTCTTTTTGATATAGTTATGTTTATAATATTAGGATAACAATACTATATTCGTTATTAGAATTCGCGTATATCACAACTTTGTAAAAACTAATGAATAATTTAATTCATAAATTACTGTGGATACCGAAACGTTAATGATTTCATATTATTCAATAATTCAAATTCTAAAAAATATATCACACTCGTAAGAATCACCTGGCTTAACATGCGTTTTTCAGAGGTTACCTCATGGTGAAGAAACTAATAAACTTAATAAAAAAGGGGCAAAAAAGCTGACTTGATTCTTCAAAAGAAATGATTTCGACGTTTTGATATCCAATGTAATTCATAAAATTCAATTATTCATTAATACTGACAAGTTGCGATATACAACGAAACGTCAACAAAAATTAAGATTTTTGAATTACAAATAGCTTCCTATTACTGAAAGTATTTTGAACATATATAGTATCAATTTAATAGATAAATCATAGAACCAAGAATTTCATCTTTCAGAAGTGTTAAACATATATAAACCGCAAATGTAATTACTTCTACGGTTGCTTCTTCTTTGAAGCCTATTTATAGATTTAACACATTTCGAATTAGGTCTGTGTTTCAGACGGCACAATACGTCTTTCTGTTCCGTTTTGAACGTAGAGAGCTCCCTTTATTCCACATAATCTCCCGAGAAACCCCACGAGAGTCCGCTGAACTCCACTTTCATTACGTCATCCCAGGTATTTTAGCCAGGAATCCAATAAAATGAACTGGATGCTAAGTCACTGCCGATTATGAGGATGCTCGGTTCTTTTATGAAAGGTATAATCCTAGATCATCAAATTAATTTCAGATGTATGACCCGCATGGGATAATTCATATTAATATTTATTTCATGATTTCAATTCGTAGGATATAATAATAGTAAGTTATCTTTTCATTTTGTAATTCAAATTCCTATGATACTTAACGAGAAATCGATGCAACAGATTTGATTTAGTATAGCAAATTACATTTTCGAATTAGTTTCTTAAAAATCATTTTGGAGGCGCCGGGCATCGATCCCGGTACCTCTCGCATGCTAAGCGAGCGCTCTACCATCTGAGCTACGCCCCCTGTACATATTTCCTTCCATGAGTGTCATTCGACTGCCAGGTATTGACCCAATTCTTCGAACTGGTTTTAATAGATAAATATCAATATGTCAATTATAAATCTGATTAATAACTATACGGAGAAATCATAATATTCTCCCAACACGGGTGTTTCAGTGATATAATGACGACTAAGCGTTAATAAAACGATTTATTCTACTCTGATATTGTGACTGTTCGTTTAGAATTATTAGAAATATATGAGTATGCCTTTTGATATTGATGGCATTTCGCATTCATGCGGAATATTTTTTTTGAAACTAAGAAACAGTCACAGTTAATTAGTTAATTCAAAAAAATTCAAGGATTGATAAAATATCGAGTCAGATGTTAAACCTTGAAATTTCTACAATTCGTTTTCTCTTCAGAGTAGACAGATTCCATTCTTCTTTTCTTTGGGAATTTTTTTCCATCAAAATAGTTGACGAATTAAAAAAAATACCACATCACCCGATCAACTGAATGTCAGTGGTGATATTGAACGAGTTGTCAGGAGCTGTCTACGAGTATATCACGAACCGAGGGAAATTTGACGACGATCCTAGCCGGTTGGATCCACTCTGAATCATTTAGCGGCGCTCTCTGCCACCATGAATGTTTTTTAGAGCATTCATATGTGCTTTCTATGAAGGCTTCACGCTCGCTTCGTCGGAAGGCGAAGTGTTTCCGGCAGGATAATGTTTCTAGGAGAATGAGGCTTTGAATTTAAACGTTGCGTTCTATAACACGAATGTTTCCGTGTCCGATGTTGCCAAGTATACTTTTTAGTAGTAGATTGGCGTATCTTCACGAAAGGAACTCTTAAAGTTCGAATTTTGGTGTTATTCGAAAAGTATGAACTAATATCATATAAATTGGTATATATAATAATAGTACATACTATTCAAATATAGTCGCAGTCATAAAACATACCCTGAAAAGATAACGTTAACAAAATCTGTGATCGAAAACAGCAATTTTATTTACAGTTGCTATGTCTTAAAGTATTCGAATTTTATTGAATGATTTGTAGAATGCCTATTCTACAAATGATGACAACTTTTGAAAAACGGACCTATAATACCCACAAATATATACTATTTACAATAAATAAGATAATTCTGCAGAAATTGAAAGTTTAGTGGAAAAAAAATGCAATTTTGAAATATAAATTTACTTGTTTACCTGAAACGCTTGTCAGTGTCATGGCGTCGCTTGTGACGTCACATTTGAGTAAAGTAAACACTTGGCGCTGAGTTCGTGCAATAATTTGATTATTTTGTGTTATTAAATATGAATTCAAAAGGGTATAAGTGGTGTGGGGTCCCCCAGTGTGAGAACACATCCATAAAAATTCCTAATAAGTTATTTGTGTTCGTTCCTCAAAATAAAACAACACGAAACAAGTAGTTTAAACTTGCAGGACGAGGTTCAAATGCAATATTGTCCAGTGCTCTCCTTTATTTTTGTGGAGATCACTTTGATGTAAGTTTTCAAATTGTTTTGTATTCTAGTATAGTAAATATACTCAACATTTGTTATATACTAAATATTTGGTAATAATATTTCGTACGAAGTCTAAATGTAAAAATTTATTTCGAGGTCTAACCTCGAAATTACATCTGATTGCTGTTATATTACGTATTTTATTACAATTTCAATTACCAAATGTCATGGATAATTATATGGAATATACTAGCGTTACCGCCATAGGATGGCTTGGAGCACCTAAAAGAAAAATCAACTTATAAATGAAGAGTAGAAGCATTATAAAATAGATTTCATTAACATAACCCTAATAATAACCTGATACATTAAATACTAAATACATTGTCAATAGTATATTTTAGAGAATTATTTTATAACTGAAATTAAAATGTTTTTGATTATTATTGATATACTTACATGGAAGTTTCAACATTTCTAAATTCTGCTGAACAAAAGTCTTTATTTGAAGCCAAAAACTGTTCAACCAACATTATTATGTGGATTCTACGCAAATTAGCGCTGTTTGCCTCAGTAAATTCTTGATCCATAACTCGTTATTTTATATTAGATTTTAATAACATTCACACTCAAATAGTGGAATTTAATAACACAATTAATAAATAAAAACACTGTCGTAGTGTAAATTAACGAGATGTGACGTGGTGTGTGTTTACTCAAAGGTGACGTCATGCGCTCTGATTGGTGTTCAAGATATCATGGCGGATTGCCTTATTTTGTAGTTTTATTTCATAAAAATAAATATTAATTACACTATTAATAAAAAAAACAATGCGTATTTTATATCCTTAAGCTAAAGTTTTATCCAATAAATATAGTATTTTTGTGATTTTTAATTACTGTCATCATGCCTATTACAGTACTGTATTGTCAATAAACTCCAATCATGAATATTTTCTTTCTTTATTACGTATAGTAGTTGTTAATCATTCGATGAGATCTCGTGTCACTTTATTGTGTTCTTAATGATTCCGTCGAACTCATCTCCAGGGCGGAACGTCCACAGACGACGGATTCCAGAATCCGCGACGAACGACAGCTAACGTACGTAAATCCGACATGTCTCGAACTAATTAAAGTAGTTAATTTTGCTTCCGAAACGAATTGCCGCCATTATTCGTCTAGTCCCCGTCCCCGGGGACCTTCGGGGGCGATCCGTGGAGCGGCACGTGAGCGACACGCCCTTGGGGACGTAGGTGATGCGGGTAAAAAAGGTTTCTGCGAGATGTGGACAAGTTGCGGTTCGAAAGGTAAAAAATGGCCGAGTCGTTAAGTTTAGATTCGAATGAATATAGGTCAAGTGAAATAATGAACACCGCAAAATTCTTGTTTCGATACCCGTTAGAATTTATCTGAAGATCTGTATAAGATAACTGCATCGCATTTTTTTCGTATATAACTAGATTTTTTACTTAATTTCTCTCCATAAGCCCGTTCAAGAATTAGTTATCGACGTCAATTGAACTCTGTTTCCAAGTATTCCTACGAATTATTTCGAATACCTATTGAAAACGATTCTCAACTCTCCTTTTAAGAGATGAAAATTTTTCTTATTGAATTCAGTATGTTACTAAATATATCGCGAATTAGTTGGCTGGAAAATCCCTGTCCAGTCTCTAATCAATAAGTGATTCAAAAGTTACTATTTCTCGAATATTACACACATTAGTAATGTCACTTGACCTCTCGCTCGAGGTTTTCGGTCTAATAACTCATTTTCAAAGGTTCAATAGGTACAACTTATCGAAAAAACTCTTCATTATGAGTTTGTTGTCCTAAACCTATCGAGTTTAACAGACAATAATTCAATTTTTCAGTTATAATTTTTTTTTATTAATTAATCAAACACATTTTCTAAAATTTTCAAAATATTTTATATATTTTCCACTACAATATTGTTTCCGTATACAATACCTACATCCGGAGGATGAAAAATTAACATCGAAACAATATTGTAGTGGACAATATATGAAATATGTTTCACGAAACAATATTGTAGTGGACAATATATGATATATTTTTAACGAAACAATATTTTAGTGGGCAATATATGATATATTTCTCACGAAACAATATTTTAGTAGAAAATATATAAAGATTTTGACGAAATAATATTATAGTAGACAAAAGAAATATTTTAGTGGACAACATTGTATATGATATATTTTTAACGAAACAATATTTTAGTGGGCAATATATGATATATTTTCTACAAAACAATATTTTAGTGGACAATGTATGAGATATTTTTGACCAAAAAATATTTGTAATGATAATATATGAAAGATATTGACGAAACAATATTGTAGTAGGCAATATGAGAAATATTCTTGACTAAGCAATATTGTAGTAGACAATATATGAAATATTTTCTACGAAACAATATTTTAGTGGATAATATATGAAATATTTTCAACGAAACAATATTGTAATGGACAATATGTGAAATATTTTTGACGAAACGATATTGTAGTGGACAATACCTGGAATATTTTTGACGAAACAATATTTTGGTGGGCAATATATGGAATATTTTTGACGAAAAAAGATTGTAGTGGAAGATAAATGGAATATATTTGACGAAACAATATTGTAGGAAACGATATTCGAAATATTTTTGAAGAAACAATATTGTACTGGACAATATATGAAATATTTCTGACGAAACAATATTGTAGTGGACGATATATGAAATATTTTTGAAGAAACAATATTATAGTGGATAATATATGAAATATTTCTGACGAAACAATATTGTAGTGGACAATATATGGAATATTTTTGAAGAAACAATATTGTAGTGGACAATATCCGAAATATTTTCGAGTAAACTATCATTGGACGATACATGAAATATTTTCGAAACATTCAGAAATGTTTTTAATTTATTAATCAGTTGACATGGAATTTCAACACGTATCTCCTACCTCAATCAATTAAATTTTTCAATCAATACGAATATATGAAATGAAAGATTGAATAAACGTTTGGTTTTAATTTTTCCTGACACAATTACTGTTGTTTCCTAGCTTCTGTAGTTCATTAAAATATCAAACCCCAGCTTCCTTCCTTCGCTTCATCTATTGACGTGAATTATATATTCAAAGGCCTGAAAAATATGAAAAATGCGTTGCTCTAATTTTTTCCAAGATTTAATGCCTTCAATAAAACCGACCTAATCTCAATTCCCTTGATAGTTAAATGGATCAGGGTAACCTGCAGCACAAATTAACGAACACGAGGGAAGGGGCGACTTTTTTAATTAAACGGCGGTTCTTCGCGGGTTGTACAGTCATTTCGAAAGAAACGGCCCACCTTTAAGCATATCTTGCCAGACAAAATTCGAAACTTTCGCAACCCTTTACGACCAATAAAGGCACGAGCACCTCTGTAAAAGTTGGCTGTGTTTTGAATAGACTACCCCTGCCCGAAGGGAGTGGCTGTATTAAAAGATTCATGGAAATTTGAGTGTTCTCCATAATCATTTCGTTTTATAGTTTATCGATGTGAAATATGTATATTTCTTCTTTTTTATCTATGGAGTTGTTTCTTAAGTTCTGTTTAATTCGATATATAAACGTTGTATTTACGTTTAAATTTTTTTCAACTACATTTAAATTTTTTTCAACTATCTTTTATATACAATATAACAGATTTTATTGCACATTGCTAAAACTAGTGTAAACTTAATAAACAAACACAATATTACGCTATAATGAAAATAATAATTAAATTGTTCAATATAGTTGTTGAAAGAATCAATCATTTATTTCATTGATACCTACCTAACAAAAATTTGTCACCACATTTTTCCAGATTTTCACTACATTCTGTTAAACATTTCAAGTATTTTACCACACAACGGCTTGCTCAGTCGAATATGTAAGAATACTTCATACTTACCTTTACCAAAAGAATATCATTCAAATATAGAGAAGAGGAAACGAATTTTGAATTTTTTCTAACAAAAAATTGTAAATCTCTGCAGCTTAAGAACCATGTGCTGAGATATCGTTACTCTCCTGTTACGATATTGTTTGAATTATTAATCCGATTACTGTTAGAATTTGTTTCTTGAACTTTTAATGTGATTATAAGAGTTACATTTCAATAAAAACTCCCGAATTGAACAAAAAAATTTGGAAAAACTGCCTCTTTGGTTCAAACACCGAAGCGATAATAAATTTCTTCCAATAGTAGATTGAGGAGGGATATACGGAAATTCCATGTCAACTTATCAATAAATTGAACACATTTTAAAAAATTTCAAAAATATATCATGTATTTTCCATTACAATTTTTTTCCAGTATACAATACATTCATCAGATAATTGAAAACTAGCGAATGTAGAATCTGATTTTTTTTTGTAGCTTCTTAGGTGTTCTCTTATTCTTGTATCGAATTTTAGATACCTAACAGTCCAATTTTATCCTTTCCCAAATGAACAAGTTAACTTATAGACATTCGAATTCGATCCCTTAGTAGATCTATCTTTGTTGTTTTTTTATGAAAATTTCCAAATGTATTCTTTCGCAAACCAGTGTGTTGAGAACCAACATAATTTCAACAACAATTACGAGATCCCACACAAGATAGAAAGACAAAAACCTGAAAGGTCTCCTGATATGTCGTGAAATTCACGAAATTCACCACTTAACAAGTAACAACTTCCCCTTCTAAGTTAAGTAGGAGTATATAAATTATAAGTTGATTCATTTTTGTACTCAGTTTTCATCCACCTGTTGTAGGTATTTTGTATACCGAAACAATATTGTATATATGAAATATTTTTGAAATTGTAGTGTAAGAAAATATTCATCAATTTATTATATATTATTATAAGTTTTCTTCTTTTTGCAATTTTGATTGTAACTTTTTGTACACCGAACACTGCTTTCAATGAAGGTACATCAAATACAGATACTGATAAATTTAATATATAAATATACTAAAAACATATAGATTCATATTCAGACTGTTTATCGCACATCTAATCCACCCTAGATTATATAGTTCTTGTTTTCAATGGTTACCGTCTTCGTTATAATTAAACGGAACACGTGGCAGGATTGAATCAACATCGAACGCACCCTTATAAACCTCCCGTCCGGCAAACACTCGAGTTGGATATCGAAATCAAACTCTCCCACTACAAAAAAATCAGTTTCATTACCGAAATGAACCAGACGTTTCTGAATGGTAGCGAACAGAATTGGCCTCTTGATTCTGAATAATAAAATAAACAAAATCTACGGGGCAAACAAGCGGGGACGAAATATTTGGCTCTCGCGCCCTCTAGAGCCAAGGCGTTGAGTGGATACTCAGAATCATCCCTTATCCTTTATTTATTCTATCTACGGCTCCCCGTCAGTTAACGGGCCTTGCAGTTGAAATTAACGAGTGTAGGGGAAGTTTCTTTTAATTATAAAGAAGGCTAACTTTGCTGGCAGGTATGGGTGTTTGAAGAATTATTTTTGACGGAAATTTAGAGTACTGAGACACGAAAGTGTCGATAGGTTTTCAGTCTGTTTGATTATAGATTCTAGTGGAAGTATTCGACTTCTTCATATTTTTCTCTGCAGTCATTATCAACAAATAGAACAAGTAATCGAAAGAACTAATTAAAAACAACTTAATAATACATGCCTTCAGTTAGATTTGTTGCTGTTACTTTAATGGCATTTATATCACTGTTACTTGTTTGTATTAATATTTTCGCTACATAATGTCCTGGTGCCCGTGAGAGCAAGAATTGCTCGAAGTGATGAAAACATCGCAGCCGCCAGCGCTTCAGTTCAAGAAGACGCGAATGTGTCGCTCACACGACGTTCGCAACAATTGGGCCTTTCTGTGACGTCATCGTGGCGAATTTTGCGTAAAGATCTTGGCTTACATCCATATAAGATCAAGCTGACACAAGAACTAAAGCCGTTTGACCATTTGAAGCGACGCCGATTCGTGAATTGGGCTCAAGAGCAATTCGAAAATGATGCAGATTTTCACCGAAAAATCATCTTCAGTGATGAGACTCACTTTCGGCTAAATGGATTTGTCAACAAGCAAAATATGCGTTACTGGGCAGGAAGCAACCCACACGTGGTTCATGAGGCACCGTTGCATCCCGAAAAAATCACTGTTTGGTGCGGATTACATGCCGGCGGCATCATTGGGCTATATTTTTTCGTCGACGATAACGATCGCCACGTTACTGTGTTTTCGAGAATAACCTATTGCAATTTTATATTCTCATTATGCGTCAGATTGTTGACATTCTTGCCATTCAATACTATTGTGGAGTAATGTGTACAAGAATTTAAGTGATGAAGTTTCTCTCCTAACTTGCAATGAGATTAAAATAAAATGACTCGATAATTAATCGTGATTGACCCCTCTCTCTGAATCAACTTTATCCTTCCTCCCAACTAAGAACTTCAACCTTTTCTGAATGCCTTCAAGATGGTATTGATGGCAAGTATACATAGGATGTCAGATCATGCGGCCATACTTCAACTTGCTACGGATTAGGGCATTAAATAGTCTCCTAAATGTTGAGGAGTTATTGAGATACTTGCCATTGCGTATAACGAACTTATACATTTTCGAGACAGAAATAATAAGTTCAGCGATGTATGGAATGAAGGAATGTTTCTGATCGAAGACAATCCGAAGATTTCCCAACGTATCAGAACGAGAAAAACCTCACCACCAACTCTATAATCACACTTGACTACATCTTATTCCTCATGAGAGATAGAACTTTACACTTTGAAACATTCACACTCGAATAATTCTCCTGAAACCAGTTGGCAACAGGATCCAGTGTGAGCTGAAGTTTATCACATTTTCCCGGTGATGTAGTTTCACAATATAGTTTCCGATCGTCTGCAATCCAATCATTCCTATACAGAAGAAATAGCCGTGGCCCAAGATTAGACCCTTGAGGTACTCCAGACGTAGGTAGAACTCTCATGACCATAAACCCTCAAGCTTTACAAACTACCGTCAGTCAACCAGGTAAGAATGAAAAAGACTGATAAGCCTCTCGTAAAATGGACAGATTAACGGAAGAAGAAAGAGCATTCCGAGAGGATGAAGCGTTTTTGGAAGGCAAAAAAGATGAAGCAATAGTCCTAAGAATTGCGAATTCGAGTTCAATAACTCTCCTCATGGGTATATATATATATATATATATATATATATATATATATATATATATATATATATATATATATATATATATATATATATATATATATGTATATTTCAATATGAATAGTTAGTTTTAATACTTTTTAAGGTAACGTAGATTTTCTATATAGAATGTTCAATTTATTCAACCAATTCGCATCGGGTTGCAAAAAGAACCCAAATATGGCTTTCAATATAAAATTTATATGTTCCATATACATATACAATGGAAAGCGTCGAAAAGTATAATTTCAAATAGTTCTCTGTTGATTTTCACGTGCTTTCAGTTAAAAACGACAATCAATTTTTCCGATTCTGGTATACATTCGACCCCAGCAACGAATGAATATTCATCAAAATGCAATGAAATTACTGCCACAAACAGATCAGAATATTTCACATATGTATAATATTCCCACTTGATGCGCTTTGTGCAAAGCTAATATTTGAAAACATTATAATTGAATTGATCAGCTGAATATGTTGAATATGAAAATACAATTTGATCGAAATCGTTTGTGCGACTGTGTATGTCAATCAACAATATAATAATTTCATTAGATTTGATATATTAGCAAAGTCAATAAAATATTTCATCATTTCCTGTAATCTCACGCTATGCTGCGACAACGCTGTGAAGTTAGCAACGAATCGTACCTAAAGGTGTCACACACGTCACTCACGTCAAATTATATATATAAGAACTTCGCAAATATAACTCGGTAATCAAACATATCATTTGGTAAAACTGAATTATTTTCCTTTTTTTCCACGTTGGTAGATTGTCGAGTGTATTGTAATCATTATTGTAAATATTATCATTACTTTCGATAGGAAATGGTCACCTAAATGTCGCAATCGACGATGGAGAAAAAATTGCCTTATTTTTAAAACTGAATTAAGTCACAAAAATTTCATGAAAGATTTTGTTTACACATTTTAATCCCTTTCGATGGTATATGGTCACTTCAATGTCGCAGCCATCATTGGCGTCGTTTAGGGGTGATAAGGGCAAAATATTGCTGTATTTTCCAAAAATAATCAGTTCACAAAAGTTTGTTCAATGATTTTGTCTATACATTTTAATCTCTTTCGATGGTATATGGTCACTTCAATGTCGCAGCCATCATTGGCGTCGTATAGGGGTGATAGGGGCAAAAAAGTACTGTATTTTTGAAACTAAGTTAGTTCACAAAAAATAAAGACAGATAAGTTAACAATTTCCTATCATTTTTCGACGATTTTCCATCGTCAGTTATAGAATTGAAAAAATGTTCAACAAGATTATCAATAGGAGGAGAATCGGTGGGATTTCGATTTTCTGATAACCAAATGTTACTTTTTTCATGAAATTTGATTCATAAACACACCTATGACAACTTGCCTATCGAAAAGTGTGAATGGCCTTGTTCAATTCAATTCTTTTTAAATCATTAATCGATTGAGCCGATACTTGATGAAAATCTGAATACATAATTTAAAAAAAAATAATTAGTTGGTTGATTGTCACTATAATTCAAAACATAACAATATTGTTACGCCAACACAGTGTCTTCACCAGATGTAGATGATAAACTGAGCTAATACATTCTGGACTGCCAGCATTTATCCTGGAGTTTGGGGAAATGACCATAGAACATTTTTCTTCTGATGTATGGGGAATGACCATAGAACATTTTTCTTTTGAAGTGTGGGAAACGACCATAAAATACCATTCTTGGATTGCCTTTTACTGGAATGAATTTAATGAAGGAAAATTATTCATTGAAAGTTGGTTACCCAATAAATTATCCGATTTCTTCCTCTTATTAATCTTCATGGCTTCTAACAGGGTTAGTTTATAACCTTTTCGTTCCGTATGCAATATTTTGAAGTTGTTGTCGAAGACATGGTTCTCTTCTAAAAGATGTGTTGCATAAGTTGAATCAGTTTTTTTTTCACAGCAAAAGATGCTATATTTTTATAACACCTTTCAGTATAAATTCCCAATAGATTTATGCATAATCTCTGTTGACTTCGATTTTCAGGGTGTTTTAGAGGTAAATTGACATGCTGATTCCAAAACTTCGATCAATTTTTTTCTATCGCGTCAAGTTTTTTTTTACAGTTGTTGCGCATACTATTATGCGTCGCGGAACTGAACGCGAATTACAGAAAGCCCTACTGCACTCCAGTCGGCGGAAATTTCTTTGAAGTGTATTCTCCTCCAATGGAAATTTATATGGTTCAGTCCCAATAGGTCATTCAGTTTCTTTGCGTGAAGAATACGAAGACATAAAAAGGTCATTGACTTGTTTCAACAAACTTACACCTATGGATCCTCTGTGTTGACCTTAAAATGATTTGTTTTCTTCTTGGCCAGCAACGCGGATATACCAAGTATACCTGTTTTCTATGTATGTGGTACAGCAGAGCAGGTGAGAAGCATTGGGTGCAGTCAAAGTGTCAGCCACTAAATCAGCCACTTGTCGACAGAACAAAATACATTAACAAAAACATTATATTTCCGCCTTTGTGTATAAAACTATTTGTTAAAGATTTGTCAACTGAAAGGGAGTGTTTTAAGTATATCATTTTGCCATTTCCTAGCTTCTTATATGACAAACTATGTCATATAGCAAAAACCGAACTTGAAAAGAATGGTTGATTGGCATGCAAAAGTATTGTCAAGGACTTTCTTGGAAACACACGAGCCCAGAATTACGTCGAAATTGTTCAACAACTCATAGAAAGCTTTAAAAGGCTTTTGGCTGTAACATGAGTTTGAAACCGCATTTCTTAGATAACCATTTTGCTAAAGTTCCAGAAAATCTTGGCGTTGTTAATGATGAACAGGATTAGCGATTCCACCAAGATTTGAAGGTCATTGAGGCAAGGTACATGGGATGTCAGTATGATGCCTGACTACTGTTGAAGCATCAAGCGAGATTGTCCCCCAGATTGAACATTCTAGGAAAGATTATAAACGAAAATGTTTACCCTTATATCTTCTTTTATTTTTTATATAAACACAATTTAACTTATAATATTATAATAACGTTCGTATGAGTAAAATATTCTAATATGTTTGGATAATACCTATTTTTCCTCTGTATGCCCATTTTGTATGACTTTTAGTGTAAAGAGAGGGTATCTTGTAGTTTAAAAACTTGACGCGATAAAGAAAAATTGATAAAAATCTTGATTTCATTGCTGCTCCCCAGTGAATTTATTACCTAATAATTGAAACCTATTGAATATGAAACATTTCGACGTATTAAAAACGAGCCAATTAGAATATTACGTGTTTATACCGTTTTCTATTTTCGTGCGCTCTCTTTTCTTTCGCAAAAACCGCGTTTTGTCGAATATATTCGCCAAACATTCGAACGAAAATAAAACAAACAACGAACGAGTTTTATCATAATTCGGTACTTGACGTTCAAATTAATCAACCATTATACGCCGCGAGCACAGAAAACAGATGTTATTGTTGCGTTCACAATATGTGCAAATATATGGACCAATGGTCTATGTAAATTAGCATTCCTCGAAAAAGGCCTCGGGAAAATGTTCGTTGGTTGCCTGCTGCCAACGAATCAATCAGATACGATGAGAAAATCCCGGTTGTCCTGAGGGAATATCTGAGCGGACAACATGAAATCGATTCAATATTAGCAACGGGTGAATTGTGATGTTTACACCGAAAAACAAATGTTCAGTTTCTAAAGAACGTCAAATTATGACAAATATTACTTGATTTCACACACAGAAGCGGCCACAGACTCATCTTGAATTTTGAAATTTCGCATTGTACTTCCAACGTGAAAAATGCAGTAGTAGGTACCTCTCTTGGTTTTATCTTGTAACGTCTATATCCAACAACTTGTAACTTGACTAGTTTTGCTAGTTTGGCAAGCGACTCGGCAAGTGACCTGGCTAGTTTGGCGAATGGCTCGGCAAGTTTGACAAGTGACTCGGCAAGTTTTGCAAGTGACTCGCAAGTTTGGCAAGTGATTTGGCTAGTTTTACAAGTGACTTGGAAAACCAAAGATTGTGGGAATGGAATTCATGCCCATGTTACGATGTGTTTCCGTCAAATGTCGGTAAATAATAATAAGCATATATTTCCAACAGTTAACTACCCAATGCCAGGGAAATACAACATGTACATATAATGAAATACAAAATTTGGTGACTGAAAATATCAATAATAACATAGATATAAAATATTAAAAAATAATATCAATACTTAATAGAAAACAATATCAAATATAATAATCTAAATCTGTAATCTCAATATCTAAATATTCAATTATTGAACTGAATATTTAAACAATGAGTAATAACTAAACAAGAAAACAAATCACTCAAAACTCAAACCGGAAGGAATCAAGATACCTCAATGGTTAAGATTCAAATACATATTAAAGACGGAAACAAGTGAATCGTAGTGCAAATCACAGCAGCTTGATACCTGGTTTGCAATAGATCATGCAAAGCTAAGCGGCGATTGTGAGAGAAGATTGGTTCTGTGGGTTTTTAAACAAACTGTCTGGCTTATTCTAGTACACCTCCGAGGAACAAAGAAATTAAGTTTACCCAGAAACTAATCAAGTGATTAGTAAGTGATAATTTTTAAGGGACATTTGAGAAATAGTTTCGATAGAGTTATTCTTTCATGATGTATTTCTTAAATCTTTCTCTGTAGAATTAAATATTTTGTGTTATAGATCAAATGATTTAAGTCGATGCATCGAAAAATGCAATTCTACAAGATGTTTCTTCAAGATGTATTAAAAAATTCTATAAGATATACATATTAGATACACTTGAGTTTATAGATAATTAATATTTGTAATATGTTCTTCTCTTATATAGGACAGTTTTGAACTGTCTGTTGAGTGAGCCATTGTATGTATAAAATAAAAATAAAATATATTAAACGCTGATATAATTCACACACTGATATAGTTCTATACACACGACATATATTTCGGGCTACTAACCGATTGCATTAGTTCACACGGATATTGCAAAAAACCTATTAGAACCCCCATCATTTTCGACTAAACTGAAATATAACCTCGATGGTAAACATGACGAGATTCACGTGCCAGTGCGTTTCAGACGATTTTCCATCTGTTCCTCATACATATTCATTAAAAGGTCGTGGAAACGGATTGCCGCTATATCGAATATTCGAAAAAATTCACAAAATCGACAGAAGAAACGAAGATTTTCCGTCGTAACGTCCATCAAACGTGATGTGACAAGTGCAAACAGAAAGATGCGCTTTTGCTTATTGGACGCTTCAACACGTTGAGCAAATATTGAAAAGTTCATCGAGCATAAGCGGCTGATCGGGACCGTTTCTACGCTTTTGTGTACCTTCGCGTTTATGTGGAATATTTACTTGTTACTCTTCGATAATGGAAATTGTTTCCTACTTGAAATTTTGACTGGAAAATCGACTGTGACTCTTTCCAATCCAAAGTTTAAGAGATTGCGAAGGATTCATTTTATATCTAAGTACCTACTTCAAATAAAAATTTTGATTATTGTTTTTCGTGAAGGTTTTAATGGAACCTCTCATACATCTCTCTAAACTAGGTTTTTCAATACTCATTTTGTAGCGACTAGCGACATCTCAATTTGAACAAGCCGTACTATTCATCAAATTCATCAGCAAAGTCGATGGGATTTCATCCTTCGTTTTCCGAATCGAATTGAATTTGAAATGAATTCATAGGAAATTAAATTGACTCAAATCAACCGAAATTGATATCTCCAGATATATATCAAGAGTTATCAATATCTAGAAAACTTTGAAGAATTTTAGTCAAACTTCAAAAAATAATATTCAAAAAAGTGAAATGGAAATTTGAAATCTCCTCATAATGAAAGCAATAAAAGAATTCAGTCAAATGGAATGTTAAATTATTTTCAAATGAAATATCTATCTTTAGGGTGAATTACTTTCAATTGAAGTAAGTTTTGCTAGTATCAACTTGATACTAGCACAAAGTATCAAGTTGATGAATTTAATCAGTCAACTGTTAATGAGTTCGAGGAGTCAACTGCTAAAGAGTTTAACGAATCGATCGAATTATGGATTACTTCAATGACTCAACAATTAATAGATATGTTCAATGAGTCAGGTCTCAGGAAAATTGCACTCAGGTCTAATGAAAATTCAAAGAGTCAACTGTTGATGAGTGATGGCTCAATTTTTGACAACTTCAATGAGTCAACTGTTAATGAGTCAAGTTTTAATAGGTTCAATTAGTGTAATGAGTCAACTGTTAATTTATTTATTGAGTCGACCTGTAATGAGTTACCGACAAAATTGTTAATTATGTACTTCAATGACACAAATGTTAATGAGTTGAATGAGTCATCTGTCAATAGGTTCTAGTTTCTAACTCTTTACTAGTTCAATAAGCCAACTGTTAATGTGTTCAAGGAGTCAATTGTTATTGAGTTTGAGGTGTCAATTCTGAATACGTTTATTGGCCAAACTGTTGATGAGTTTGATAGTTTAACGCTTGATGATTTCAATCAGTTATCAATTACCGTTGCATAATTCAACGAGGCAGTTTCTAATGAGTTTAACGAGTCAACTAGTCTCGAGGGGGTTTCATAATTCGTCTTCTGGTGTTGGAAGTTGACTCAGAGATTCATATGGCCACTGAAGCAATCACCAACCTACCAGTGATCTACTTCTTCTTCTTTTTCCAATGCATATTCACCAATGAATGTTTGCGACCACACGCTTCATTTCTGTCCTGTCTCTGGCTGTATGTATTAGGCTTTCCACTGTTCTCAAGTCAGTCCATTGCCTTATGTTACGTAGCCATGACATCTTCTTCCTTCCCATTCCTCTCCCTCCTTCAATCTTTCCCTCGATAATCAGTTGTAGGAGCTGGTATTTCTTGTCTCGCATTATATGCGAGATATGTTTTCCTTTTTTGATCATCAGCAGCAGTACACGTTGTTTGTTTACACTTCGTAGGACATTTTCGTTGGTCACTCGGGAAGTCCATGGGATTTTCAGTATTCTGCGATATACCCACATCTCGAAGGCTTCTATTTTATTCATTGTGAAAACCTTTAGTGTCCAGCTCTCCACACCGTACAACAACACCGACCAGATGTAACACCTCACAAATCTCACCTTCAGGTTTAGGCTAAAGTCGGCATTGGTAAGAATCTAGAGTGATCTACACCAACATACAATGATGTTTTCTAATTCTCTTAAGCGTATCATAGATCTCAACGATGATATGCTATTGAAGTAGAGTACCAATGAATAAAATGGCTCAATTTTACACTCTGGAGCATAAATATTCCATAAAGGTTTGCTTGTGTTTATTGTTGTGTTTCCTGTGTTATACTTAGTTCTCTCCAAATCAGACGAAATTTATTTGAACAAGCACAACGCTCGACTGATTCAATCGACAATTCAATTACTGAAACAAATTTGTACATTGAAATTGAATTCCAATTGAACATTAATCGCATTACTACATAACACAATATAGTTGAGAAAACGATAATAATCGAAATAAAAGTGCAATTGTGAAGTGTTAGATTTGGGTAGATCCTCAATTGATAGTCAATAATCAATTTGGTCGTATTAGTTAAATGATTGTAGAATTTGTATTTGCTGTTATCTGCCCATATTGTTACTAATTTTTCATCTTCATATTATTTTGTCGCAACTCAACATTTTTCATTAGGTTTATTCCATTTTTCCACCATTTGAAGACGAATTATCGGGCATATGATAATCATAAGATTGATAATTGATAATTCATTTATAAATTAATCCTAATTATTATGAAATTAATAATAACTAGTTCTGTGCTGACTGATCTCAATTTTTCTTCAAAATCTATAATGTACCATTTTTATATTTTAAGAACTATTGAATCAGATCCTATGACTATGTTCATTGAATATTCATTCAATTTAAAACTACTATCACTTTTTTTATTGGAATCCACTTTCATCTTCGTTTATCTTGATGATATTTTTTCTCTTGAGCAATTGAAATTGAAGACTGTGTTCGAAAAAAGAATCAGTAAGAAAATTTTTCTTTAAATTTTAAACCACTATCAGTTTTTCTTTATTGGAATCCACTTTTATCTTCGTTTATCTTGAAGTTGTGCGATCATGTTTTTTCGTTGAATTAGCCATTTTCATTTTTTCTGATAATGTTTTATTAATTTCCAGAGAGATGCCTTGAACCTAGACCCAACCAATGTTGCTCAATGTGTATCGAAAGGAAAATCAGAGGTGAGTTCAATACTTTATATATTATCTGTTTTCCTTGTTTTCTTCTGTATTTGTTGGGCAACCAACAAGCAATACTTGGATGCGTATTCTTCGGTGGTAAGTGGTTGTCAAAATTCAAAACATTAACTGCAAAGACTGCACAAGAGAGGGTTTCAAGTTTTTTTCACAAGGTCGTAGAGAAATGACGAATTGTAAACAAGGAAAACCATCCACCTCATGGCTGACATAAGAAAAAAGTTTTTAAAGATAACAATTGTTAAAAGGTTCAGCTGGTACTTAACTAGCTAATGATAGAGGTCTAGACAAATAAAGTGTTTAGGAGAGGGTTTCAAAGTTTTTTTTAAAAGGTCGTAGAGAAATGACGAATTGTACATAAGGAAAACCATCCACCTCATGGCTAACGATAAAATAAGGTTTTTAAAAATAACAATTATTGAAAGAGCTAAACGGTACTCAACTAGCTAAGGATAGAGCTCTAGACAAATAAAGTGTTTAGGAGAGGGTTTCAAGGTTTTTTTTACAAGGTCGTAGAGAAATGACGAATTGTACATAAGGAAAACCATCCACCTCATGGCTAACGATAGAATAAGGTTTTCAAAAATGACAATTATTGAAAGAGTTAAACGGTACTTAACTAGCTAATGATAGGGGTCTAGACAAATAAAGTGTTTAGGAGAGGATTTCAAAGTTTTTTTTTTTATCAGGTCGTAGAGAAGTGACGAATTGTACACAAGGAAAACCATCCACCTCATGGCTGACGATAGAAAGAAGTTTTTAAAGATAATAATTGTTAAAAGGGTTAACTGGTACTTAACTAGCTAATGATAGAGGTCTAGACAAATAAAGTGTTTAGGAGAGGATTTCATTTCAGGCTTGCAATTTTATCAATGTCTTCGTTGGGAGTTTTATATTATCAGTTATTTTGATCGCCTGGTCTAGATCGATTTGAAAGTGAGTAAGAAGGGAGCATTTAATTTTTATATCCATATTTTTAATCAAGAGATTTGATATTTCTCAATTATTAACAAACAAACCTTTGTATTTTACGAGTTTCTCAGCTTTATTCCGATAAAAACTTATCGAACTCCACCCAAAATCCATCCGAAACTCCATTTTCTTCTTTACATTCGAAAAGAGTATTTTACTGTCGCCGAGGAAGAATTACACGTTTTGCACGTCACGTTTTCACGGTGAAATTGCATTTTAAATTATGACAGGGGCGCTAGAAGAACACCGTATAGGTCCTTTCCTTTTTCGACATTTTTGCACGTTTTATCGCAGGACGGATTTAACCTTTCCTCCTGATAAAATATTTATGTTTGTTCCGATCGTCGAAGCTGGATCGAGGGGGCAGGGGAGTGGAGTTAGTTCTTCGGGGTTTTCAATGCGGATAAGTGTTAAAGTAATGAATGATTATAGGGGGTATATTAGTTCGACATAATCCTACCGATAAAACTCGAAGTGAACAAGATAGTCGAATTCGCTCAAATTATTTATTGTACTAACGTCACTTCCGAGATCTTAACTAACGACTTCCGAGATCTCCAAGCAAAATTATTCGAGAGGTCCAAGTCTGGGTATCGTGAAGGCCACATGGAGGTCCAGCTGGATTAACTAAGTGGTCTATGTATGTTGCTGTTGAAATAAAACGGTAATCAAACTGGAAAGTTGTGACTCAACATTGTACATTGACCACATTGTGATTCCTGTCCCGGATGGACATCGAAGTGGTTCAGTAGTCAACTGTGCGTCAAGTCAAAGTTGTTCTGAAGAAGCCCCTTGGTGAAATTCTGGCTATACTATACCTATATACCTACATTTCAGCCGGTGACTAGAGGTACGAATGTTTCTGCTACTCTGAAATGCTTTTTGACGGGGATGTTTGAAACAGAATAAGCGGTTTTGAAATACCTTGAAATGTACCGAAACAATTCAACATAGGGCCATCCTGACGTATAAACGATAGCCTATTATCTTCGTTTAGCCAAATCTAAAGTTTTAATACTTCAATATTTCCACGACGTTGAGAAGAGGAAAATCTCCTTAGATCTTTACGAGCGAGCGCTGTTTGCTTTTGTTCTAGGGCAGACTTGAAAAGCGTCTTGATAAGAATAATTTTACTTTTACGACTTTTCCAGCATGATGGAACAAACTGGCTGGCTTTTTTGCCCCGATCTGCAAATGCTGAATTTGGGATTAAATGTTTACCCTGGCGTGTATAGAATAGATATTTTATCGCTCGTTTTATATCCTAGATTGTAGAAAAACAAACAATTCGTTCGGAAAGATTGCCGTGAGTACTATACAGAAAATTGTTGTAGACTTATTTTCACATAATAACTGAATTGGAATGATTTTCGTTAAACTGTTATGGCATAAGATGTTATACCATCAAGGTATCTTTCGGAATGCAACCTGATTTAGTTCAAAATCAACGTTCGAGTTCAATTGGAATAGATACTGTAGAAAGAAATAGGTAACTGTAGTAATAGAAATTACATAGATGTGCAAAAGTTGATACTTTTATAATATGCAAAATGTGTTTTTCATTTGAACACCAATTCAGTGAAATAAAATACAATCAGGTCCATGTGTCTGGTGAGCTTGTTGATGTATATATAATTTTTTAAAGCGAGGAATAAGGCTTAACACTCCTACTCTCATTTCTTGGTCCTCATCGATCCTTGAATCATATTTGTTCTTAGTTGCACCCACAGCTGAAGGTCCTGCTTCACACGACGTTGACAACGGGGGTTATATCTGAGATTTTGAAGTTTGAATTCAAACTGGTGAATATAGTTCTTTGCGGCTGCTGTTGCATGAGAGTTTGATGAATCTCTTCCTCTTGTAATGTGATTCCTGAAGGAGCTGATGCATGGAAAGGAGTTTAGATCAATGTATGTCTTTCCGACATTGTTACCTGCAGATTATTTCGAATTGGTTCAGAAGTTGACGGTGCGTAAGGTTGATGTTCTTACGGAGTCTATTGGTTAAATTCTGACTATATTATATATACTTACATTCAGTATTCCGGCCAGTGACTAGCAAATTTTGATGTTATATAATTTTTTTATGATCGTTTCATTAGCTTTATTCTGATAGAAATTAATCGAGTCCTACCCAAAAATATACCTTGATGTTATAACCGGCTTAGTCTTCTACCAAGTAGATGAGCTAGGCCGGTTATAACATCAAGGCATCTACTTCAACAAAAAATTAGACGACCCTGTACCCTCCAGCTGTACGACCTGACGTCGACTAACCAAGTAAGAATGAAAACGGCTGGTGGGGTTATCTGATAATTCAAATCTGTTGCGTAATTTTTGTATGAAGGGCGCATGACCAACGTCGTGGATGTAGAAATCGCAGATGAGCTAGGCCGGTTATAACATCAAGGCATGTACACAAAACCACAATTTAACGAATCGAAAAATGAAAATTGTCAATTGGCCCAAAAATCAATAATGCAGTATTGCTATTAATCAGAGTGCAATATTGACTTTTGGCAAATACTTTAGTATCGTCATTGCAATGTTTCTGTGCAGTTCATTGCATTTGAACTGACATTCTACCAGGTAAGAATGAAAAAGCATGAGCAACAATACTGATACTAAATGTAAGTCGATAAAGTATCTAGTACATTTAGTATAGTACATCAAAACAAATCGAGGATGAAAATAATTATTTATTTCCTGCAGTCTCAGATAAAAAAGTAAAAAATTTTGTTATTAAAAAAGAACGTATACACATGAACTTATAAATTAATATCAACCTAACTTATTAAAAACGATTATAAATTTTCAATATTGTAGTGTAATGATCGGTAATCGTTGTTTTCAATACATCTGATTCGAAATTGATGCCATCATTGTTCGATTTCACATATATGTGATCTAGACAGGTTTCACATTTTTTCCCTAGTCGTGTTGGTTTTTCTATATATGGCAGAAAACCCATATTCCTGAGCATATCCTTATACTTTTGGACTTTCGACTTCTTGATATCCAGTATATTTATATTGATATCACCGGTGAAAATAGATATGTCCTCTTCTCGAATCCTACATTTCATCTCCCCTTCAAATTTTTCTATGAGAGAGGGTTCGCATTTATGTACCCAAGGCGGTATGTATACGGCGAATATTTTTATATTTGGCATATTGTCTATCCGAACATCAAGAATAATCATTTCTATAGGTCCAATCGATACTTGTTCATGCCGAGGTTTTGGTGAGATTGACGATCGGTAATATATAGCTACGCCATCGTTCCTGCCAGTGTACTTTCTATTGTGTATACCAACAAAATTAGGTATCACCGGCAAATGTGTTCTCGTTTTCATCCATGTTTCCGACAGAACGATGATGTTTGCGTTCTGTTCATTGATCGTTCTTTTCATTTCTGAAAGGTTTTTATGAAGACTCCTAATATTCGATGAGAGTAAATTAATTTGAGTTTTACAGGATCTTTTTTCCGAGATGTGATTCACTTTGAATGTCATTGCACTTTTTGCCACTATTTTCAACGTTTTGAAGATATGTTTTTTGAAAGCTTCAATAACAGTTTTTTCTATTTTGAAAGTTTGCGTTATTTTCCCCCCATTTATACACCCAAATACACTCGAAATAATTTTCGTTGAAGTAGATGCCTTGATGTTATAACCGGCCTAGCTCATCTACTCAACTACAATCGTTGTTTTCAATACATCTGATTTGAAATTGATGCCATCATAGTTCGATTTCACATATATATGATCTAGACAGATTTTCCCGCCATTTATACACCCAAATCCACTCCACAACGAAAAAATAATTTTCGTTGAAGTAGATGCCTTGATGTTATAACCGGCCTAGCTCATCTACTCAGTAGGAGACTAAGCCGGTTATAACATCAAGGTATATTTTTGGGTAGGGCTGAATGAATTTCTATCAGAATAAAGCTACTGAAACGATCAGAAAAAAAATTATATAATATCCAAATTTGCTAGTCACTGGCCGGAATACTGATTGTAAGCTCACATAATATAGTCAGAATTCAACCAAGAGACTCAGTAAGAACAACATCAATCTAACGCACCGTCGACTTCTAAACCATTTCGAAATAATTTGCAGGTAACAATGTCGGAAGATATACATTGATCTAAACTCCTTCCATGCAAAAGCTCCTTCAGGATTCACATTAGAAGAGGAAGAGATTCATCAAACTCTCATGCAACAGCAGCCGCAAAGAACTATATTCACCAGTTTTGATTTTCCGGTGTTTGTTTATCAGTTCAGAATGAATTTTACTTCAAAATCTCAGATTTAACCTTCCTTGTCAACGTCGTGTGAAGCAGGACCTTCCGCTATAGTTGCAACGAAGAACAAATCTGGTTCATGGAACGATGAGGACCAAGAAATGAGAGTAGGAGTTTCAAGCCTTATTCCTCGCTCTAAAAAATTCTTTTTACATCAACGATCTCACCAGACAGATGGATCCGATTGTATTTTATTTCACTGAATTGGTGTTCAGATGAAAAACACATTTTGCATATTATAAATGTATCAATATCAATGTTTGTACATCTATATCATTTCTATTACTATAGTTAACTATTTCTTTCGACACAATCTATTCCAATTGAACTCGAACGTTTATTTTCAACTAAATCAGGTTGCATTCCGAAACATACCTTGATGTTATAACATTTTATGTCATAACAGGTACATAAGGTACATCATTCCAATTCAGTCATTATGTGAGAATAAGTTTACAACAATTTTCTGTATGGTACTCACGGCAATCTTTCCGAACGAATTGTTTGTTTTTCTACAATCTAGGACATAAAACGAGCGATAAAATATCTTTTCTATACACGCCAGCGTAAACATTTAATCCCAAATTCAGCATTTGCAGATCGGGGCAAAAAAGCCAGCCAGTTTGTTCCATCATGCTGGAAAAGTCGTAAAAGTAAAATTATTCTTATCAAGACGCTTTTCAAGTCTGCCCTAGAACAAAAGCAAACAGCGCTCGCTCGTAAAGATCTAAGGAGATTTTCCTCTTCTCAACGTCGTGGAAATATTGAAGTATTAAAACTTGAGATTTGGCTGAACGAAAATAATATGCTATCGTTTATACGTCAGAATGGCCCTATGCTGAATTGTTTGGGCACATTTCAAAGCATTTTAAAACCACTTACCTTGTTTCTGGCTTTCTCGGCAAACGGTATTTCAGCAAAGCATCCACTTATTTAGCTACTCTTTGCCATTTGACAATTAACAATGAACTTTTTATGATGCGTTCAAATCTATAAGAGGGTTCTCGCTGGCTGTAGTTATTGCCTCCATACCAGAAGGTTCATTGTTCATTGAATCGAGAATTTCACCCTTTTCATTTCAATCCTGTCTTGGGATGGAAAATCCTCTGTGTTTCGTTTCGCGTTTGATACGAAATGCTTTTACATTACAGTTGGGAATGTTCAGAGAGAAAATTGGATATAATTTGAACTTTATTCACACCATGATACGCGCCAGGTTTGAACCATTGTCACGAATCGACGCAAAAATTATTCTTTATTCCTTTGAAACAGCGCCAAACGTCCTTTCAGCGTTCCTTTCGCTGCATGCGGAGCTTCCTCCTTTTTACAGAGCTTTCTCATTTCGAAATTTTCCGTTAATACGTGTTGGGCATCCTTTTTTGAAATGCCTATGGTGTTCGGTAGCTCGCGCACTTCCAGGCTACTGCCATTCAACACTATTTTGAGGAGTTTTTGAACCATTTCTGGCGTTGGTACCTCATTTGGACCAAATTCGTCTTCACAGCTTGAACGACCTCGTTTGAACCCTGCCACCTTAACTGCTGCAATTGACAGAGCAGATTCTCCCAGAATGGAGTCTTGTTCACTTTTTATATTCCTTGGACCCCAAACTTTTAAAAAGGAATACTGTATCACTCAGCGATGACCAATTTGTTCCCTGATCACAAATATACTGAGCTTGTATTATAATGAAGGTCTCCACTCGTTTTTGTTGAGGACTGGACCAAAATCCTTCGCCTCTTTGTCTTCGTTTCGACTTTCTTCTGCACTGGAGTAGGTGAGTGTTCACATCTCGATACTTAGTGCGTTATTAGCACTTTCTTCTCTTGTGTTGTTGGAAATCTTCTTCGTCTGTCGTTCTCTTCCATTGCATCAGAGATGCTCTACCTCCTGATGCTCTGGGGTGATTTCGGTCGTTCTCCGTACTAGAATGTTGTTGTGTGCCTCGATTCATTCGATCATTTTCTGTCATCTTTCTTGTATTGTCACTGTCAGTGGTTTGTACTTCAGTTCTTGGTACATGTTCTGGTTGGGCATGTATCTTGGTGCCCCTACTGCTGAGCGTAGTATCCGGTTCAGAGTGCTTTGTAGTCTGTCAATTTTTGCGTCAATTTCTCGGATTTCGCCCTCCTAGATGAGTCCTGGGATGATGATCGTTTTAATTATCCTCATCTTGTTCTCAATTGACATCCTGCTCTCTTTGTTCAAAAGAGGATACAGGTGGCCATGCAGTTGTCTGACTGTCTTGATGTTTTCCGCTATTTGAGTTTTGAATTTCAAATTGTGGTCTAGATATACTCCTAGGTACCTTATTTGTCTAATAAACATGTCGAACATCCTTGCTAAGATAGATACGTTATAACGAAGGACGATTATTCTACCAACACCATCTATGCGTCAGGCTAACTACTTCTGGGACAACCGTCGTAGACAAACACATCAAATGAAACGAGCGTATCTATAAACTGAAAAGAAATTGATTTTCAGATTGCATCAACTTCGGGAAATTTTAAATGAGAAACTATGATTAAAGTTATTCATAGAGCATTGGTAGAGTCCTTACTGAATTATGGCATTGTGGTATGGAGAGGTCTGGAACTAAAGTATTAACGCAATTGAATATAGCACTTACTTAGGTTTATACGCAGAAAAGGTGTGATCTATTTCAGAAGTTAGATCACTATATGTATGTTATTTGACATATTATGAAGAACACCTAAAAAGATATATAGAACACAACTTTGTTACGGGAAATAAGATGAATTTGAGAATACCAGTAGGCAGAAAAATGTTGACTCTCCTAAGCAAACTTGTTACCCTCCGAAAGAAAAACAATATAATTGAAACAAATTTTGTGTAGAGAGTTTATTCACAGTAACAATAGGTCATTGTCATTCGGTATTACATTGTTTTTATTTTGGCGTATAAAGTAATCACTTTATTTAATTTCTTATTTATCACGTTAGGAATGAATAATTGTTTATATTTCTTTCGGTTTCACTTTTCATTTTTAATTCGTACTCTCACAAAATAATATTTAATGAAGAATTCATCAAGTATTATATAAATGATACTTATAATATCGATTTTATGATTAAAGAAACAATTTTGTGAGTAAGTAGTGTTGTTTCATCAGTAAACTCTTCATAATCATTATTTCTCGATGTCAAAATAAAGATCACTCAATGTTATAGTATAGAATAAGTGCTTTTTAGGTAAACATTATTTTTTGGATATAGGATGTTCCAAAATTAACGCAGTATTTGAATTAAATAAAAAATAAATTTCTTAGTCTTTTGATTGTAAGTTTTTAACGTCCAATGTTAACAATGTCGACAAAAAAACTGTGTGCATAAACGACGGCAAATTTAAATCTTGCGTTTATTGTTTATTTTCCTTTTAATATTTTTATTGTTTATTTTTCTTCAATAGGTGAATTTAGATGATGACGAATTGATTGACATTCCTTAGCAGCAGTTTTTTCTATTACCCAGCACCAGATATTCAAATTTCGACCCAAATATAGTTTCATTCAATAACTCACTTCTCAATTCCCTGAGAAAATGATGCAAAAGTTCTTTATGCAAATTATTAGTATTCCGCTTTCTCGCCTTGTGGATTCTAGGGTTGCCAAATTCGCGATAATTCAATCAAGCAGTTATTTCTCGAGTTCCGTCTTGCTAATTGTCAAATTAGCTTCGTTGGGGTATCAAGTAAGAGCTACTTTCTAACACTGTAAGGCACATCTTCTTCCATTCTGCTTATTTCTAAATATCCGATATCAGCTATCGGTCTGAGTTTGGTGTAGTACAATCAAGAAGGCTGATTATGTGATTGAACTCCACATCTAACAATAACATGAACAGACTTTACCTTCGAATTTTTTTCTTCTAATTGTGAAAAAGAATAACATGTCTATGATTGGTATTTAGGATTTTGAACTTTGAAAAAATCTTCCAAAATTCATATCTTCCGAAATTAATCATGTGATTTCGCATATTTCAAACTTCGGCATATTTGTGTGATTTAAACAAATTCTCAGAAGGCCTTTGATAAAGTTTCTCATGTGCTCGTCATACAGAAATTCTCAAATATCCTCAAATTCTCCGATAACCTTACCAGCGTTTTTCATTCTTATCTGATTGACCGACGTCAGTTCGTACAGCTGGAGGGTATACGGTCGTCTAAGTTCAAACCTACCTGTGGAATACCTCAAGGATCTAATCTTGGGCCACTGTTATTCATTCTCTTTGATGTGCGCGGACGATTTGAAACTATATAATGAAATCGCATCACTGTACAACTGTGTTCAACTTCAGCCCTCGCTGTATCATGTTGCCAGTTGGTGTTAGGATAATTATTGGAGTTTGAATGTGTCAAACTGTCTATTTCCTAAAGAAAAAAACAAATTAAGTATGATTATGGCGTCGGTGATCAGGTTTTTCCTCGTTCCGATAGAGTCAGAGATCTTGGTCGAGTCTTCGATCAGAAAGTTTCTCCTCAACATTTGAAAGACTTTTTAGTGCCCTAATCGGTAACAAGTTGGAGCATGGCAGTATGGTTTGGCATCCTATTTATACTTATTATCTTGAGGCCATTCAGAGAATTTATACAATTTACTGCACAACAGTATTGATTTTTCTCCTTTTTTAAACACTTTGAGATTTCTTGTTCCTAAATTCTCAATTCTAATACAATCACCAATTTGGTTAATGGAGACTACATTTAATACAGTTGCTAATGAATTCACTTTGACTCCTTAACACTTTGCAGTTATTATTAGGAATTATGTGAACGAGGGAAGTTGACTGAAATGAATTGAATTAGAATCTTCATTGTCATATTTCATTTCATTTTATTATTTAGTTATCAGTTACTTTTTTAGTTTTCAGATAAGATTGATTTCATCGTTATATTTGATCTCATTTTATTCATTTATTTAGTTGTTATTTAGCTTTAAATTATTATTTTCTGTAATTGGGTATTATACCTGTTGATAATAAAAAAAATTATACATACTATATTTGCACGTAGATAATAATATTTTCGTGTAACAAGTGATCCAGTATCACGTCCATTTGCCTTATCGCCAACCTAAGACGTATCCTGTACGCAATTTAATCCATTTTCGTATAATTCAATCAATTTGCATATCGGTTTATTCCCAAAATATTGTTATTTGCTAATTTCATCCCCGATCGCACAAAATGAAGAGCGACGAGTCGAAATTAATTTAAATCTACCATTTCCCCGAGGCTTATTTGAAAGTCAAATGCGTCGGCACCACTCATCGAAACGGATGATGTCCTAGAACAATGGCCACTCGATGAGACCGTCGAGGCCTCCCTTCATTTCGTGAAATTCGACGAAAAGGGGTGGATTTTGATGAGCGCGAAATTGCGTAGCGTGTCCTGCGGTTTTAACCAATCTCTTTTGCCGAATAATTTCGGATATATTTCGTATTTTCATAATTGAGTTTGAAATTTTCCCTGTGAGTTAACAAATGAACCATTTCAATTGTAAAGTACAATGTTTTTGAAAGGAAAAACACTGAAAAAGAGCTACACAGAAATATTTAACAAGTGAACCATTTCAATTGAAAAGTACACTATGTTTTTGAGTGGAAAACCTCCAAAAAGAACTCCACAGAAATATGAACTTAAGATGATAGTAATAATTATATTTGTTTAATACTATTGGCGATTACGTGATGTAAATTCTTTATAATTGATTTTTTTAGCGTGGAGGAATTATACTCTATAAATATATTCTTCTATAATATGACTGCACAATAAGAAAACATAAACATATGATTGAAGAAATTGATAAATATGAATGACATATGCTAATAACAATTGAAGTGTAATTACACTGTCATTCAAATTCAAAATTTTCAAGAAACACTGTCCAGGTGTTTAGATCTTCGAAGGACCAACTGAATCGTTTGATCGCGATCTTTTAGCTTTCCTCTTGCAAGTGACCACTGAAGCATCTCTACACTTGAACCACCAGTGATCTGCAAGCATTTCTTCATTCCCACAGACCTGATATCTTCGTTCTATCACCGAAATATCTTGATGGTACCGTTCTCCATGATCATCACTGACATCTCCGCAATCAGGTGTCAAAAGATCGCTCGTTGAGTTCTCCTTCTGCATTGTCTTCATCCTTTGGCTACCAACTCATAAGTCTGGTTCTTAGGAAAACTGTCTGAATGTAGAATAGGTCGAGTAGCTGATGAAAAATTTGGGAATTCAACAGTTTTAATTTTTTTCACTGACAATCCTGCTTTTATAGATGGAGCCGAGTGAAAATATCAATCGTTTATGTGGTTAGTTGGCTCCCGCTAAATCATAAACCCAGCAAAAGCCATGGATCGTTTTTTTTTCAGCCATTCTCGTAATATAACTGAACACGAACAGCAACGTAAGTGTGAAGCCCATGGCTTATTTTGGTTTCCTACCTTCATACCAAAATAATTGGTAATATATCAAAATTTATGTGTATTCTGACAATTAACAATGTTACCAATTTCGAGAAACAAATTTTCCGCAACTTGAAAAAAAGAATTTATCAAATATAAAAAGTAGCTTGTATCTCTAAAACTACAGCTAATCATTTAATGATGGTTTTTTCATTCAGTAAACGAGAAGATATAGGATATGACTAATTTTGAGTGACGATCCTTGTGCAGTCTAATTAATGATTTTTTTCATGAAAATTTCAGTCTTTTCAGAGCTTTTTCACTCACTGTTGCGTAATATTCTATGAGTACAATTATGTCTATAAATTAAGTTGACCTTTTTCGAAAATAACGTGCGTCTTCATGTTTTGTCTCGTTTTTCAAAACCGAAATATGTGTCATGCTTGTCGAGTTTCCCGGAGTGCCAAATCAACGAGACTCGAATTTTCTGAGTTTTAATGTCGATCATATGTCTCCAAAATGCTTTTAAATACTTCAAAACCACCTATTTTTCATCAGAAATTTAGAGAATTGGAGCAAGACCACCGCTTGAGTTCCTCTAATATTTTCTATAAATCGGCGTCACTGTAAACAAACAGAAATTTCAGTTTGTCAATATTGAAAATGCAGAAAATGATGTTCCTCTTCAGATGTCTAGAAGTTTAGGTAACTCGAGGCTTGCGTTCGGTACATTCATCTCAATCTAATGCGACGTCTTACTGTCGCCGATAACGGAAACATAAAATCCCTCCGGGCTTTCTTTCCTCCAGATTCATCCGGGTTATTTCCCTATTTCCATCTTTTAATTAACTTCGACTCGATCTCGCGAATCTGTCCTCCCCGTTTACCGTGAACCTCTGAGAAAATGCAGTTGATAATCGGCTTATCTGACGTCTCTCATCTTCCATTTCAGACATTTATTGATGTTGAAAATTATTTTTCATTCTCGAATAGACTCAGTTCAAGGAGATAATATTCTTCGCAGTCAATTTCGCCGTTGTACGTACCTAACGACGGAATTAATAGGCAGAACAATCGTTCCGTTTGCTATACTTAAACTTGATTCCTTCGTTTATGTCATTTTGACTGAGAAAAGTTATTGGGATAATAATTACGTGCAATACATATGAAAAACATAAGCTGTACCAAATGGCACAGAGGTTTCGTTTATCTCTTGGTTAAACATTATGTTAAAAACAATAAATTAAAATTAACACAGTTGGCTTAAGTTTCATCAAATATATTAAAAATTCTACTTATTTACGGGTGGTTAACCCATTCTCAAGAGTATACAATGTTACTCATCAGTGTAACAATCAGTAACATTGTATACTCTTGAGAATGGGTTAACTACTCGAAACATATCTAGAGTTTTAATATATTTAGTGAAACTTAAGCCAAGTTTGTTCATTTTGATTTATTGATCAAATATATTTCGTTACTAATCTGCTGACCATACGTAACTTTGTAATAGACAATATTTTATTTTATTTTTAGTTATCTGGTTATTTTTCAATACTATTTCGATTTATTTTAATTTAATTTTTTCGTTGTATATATTCGCTTATACTCTCTTTTTTGTTTTTTTCTCGTTCATTTTCTCTTATTTATTGTTATTTGTGTACAAGTTGTTATTTTTCTCTGTAATTGGATGTCTGTTGGGAATAAATTTATTATTATTATTATAAGTTGTACCTATGAATATTTTGCAATTTTATCTGCATATACATTTTTGAACCACTAAAACAGTGTGTATGTGTATATAATAATAATAATAAGAGATCTGTATTTCTAAAAATCCTCGGCGACGTCCAGCATTGCTGACCGAGTTGCAAATACATTTACAACTTATTTCAACATTATTATTTGTTATTCAACATTATTACAACTTATACAATAGCAAGGAGTAGACAACAATAAAATCAGAGTTACATCTAAAAATTGAAAAATTGAGACATAATACTATAAATCAAATATTAATATGACTAAATACGAATTACAACAGAAATTCGAAATTTACACAGAAAATTAGTATAATTAAAGCATCAGAATGAATTGAATGCATTGAAATTATTATTCAATTTGCTGAATGATAATCTCGACTGTCTTGAGCTTCTGGGTAAACTTAATTTCTTCGTTCCTACGAGTTGCACTAGAACAAGCCAGACATTTCACTCAAAAACCCACAAAACCAATCTTCTCTGGCAATTTGATAATGTTTTTTATTATAATAATTATTTCTTGATATTGTATATCTATGTTGTTATTGATCTATTTTTAGTAATCATATTTATTCGTTATGTATTTTCCTGTAATTGGGTACTTACCTCTCGTAAATATATGCTTATTATTATTATTATTATCAGAATTACAAAAGTAATTATTATGCTTTGCTATCAATTGCAATAACTACAATGATTTTAATGACAAAAAACACTCGCTAAGGTAGCATTTTTTCAAAAATTTTGAAAACATTTTCTTCTGATCAGACTGAACAGAATTATAAACTTCTGCTGCGCTATACCAGAAGCGTCTCTAATGTTATTATAATCTTCCCATGTTATTTTCATTTGTGTGTTGTCACTCAGCAGCCAGTGAGCAATTTTGAGTTGTTATTTCAAGTCATCAAAACTTATCTGCTTAATATTCAATGACATTTTGATGTTAAAAGTGGTTTCTTGCAGTCCCCAATGGCCGGAGTAGAGTGAATTTCAAACAGAGGAGGAAAATATTGGATTTTGTTTTTTCACCAGTAACAAATTTTTCAAATAATATTTTGAATCCATAAAAAATCACGAGAAATTTTCGTTCCTCTTTATTGTTGCCAGAACGCTGTATACTACGAATATTTTGTTATTTCAGTAGTTTGGATATTTCCAGGCAATCTGGAAATATCCAGACTACTGTATCTAGAAATCGAATTTTATATTGCCAGAAATAATTTATATCACTAACCATCTGCCACATCGAAAAACTATCTTGTACGAGAGCGATCAAGATAAACTTATCGATTTCTGCGAGTCAAAAAGATATCATATATAGACACACAAATATGTATAATTGCCAATTCAGAAATTGTGAGAGATTTTCCTCACGAAATGATTCTCTAAGTTCCATAAACTGTAGGAACATCCCCACGACTAGAGCACGTCTTTTTGTCCTGCGAAGGATTCTAAAAAGTCGATAGGCTGAGTAACATGATGGCCTATCTGTCTCGCAACCATTATTTCTGACATCATACAATTTGTTTTCCGGATACATTTTCTTTGGTGTTGGCAAATTTCAAGACTACTGAAAACACAAATACAGCTATTTGTAATAAATACGTATTTATTGCGTTCAGACAACAATAAGGAATGACTAAACAGCTCTGGCAATTTTTTTGTAGGTTTAACATATTATTTGAAATAATTTCCAAACTTTTGCGAATGGTGAATATGATAAACCCAAATCTTTTTTCATGCCCACTTTGAAATTTCAATGCGATCTACTCTGGCCATTGGGAATTGACAGAATCGACTTCAATCATCAATCTGGTATTGAATATTTGATAGATGAGTTTAAGTGACTTTCGAAATGATAATTCAAAATTGGTCACTGGTTCTGCCCATATATTAATGACAATAATGAGTTTATTGTTCTCTGTATAGACGCCCAATGGCCGAGCGGTATTTTCCCTATACGCTCTCAGCTTACTGGTGCTGGTGGGTTCGATTCCACCGTAATCTTGAGCCGTTCTTAATCGGCTCTAAACTGTAGGTCCAAAGGAGCTACATATGCATAATTATTCTTATCTCTAGAATATATAGAGAATTCTCTGAAATAAATTCTGTAGAATATATTCTCTACTATCCGATCCCCAAATCCGGATTCTGTAGGTGATTTCGAATTTATCAGCCCGTTTCACTCGAGAAGTTCACTTCATCTTCCCCTTTATTTTTGGAGGAACTAACATAATTTTTTCTACTTCGTACCTTGTCGCAGCCGTCGAGGATCTGATATCAGCAAAAACCCTTTCTATATTTGCTCCGAAGTTATTTGCTGTTTTTTCTTGTTCTTTGTTCAATTAATATCTTGCGAGATTCTAGTCTGAATGGTAATATGCACCCTTGAACCTTTCATTGGATCTTTCAATTTGGGCAATCACATTCCCTATTATTCTCGGTTTACAATCATCTACCTTACAGTTATTATCATTTGACTATTGGTTCATTGTTTTGTCAAGCAATGCTTAGTATCTATAAATTATTTTCAAAACATTGCGGGATGTGAAGTAGTCAACAGCTACGTATATCTGGGCTCCAAGATCTCAAACGCTGGCAGCTGCGAGGACGAAATCCGAAGGCGTTGCGCCATAGCAAGATCTTCAGTGGAAAAGCTCACAAAGATTTGGAGGCACCGCGGAATAACCAAAAACACAAGGGTTCGTGAGACATGAACATTGAGGATGCAAGATCATCGCAAAATTGATGTGTTTGAAATGTGGTGCTGGAGACTCTTGCTCAGAATCCGTGGAATGAACATCGAACCAACGTCTCGATTCCGAAGGAATTAAACATCAAAGAGAGGTTATCGTCGACTGTGCAGAAGCGAATCCTTAAATTCTTTGGACATATAACCCGAAACGAAGACTCTTTCGAACGATTGGTGGTTCAAGGGAAAGTCGAGGGCAAAAGATCCAATAAAATCTGTGACGCTTTCCAGCATCAATGAAAACTCTAGAGCCGCTAAGCATAGAACAGTGTGGCGCCGTATCGCTTGGGACGCAAAGGCACAAGACCGAGACAAGACCACGACCACTCTGCCAAGAGTGAACGACTGAGAAGAAGAAGAAGAAGAATAAATTATTAACTACAATTTTAATCAACACATATCAGTTGAACATTTGGAAAAATTGAATCCAGTAAATGTAATCCACCTGTATTTTTCATTTCCTAATCTATAATTAGTATCGAAACCAAATGTTCATATCATAATAATTGATGAACGTTGATATTGACATTCATATCAATCGAAACTAGGTTGAGTGTGCTCTGAATGATAAATAAAGTGGCTTCAACTTAATTATTTCACCTGATATTGGCATTCCATGTTACGTAAACAAGATTTGGTTTACATTTCGAGCCTATATTTGTGTTTTATGGGATCATCAATTGAATTGAAATCTGCATTTTGCACAAATCACTTCGATATATCGCTCGAAGTTTAATTGAAAGGGAAGCCCAACAAATACGTCATATTTTATCGGTAAAATGATGGGCTTCGTACTCTACGTTTATCTGATTGAAATGTTAGTTCTTTTCGAAATCTGTACACAATTTATTCGAGTTTTCTTTCCGAAAATATCGAATCAATCAGACGTTGATAGTCGTTCAATATCATAAGTTTTTGTCTTTATTCGTATATATCACATAGGTCCACATTTTCACAGCATTTCAACGAGAGTAATAATTTTAACGGAATAAAATATCTTGGGTTTCTTTTTTTTTACAAGTACCAAGTCAACAGTTTTTTCGAGAAATTTGATGAAGATACAGAATATGCATAACAGTAGAATACCGCTCCTTGATTCGTTTTCTTCTAGTACCACGTCATCTTTTTCTTCTCAAATACTTGTTGAAAATATAGGATTGCATTTACAACAACTCCTTGCTCATTCTTCAAGTTATTTCTCAAAGCATGGAATGTGGTATGTGAAGTTATGGTAGAATGAAACCCCTTTGTTCCTCGTCTAAACCTTTTTTGTTGAAAACTTGGACAAATGATGTACATAGCATCCTATTGTTCTTCTTCTGGTATCTCATCTACATTTGTTTTTGTCGGAAATTTGCTAAAAATTTAAGATGTGCATTGGTCAATCTCCTTCTGCTACCTTGTTTAGACCTTGTTATTACTAAAAATGCATTTAAAATTACTCCTTGCTTATTCTTCTTCTGGTTTCTTGTTCACACGTTTTTTGTCAAAGCATCGCTGGGATGTGGTATGTGAAGTTATAGTGAAATAAACCCATTCTCTTCTTCTTGTGGTACCTTGTCTGTACCTTTTTTTTTTGAAAACTTGGACAAAGGATGTACAGTTCAATGAAATAGCACCCTATGGTTCTTCTTCTGGTACCTCATCTCCATTTTCTAAAAATGAAGGATATGCATTTACAAAAACCCCTTGCACATTCTTCTTATGGTACCTTGTGTACACGATATTTCTCGAAACCTTGCTGGATATGTTGTATGTGCAGTTACAGTGGAATAAACCTCCTCTGTTCTTCTCTTGGTACCCCGTCTCTCCGTTTATTTTGAAAACTTCGACAAAGGATGTACAGTTACAATGGAATCCTATGGTTCTCCTTCTGGTACTTCATCTAAATTTTTTTCCTCAAAAATATTCTAAAAATGTAGATTGTGCAGTTACAATAGAACAACACCATTTCTAGTACCACGATGGCTACTTTTTCTCAATACATTGCTGAAAATATGCAGTTGAAGTAGAATGACAGTCCTTGAATCTTCCTGTTCTTCGGTTATCGCGTCATCATCTTTTCCTCAAATATTGGAAACAGTTTCTGAGAAAAATGGAACTGCGTCAGTAGTCCATATTGGCCAAGGATTACTCCTTATAATGTGACCAGAATGCTCTTACTCGCGCAGTTCGATAGTTTCAACCAAGAAGAAATCTTCGTCCATGCGATTCAGATCTTAATGCACCTATACCTACATTTCGAATGATTTCCAAACATTAGAGCCTTTTAGTAAGCTTTAACCTATATTTTCATTTGGTTATAATCGATTTCAGGCGATAATGCAAGACTTGTCAGTCAACAAAGACATAAAACATGCAAAACATACCAAAATTGGTACTACTTTATAAGTAAGGACAAATTTCCGACATATAACTTGAAGATAATGGTTGAAATCAATCGTTATAGAATCTCAGAGAGTTCAATAATTCAGGTTTTTTCTACTAGAGCCAAGTAGATCATACAACCATACCTTCATTGATTAAATTATGGTATAGTTAATGTCAGTTACCATCAATGCTTCCAACTATATTATTCGTTTGTTTTTTTCGGTAAGGGAAAGTTTCGGTATTGAACTTTTCGAATACGTCCCTGTTCTATGGGGTAAATTGCACACTAAACCGAAAATTATTCTGCGAACGTTTGCTTTCCAAGTTACTCGAACCGACCGAAACTGCACTTCTGTCCAGTTATTCTGACAAAGTCGTGAAAATTACCGCCACCCGAAAAGTCGGAGGTGGTTTGCTCTTTCTGAATTCAAAAGGGATTACCTCTCCCCGAAAATATACCCCACAAAGAAGAGCAACTCACCACTGAGATCAGACGATATCAGTTTCTGCTGCGAATCATTCTGGGAATTTTTCATGCGTTATAATAGAACTCACATTCGCTAATAATTTTTTTCTTCAGGTATCATATACGTGATATTTGCAAAAACGGATAAAGTAGAAATGATTTTGAGGAACACTGACAGTTTAACGACGCGTCTTTGAATAGTGAGCATCTGTTCCTCGGAAACAGGATACGAATTTTTCATTTTCAATTTCTCTGAAAGGGAATTCTTGAAAATACAAATATTTGATGAAAAACTGAATATTACGACAAAATCTGTAAATAATATTAAGTTCCACGAGACATTGATCTTGGGAGTATAGCAAATCATTCAATTCGTAAAATGTTATTTGGTTATCACACACCGTCTTTCAATACAAGAATATCTACTTAATTTTTATTTGCGGTCTTAATATCTATACCTTTCACGTTTGTTTTACTTCTTCTTCACTTCTTTTATGTGAAGAAGAAGTAAAGATTTATGTTGATTTAGATAGATAAATATAAATATAAATATGTTGATTAAAGAAAGTAAGATTTATGTTGATTTCTCTAACAATATCGATTCGTGAGCGGTCTTCGAAGTACTTATTGAATATTTTGATAAATTTCGTTTACGTGTGTCATCATTTTATATCACATATCATCTTTTCTCTATACCTTGCATGTCTGTTTAGCTTACTTCTTTCTTCTTTTAAGTTCCATCTTTATTAAAATTGATTTATGTTGATTTCTCGAAGAATATCACTTCGTGAGCGGTCTTCGGACTACTTATTGAATATTTTGAAAATATCGTCTTTTCCGGTTCGATTAATATTAAGTTCATTATTTCCAACAGGTATAATACCCAATCGCAGAAAATAATAACATAAATCTGAATAATAACGAAATAAATAAATAATATGAAATGAAATATGACAAAGACGTCCATCTAATCAGAAAAACTAAAAAAGAAACTAATAACTCAATATTAAAATGAAATGAAACATGACAATGAACTCAATCTAATTCAATTCATTTAAGACAATTTTCCTTGTTCACATAGCTCCTAACAATGTAACAATCAATCATTCGCAACTGTATTAAATGTAGTCTCCATTAACCAAAAGGGAAAAAAATCGAAAGTATCTGTTGATATTTTGTCTTCGCGTGAGAAAAAACACCTCGGTGATTGAGGTTTTTAGAATTTAGACAAATATTTTCATTTGTGAGATTCTTTTCGACAATGTTTCAGTGGGTCTATTACAGAAAGTCAATTGATATTGTACACGATCTCTCAAAGAGAAGTCTTTTTTTTCAACTGACTCCGTTGGCACAACATATCGTAGGTGGTTGAATTTTATAATACAGTCTCTATGGAGCGTTACTCGGCAGCAGACCACGTGATCTGCATTCAAGAATTTCACGAGAACGGTAATTCTGCAAGCTTGACGAGTTAAAGAATCTACAATTTTCGAGGTTTTCACAGATTGAAAATTGCAAATATTGAAAATTCGAAATTGAATCAAAAAATTTTTGAAGACGAGTAAAATGATCGAAAATCCAAAAATATCCATCATCACACTCCATCACAAATCGTAGAAATTGTCTAATATGTTAGCTAATCAGTTTGTGTTTCCTTTCGTATAATTGTTTCTCGAAATATCAAAAAGAGCCATATAATCTGGACTCCAGGTATCCACTATTTAATGCCTTTAGATTTTTTCTGTTCGGTCATCTCAAATCTAAAATTTTTTTTTCTGAACTGGTTATATTCTTCCATTTTATGGTAATGATAACTTCCCTTCGAATTCATCTTGATCAGTTCATCAATTCAATCCGAATCCTCTGTCGAATTTTAATGCGCCATGGCCGTCGTACGAATCATAAATTCGGCTTTTCGTACGAATCAGCTTTTTAAATTCGTATATTTCCCAGTAGAATTTTGTCATTAGAAATGCTTTCGAAGCAAGAAAATAAAATGACGATTTGAATTTTCATTGAAAAAAAAGTAAGTTTTTCCGTATATTTCCCAGTAGAATGTTTACTAAAAACGAACCACAAAAACAAGATAAAAAGTATTTCTGAAATAGCAAACCGTCTCCAATATGCTCGATAATCGAAAAGAAATCAAGAAAATAAAATGACGATTTGAATAAATGATGGTCCATTGAAAAAAATATTGTCTAGAGAGTTGATTTCATGAAAAATGAAATTACAACTGTAAATTGAAGAAAACTATGTATTCTTCTTTATGATCAAATAAACCATGTGCTATGTTAGTAACGTATGTTAGTTTTCTCAAACTTACCAAAGTTTTATATTAAATTGAAGTTTTAATATTAGACGTGATTGCTCTGAACTAACCGAAGTGATAAGCAATTTTTTTACATTCTCTTTTTGCGAAATAATAATTATTTCTTACTTATAATTTTAATTGAGTATTCTTAAATTTTCTAGTTCTACACGAAATTTTTTAAATTATTTCCCTGGTAATAATAAACACAACAAAAAAATAGTGAAATTGATCCAACCATTGACTCTACATTTCAGTTAGAAAACGTTTGTATGGAAAAAATAAATGGGCTGTTTATAGGGTTTTCTCGGCAATTATTCGATTTTTTCTGGACGTAAACACCATCCTTGGATTTCAACGTACATTTCAAAAAGAGAATTGGCAAAATTGGTCCAGGCGTTGTTGAGTTATGCGATTACCAAGACATTTTGCGATTCATTTTTATATCACAGATTGATCGGTGTAACAGCCTATCAATATGTAACTGGTAACCAGGATTTCAAACTTTTGTACCGTATTCAAGTTTAGATCTTACGAAAGCACAATACAATGTTTCCAGACAGACAGAATGCTAACAATCCATTATCATTCAATATCGTTCCATCAAGAACCATAGAATCAACTACGGTATGGTTGAGTATGTAATCTACAGTTCAATTCAAAAATAAAATGTAAGTCCTAGAAATTGAACGTCGTCTTTCGTAGAAGCTTTTCATTCATACTTTTATAGGAAATTCGGGAAGATTTACCGCAACTTACTGCTCGATATATTACACGGGAAATAAAGAGACCGGAGATATGAATCCCATCCAGTTTCATCTAGCATTACAGGAATAATGAAAATAAAGGACTCATATCGTAGGAGAATTACATTTAGACCGCTTCGAATGAGTTGAAAGAGGAGTAATATAAAAATCTGATCCCACGAGCTCAAGATTAATTTTAAGAGCTCTTTCTTCGTTCGCGTATTTTGCGTCTTCCACTTCAGGATTTTAGCGCAGTGGGGCTAGAAAAGCGGCAGTAAATTGCAAGTTTGTTTGTTCAGTGGTCATTTCGTAATTTATGTATTTGCCCCGTTTTAGATTTATGGCCCGTTTTCACTCCCATTTCCCGGTTCACGGCCAGGTGTAGTGGGACTCTATCTCTTTTTCGTTGCCTCTCCAATTCCACATTCTTATCGTGCACGTCTCGATGAATTCTTGTCGAATATAGGAAGACACAAGTATTTTTGGTAACTGGTACATTCATATAATTTATACATTCACACATTTATATAATTCAACACTTCACAAATTTCCACAAATTTGTCCAATAACAATCAATTGTATCAAACTCTCGATCATGACTTTCTGAAGAGATAGAACTCTTTGTTATATCTTTTTCATTTTTTAATTATTCAGTTAGTATTCAACATTATGTTATAATGTACTGTAATTGGCTCTTATATCTGTAGAGAATAAAGAACTTTTTTATTATTATTATTATTATTATTATTATTATTATTATTATTATTATTATTATTATTATTATTATTATTATTATTATTATTATTATTATTATTATTATTATACAATCACACGTTTGGTTTATGGAGTCTACATTCAATGCAGTTGCTTATGTGACATTCACTTTAACTACGAGTACATGACTGTTATTATTAGGAGTTACGCGAACAAGGGAAATTGACTGTAATGAATTGATTTAAATTGAGTTCTTTGTAATATTTCATTTAGTTTTATGATTTTGTTATCAGTTACATTTTTATTTTTATTAGATTAGGTTGAGCCCAGGTTATATATCTTCTCGTTTTATTCATTTGGTTATTTGAACTTATGATTTACACTTTATTGACTACATAGCATGACGCGTTTCGTCGTTACAAACGACTTCTTCAGATGCTTACAGAATAATAACAACATTTTGAAAAATACAGGTATATATATCAGGGAATTTTGGTGTTCTATGGTTTTGGTTTTACCTAAGATATTCCATTCTGAGAAATAATTTCTATTACCTGAAAAGGTTTAACAAGGGTGAATTGTTTAATTCTATCTGTTCATTGAGTAAGTTTCCAGAATTTTTAAGCCGATTTATTTCCACTACTTCCCAGTAATCTAATTGACTACTTCTCTCTATATTGTGTAGAATTTTGAAATTCGTATCAAAAGTGTTAATAACTGGTTAGCATAATTCGAATTACTTTTATTATGGGCGAAGCTATATTTATGTTCCTGTATTCTAGTACCGAAATTTCTACTAGTTTTACCCATATATATACCGGGACATGTTCCACAATTCAATTGGTAAACACCTGATTTGTCTTCTCTTTCAATTTTGTTTTTATTGTTCTTAATGTGTCTCGATACGAATTGTTGTTCGTTTTAAATGAAATATTGAAATTATGTTTACTTAAAAAGGTTTTGACTTTTTGACTGACGTTTCCAAAGTATGTTAAACTGTTATATTTACGATTTCTATCCGGCTGATAAGGAAATACTAATCGTAGAGTTTTCCGATAGAGTTTTTTGTCCAGAATTTTTGACACGAGTTCGCTTTCATAATTATTATTAACCGCAATTCAATTATAATGGATTTACATCAAGTAAACGTCAACACTATTAAATATTTGACTATTATTCAACATTATAACTGAGATTGAATTCTCGCTTACCTCTTAGTGAAACATGATTAAGTTAAAATTCTAATCAAACTCTTGGCTTGATGTTTCAAACATATATTAAATATGTTTACAACGTTTTAATATTATTTCAGCTCATAATGATTTACACTTTATTTACTACATAGCATGACGCGTTTCGTCGTTACAAACGACTTCTTCAGATGCTTACAGAATAATATTCTGTAAGCAGTGTTCTGTAAGATTATTCTGCAAGTATCTGAAGAAGTGTTTTGTAACGACGAAACACGTCATGATATGTAGTGAATAAAGTAAAAATCATAAGTTGAAGTGTTTGAATTAAGTTTATATTCAATTATAATGGATTTACATCAAGTAAACGCCAACACTATTAAATATTGTTATGTTTCAAATCAATGATAGTGAAAAGCAGAAAACTACTTAGTTTAATTCAAATTGGGTATTATACCAGTTGGGAATGAAGAACTTATTATGTTATCTTTTGGAAATGGTTGAATTTTGTGCCTTTACGCCTGCCAGATGATTTATCAACGTTCCACGTGAAGATATACCCGTGATGATTCCCGGCAATCGGTCCATAACAGCCTCGTATCCCAAATCGGGGGTCCCTGCGGTCCAGCATTGGATAACTCCCCAATTCCGAACGCAATCGAGCGATTCGGTTTTTTCGCCTTCGGGGCACGCAAGTTTTCTGAACTACGTAAGAAGTTGGCCCCTTCGGGAATCGAAACTAGGATTTCGATGTGGATAATGGTCGTTGCAGGATCTTCACAAAACGGTCTATTTGTTCGGGGCGATGAAGGGGGGGAGGCGAACTCGTCCCAATCTCGTTTTTCCACCGGGCAATCATCGGACTTAACAGTGAAACCACAACTTCCGTCTCGTTTTCTTATTTATTACGAATATTTATGAAGGGTCGTTGCAAAATATTATTTTCTTTTGAATCGCGAAAATGTTGAATTTCAGTAATGAAATATAAATAATGAAAATTGTATTTTATCAACTTCAACAGACTTATTAAAATAAATAAAACTCTTGGCTTAATGTTTCACGATTTATTTAACAATATGTATAGTCAACATGTTTCGAGCGTTAGCTCATTTTCAAGACTGAGAAAAGTCTGAGTCAGTCTTGAAAATGAGCTAACGCTCGAAACATGTTGACTATACATATTATTAAATAAATCGTGAAACATTAAGCCAAGAGTTTAATTTATTTTAATATTCAATCATGTTTCACCAAGAATTAAGCGAGAATTCAATCTCATTAATTCAACAGACTTACCGTTTTTGCAAACGTGTTTATGATGCATTTGGGTAGGTAGCTTGCGGTGCTTATTTCCTCACCTTTCTTTTATTTATTTATTTATTCAACATACACTGTTTTACAGGAAAGGTCCTAATTACAAAACAAGAAACACAACATATACAAAAAACAAATTGGTAGTACAACAGTTTCAATTTTGTACTTTCAAATTTTAAAGTTCCATTTCAAATGAAAGAGTTTGTGATATGGATCACAACTGATAAAATAAAATATAATAATTAATAGGAATGAAAAAACTTAAATGCTGACCACATTTATACATACATATAAATTTGAACATTCACATATTGACACTTTATATGTTACATAAATAATTATAGAGTGAATATGAATTCTGTTCGTGAGTACATATGAATGATTGTTGTAGCAGAGATTAATATGCCTTAATATAAGTAACAGAACAGTTGAAAATATCCACCTTAGCTCCCAAAATATTACAATGTTCACACATCGTGTGCAATGAAGAAAATTTTAAAACATTTGTTCTAGCTGCTGGAAGGTAGAACGTGAATGCGCTTCTGGAAGAAACTCTTGGGACAATAAAATTAAGTTTTGGCAATAATTCCTGACATTTCACTTCATTGTTAATTATTTTATGCAAGAATATTATTGCATGGCATTTACTTCGGGCACTGAGTGTGTCCACATTATATCGATTTGTAAGTGTATGTTGTATGCCTATAGGTGGATATATTCCATCAATTCTGACGCTCAAAAGCTTCAGGAACTTTCGTTGTATAGACTCTAGTTGATAAATGTGTAACTGATAACCAGGATTCCAAACTGTTGATCCGTATTCAAGTTTAGATCTTACGAAAGCACAATACAATGTTTTCAGAGTTGATATATTGATAAATTCCTTACCAATGCGATTAATGAAACCGTATACTCTACAGGCAGCTGTTACTGTAGCATTGATATGTGGCACAAAAGTTAGTTGAGAATCGAAGGTTACGCCAAGGTCAATAAATGTATTAGGTCTTCCCAAAATATTATCACCAATTTCATAGTTGAAATTTATCAAATTATATTTTGTGAAGAACGACATAACATGACATTTGGAGATGTTACATGACTTTCTTGCGTATCACGATAACTTTCGCTCATTTCCATTTTTCTGAGAATGTTTCTTCGGTCAGGTAGCTATTGTACATGAGTAGGGCGTTGTTCTGTAGGATTTCAACAGCGATTTTTGTTGCTGTTGGAGTCACTGAGTCCGGGCCATGGGCCTTGTTTGCTTTCAGCGCTCGGGTGCTTTTGTAATTTGTTGAACTCGTCAGCAGTAAAAGGTGTTGGCGAGTTTCCATCTGGTGGTCCACCGGTTTTCCATTTGGTGGTCCAGACTTCACTTTTTCAACTCATTTGAGTTTCTCATACCTCCAATCATTTCTCTCGTCGATGTCACACTTGTCTGCTTCGAGTGTTTGCCTTTTTGATTTTGAATTCTGCCATATATTCAGCAGTTTTTCAGTAATACCATTTTTTTCTTGCCTTATTTTCATCATTCCTTCGATATTCTCTCGTTGCTATTTTTATTTCAGTCGACATCTGAAACAATTGCGACAGACCAACACTGTTTATTATTTCATGAAATTGATTTAATTCTCGCCGATCTCTTGATGAAACATTGTTTAATAATAAAACAATATTATAATTTTCTCATAATTTTATATAAAATACGCATGATGACGTTTCGAAGTACTACTTCTTTTTCAAATGCTGGATTAATACTGAGTATACCAGTATTAATCCAGCATTTGATGAAGAAGTAGTACTTCGAAACGTCGTCATGCGTATTTTATATTAAATTATGAGAAAATTCTAAATATTGTTTCATTATGGATATTAATTTTCGTATCGGCATCGGTATTTAAAGTATCGGCCTCATCAATTATCAACATTGTTTAATATATTAAATGAAAACACTTGACTTGGTTTCACGAAATTCATAATAAATACTTGTCAATTGTAATATAAATTTTGTGAAACCAAGCCAAGTGTTTTTATTTAATATATTACTTCATACTTGATTGATACAAATGTTTCAGGTTTCTTAATTTTTCAGCATTTTACACTACTATATTTACCATCACCCACATTTTCCATCCCCTATCTTCATTTTACTTTTTTTTTGCCTTTGTCTCTTCAATTGTTTTCTTCTCGTGTTATTTTTGATATATTTTCCAGTCGAGAAATCAATGAACTGTTATAGATTTCATAGTTATATGGCGTTGAAGGTTATTTCCTTTTTCAGATTCTTCGCTTCACTGATATTACCTTACAAATTCTGGCGATGCAATTTTTAATATGCAAGAACTTTTCCTTTTCTTGGAATTCCATTTTTATTTGCATTTGTTATCATAACTCTATTTCATTTCGTTTTATATATCATAGATTTCATAATCCGCCTTTTTGACGTTCGACATGTTGCCTCTGTATCAAAAAAAAAATTGATTATTGAAAATCGATACCAAAATATCAATTTTCATGAAATAACTTATGAGTTGAGATGGATATTCATTTTCAAAATATTAAATAGTGTTGGCGTTTACTTGATGTAAATCCATTATAATTGAATATAAACTAAAATTCAAGCACTTGAACTTTTGATTTACACTTTATTGACAACATAGCATGACGCGTTTCGTCGTTACAAACGACTTCTTCAGATGCTAACCAAACACCTGTTCTGACGAAGATGCTAACAGAATAACCAGAGATTTTCTGTTACCATCTGAAGAAGTCGTTTGTAACGACGAAACGCGTCATGCTATGTTGTCAATAAAGTGTAAATCAAGGGTTCAAGTGTTTGAATTTTAGTTTATGTTCAATTCAAAATATTTCATTATGTGAATGAACATTAATTTCTCCTTATATTGACATTAGAAGTGTATGAATATTTTTCCAAAACCTTTCGGTACAATAGTCAAAGTTTCTCGTGGTAAAGTTATGTTATCTCAGTATCTCCAAATATGGTATTCACATCATGCTTCGTTTGCTTGTTTCACAATATATAAGATTCCGGAGACAGTTTGACATTTTTTGACAATTTCGAATGTTTAAATCTATTTGGGAGACAGTTGGATGTAATATTTCTCAAATACACCTACCTGACAATAGTTTTCAAGTTTCATTACTAAATCGAGCTTTAGTGTATTTAAGTTAATTGTGTTTATTTTTTTTTCAGCTATTCGACTGTCGAAACCATATACGGGTTATACAATCTATGGGAGATGGTAAAAGGTTGTATATCTGTGGAACCAATGCGCATAATCCGAAGGATTGGGTTGTAAATGTAAGTATATTCTGTTTATTTTGTGTCAAAGATCATTTCTCCAAGTATTTAAGTTCATGAAAAAGTGGACGTCATACGTGGTTGCGTTTATCTGTACGCATCCTACCTGTAAAAGTAAAATATCGATTTTTCAAATTATTTCAAGAAGTTTGGTGTTTTTTTATTATTCTTATTGAACTATTGGCAACATGAATCTATTATTGCCAGATATTTTTATTGTTGATGAAACTGTGCCAGACGCTAATTTTGAATTGAAAAAAAAATTTTTTTCTCAAAATATTTCAGTACTGCAGAAATTTTTATATGATGTTATTTAAGTATCTAAAAACTTAAAATTAATTTGCCAAACAATAATTCGATCGTTAAACCTTCAGCCAGGCCGATTTAAGAGTGAAAAGTGATGTGATATCATTTTGCTTGGTCTAGAAATAGTTGTCGAATAAATTACGGAGAAAGAATTGAAAACTAATGAACTTATGTGTTTTTTGATAAAGTATCAAAATAATTATTCATTGTTGTACAAAATTGAGGTAATGATCAATCTCAAGTGTGAATATAAACAAAAATTATATTTGTTAATCCATAATTGTATCACAAAAAATGACACAGTAGCGGCAGGTGTTCTACACCAAATTCGCCAAGTATTTCTTCAAAGTGCAATTGAACCTTTTCAGAAGAATGAATGATTGGAGTACCATGTACATTTCAGTGGTTTCTTCTATACATACGCACAAGTATAGAGAATGCCTTTTTCTGTGATGAATATACCGACTAGTCTACCTATCCAAATTTTGACCTTCTTGTGTTCGGTAATTCGTTACCGCAACCCTCGCTTGATTCGAGTTATTAATTAAACCCTCTAGTTCCCCCAATTGCATTCAGAATCACGTGATCGAATTATCATTCCACAATTGTGAACGAGACCTACATGTCAGTAGTGCGGCCATATTGTTTACTGTTTAGGGAGCGGAGAACAATGGCGTATGGGTGATAATCCTGTCGAGATGTCTATTTGAATGGCCTCTAGGAATGGACAATATTGTGTATTGTCCATTCCTAGAGGCAATTCGATCAACTTCTTGAATCCCGCTTAATATTTGATCGACAAAGGTCTCGGCATATATTGCACCTTAGGACAATATCTGAATAATTGATTCTGACTCAGTATTTTTTTTCTCAGATGTATTATTAAAACTATACTTTTTACGAATCAGGGAATTTTTGCGGCTGTACGACATGTAAATCGACACCAAGAAGTTGGTTGACTATATCTAGTTTTGTAGAAGAAGATAACAACAAATCATTTATTGAGGCACATATCTTCATAGTTTGGAGGGAATTTATAATTATATTCATGATAGTTATTCAATTATTTCTGAGAATTGCTATCGATGTCAGCTCCTGCAAAGTATCAGTTTCTGAACTAAATAAACCACTGGCAAAGTTTGATAAAGCAGTATCAACTTCAGTTTTGCAATCAGCATTAGAACAATCCCGAGAAACCATTGTTGTATGATGAGCATTAGAACTTTGAACCAACAAAAGTCTCACCAAATCGGCCAGTGCAAGTTGTGAACCAGTGTATATACTTGGTTGCACAAATCACCAAGGAAGCAGGAGCTTTCGCGAAATATGGCAGAAATGCGAAATTGAAAAGAAGACCAAAACGCCAGAGAAAATTTATCGTATCATCCTGACTGCAGTAAACGCAAAAAAACGTGGTTTCAATACTCCTGTCACAACTGTTTGGGACACAGCATGGCAAATAGGCATTTGTTAGCTCTTTCAACTGTGGACGATTTCATACTGCGGTTTTTAGAGGAGAGTCCTGCGAAATCCTCAGACACCAAGAAGACTCAACGTGTCTGTACTTGCAAGAAGTCCACATGCAAGAAGAATTCAGTTATGACCTTGTGGGCTTCGTAGTTCAATAGAAGATTTTATACCAAGAAGCAGGTCGTCAACTCGCTGGGCTGACCAAATATATTCAGCAACCAATTGGACGTTAAACCAAGCAGCAAAGAACGCCGGCAACTTGACGAAAAGGCGGGAAATTTTAAACCAGATAACCCCTGAAAGCGTTCCCTACTTCTATGGCTTTGTGAAGATGAAAGTAAAGATGAATAAGGAAATGATAACTGTCATAATATCAATTATTCTCATTTTAAAATAGAATAATTTTCTTATTCAAAACTGTTCAACCAAATTCTACGAAAATAACCTACCAAAAAAAAAATTAATGCGATACATTTTTATGGTTCTACGAGTTAAACAAATTTAGCTTTTATATAATCGGTCATTCGAGACCATAGCCGCCTGAGAGTTCGTAATAGTTTTCGTTGCTGGTCTATACTCATCCACCCATAATATTTTCTAACTCAAAAAATGTAATTATGGAAAAGGCTTAAAATGTTTTCAGGCTTACGATAAGCTACGTTTGTAGTGAAATTCTCTTGCATATTTCTGGCGGTTATGCATTATGTAGATATTAATTAGTAGTTAGCAACATGCTAACTACCAATTTCGAAGTGGTTTATATTTGCGAAATTCTCTTCAAGCGAATAATCAAAATGGCGGCCGTATATACATATTAATCAACACGTATTACTACTTGAAAGAGGTTTTTTTTCATTCAGTTTCTCCTCTACATTTTACCACGCACTGAATTAAGTTGTTACTTCAAATATTTTATTGACCGACAAGTTACAATGGAAAGATAATTAAAATATTTCTCTATCTTTGATTATTCATAAAACTTTCAAACAAATACATTTTTGCGCTAAACTTATAGCGAAAGAAATAATTACTGATGCAATGTTATTCATGTTGACGAGGTCAAAAATTTAAATTTTCCATAAAACGTCTGTTAGAAAAGAAGTTGAATATAATTTGGTGGGCCCGAAGGTTTCCACTTGGGTCCTACATTCAGCTTCGTCTCATTGTGCCTACCAATTATTTCATTTCTCTGTTAACAAAATCGAAATTTTCAACGTGTTAGTGATTTTCGGTTCTCCTCAGCGCGGAATTACCAAATTTAAGTTGTAGAAAATTGGAGATGAAACGAATACAGAGGACAAACATTCATTCGTGGCTTCCACGCATGAGCTCTTCGTATTGGGAGATGTAATCTAAGCGTGGAAGAATCACCACAGTAACAACCTTTATCGAATATGGAAATGAGAATTAGAGAATGAATTTTGTGTAGCATTTGAACAGAGTTTTGCAAAAACTTTCGTCCATTTGAATAAATACGTACCTTCGAGGACAAAAATAGTAACCCTATTACTATGCATCTCTCATCCCACAATAACGGAATTCGTTAGAGTTTTCCGCCTACGAGAAAAACAATTTTCCGCGTCCGCTCGTAAAGAGTCGCCAGGAAAATGCGGTTCAGGATACACCTATCAGTATAAATGCGAAATCAATATTATTATTTTCTTGGCGTTTCGCATTCGGTAATGCGAATATGAATCTTTAATCGGTCCTCTCCGCCGAGACGCCGTCGTCTTCGACGCTCCGACCTGTGCCCTTGTGTAGTGAATACACCAGCTCATAACCCTTAATACCCTCGAGGAAGTTACGGGAAACGTCTTATCTCGTTTTCGCAAGCAAAGGTTATGCGTTCGACGGTTACGTCGTGCTATCATTCAGGGCAGTATTGGAGGAAAAATAGTCTAAAGTCTATTGCGAATTGAATCAATCTCTAAAATTTCACGAGTTCATAGATATACTGATAATAATACGGTTTTGTATAAATTTACGTTCATTTTCAATATACAAAATAACAGGAAGAAAAACAAAATTGTGGTAAGTTCATTGGTGCAAATCAACAGAAGAAAAACAAGTTAGGTCGCATACTGGGAAAAGTGTATGAATGAATGAATGGAAAGACGTATTAATGATACCATTGTTCACATTACAATTCATTGCTATTTTACAATTACAAGGTGGGAGGTTATGAGGTCTCGTAACCTTCTTCAACCCTGTGCCACTCAATTATATTGTTAAAAAAAAATTACATCATATTTTGAAGGTACTGCTGTATCCGACTCATCTTTACGTGCCATTCGGCGAACGTCAGATTTTCAATTCATTTGACATTTTATGGTGAAGGAAACCACAGAAAGCTGTACCCACGTAATAAAGGGCATATATTTTATTTTACAATTCTTTAACAATTCTAATTGCCTTCCTGTGTACTCTAAATATTGTCTGCCTAGTTCGATAACAATGACCCCACGCCAACAAGACATACCGAAACACAGACTCAACCAAGGAGAGATGTGCTAACTTAAGCGAGCCACTCGACACATATCCTACCAAACTACGAAACGCAAATATGCTTCTACTCAGCCTAACATAAATTAATTCAATTTGTGACCAGTACATAAGGCGAGAGTCAATATATATACCAAATTTCTTGGTAGGTACATCAATCATCACATCAATCACTTCACTATAGCGAAAAGCGTGCACTTTGTTTTATCATCACTCGTACACAATTCGTTAGCAGTAAACCAACGTTCAACCCTGATGCGCTCTTACGAGGGCTTAAGTTTGCTCTCATAAACTTTGAGTTAGCTCTCAAACTCCGCCAAAAAGTTAGTAGCGGAGTTCAGACTTAGTTCAAAATTTACGATCAATCTAAAGTACAAAAACTCAAATTTCAAGTGTGTAACTATAAACATAAATAGTCAACAATAGAAAACTCAATGAAACCATTGAAAAAATTGAAATATACTTGTTCTAAAATGTAAAACTCTGTAAATTTCAGAAAAGATAATTCTAACTCCTCCAAAAATTTGTTTGAGTACACATATATGTTTTGGCTAATGGTACTGAATTAAATATTGAAAATACTGAGATATTCATTTGAAAAACGATAAGCAATTTTAAGAATATCGTAGTTAAGCTGGTTATATCGGAAATATGTAATGCCTCAATAATATTTCAACTAATAATAGTTGACAATATTGAAATCAATATCAGTGTGTTTCGTTCTGAAGGAACTCATCAGTTGTGCCAAGTTCGTTGTTGAACGAGTCAACTTTATCTCTTTCTGATGACTGACCAAGTAATAAATACATCACAACGCCATCTAAAGGACTCAATTGAAACATATTCCTCTTCAACACTTCGAGTAAACCGTACAGATAAAACCTGTCAAGTTGTTTATGCAAAATTGTATAAAAACAGGACTGGTTGAAAATCTTAAGAAATCTCATTGTACAAGTTCGAAAAAGGGTATCAATTTACAACACAATTCACAAACACTGGAATTCGAAAACGTGATGTTGAATAATTTCAGGAAATATTTATTTCGATCAAATTGCGGATCTGCAGTATTTAATGTACAGAAAAAACACATATCAAATAGATAACGTACACAAACAATTTAATGCATGCGATGGTAACAGTAAACACGCTCGAATTAAACGTTTCTAATCCAAGCTCGAGATGTGTTGTACATGGAAAAAAAAGCCGTTCGACGTACTCGATTTCGAAACGTTGCTTTTGCTTACTTCACTGTGTCACGATTTCGTATCGTTATATTCTGTTTATAGCATTCTCTTATCCTCGCGTTTCGTGTCTCCTGCTCATATTTGAATGTGAAGAAACTAGCGAACAAATGGTGTGTATAATAATAACGAGATTCTTGCCATAAGAGTTCCATTCGGTAACACATCCTTATCGTTCTCTCGATTCTCGTTGAGGAAATGTCTTCGACATGATTTAATCAACAATTATCGCTAGTTCATCCCGTTCCTTTCACGAAGGCTTTCTAGATAGAAAACTCTCAGACGATGAAAGTATTTCACAAATAATAAACCCTCATATCATCTAGAGCAGCGGTTCCCAACCTGTGGGCCGCGGGAGGTGTGGTACTGGACCTCGGGTCCTGGTCAAAAGAATAATAAAGTATTAAAATATTAAAAAAAATAAAATAAGGTTTTTTATCTACGAATTCTTAAAATTGTTGTTTGTTTAATCCTTGTATACATATTTAACTAAGAGTTACACGTCATAGGCCATAGGTAGGGTATATTGGTTATAATATATATTCTCCTTATTCGTTACAGTTTTTATTTATTTTTCTTGTGTATTTAGTAAGTGGGCCTCAAAGTTTAATTTTCAAAATAGGTGGTCCCACCAATTAAAAAAGGTTGGGAACCGCTGATCTAGACATTATGAAGAAAGTTACCATTTTATTACCATATTTATCTTTTTGCGACTGCAGTGTACGTAGTATCGCTACATTTTAAGCGCATTAATCAAAATTGGGTTTCGAGCTGTAACATTGGATAAGCTGGCAAAAACTTCATTGCAAGATTCAAAGAACATCAACAGTCCTTCGTGGGAAGAGAACTGGCGAAGGAAACTCGAATTTTGCCAAACACTTTCTAAACTCAGGGCAAACATTTCCAGATTCAGGTAATTTCAAGATACTACAACAGCTTCAAAGGCAAAAACCTAGATATTTCAGAATCCATAGAAATCTATGAACGCAATAAAAATACAGCCGTCTAATATTAAAAATTTGTTGTATGATCAAATAGATATAATGATTCCGCAACTCTATAAACATCTATGAAGAAGAAGAATACACCGTGGCCTAGGACAAGCTTAGAGCAAGAAAATTCAGCAGCAAATTCTATTTCTGGCAACTCTGTACTTCAAACAATCGCAATTTTTGTTATTGTACTTGGAAATGTAGTGATTCTACTAAACTGGAGTGGCAAAATAATGAATCTAGTATAAAAATGAAGTGTATTTTTCTTAATAATTTTCATTTAGTAACAACTAAACAATTCTGCCAATTGTCAAACGAGAATAGCGATTGGTAAAATTGTTCCGTATTTCAATACGAAACAATCGAACCAAAATTGAAGGTAATCTTTTTATCTTATTGGTTCGGTTTTCACCTGCCACTTGGTATACCCACTGGCATACGAGGGTGGAGTAAAAAGTTTCTGGCCTGATCAATAGATGCAAGTTTACCGAAAGGCAATGTGCTCGTGTTCTTTCCGTGAATGTGGAAAAATTGGAGAAATGTGCTGCCATCAAATACTTCTATATGAAAAGTTTCAACACCAAAACAAATGGAAAAAGAGATGGATTCAACACTAGGAGACTACTCCCCATCACATTCAACTATTAAGCAGTGGGTTTCTGAATTCAAAATGGGTCGTGTGAGCACCTCTGACGAATCTCGCCCAGGAGGGCCCATTGAGGTGACAACTTCCAAAATGATTGAGAGAATCCATCAAATGGTATTGAAAGACCGCAGATTGAAAGTGTACGAGATAGCAGAGACCTGTAGGATGTCAGTTGAACGTGTGCGAAATATTTTGCACAACCATTCGAGCATGGAAAAACTGTGTGCAAGATGGGTGCCGAGTTTGCTAACGCTCGATCAAAAACTGATTCGTAAAAACATTTCTATCGAAAATTTGGCGATGTATAGGCGTAATCCAAACGCCAAAAAATCCAATCAAATCCAATCCAAAAAAAAATTTTTGCGTCGATTCATAACTGTTGATGAGACTTGGGTTCACTTCTACATTCTTGAAAATAATGAACAGTCAAAACAGTGGGTTGGAAAGAGGAAACCAACTCTAAAGAAGGCAAAAACAATTTTATCGGCAAACAAGGTTGTGGCTACTGTTTTTTGGGATGCGAGAGGAATTATATACATTGATTATCTTGAAAAGGATTAGACTATCACTGGTCAATACTACGCAGACTTATTACAAGGTTTGAAGGACGAGGTGCAAATTCAACGACCTCATTTGGCGAAGAAAAAAATGTTGTTTCATCACAACAACGCACCTCACACATTCACTATAAATCAGTATTTTGAGGAGCTTAACGAATCTACGTTTAAAACTGGTATAACTGAATTAGAACACCGTTATAAGAAGTGTATCAGTGTTGATGGAGATTATGTTGAAAAATAAAGCAAAAAGATTTCTGGTCAGGCGGAAAACTTCACCCTGCCCTCGTATTAGTATTAATAATCATTAACCAAGGTCAAATATTTACGCGAACGTTTTTTTCACCCAAGATTCAGTTCTAGATACTCCGTGTGGCTGTTTGGCAAAAATCGTGCAGCAAAGACAATCATTTGTATAAAACCAAAAATTACTCAATTCCTTGATAAACAAAAAACTGGAAAACTACTACTATATAATAATCTCCACTTGCGTTCAGAAACCAATTATATATTTACATCAACAAATTGAATTCTGAATTAAATTCAAAAAGGAGCTGAAAACAATAGTTTATTAAATCTCAAGTTCGAAATATATTCGAAACTCAACATTAATTGTTGAAGATTTTGGCGATCTACTGATGATAATTTCATGGGACATCACAAGACTGTGGAGTATACTTCTTTTTTCCATTGACACCCATTTGACATCCTCCAACTTTAGCTATCCTCTATTCTAACTACATCCTCTAACTAACTAACTTAAATTTTTTCAATATTCTAATGCCTCACACAAATGTCAAGCAGCACTTCTGAAACGTCCAGTTACCTTTTTTTCCCAGATATTTATACATGTTTTTAAACAATGTCACAGAAATCGAACTGAGAACCAAATGTTAAACTAAATTAATTAATGTGATTTTCAAAATTTTATTTATGATTTTCAAAATTTTTCGATATATATTCAAGAATTTTCGAAATGTCGTTCATTTTCAGACGTCTGATGTCCGACGTCAAAAGTGAAACTGGGAGATGTCATTAAGTTTTTCGAAAATCTTTTTTCTCTTTAAACCTTCTTCATACGCATGTTTTAATCTGACTCTGACGAAGACATCGTCGAGGGTAGTTGCAAATTATGCTTAGACTCGAATATAAAACTAACTTAGAAGATTTCCGAACGTGAAAATCTACAGAATTCTGTAATACTTAGGTATGAAAAATTGTTAGATATATTCATATCAGATGCTGATCTTTTCATTAACTTCAGGAAAACAGTGAAAAGTTCGCCTACAGTTGTTATCAAATTCTTCAGCAATCGGGGTTAGTTTAATTTTCAAATTATTATTAAATTGAAAATATCAAAAATGCTAATAATATCAACGATATCAATAATGATTAACAGATCATTATTATCGTTTTACATGAATTGGAACGGAATTTTGCAGGTCGATTCATGTATCATAAATGTGGTCATTATAAACATTGAATTATTGATGAAATTCCACGTTCTATCATCTATCATACTTTGTTCATTGTTCTGTGCCTGCACTCGTGCATAAGTACCTTTGTGTGTATTCCGCTTACTCCTACTCTGAATTGAAATACACAAATTAACGCATTCAATTGAGAGAAATAGACATGGAGATAACTGGGTCTCAGTGTTTGCCTAATCAACAAAATTGAGAACAATTTATGGTGTACGAGAAAGTTTTCTGTAATCAATCTGCGCCAGAAATAACCATTTTGGAAATTCTTCCTCGATTCAAATTTATGGCATATAATGATCTGTATACGGGGTGTTACAGACAAATATGTATACGTTGTATAATATTTATTAACAGTAGAAAGTTTATTGGTTCGACACAAACTGAATAAATGTTTTTACAGAAGTCTTAGTATAAAATACAATTATTTAATGACATGTAGATATTTTATTCCTCAAATTAGTATAAGAACTAGAACCAGTTAGATCGTATACTGGGAAAAATATATGAGAAAAAACTCGGTAAAACCCAAAATCACTTTTTCTGTCAGAATATTCTTTAATGGTGTTCTGAATTTATTGACAGATGAGGTTAGGCATTTTTTGAGGCAAAGCATTGAAAAATTTGCTATACCAGTGATTATCTGTAAAAATTTTTCAAGATACTCTGGGTAAAATCCATACGAAAAATAATTCTCATTCATCTCTTCTGAAATCTAACTGAAATCTAAATATGGTCTGTTTAGCTTCACAACAATGAATTGTGGTATTCAAAAAACCACTAGTTCTCTCTAGAGGAGTATGTGACGTCTTCGTCATCCTCAGAAGGAGAATGTTAGAGGCATCGATCAATCGAAGAAAATATATGAAATAGTTCAAACAACAAAAGCTTTTTCTAGCATTCTTTTTCAATATTTTGATCAATTTTCAATAGGATTCCCGTAAAATAGACTTATATATCGAAGATGTTGCATTTTTTCATAATCGCTTACAAAAACTCATTAGTTTTCACTCTTTAAAAAAAGATATCTTCATTGGATAGATAAATAAAAAGTGTTAACTGAAAGTATATAATAAGTCTTAATATATATATATATATATATATATATATATATATATATATATAATCATTTTTGGGGTTCAATTTGGTTAATTATTTCCATAATTTATTTCATTCAAATGGTCATTCTTTTTTATACTTATTATAAACAATTTCCTGAGTTATTTATGATGGTTATTAAGGCTGGATATCAAAAGTACACTAATTTTCAAATATAATAATATAATTCAAAAGCATTGTCATTGTCAAGTGTTGTATCTTGTTTTATTAATTTTTGTCAAAGAGCTGTTAGCTCGAAATTGATGTCAAAAAACTATAGTATTATCTTTTCGACAATGCCACACAATATATTTATAATTATAACTATATTTCTACATTTTCGGTGTTTATATACACGGTAAGTATTCATGTAAGTATATATTGTATATACTTACATGAATACCAAACCGTACTTCGACCATTTCGTCCCTAATTAATCGAAAATGTGAATTTTTCGGTTATAGACTTGTTTTTTTCTAAAAAGTTCATTGACCCGATTACTTTTTGTTTACCGAATTTTTACCCTACTCTCGTCAAAATTACTTCATTGAATAGGGCATATGAAGCAGGTAGTTGGTAGTGGAAGAGCTTGTTGATCTTTCATATTTTTGAACCCTCGTACTATATGCTCACTAAATTTATAGCTTAGGGTGCGACAAGCTCTATACACAAATCACGTTCAGCTCATCTCTAAAATGGACACTAAAATATGCCGATTGTATGCAGAAACTCGTAATATTCCGCAATTTTATTCAACATGGGCAGCGGCTCTTGAAACAGAACACCATTTTCACCCTACGAAGCAGCGTTCTGCGGAATTTTTGCCTTGAAGAGGGAATATGTATTCAGTGAATGTTTGTTCTTCCCTACTACTATAAATAAGATCTCCTTTCAATTTGGATAATAGGATAGAATAGTTGGCAATTGCATTATAGAAATATATTTTTGTTACCATTATAAATTCAAAACAGGAAGGAGTATTTTCAGTTTTATTCATATTCGAATAGTGTTCAATCTTCAACAGAAATTTTGATGTGCAAGCTGATGGCAAAAGTATTATCTCAATGAATGAAATGTGTTTAAAGGGTTCTTTATTGATAATATCTACCAATATGAACCAAGTAAAATGAAAAAGATATTCTTTGTTCAGTAGTTTTCCATTATATCCTCTTGGTGTGAGTTTGCCATCACCAAAACTTTCTAACACATGTGCTATTCGTAATTACTGGAGTTAACTATATCTAACATAGTTGTTCATAGCGTCATACTCTGGAGCTCTGATTGACATGGTCATACCTCGTTAGTTTCAGTGGACATGCGAGGTTCTTTGCCAGACAAGAATGAGAAAACATCAAGACAAATACTTCATCCCAATGCAGAGGTTGACAGGACTAATATCCAGCCCCAAATATCAGTTCCAGTAACGCTAACGTAAAGTTCCAGCAGGTTACCTTATTATTTATATATCTTTCGATCTTTTTCCACAATGTGCAAGGATTATATTACCACTTCTCTCCATTCTGATGGGATGAATTCTTTAATAGAGTTTGGAGAACATCACCCACAATTGTACCATAGAAAACCACACCAAACTGGAAATATTTCTTGGCACAATCGTTGAAATAGGATACTGTTAAATAGATTTCCGGCACGAAAGGCTTTAGATTACAGAAAGTCTTCCAAAAAGACGAAGCTAGATGAATGCAGTTAACAAAATTATATCAGCAAAATAGTTGATACTGTCTCCTTGTGCAACTCAGACAAGAAGGAAAGAAATTATCGTGAGTCATTCTGGATGGCAGCATTTAATTTAAATCAAAACCTTCAGTACATTGAAGAAAAATAAGGGACTGTGTGCTTTAATATCGTCTTGTTGTGAACCTGTAATTGTAGACAGTTATGGAATAGTCGTATTAGGGTAAATCAAGCAACTTCTATAGGATATTTTACCCGTTAGGTTCTTTTCTCAAAAATTGGAAAAAGAAATAAAAAGAATATAAAAATTTTATAAATTAGGCAACTTTATCGTATATCTTGATCTAGCTCTTGAACTCTTGAAATCTCAATAAATTTCTTAGAAAAATGTCAACCGTAAAAATTTAACGAATGTCTTATGATGTGACCAGATGAAAAAGTTACAAGTATCCTGCTTCATTTGAAATTTTGATGATTGTTGTCATTACTCAATTCAGTCATCTATTTTCGCTAATATTTCGTCTTCAATTCCAGGCTAATTTGACGCACATCGGACGCAATTTTTTCGTCCCAGGTATTGGACTTGGCATCGCTAAATGCCCTTACGATCCCACCGATAACTCAACAGCAGTCTGGGTAGAAAATGGAAACCCAGGTGATCTGCCAGGACTGTACTCGGGAACAAACGCCGAATTCACTAAAGCCGACACTGTTATATTCAGAACAGATTTGCATAATTTGACTACAGGAAGGAAGGAATTCAGCTTCAAGAGAACGATCAAGTACGACTCCAAATGGCTCGACAGTAAGTATCATTTATTGCTTCATAAACAAATTTTTATGTTTAGTATCTATGCGAAAGCTGTCAGTTCTTGTATTGAAGAATATGAGTTTAGTCTCGTATTTTGTCTTCATATAATTCATCAAAAATATTCACCACAAATATTTATATTATCATATAGGAACCCTTACTTCAGCGTTTCTTAACTTCTGGTCCCCTAAGGGTCCTCGATTATGTGTCTGGTGGCCCACCGTCTTATCTATGAATTTTGAAATCCAGGAATAAACGCCTAGTAATCATTACTGTCACTTAGAACGGTGGACAAAATAGCACTTAGTAATAGCTTTTCAAAAAAGCAATCTTCACGATGATACATCTTGAATTTGTTTTGAAGTTTTTCGCAGTACTAAAATAAATTGTCTCGAATTTTTTCTCTTTTTCTCAGCTGGGAGGTCCTTCAAACTGTGCTTTAATGTCTTGGAACCCTGGACAGCAACTGTTTGAGAAACTCTACTCTAGATTATCAGAAATAAAACAAAGTTTGTTTCTTCTGAAGATTGAAGAAGCGGTTTGTAATATTTCTTACCAAAGCGGTAATATGAGAAATTTTCAATACAGGATCAAAATTAAACGTTCGTCATTTCATTCCAACTCTCAAAATAGCTCGAGACTATTTTCATATTCTTGTTATTTGTGAAAACACTACGAAAAGTCTATCGGAACGTAATCGCACGATCTTGGCGGCCACATCACTTTTTTTCTATTGAAAGACCCTTCAATACCTGCCAATTTGTGCAAATCAAAGTTCAGAAGTAATATCTATTCGATAAAGATAACATAAGGGCCCAAAATTCTTGAAAACGAACGTTCATAACTAAATGCATGAAATAATCGACTGATTTCCATAATCTGCTCTTCAGTATCCGAAATCCTCGCGAGAAACTCATACAAGCGTGAGGGTGATATCCAACTAACTACCCCGTTTCGATATATTAGGTTCGACTTTTTCTACTCCATTAACTTCGTCCCCGATTGCCAAATAATTCAGCGCATTGGAGAGGAATTTCATATTCCAGTCTATGGGAATCGTAATTCCTAACTTTGGGATGGCGATGAAGTAATCCACCGACCGCAGTAAAAATAAACGGCCAGCAGACCGGTCATTTGATGAAGCTCTACGTATAAGAGACCATAACGAAATATATAACTCGGAAGTAGTACTGACATTTCCGTTATATCATATTTTGTTTTAACATCTCATCTCACGCACCGATATGAAGTCACTCCAGCCAAGGGCTGGGTTTTAGAGCCTTCTTGAAGGGAGTTCAAGGCCTCCTACAGCTCGAATTTCTTCACCCCATGAACGATAATAATTGTAATCTAAATGGTGCACCCACACCATTGTTTCTCGTGTTTTCAAATTTAAAGATAGGATGAAACAACGTTTTATTTTATTTCTTTTTCAATTTACCTATTATTCATTTTTCCAAAAAATAGTTGCTTTGGAAAGGAACGAGCTGCTTCTTAAGCCAGTTCAACGCCTTAGAAGGCCAAATTAGGTTGGCCGATAATTCATTCAACAGGATGTCTCAAAATGTTAAATATATTCAATGATTAGATACAGTAAAAAATAAGTTATATATTAAAACGAATTTATATGATTAAACAGAGCATTTGAAAGTATATTCCTCAAAAGTAACGAAGTATATATGTTAATCTAAGCCTGGAATTTATTCAATCAAACTTTCAAATTTCTAAATTTCTTGATCATAGGATGAATTATTTAATTTTTATTGCCTTTCAATTGCGCCAAGAGGTCGCTTTATACTACTATACATTCGAGATTCGAGAAACTACCAGGAAAATGTCCATAGGGAATAAATCAGGAATGCGTGGAGACCTGTTAAATCCATTGTCGACTCTTATGTAGATCATGTCCTTTTTCTTCGAAGTCTATGAAAAGCCCTGCATTCCTAACAAATCAGTTTGCAATCTTATAAAAGTTTATGAAAGATATGTTAATATGATCAGAATACAATTTTCACAATATTTTATCGTATACATAATATCGATTTTTGTAGCGGTGACTTCTAGATTTCGCTACAACTAGTAGCTTGTCGATAAAACTTTCGGAGAAAAAACGATGAAATAAAATAAATTTCATGTAAATGCAAATAATGGAAATAAAATAATTCCCACAAAAGATAATTTTTAAAATTGCTTCGTTGGAAAAAGTTCTCATATTTTGAAATGTGCAATATATTCATTCACTTGATGATTCCAATCGAAAACATTGCGAAGTTTCACAGTAACAAATTGAATTAAAAATCGTTTCACGACTTCAGTTCATTTTTGAAAGTTAGACTGATAAAATGTCATATTAAATATAAATATTTTTTCAGATTTTTGCTTAATCTTTCTTAAAATAAGAGGATGATTCAATGAAACTTTTGTGAAGTAAAAAATATTTTTCACTTGATAGTAGTCAAGTGAAATTGTAATAGATTTTATTTTTTTGTTAATTTATCCAATTTGTTTATTTTAATTTGAAAAATATCTAGAGTTTTCGAATATTTTCGAATAATTCATATCATGATTACAAAATCAATCCCCAGTTTAATCAAAACTAATTAGATTCAATAGTCCACTCAATTTCGTTCAATTTTCTATTGCGTAGGTAATTATTTTGAGCAAAATATGTGATCTTCAGGAATTCATAGGAAATCTCGAATGTTTTTTCGGAAAATTTTCCCATCGTTATAGACAATGCATAATCCGGATGTGAGGCAAACGGAAAAGCGGAAAATAATTCTTCATTTCACAGCAATTTGGCGTCGTAAATAACCCGCGAAGGGGTGACTTGAACTGTGTTTCTCGGAAATTTGAACACTTATGTTTTAATTTTACGTGTCATTAAGCGTTTCAGTTTCTGCAAACGAGCCAAGAATTCGATCTTTCGGAACGAATTTTCAAAATTACATTATTGATGTAATTATGCTGAATATCGTTATATATAAAGCAAGTGGGTGGTACGAGGGTGAATCAAAAAGAAAGGTTTTTGTTCTCGTCAACTTGAGTTAAAGGACCAGACTTTCTTTTCTGTTATGCATATGTGTGTACGTTGGTAGTAGGGAGAGACAACCACTTCATTAGCACCTAAAGCTTAGTATAGAGTGAGCGCGTGAAGCTCAGGTTAAGGGGTATAAATTGATTCATTAATAAGCAAATACTTATGAAAACTTCTCTCTTTTGAAAGAATTACAGTGACGACAATTTTCCAAAAATTGTGTGCATAGATTGGTTATGAAACACAGTCAATGAAGAGTTCATAAAAGAATGACAAAACAACAAAAAAGCGAGAAGTGTGGAAAATGTGAAACGTCATTGACATCGGACCGGTGGTGCAGACGTCAACTTACATACTGTTTGGTATACTGTAAATCCTTAAATATAATGTGACAGCTGTCAAGACATCATCGCGAATGACCTACAGTACGAGGGTGAAGTGAAAAATTTCCGGCCAGGCCAAGAAAAACGATGTTTCTAAATTTTTTTTGCTTTATTTTTCAACATAATCTCCATCAACAGTGATACATTTCTCAATACGGTGTTCTAATTTATTTATACCAGTTTTAAACTCAGATTCGTCAAGCTCCTCAAAATACTGATTTATAGTTTCCATAACTTCTTCGTTGCTTTCAAATCTTTTACCGCCAAGCCACTTTTTGAGGTTAGGAAACAGATTATAGTTGCTGTGGGGTAAATCTGGATAGTAGGGAGGATGCGGAATCAATTCAAACTTCAATTCGTGGATTTTGGACATCGCAACAATCGACAAATGCGCTGGTGCGTTACCGTGATGAAACAAAAATTTTTTCTTCGCCAAATGAGGTCGTTCAATTTGCACCTCGTCCTTCAAACGTTGCATTAAGTCTGCATAGTATTGACCAGTGATAGTCCTACCCTTTTCAAGATATCTAGGAGTTGGCTCCCCCTTTACCCTTTCACTGTTGCAACTTTTCTTTATTTTCAAGGGTTTAGTGGTGAACCCAAGTCTCATCAACAAATTATGAGTCGACGCAATTTTTCGAATCAGTTTTTGGTCGAGCGTTAGCAAACGCTGCACCCATCAGGCACACAGCTTTTCTCTGCTCAAATGCTTGTACAAAATATATCGCACACGTTCAGCTGACATCCTACAGGTCTCAGCTGTCTCATGCACTTTCAATCTACGGTCTTCCAATACTATGTAATGGATTTTGTCAATCATTTCTGAGGTTGTGACTTTAGCGAGGCTCGTTAGAGCTGCTCACACGACATATTCTAAACTCAGAAACCTACTGCTTAATAGTGGAATATGACAGGGAGGAGTTTCCTAATGTTGAACCATCTCTTCTTTTATTTATTATGGTGTAAAACCTTTCAAATAGGAATATTTGGCGATAGCACCTTTCTCGAATTTTAAAATTCTCTGCAGGAATTTTACTGTAGGACTTTGCTTCAAAGATAGACATAGTGGCGCTATATCTTGGTCAAGCCGAAAACTTTTCACTCCACGCTCGTACCATATGATAACTTCCAGATGCCTTTCTGCCTTTCGACTGAAAGGCAGAAGCTTGTGACCATGGCAAAGACATACAACAAAGTTTGTGGAAAAAGTGATACATAATAAATTCAATGGACGATGAATCTACTCTGTGATAGTTCATATTTAAATGAGAGGTAATAATAAAAACTTGTCTAAAAATCACTGACTGAACAATTCTTTATTCGACTAGTTTCGCCTTTTACAGCATTATCAAGAATGAATACATATTACAAAGACAACCTATAAATATTTTGCAAACCTGTTACGAACAGGTATTTGTTAATCTATTTTTTGAAAAATAAATAAACTTCTGATTTCCAACTTACTATTGAAACATGTTGACAACTTGAATAAGTGGTTTTATTTCGTACGAAGATCATTTGTTTGCATCAAGCCAGATTGGAATGGTAGATATCTTTTATATCTCGATATTTGTCTAAATCTTTCATCTTTTCATTATTCAGATTTTTGCAATGTAATCCGCAACTTCAATTTCCTGAAGCAGATGATAAACATGAATGTATTAAATTATACTTGCTGATTCATTTTATTGCATTTCTTATTGGTAAACAAGTCTGTATTTTATCCGAAATGGAGAATATCAGGCAGTTTTAGGGTTTGTGTGACCGTTTCTGAAACGGCACTCTTCCTTATTTTGATAAAATTTGTGTTCTGTTCATTCTACATAAAAATTGCGATAACTTCCATTATCTTCACATCAACTTTTTTTTTCAAGTAATGTGATATCGAAATTCAAGAATTTGAAGAATCAGAGGTAATCGCATAATTTCTTCATTTTTTATTGAATCAGAGGTAATCGCATAATTTCTTCATTTTTTATTGAACTAACGCTCGAAACATGTTGACTATACATATTGTTAAATACCTAACAATATTTACTTTTCAAATGTATAATGAACACGTAAATATCAACTGAATTTTTGAATAGAAAGATGCGACGAAAGGGCTTAAAATTTAACGAAATTTTGGAACCTTAATTTGTAGAAGAGATGGAAATTTTTGAAAATCAACTTCAAACACTGGTTTTTTATTCATACCTTTCGCAATAAACTGATATTTATATATTTTGTCACATATAAAATCTCCATTCTTCAACATAATTCTTGCACCTTTCAACAGATCCAGCGTTTTTCCTTTCATCAATGATGACGACGATTACCTTATATTAGAATGTTTATGTTTATTTTTGTCTAAAATATATTACATAAGTTTTATACTGTTTCTGATGCTTCAAATTCTTGGGGTTTATATAGTGCATCAATAATATGTGTAAATCATCCCGATGTTTTTTGTTATGTGTGTGGTGAATGTGTGTGGTGAAACACTTTGAAAGAGAGCAGAAAAACGATTTCTGACTTTGTGAAAAGAGCTTATCTTGCCTATTTTGGCGTTCATTTAGGAGATCAAGATAAATCTTGGGCCCCACATTTCATTTGTAAAACATGTGTTGAACATTTGCGACAGTGGACAACTGGAAAGAGGAAGTGCCTAAAGTTTGGTGTACCAATGGTTTGGAGAGAACCGCGGAACCATCATGACGACTGCTATTTTTGTCTCGTTAATATTAAAGGCATAAATAGAAACAATAGACACAAATGGACATATCCTGATCTAGATTCTGCAAGAAGGCCTGTAGTGCATTCGGAAGAAATACCCGTTCCATCATTCAGCAGTCTACCTGAACTGACAGAATATGATACAGAAACATCAACGTCTGACGAAGTTAAAATAATTCAATCAGAAAACGACAGCGATTTTGAAGCAGATAATCAATAACCTAACCTAACCTAACAACATTCTGAAAATATGTATTTTCCCTTTTTTAGCGACCTTGTTCAGTTGTATTCCTAATGATGGGTCAAGGGTTCGAAACATAGGCTGAGGTCAATATGTTCAATTAACTTAACTCTAAACAACTTCCTGATGCATAGATAAGAAACATAGTTTTTTCATAAATAGAAATAACTTTGCACGGAGGTTTCGCTTATCGCTTGGTGAAACATTATGTTAAAAACAATAGATTAAAACTAACGCACTAGGCTTGAGTTTCTCTAAATATATTAAAAAATACTCTACATATGTTTCGGATGGTTTACCCATTATCAAGAGTATACAATGTTACTTGATAATAGGTAAATCACACGAAACATATGTAGAATTTTTAATATATTTAGTGAAACTTAAGCCAAGTAAGTTAATTTTAATTTATTGTTTATTACCTTTTCACTTAATATTGTTCCTAATTAATTAAATTCCTCGATTATTTCAGTAATGCGTTTTTTCCAATGGAAATCTTTCGTCGCCCAAAATCTTCAGGGCTAACGTATTCACAAAATTCTTCATATTAGGAGTTAATTACATTGTATATCAGATAATATCATCCTTCTGAAATAATAATGTAATTAACGAAGCTCATTAGATTGCGGCTCGTATTAAATTGAATAATATTGGAAAAATCATCCTGTATATTACACCGGAATACTTGGAACCCCTAGTGAGTGGCAATATCACACTATTAATCCGGTTGACTGAATTTGAAGAGAAGGATATCGAATCAGTAGCACCTGTCTTATATTTCATGCTTGCCAGCTTGGCAAAATTAATTTCTATCGGGTATCTCAGGTTCAATGTACATTTCATGACATAATTGGAGCAAGTATTAAATATCCGATATTAAAAATGACAGCTCCATAATTTCCTTCCTTATTTATTGATAGACAACTGCGATAAACAATATGTACTTGATTATTGGTGTGAAAATAACAATGGATAAATATTGAGAAGTCCCTTTAGCGCAAGGGTTATCTACAACACAAACAATAAACAAATCCTTCTTGGGAAAATTTTCGAGAAGTGTTTAGTCGTGCAGAACATGTGAACGAAATTGGTTCTTGTTATTCCCAACTCCTAATTCCTTGTCCTATGCTAACAATTTTCCCCCTCATTTTATTTTGGAGACACTTCTCGAACCAAGTTGGCAATAGTAACATCATTTTATCGTCATTAATCGATTGGGCCGATACTTGATGAGAATTTAAATGCATAATTTAAATAAAACTGAGTAGTTTTCTGATTTTCACTATAATTAATTCAAAAACATGACAATATCGTTTCGCCAACACTGTGGCTTCATCAGATGTTGATGATAAACTGAGCTACTTCATTGAGGACTGCTTGTATTTATCCTGAAGTGTGTATAAATGACCATGACTGTTCTCATTTCGTAGGGGAATGGCTATAAAACAGATTTCTTCTAAATTGTATGGGATGACCATGGAATACTTTTTTCGATTACCTTTTACTGGAACAAATTCAATAAAGGATAATTATTGATTAAAACTTGATCATTTAATAAACTAATTGATTTCTTCCTCTCATTAATTTCCATGGCTTCTCACAAGGTTAGTTTATAACATTTACGCTCCGTTTGCAATATTTTAAAGTTGTTGTCGAAGACATGGTTCTCTTCTGAAAGATGTGTTGCATACGTAGAATCGGTTTCATTTTTTGCAAATCATCTTTGGTGTACAGATATTGTAAGTCTGAAATTCCTGCCAGTTTGACCAACATATACTTTGACAAGTACCGCAACTCAACTCATATATACCCGATTTATCATTAGGCGAAATTTTATCTTTCGCATTTCTGATGTGTCTACCCACGGTATTCGGGGTACCGAACTTAATCAATAATTCTCCTTTATTAAATTGATTCCAGTAAAAGGCAATCGAACAAAAGTATTCCATGGTCATCCTCCACAATTTAGAAGAAATATGTTCTATAGTATATTCCCCTACAGAAGAAGAACAGTCATGGTCATTTCTACACACTTCAGGATAAATACAAGCAGTTCACAATGTAATCATCGACATCTGATGAAGCCGAAGTGTTGGCGAAACGATATTGTCATGTTTTTGAATTAATTATAGTGAAAATCAGAAAACTACTTACTTTTATCTAAATTATTATTTTATTTTCAAAAAGTAGCACAGTCTACACTGAAGGTTCGAAGGTATTCCGGTCTAGATGATCCGGTCATCCTCCGTATTTTGCTGTCAGAAAATCACAAGCGGCAACGTCTATAAGTGACATTGCAATTGTTCTTGCATATTGTACATCCAACAGAAAATCAGGCAGTATTGCTTGCAAGCGGTTTCGACACATGTTGCCTCAAGACTTCATGGTAGAAATACCAGACCAATCAATCAGATAGTCACCCTACAATTCCGATTCAAACATTCAACAAGAACATCTCCATTGTTCTAGCTTCAACACAACGTTTACGGTGACATCATACATAATATTAATTCCAACAAATATCGAACATGATTTTCGCAAATTTCCTTCTCCCTGTATATTTGTAGTGAAGGTGTTTTTCAAAAGTAGTTCTAGTAGAGAATATTCTTTGATTAAGCCACAGAATTGACCGTAAAATTTCAACGCTTCTTTTTTAACAATGCAACAACTGGCCATCGCGTTCACCAAACGCAAATGCGCTCGGCGGTTTTAGGATTCAATCAAAAGAACTAGCGATGATTCCACAATTGCCCAATAAAAACGATAAATAATGTGTGTTTTCACTTGAAAATAAGATGAATTAAACTAAAAACTAATTGTATTAACACGAATCCTTTGCGATCATTGGAATTTCTTCTACATCGTCTTTTTGCGTCTTCGATTCGGGCTCTCTAATATCCAGCATTTCATTTCGAAGTTAACTAACAAAATATGAATAATGAAGCGTAGAGAACATCTGCTGCAGATTCTCCTGTATTCCTGAAAGTAATATCAATTGTGCCCCTCTGTCATACCGTAGGTTAATTATATCTGCAACAGCTCAATTTCAGCAGTAAAATTAGCATTTTTACGGTACGCTCAACGCCTTACAAATTACACGTAAGAAATACAATGTAAAGTTATAAGTAGCTCGGACAGGTTACCTCTATTACAATTTCTCAGTCGACTCGACTAGTAATATAGATGTAAATCTGACGGCAACGAGGAAGAAAATGGGTAAAGTTTCGAATCTTTAGTGGAACATTAGCGATTCTCTCGAATTTAACTAGAATGGAAGTGACGTCTTAAAGAAATGTGTTTTTTGCTGGTGATTTTGGTCCTTGGCAACGTAGGACATGTGAGGTAATTCAGGGCAATTTCTCAATGTGAAATTACTCGTTTTTTAATATGGAAAGTACACGCATTTGTCACTTCGATGATCTTCAATTCAATCAATCTAATCAATATTAAATTAAACTCTTGGCTTAATGTTAATTAAACCAAGAGTTCAATTTAATTTAATATTTAATTATGTTTCATCAAGAGTTAAGCGAGAATTCAATCTAATCAACTTAAATGTGTACCCTAATTTCATGTTAATTGTCGTATTTAAAATTAGAGTAACTCCATCATTCAAGCTCAATTCAGAAATTCTTAATATTTTCTTATTATCTGTAATAATGAAGTTTACTATTTTTTGTCGATTTTGTTTTTTTTCTGATACGAAAAAGTTTCAATTACTATTGAACAAATTCTTTGAAGCACTTTTCATCATATTTTTTAAATTGTATTGTTCGAAATATGAGTATTGAAACAAATGTTCAAAATATCATGGACCGAAATCAAAAGAAATGGGAAGGTGTTCGAATGTCTCAACTAAAAGAAAAATAAACTCTTCGTGAACTTCAAAACCAAAACAATTTGCTTTCTCGAACACATGGAACGTGGAGAGCGATATCATTTTACCAACTATTAATTGTTCAAGGACAGTATGAAGTACCAGAAAAGGAGCAACCATCTTGGCTTCGCAACATTCGACATTGGAATGAAATCCATGACTTCCAGAATCTTTCGCTGAATTTTGTGAAGAATATTATGGGCATTGTAAGTGTATTCCATGAAATTCAAATTCTCATTGATGTTTTTGAAGATGGACGTGGTTCGCGCAAAACCAAGAACTTAGAACGCTCAAGTCTCTCGAGTCGGTAACAAACTGCAGTAGAGAAAGATTGAGCTGCCCACTCGGAAGACTGTTCATAACGAGGGAGGACAACAAAAGCTAAATATAATTGACTTAAATGCGTTGATAAATAGAATTGTCGAGGTAGTTACCCTCTGCAAACGTCTACAAGAAGTGGGGTGTAAAAACATAAATTGGCATACACCTACGAGAAGACTTTAAGTTGCTACCTTACATTATTAAACCACTAGTTTTGATATAACGAATGGAAGAGAAGTTTATAGACATTCTGAGTCGTAATCTGATTGCCAAAGTTGATTTTTTATCGGGTTATCGATATTATTTCTCAATGAATAGCGAGTCCCTCTTTCAGATTCTGGTAACGTGCAACAGATGCTTAGTCTACTTGGTGTCTACATCCTTTAACGCTCTTTATATTATACAGAATAGACCTTGGCATGATACAGGTAACGAACAGAGGTTTTTAAGTTCTTGGTGTCTCGCTCATGGTTATTTTGGAACGCAGCCTCATACATACTGGCCCTAGAATGCACAATTTTCCGCAGGCAATAAATCTGCTACATATAATACCACAAACCCAAAATATGTTTCAGAGGATTGTTGGTCGTTTGCGAATTGTTACCACAGGCTGGGTGACTAATTTCAAACTTTCCTTTATTTCAACAAAAACATAATAAACGATTATTTATCATTATCACACATACATTAAACTTTGAAGAAAACGAAAAACACTTGTTTTTCAATTCGATAATCGAGATAATCCCAATACGTGAAGTGAACAACATCATCTCTAAAAAACATTCAGAAATAAAGAGAATGTCTTCGTTAAATACAGGGTGATCCGAATTTTATACTCAACAGTATAACTATTCATATTACTGTTTCGCATTTGAAGACTCTTCGAATTAACCATCTGAAACCAAACCAAAGTTTTTTCGAGGTCGTATTCAATTCTCTCAGTGAAAAAGTTTTGGATTACTAAATTTATCAATAAAAACACACGAAATGTCCTTGGGGAATTTAGTACATTTGTACTAAATAGTAGTCATTTAAAAAATTAATAATTTAAAATAATTTCCTCACTGAAATACACTACCTGAAGATAAACATTTATCTTATCAGTCAATAGGGATTTAATAAACCCAGACTTATTATCTTAGTAAAACAAATTATTTATATAAATATATATTGTACTCTCGAACAGATTAGAAAGTTTTAGTAACGAACTTAGATTCCAAGTTCATGATCAAAACAACGTTTACTGATAATAATATCGAAATATTTTAGTTAAAGCATTCATTTCTATTTTTATTCGGGAGAAAATTTGATTCGCGACAAAATGAGTGGACAAAAATATCTATTTCAATTGTTGCAGTATTCAATGAAAAAGTGGAATTTTCAATGAATCAACAACAATCAGTAAATTCAGAAGACTAAATTGTGAATAGAACGTTTCATTCAGAAGTGATCATTTGTTAAGAAGCGATTAACAATAGTTTCATGCAAATTGATGATTGATGAGGCAGATACTTTGAGAAAATTTATATTCTTAATGAAACAATATTTAAAATTTTCTCATAACTTAATACAAATACGCATGACGACGTTTTGAAGTATTGCTTTATCAAATGCTGAATTAATACTAGGTGTAATTTTACAAACTCAATACTCATATTGAATATAACTTAAATTCAAACACTTGAACTTATGATTTACACTTTATTGACTACATAGCATGACGCGTTTCGTCGTTACAAACGACTTCTTCAGATGCTTACAGAATAATAACAACATTTTGAAAAATACAGGTATATATATCAGGGAATTTTGGTGTTCTATGGTTTTGGTTTTACCTAAGATATTCCATTCTGAGAATAATTTCGATTACCTGAAAAGGTTTAACAAGGGTGAATTGTTTAATTCTATCTGTTCATTGAGCAAGTTTCCAGAATTTTTAAGCCGATTTATTTCCACTACTTCCCAATAATCTAATTGACTACTTCTCTCTATATTGTGTAGAATTTTGAAATTCGTATCAAAAGTATGGTTTTCTGTTAATAAATGGTTAGCATAATTCGAATTACTTTTATTATGGGCGAAGCTATATTTATGTTCCTGTATTCTAGTACCGAAATTTCTGCTAGTTTTACCTATATATATACCGGGACATGTTCCACAATTCAATTGGTAAACACCTGATTTCTCACCTGATGAGAGAAGACAAATCAGGTGTTTACCAATTGAATTGTGGAACATGTCCCGGTATATATATATATATATATATATATATATATATATATATATATATATATATATATATATAGTTAAAACTAGCAGAAATTTCGGTACTAGAATACAGGAACATAAATATAGCTTCGCCCATAATAAAAGTAATTCGAATTATGCTAACCATTTATTAACAGAAAACCATACTTTTGATGCGAATTTCAAAATTCTACACAATATAGAGAGAAGTAGTCAATTAGATTATTGGGAAGTAGTGGAAATAAATCGGCTTAAAAATTCTGGAAACTTGCTCAATGAACAGATAGAATTAAACAATTCACCCTTGTTAAACCTTTTCAGGTAATCGAAATTATTCTCAGAATGGAATATCTTAGGTAAAACCAAAACCATAAAACACCAAAATTCCCTGATATATATACCTGTATTTTTCAAAATGTTGTTATTATTCTGTAAGCATCTGAAGAAGTCGTTTGTAACGACGAAACGCGTCATGCTATGTAGTCAATAAAGTGTAAATCATAAGTTCAAGTGTTTGAATTTAAGTTATATTCAATTATAATGGATTTACATCAAGTAAACGCCAACACTATTAAATATTCAATACTCATATCTATTCTCAAAGAATATACCAGGTATGTTCTATGACAAACGTGGAATAGGACCATAGAATATAACTGATGTTTAGCAAAAGAATGCATCGTATACCTGGAAATGAATACAGAAAATCAATTTCTTAAGTCAAGTATAAGTACCAACTAACTGTAGGAAAAGATAGTTTCATTCATTTTGTTTTGTTGTATATAACTGTCTAGTAGATATATTTTATCAACAAGGTGGAGCATTAAATTGAGACTGTTTTCTGGGAAGATTGATCTGTTAAACGTATGTTTTTCTTTTGACTTGGAACTGTTAGATCTATTTAAAAATGAATAATGGGAGAACGCTTCAACTTCAACGGTGCTGATAAATGTTCTTCCTGTCTTCCAGCATGCACTCTCTCCATTTCCATTAATTACTTCAAATAAAACACTAAACACGCACATAAATACTCACGCATATACATGTTTTCCGTGTCAAACCTACTAATGAATTGTTTTATCATTGAGACCTAAAGTAAGTTCAATACCTAGTAAAATTCCCGTAATGTTATCAGTTATAGCATTTTTATGGTAGTTGTTCCAGTAATTGTAGCTAGTATAACTTTATATATCTTTCTAGGTCATTGATAGTTTCGTTTAATTCTGCGGTAAACGTGTTCCAACAAGATTATAAAGAGGAATGCATAGTTTAGTTGAAGCAATGTTAAGTGCTATCGAATATCAATTCTCTTCTCTTTTCTCTTTTTCTCTTTGCTCTTTTCTACACACAATAGTCGAAAAGATATTTCAAACTTGTGAAGTTCTTCACAAACTTATTTCTAATGTGACTTTCTACAGAGTTCTTCGTTTGTTTTTACCAATTTTTGCGAATACAAACACTTGTCAAAAAGATATTTCAATCCAAGATTTCCCTAGTTTATTTTTATCGTGACTCCCTCAAAAGTTCTTCTTTCGTTTATGTCACTTCTTTGCGAACACACAAACACAGCAGTTAAAAGATTGTTCAATAAAAGTTAATCCCCCCCTGAAGCTCTCCTCTTGTTTTTTGCCATTTATTTTCCGTTTTGTGCAATTATGTTGTGCACACATTAATTGTCAGAAATATAATTCATCAATTTCCCAAGCTTTTTTTTTCGTGCCTTATATTTATATCATTTTATTTTCCCTCGTAAGTACTTTTCATTTTTGTGCTATTTCTTTGCGAATGCGTAGACAGCAGTTAAAAACATATTTTCATTCTGGGTTTCTCAAGCTAATATTTATTATGGCCCTTTAGAAAGGGTTTCCTCCATTTTTGTCATAAAGATATTTCGAAATGAGTTTCCCAGGTTTTCTTTTATTGTGATTTACAGAGTTGTCAAAAAAATAATTCGATCCTGGGTTTTCCTAGTTTATTCTTATTGTGGCCTCTTCAAAAGTTTTTCTTTCGTTTATGTTACTTATTTGCGAACACACAGATACAAAAGTCACAAAGATTTTTCAACACAGGGTAGTCAAAGCTTATTTGTTCGAGACCCGCTTCAAATCTCTTAATTTCTGCCATTTATTTTCCGTTTGTGCAATTGTGTTGTGCACACATAGTTGTCAGAAATATAATTCGATCTAGAGTGTCCCAAGCTTATTTTTATAGTGACTTTGAAAGTTCGTTTCAATTGTTTCTCAAGCTAATGTTTAAAATTACCCTTTCGGGAAATTTCCTTTTATAATTGTCAGAAGGATATTTTGATTCGAGTTTCCCAAGGTCTTTTTTATTGTGAAATCTTTGACAGTTTTTCTTTCGTATTTCAGTATTCATTAGCGAACACACAAAGATTTGCCAAAAAGATATTTCAATCCATGGTTGCCAAGCATATTTTCATTGTGGCCCACTCAAAAAGGGTTCCCTTTTCGCCATTCTTTTTCTCTTCTGGAAAAGGAACTACCCTCCAAAAGGAACTACTACTGTTTGAGCTTAGTAAATTATCCAAAACAATTTTATAGTTTTGTTATTATAACAAAAAAGTATAAAACTTCCAAACAAATCTTCTTTTCTGGATTAGGAAAGATGAGGATTATTCTCTCAAACTTAGGTCTTGAAATGAGGCTCAACGTTTTAGTACAGAAGAAGAAATGATATGCGCATAAAAGGCTCTGGTAAATATTCGAAATAAGGAACATTCAAATCATTTTTGAAGTTTGTTTTTACAATTCATCAATTGGTATTATAAAATGAAGAAATTTCAAGTTTATGAACTGTGAATTTTCTTTCCAAGCTTTTCTTTCGAGAAGATGCTCTAATGTACTTATACATATTTCATCTTTACTAATTGATTCTATAAACCTCCTTTTTCGTTGTGGAAAAGCTTTCTCGAAAATTTGAACTTTCGCGAAGATCCTCAAATTGAATTTGAAAAAATTGCAAACTTGCGCCAGCCATTATCGTAAACATCTTTATGATCGGCCCATAAAATCTGCCTTTTAACGCCTTCGAACGTCTCGAACAAAGAAAACTCCATATTTCAATAGAGCCACGCGGATTAACTCCTGTATTAAGTGTGTGAGGAAAGCGTTTACTTAGAAGTTATCTCGCCCAACGTTTCACGTCGAGCAGCGAGATCGAGCAGCCTGGAGCACTCCAAAATAATTTCGAAACTCAATTTGTTGTCGGTTTTTAATGATTATTTGCGAACATCTGCTCTTGAATAACTTAATGGACGCATTCTATTTTCATCGGAGTTCGGAAATCGTTGTTATATGTTTTGAAGTAGATTTTAGGGTGGTTCCCTAAAATTGATGGTTTTTGTCAACTGGGTATGCCACCTGATTTTAGTACTTATGTTTAAAGTTCCTAAGAAATCTCGCATCCTATAAAATTGCATTGGTGAAATAATATACTATAGAAATTAATATTCTCAGCAAATAACACACTGTGAAATACAAAGATTAATCTATTCCTTTTTTACGTTTCACTACAAATTGTATTTATGCAATACGTACTGCCGCGGCCGACTTCAAGCAGGCCACGAAGAGCGTAGTCCGGTGTTGCCAAAATTGAGTCGGTGGTCTACTCTCCTTGTCGATTGTTCATAAAGTTTCAAGCATTATTTGAATTTTTTTTGTATATTTCGAACAAATAAAAAATGTTATTGGTATTTATAACATACTGAATATTATTCCTGAGCACATATTATTTTTATCTTCTTCATATCATTTAATAACATTCACTTTTCCCGATTAAATATATGAAACATTGATCTGGAATATCTTTGTATCTTATCAACAAATTTTCTATTTGAGACCACCTATCCAATTGAAATCAATAGGTAAAATCCAAGTTAAATCAGTGTACAACTGATTTAAGTTGTTTTCCATTCAAAACTACTGTTACTATCGTGTCATTCGCTGTACTTTGGTTACTTGTGATAATAATTTTTTACTTAAATTAAGGAGGTAAAAATGAAGTTTGTTGTTAACTGAATCCATTTTAACGTTCCAACAATGATGAATATTTATTTTACTGGAGTGATGAAGAATTGAATCTTGAAAATTGACAATTAAATCTGACTGTTCAAAAATGTTAATCAAATAATCTTTGCGAGCTGAATAATTTCTCCACCTTTCCCCTGAGCTTTTCCTAGGTAAGAGCACATTTTTTTGACAAATAATGCGTGAATTTTGAAAAATAGAGGGAATCGCGTGAGGGACTATCTTGTTCTTTAAAGTATGCTTACAATCCAGGTGAAACAAATTTCTCTTTCCTGATGATATCAGTTTTAGGAAAATGCAAGGCACAAACAACTGAATATTTTGTTGAAGTGCAATTATCTCGTGGTATAGATATCATCCGTTTACTCTATACAAATTCATTTTTTGGGAAACTGAAGTTCGACACTAGTTGCCACACGCCTTCAGGGTGCTGTTATAATTTGATTTAAAACCAGGAATGCAACAAATTTTCGTCATTTTAAGAGAATATACTTATTAGAACCTTACTATTCATTCCAAGCTTGAAACTCACTGAATCACCTACGGAACACCTACCCTCTACACTTTGTTTCACAAAAAATTATTTTCAAATAATACTTACTCAAAACACAACACAAATTTGATTTCGATTCGATGATATTGGAACACACAAAACACTTTGTTTTTATAATTTGATGTTATGCTATCCACAAACTATCATCACTAGCACCTATAGCCACTTTACGATAGTGTAATATAGGTAAAATTAATACTGAAACCGTAAAATATTTAACTTGAAACTACGAAAGTTTTGAAAAATACAAAATTGATTTCGTTTCACTGAAATCGGAAATCATACTAAACACCTTGTTTTTTATAGTTTAGATTTCAACGAATTATCAACAAAACACGTGTATTGCACTATGCATAATTGAAAAATATAAAATTTCTACTAAAAGCTCAAATTATAACTTCAAACTGCGAAAGTTTTGAGAAGCGTCATATTTGCATTTGTATACAAGCTAAACTAACTGCGGGGTTGTAAAAATCCTTAGACCACCTGCGCCATAGTGCCATATACTCATTTCATGGCCGGTTTAAAGTCGGCCGTGGTTCTCCCATTTAGTGAATGGGAGTACCACGGCCATTTTTTTTTGATTTATTCAATCCAAAAGTTTGATGAAGCTACAAATGTAGCTTCATCATTTGTAGCTGAACCTGAGCGGGGAATTAATTCACTAAGGATGCCAATTTCTATCTCAAATATAGACAGAAAAAAATATATAAGAAATCATCGTTAATATATAGGCAAGTTTATCGGCGCTTATAAGAACAAGTACACTAATTTCATGCTGGGAACATGAGGACGAAACAAAGAAACTGCAAGAGTTCTGCATTCGCGTGAAATCTTCGGATTGGGATCTTTGTATAGCTTCTTTACAACACTGTATAGATTAAAACTGGAGTAACTGTACTTGTTGAACTTACACAAACAACGACAAATCTCTTCAACAAATAAAATATGTACTTGAAATTATCAATTACTTGAGTTTATCAATTAAAATTCTCAGAATTTATCGTCAGAAAGTGAGACATTTGAACCTTTGTCATTACCAAATCTATGTAGTTCAGAGTATCAGTTCAATACCCAGTACTTGTGGAGCTGAGTGTCTCAACGAAACATTTTGAGACTTTCATACAAAAACAACAAATACAGTTTGTTCTACGAATATTGTTGCTATCTAAAAATTTTCATCGCGTAATCAGCTTTGCAATTCGAAGGACCACAGGTAAGCAGAGTAATTCCAAACAAGCTACTTCGAAGTATACATTCCTAGAATCGAGATAAGGCGTCTCATTCGTCGAAACCAGATAGCGAAAGGTGCTCCAGGAAACCCTTTGAAACTAGACCCCACTAATTCAGCATCCATGCTTGATTACCACGTCCGACGATTCGTAATGGCGATCTTTCAATTCGCGAAATAAGGTCTGCATCTCACGTTCGAGATACAGCTGTCCCCCATTTATGTCGCGTACCATCCTGATTTGCTTTACTTTGATGCGGCTCTCTACCCAATTACAATGGTTGGTTATGCGATACTGGAGGCACTGGCATGTAGAATTAATTCAGTTTGGACCCACCTGCGTCACAAGTTGGAGAATTGTCTGGAAGCCCCATTATTTTTAATTCGATCTGGCTTAACTGACTGCTTTGGTTCAGGGAATCACCACCATGCATTGCATCTTTGCTTTTGTGTACTTCAGTCAAAAGTGTAACGGGAATTTTCAAATAATAAATTAAAATTGAAATACTTAGCTTAAGTTTCAATGAGTATATCAACAACTCTGCTTATTTTTCTGATGGTTAGCCCACAATCAAAAGTAATAACTACATTAGCTGATTTAGATTAACTAAGTAGAGTTCTCAATATACTCAGTGAAACTTCAGACAAGTGTTTCAATTTTAACTTATTATTTAATATAATTTTTCACCAAGTGAGCGAAACCTCCGTGTCATTTGTGAATTTTTAAATTTACAAAATGTTTTTTGTAGTATTCATACTACTTTTGTATATTTAAAGATAATAAAAACTACTTTCACGATGTGACACTCTGAATTAGTCTCAATGTCCAACTCATCCAGTTTTTAGTGTTAAATCATTTCAGAGTCGTACATATGAACATTATTATGAAAATATCATGCCCCTTCAGTAAGGGGCATAGGAAACTGAAACTTTGTTTCCTAAGACCAATATACCAAGACCGACCTCGTCAAGATTTATAGAAGCATTTTTTTAACAATCTAGCATTTCAAAAATGTCTGGTTCGCTGAACTGATTTACATTCTCATCAAAATAAAATTTTGAATGCATTTGAGATAGCAAGATAAGTAAACCCTATTCACTCAGACTTTGGAAACGCATTTGACAGTGTTAATTATAATTTATAAACAGCTGAGCTGTGTGCATTTGGCATTGATGTTGGTATTTTAGCAGGTAGAAATGAACAGGTAAAAATCGTCATTGTTCTGATTTGATAGAGGCTATCGCGGGAGTTCCACAGGAAGCCTCTGTGGACCAATATTATTCAATTTGTTTGTAAATTATCTAGCCCCTTGCATGAAACATTCAATGTTTCTGTAGTACCCCCAAGTAATGACCCCCAAATTTTTCAATTTATTGTTTATAAAAGTGATAATTTGCAGTGTTTACATTAGATTCTGCAGTGTACTCGAGTGGTGTAATACCAATGGTATAGACCTCGACCAAAGGAAATGTTTTTTATGAATTTCAATGAAAGTTATAATGCTATAGATTATATGTATACCATTGATACAGTACACATCAACGTAGTTTCTCACATTAAGAACCTTCGTAAGTTATTTGATGAGCTTATTTTGTAGCCCCAATATTTCTTTAAAAATCTCGTAAGCCCTTTGGGTATATTCTCTCCCAAGTTGCTCCATTTTAATGATGAGTATATATGCATTTATACTTCTGCTATTCTATTCTCTCATTCAATTTGAATTTCTTCTTAATTTTCAGAACCCAACTTCGTGGGGTCTTTCGACATCGGCGATTACGTGCTGTTCTTCTTCCGGGAAACAGCAGTGGAATATATAAACTGCGGAAAAAGTGTTTATTCAAGAGTGGCGAGAGTATGCAAGAAAGACACCGGTGGAAAAAATATCCTCTCTCAAAACTGGGCCACGTATCTGAAAGCAAGATTGAATTGTTCGATACCTGGAGAATTTCCATTTTATTTCAACGAAATACGTGAGTATGGTTTACAAAAAAATGCTTACGAAATGAAACGTTTGCTTAACATGTTTTTTGTTATTATTATTATTGTGTTGAATGAAAATACGCAGTGAATGAATGAATGAAAGTATGTTTTATTGAGATCTTTGTTCACATTACAATTCATTGTTATTTATCAATTACAAGGTGGGAGGTTATATTGTCTCGCGGCCTTCTTCAACCCTGTGCTTTTTAATTATTTTATTTCAAAAACAAAAATTTTTTATATATGTTCACATCATATTTCAAAGGTGCGGCTGTGACGACTCACTTTTACGTGCCATTCGGTCGAATGTCAGATTTTCAATTCATCTGACATTTGATGGTAAAGGAAACCACGGAAAACTTCACCCACGTAATTGAGAACATATAGAATGTTTACAATTATATTTATTATATTAATACAGTAGAAAGAATAACAACCTAAGGATGCGGAGTGGTAAGTCCTCTAGGTGATCGAGGGTATCGCCTGGAAGCTCCAGAAGAGTATGCAGGATCCGTGCTGGCGGAAAGGAGAGTTTATTTCTTGGTTTTCTGCGTAGAACACGTCCGGGTCAGTACCATTAGGTCATCAGCGTCCCTCGGGCTACTAGATTGGGGCAGCTGAGAGTGCGTTGTCCATATCGAGCTTGAAGTTTTGCGATGTGGATGAAAATTTGGGCATTTTGGTTATTTTGTGGACAAAAATAAACGGGTATTATGTGTAAAGTCTGAAGATGCTGCGGCAGATTGCTCGTTCGCGTTTTTCGATAGACCTCACTAACCGTTTTTGAAGGTTGGAGTAGAGCAGACATCTGTACGCGATCACAGGGCGAATATATGCCTTGTATGTGTTGAGGAGAGTCCGAACTTTTTTGAAAGTTTTGGCAAGATCGTCATTCCAAGAGCTGAACTTCAAAAATGTTACACCCAAGTGCATGATTTCGTCCTGTAGTCTGTGGTTTTCACCCCAAAGCGACAAGTGAACATCATTTTTAGAAAACTTGGGAGATTTGGAGTAATTGATATGGTAGAAGAGTATGGATTGGGGGTCGCTTTTACACTCTAGGCATCTAGTTGCCCCGCCGATGTCCTCGCTGTAGTCAAGATGGCGGTGTCGTGCGCAAAAAAAATATGCATTGCTACAGTGGTGTACGAGGAATTATTGTTCTTATTCGAATAGTTGTGGGTTTTTTGTTTTTAAACTATAAACTCCTTCACGTCGATACATATATTCGAAGTTCACATTACACGAAATGAAAGCCATCGATTCGCTTTGAGTTAGTTCCTTGACATAAGGCTGTAGAAATTAAAACTAGACAGGTAACACGAAAGCGTGTATTTCGAATAACCAACTTGCTACCGAGTACATATGATGTTCTGGCAACTTCTTACAACCACTTCGCTATAATCAAGCGAAATTTGTAACCTGAAATTGAGCTTGTTGGAAAGTTTCGCTTTGGAAGGCACCAACCTCCATTCCAACGGCAGGAATGACACTCACAACGTTGATCAAGTTGGATGTTCGTCTATAGAAAACTAGTTTGTCCATTCCAGCAACACATAACCTACATGCTATACTTAATATACCATATATATATATATATATATATATATATATATATATATATATATATATATATATATATATATATATATATATACATCATATATATATATATATATATATATATATATATATATATATATATATATATATATATATATATATATATATATATATATATATATATATATATATATATATATATAACATTCTCTTGGGGTGATGTAAAAACGGGTGATCATTTCCTTTATATATATATATATATATATATATATATATATATATATATATATATATATATATATATATATAAAAGTGATCAAAAAGTAGGGTGACTTTCCAAATTTCGATGCGACATCTGTTTCATCTATGATTTTTCTTGTATTATGTTGGTACAGTTGTCTTGATTATCTGTGAAGCGTTTCATCAAGTACAGCATTTCTGTTTTTCTAGACATGTTGAGTAAAAAATGGAAGCGAGTGTTCTAAAAACTATCGAAATATTGAGAGTGGCATACCGCATACTACTTTAAATAAAAAGAAATGTCTGAGATTGAATTCTCGCTTAACTCTTGATGAAACATAATTCAATAATAAATTAAATTAAACTCTTGGCTTAATGTTTCACTTGAATATAACTTAAATTCAAACACTCGAACTTATGAATTACACTTTATTGACTACATAGCATGACGCGTTTCGTGAAACGACTTCTTCAGATGCTTGAATAATCCAATATCTGAAGAAGTCGTTTTAAACTATCAATAAAGTGAAACATAATTCAAGTGTTTAATTTAATTATATTCAATTATAATGGATTTTCACGTTTATATTTAACAACATGAATTTGTCAACATGTTTCGGGCTTGAGCTCATTTTCAAAACTGAAACATGTTGACAAATTCAAGACGCTCGACAAGAAACAAGACGCTCGAAACATGTTGACAAATTCATGTTGTTAAATATAATCGTGAAACATTAAGCCAGGAGTTTAATTTCAATTTAATAAAAAAAGAAATGTTTACAAATGGTATAACCTCTTCCAAGAAGGTCGAGAAGACACCAATGACTCACCTTGCTCAGAACGTCATCAACGGCTAAGCAATTCTTGCTAAGCAATTTCAACAGATATTTTGAGCATGAGACGTATGTCAGCCAAGTTTGTTTCCAAATTGCTGAATTTTCAGCCGAAAACTACACCGTAATCAAGCCACAGCCACGATATTCACTGGATATAGCCTCCTTTGGCTATATCCAATGTTGCCGAAAGTCCAGAAACGTGTGAATTGGTCCTCAATCGTTGCCAAAGATTGAGGACCAAAGATCTTATTGTTGGATGAGCTGAAGGCGTACCGAAAAGAGCTTATTATGAGTGTTTTGAGCATCAAAAAAATATTGGTACAAGTGTGTTTTATCTGATAGAGGTAACTTTGAAGGGTAATATTCATTTATTGAGCAATCAATGACTATTTTCTGATAAAAATTTAGTCACGTCACTTTTTGATCATTTGCCGTAACTGCCGTTCTTTTGAGGAAACCTTCCTTTGAGAAAAATTGATCTGTATCGTATTTCCAAACATTTTTTCCAATTCGATTCGATTACAATATATTTGAATATTTCAGAGAGTATATATAGAGTTCCTGGAGACAATAACAAGTTTTATGGAACTTTCACCACTTCAACAAATGGTCTGATGGGCTCCGCCATCTGCTCCTTCACTCTGAAAGATATCCACGCAGCTTTCGCCGGGAAATTCAAAGAGCAAGCTTCCTCATCGTCTGCGTGGTTGCCAGTGCTTTCTAGTCGGGTACCGGAACCAAGACCAGGTACTTGCGTCAACAACACTGAAACTCTACCGGACACTGTCCTTAATTTCATCAGGTAAACTATCTCTTTTAGTTGAACTCTTTGTAAATCTTCACGTTAACCTGAATTTCCAGAATATAATTCAAAATTTGTTTAGGTCTCATCCACTGATGGACTCTGCGGTGATGCATGAACACGACAAGCCTGTTTTCTTCAAGAGGGACGTTTTCTTCACTAGACTTGTGGTTGATAAAGTTGACGTTGATATTGGAGGCGCTGTTCTCTATTACACTGTGTACTATGCTGGAACAAGTAAGATATACTAATATACATTTATTCATTGGAACCAAACCTTGCTTGATGCTTCAATCTTCTTCATTTTAGTCTCATTTAACTCTGAATTTTCACAATTTCCGTGGAGGTCTTATGACGTTTGTCTTAATATATTTTCAGACGACGGAAGAGTGCACAAAATCGTGGAATGGCAAAGAGACAGCTCTGATACGTCTCTATTCTTCTCGACGTGTTCGACGTCACCCCCGGCGAACCGATTCAAGTGATGGAGATCAGTAGGGAGCACAAAACGTTGTACGTCGCTTCGGACATGCGAGTCAAACAAGTGGACCTGGTTATGTGCAACAGGAGGTATGACAACTGTCTGAGATGCGTACACGACCCTTACTGTGGATGGGACAAAGATTTAAATGTGTGCAAGCCTTACTCACCTGGGTAAGTTCCAACTAATTTCAATCTATCTTATTACGTTTATTTCTTGACTACTTTAAGACATCAAAGGTTATGGTGCTTGTTTTTCCTTCAGCTGCCGTGATTTGTCGTCCGTTAAATAAAAGTCCCCCAAGAAATTTGTTAGTACAGAGAGAGTTTGAAAAAGCTTGTGGGCCTTTGTCAGTCAGCAAAAGTATCAGTTTAAAATCCTATTAATAAGATCTTAACCCATTTTGAACAAGCTGTGTCTGTTTCAAAATGGAAAGAACTGAGTTTTGGGTAGTGATTTTGCATTAGTTTTTGAGTTTAAAACTATCATTGAATCCAAAAGGGAGCTCGATATTCCTCTTTGAATTCTACACCAACAAATTAAGGAGTTGGCTGCCATCTACGTCAGCCTTGGTAAATCTCGCAGCGCTATACAGGAGAAATCATTGTCTTAATATAAAAGTCTCATTCCATCTACAACATCAAACTACCCCAACATCCCAACCCTCTACCAACTTGCAGTGTCCAGCAGATACTGCAGATTTAAGACCATAATACTTTTATATTAAGTCTTATGGTCCAGTGATAGAATATCAGTTAAAGACCTCACATCAATTTTCAAAGAGAAGTTACTGATCCCCAGATAGATTATAAATCCAAAAACTGCAAATAGTTCTAACAGGAACTATATCTTTCTCTTCCGCATAAAGATGCTTGAAAATCTGAAGGAATATTTTAATTACTAGAAGAAAATTGGCTGTTCTTCTATCACGAAATCGATAGTATTTTTATCTATTCTGAGCAAGAGAAAATGAAAAAATATACCTATAATCCATATTTATGTATAATCCAATGAACTGTGTTTCACCTTTTTATCGAGGAAAAGCTTCTGTACAATCATCAATAGTTTAGTGATTGGAGAATGGAGTAGAACGTTTCATCCAAAATAATCATTCCGTACCACGTGAAGTTTGAAGGAGGATTGTCATACAATCGAAAAATTGAAAAATCCGTTCAATATTTTGCCATTGATTAGTTCAATCTGTGCAAAATGTTTTCAATAATATTATATAAATATGAAACGAATTTTTGTTTATAGCCACTTCTGCGATTTTCTGGGTATTTTATATATATATTTCAGGTCACATACAACGAAATTTGTTTTGTTGAATGCGAAAGGCACATTCTAATATTCAAAGGTAGTAACCCAATTCCTTTCGGCAATGTCGCATTTCGAAAACTGACGCCAAACACAGATTCCAACGCGATTTTCTTCCTTCCACTTCATCTCAATATGACGCATTTTCAAAGCAAAAAGTAATCCAACTACTTGAAGTTTCTGCCTGTATCTGCGAAATCTTTCCAATACATTCGACGAATTTCAATTCGGGAACATCAGATTCTATTTGCCAATAGAGCGGCCGCCTTGGCGCTGCATATCCTCCAGCGCGCCGAAATCAACAAACGTTTATTTAGACTACGGAAATCTGGGGCTGAGCTACGCGGAGAGATCCGCAGTGTTTATTTGGCATATATTTGTATGCAAATAGAGACCGAGAGATGAGCGTTTCTTGACTGAACTCCTCCTCAACCTTCGCCATCTTGCATCCGAGGGTGACGCGATTGATGGGCGTTGAGATTATGTGGTTATTGTTTAAGTCAGTTCTGTGGTTACTGTATGGTGTGTTTATGATTCCCAAAACTTCCTCATAATTGAATAACAGCAACATTCACAGAACATTATTATCACAGAAAATTTCTTTCAGTTCTATGGATTCTAATCATAGTATGAGTGTTTTCTTTTAATTCCAGAGTTCTTATTTTGGAAATTATCATCTACGTTTCAATGATGAAGATGATAATTCGCAGGATAATATTTTCACTTTGTTCAATTATCTTCAACTTGCTTGCAAAGGTTTTCATTTTCTACGTAAGTTCCAAAATTATTCTGTGTGTTATTGTTTATCAAGAATAATAAGTGATGAATAGTTCCATCTGGCATTTGAAGACGAAGAATTGATGATCGTTAAGGCTCCTATGGTCTGTACGATTATTCTCTGAAGTTTCAATGACTATTTAGGTTTTTGTGGTTCCTTTCATCGTTATTAATTAATTTCATCTCAAATTGAATGGTTACTTATATGAGTTGTTGAGGTTCTGATCTGATTTTCTGATCATTTTTTTGGTGTTTTAATGATTTAAATTGTAAATGTACATTTAGATTTACATTTTTTAGTTTTGTTCAATTAGCCGAAATATTGAACTGAAACGTGGCATATATAAATGAAAGCTACTGAGGTTATTCTGAGGTTTTCAGAGAACTTTAAACTAATCTGTCGAAAAAATTCTGTCACACAATCTTAACAAAATAAACTCAGTGGTGCGATTGGATAATACACACTTGAGGAGTCTCAGGCACAAAAACCATATCAAACATAACTTGACACACACTTGGCACAATGACAAGAGATTTTTTGTAGAAAATTCGTTAATTATATTCGGTTAGTATTTTGAAGTTTCCAGCCATGCAGATGGTTGAACCATTTTGAGGTGTGAAGGATTGGACGCACTTATAATCTGAACTGATTTACAATTGCAGGTTACTCCAAGATGTATCAAACAGCACCATTGACGTTTGCGACAGTAGCGTGATCAAAAAGAAGATGGTAGTAACGTGGGGGCAGAGTTTACACTTGGGGTGCTTCCTGAAGATGCCAGCGGTTCTTTCATCGCAGACAATCACGTGGTATCACTATTCGAAAGACAAGGGCCGTTATAAAATACAATTCAGGTGAATTTCCTATAAAAAATTCAATATGTCATATTGCAACCGTATTTTCCTCAAAATTTTCATTTTTGAAATGTTTGACACCTTTTGTCGTGAATTTATTGTCCACAATTTTTGTGAAATTTATTACTCGTTTCCTAACTGAAATCATCGATTGTTTCCACTAAATTTAACCGTTTTGCAGGCCTGAAAAATACATAGAGACTTCGGAACGTGGCCTTGTAATTATTGCAGTCACAGAAGCAGATGCTGGTCGTTACGACTGTTCTATGGGTGCCTCACTTCTGTGCTCTTACAATGTTACCGTAGATGCACATAGATGCGCTCCTCCAGCAAAAACCAACGACTATCAGAAAATCTACTCCGATTGGTGCCACGAGTTCGAAAAATATAAATCTGCAATGAAAACATGGGAAAGGAAACAAGCTGTAGGTTTTTAATATAAAAATAGTATATATGTATATATATATATATATATATATATATATATATATATATATATATATATATAAATGAACACTAGAACATTCATTCGAAAAATTCAAATTAATCAAGAGAATCAAAATAGGAAGTTTTTTTTTTATTGCTGTGAAATTGGTGGATTGTCAGATCTTAAGATTTTTGCGGATATTGCCGCCTGTTCAGTTTCAAGGAGGTTCCTTTCTACAACCCGCGACACTAAATATCTGTTCACAAGGAAAAATGGCTAATGGTTGCAATAAAATTCTTTTAACTATTCGTGATAATAATTTTATTTCCTCTCGATTAACGCTCCACCATTTGATACAATTTTCATCCACATAGAACTTTTTTACTAAGTTGAATTAAAGTACATCTCCAGTTGTACTATTTTTTGAAGTTTTTTAGCACTAATCTTCAGTCGACGAGCAACATCAAGAGAAGATCGTTCTTTTAACGTGCCTTACTGCCTAAACCCCACATTCCTGCTCCTGGTCGATTCGTATCTTCCGAAGAATATGTCATCCCCATTTGTAGTCATCTCGTATTGAGAAAAACTAAAACTTCACTCTCAGCATTTGACAACATCAATATGCCTTAATTACAAATGTCCTGATCGATGCAGAAGCTCCGCAGTTGTAGATTGGAATGCTAATGTTCGAAATATCCAAGTTAAAAATATTTTTAATATAATAAAACAATTGTTAAACAAATATTTACACATATATTAAAAAGAATACTGCATGAAGTACGTTTCGATGAGATTCACCTTTTTCAAATGCTACGTGCAGACTAATGACATTTCTCGAATACATACAATAGGTAAACTTGAATTATGAATACAGAGAAAACAGGTAGATAACAGGTCTTTTTAATAGGCATTAACTTGTTTTCAAGCCTTTGAATTATTGCAGTCACATAAGAAATAAGATCTGCTTAATTTTCGTGCTACTTTCTCGAAAGGTTTCAGTAAGTAAATGTAACTTCCAATCATTTTCCACTCATTTTACAGAACTAGATGTTCTAAAAATGTCATGGATTATGTCACTAATTAAAACTGTCGCTTATGTTACTAAATTACCACATAGGTATAATACGCATTAGTCAGCCAAATCTCAATTACTTTCTTTTATGGAACATCTGCATCTACAAGATGTTCAGATCATTTGAGGATGTGAATTACACATATTTGAAACGTACCTCATGACTCACTAATTGTATTATATTATAAATACAACGTGGTTTCATTTTTAATGTTTCATAATAAACTTCAAAGGCACATTTTATGTTTGATTTTAACTCGATGTTTTTCTTACAGCAATGCGCCTCAAGACTGAACGACAGTAACCAAAACAATCACCCAAATGAGATCTACAGGCCACTAGTGTGATAGCTCGTCCAGCACGGGCCTCTTGCATTAACATTTCTAGGTATACCTCTGTATTGGACCCGGGTACTGTTTGTGTAAATAGACGAGTGATAAAAATAGTGACTAACATAGAAGAAAACGACTTTTGGAGTGACTGATTGAAAGACAGACAATTTCGAAAATTTTATTTTTGTCACATAAGTGATGATTATAGTACTCTAGTATAAGCGCTACTTTATTTTGTTAAGATATAATTTGCACAACTAATTTCAATGGTGAAATGTTTGACCACATGAACGTAACATGTGAAGTGTATGAAACACAATTTGCCATATTTATATTTAACTCTTATCTGTTTCTACTTCTTGATAATTTTCATAAGTTCAAAGGTACTCTGTACAAAAATTTTCAGATAGTTATTTTACATTTCTTAATTTTTTACTTTAATTAATTACTTTTTGAACAGAGTACTTATTTTATTTATAGTTAGCATTCGTATTTTAGATGTGGATATACAAATTTGTATTTGAATTAATATATCCCTTTTGTCTTTGAAAACTGTTTCAGTTGAATATTGTAGGACTGTGATATGCGTGTAATGTAATTTTCATTAAATTAAAGTAAATAATTATTTATACGCTAAAATATCAGCCTCTTATACTTCGGACCAATGTGAGTGGACTCCCTCAATGCTTAACGTTAAATTTTTGTGTAATTTCAGGAAATAGAAATTTTTTTTATGTGAAACCAAGTTTCTTGTCTGTCCGATGTTCATTCAGTAATTTTCATATTACATATTTCTAATATTCACATATTTCATAATTAATAACTTCGACTAATTGATTGAAGTACAAGAATTGATTTTAGACAATTTCAATTGATAATTATCTTTAATTATTTATGATCACTGAATTCATTTTAGTAATGATTTATTATTTCAACTCAATTGCAATTTTATATGGTTGTTGGTTAATTTGTATGAAAATTAATCATTATGACTTGAATCATTTTCCTGATTTTATTCTGTAAGTAATTTCTGGTAATCCTTTATTACTATTGAAGACAATCACTCTGATGAAGATGTTAAAAACATTCAAAAACCGATAGCGTTCTTCTAGAATGTAAATGTGGCTACAGTTAAAAATGCACATAGACCAAATGGTCCTCTTCTTCTTTACGTCGCTGCTTTGTGATGATATTTACTCCTATACTTGTGTAGCAGATGAAAATTTTGGATCTTATGATCAAATACCATTGGCTAAATTCCACAATAAATATTTGACATATTCTATATATGGTTCATGCAACTGAAGGATTTTCAAGAGTTTAAATTGACTATTGATGGGCTTTGAAAAAGCTAGAACTTATAAAATACTCTATAAGTAATTGTACTCAGAGAAGTATCCGTATAATTTGAGATTTCATGACCATTCACTTTTATAATCAGTTTTAAACAAGCACATTATTACTTTTCTGACTTAGTTTTATTAAATTATGGATACTCTGTTGGTAGTTAGGAATAAATGACTTATATCAAACAATTTTATTTCTAACAATGTCCTTCTATTTCTATGTTGTCATCAATTTAGAAACATATGATGTAAGTATTCATTAAAAATATCATTATAAACTGTTTAAAATAAATTCTTGCCGGATCAACAGTCATGTTTTGCTGCCATTTTCAATGGTAGTTTTCACCATTAAATTGTCCATTATATAAAAAATTGCAAACATTTAAAATCATTATTGAGTTTAGTCACATCAAAGTCATTTTATATTAAAAAAGGTGTAGCAACAGCAAGAAATATCAAATTGGACTCAAAAGTTCTATAGAAATGCATAAACGGTTGATAAAAATTTTGGCACATTATAAGGTATAATGATAAAATCTTAACATTTTTAGTTATTGTTTGTACAAACTTTTATTGTAGAGCTCTGATAACTGACTGAGTGCTTCAATCCGATAAAAATCTCATTTAATATTTTGATATTTATCACAATTATATTTAGTATTGATTTTCAGAGGAGATTTTAGATCAACATTAAGGTTTTTATGAATCATATTTGGTAAAACTAGACAATAATCACGATAATTATGTAAATGATAAACAAAAATGATAGTATTCTATTTTTCCTCCTTTCAAAATTTCCTGACATCAAAGTTAATGTTTTGAAATTTTCAAGTCTGAAAATGGTTATCGATTCATTTGATTATATTTAGTATTTCTTTGAAAATACATCAATTTCAAATGATATAATACTAATGATAGAGATATTTGTTTCTGAACTCAAAAATCGTTACATATATATATAAATAAATCGCGTCAATAGTAATAATTTTTGAAGCAACTTTATTCGCACAATATTTGCTTTAGAGGCACTAATGAAGGACATATTAAATGCAAGCAACTTGTGTTAACATTTATTTAAATATCGCGATAAAGAAATTGTATTGAATGCCTCTTGTACTTATGTGTAGTGACTTTTCTGAAGTCTGTAAATTTGATGAATGAAAGCTTTATTTATTCATCTGCGCGATTTAATTTTTCAATGTTTTTCTATATTTATTAGTATAATATATTATAACTCAATAGACATGAAGTAAAGAAGTTTACACAATTTCTTCGCATACTTTGAAGTCTAGATTAACATTTGGATTTTCAATTTAGACAAAGTACATATCCTCAATCCTGCAATAATGTGTTTTAAACTTATACTCTTCTTCCTTTTTGCTAAATATGTGCTTTGACTAATTTATCTATAACTTTGGATAAAACGTTGTTACGAATTTAAAATGTAGTGGATTGAACAGTTTATATAAAATCCTACATGCTACTTCCATGAAGTATTTTTTATTACTTAGAATAATAATTAATTGACATCTAAAAATGAATCGGTCGAAATTTATATTTTTTCTCATCATTCATAGATTTCATGATTCATTGCTAATAAAGGTCTTATAAATATCCTTTGAATTTCCTCAAATATTTTAATTATTCAACCTTGTAATAGCTATGAAGTTCACAAGTAAATTCAAGCATATAATATAACAAATTTCTACCGATTTCATATTTGGTAGATGTCACTTAGATTACATCACTTACATAGATGTTAATTTTATTTTTAATATTTCAGTTTCCTTTTATGAATATAATTCTGTAGTAACTATGACACTGTTGAGAATCTTATTGATTGAAAATTTTATATTTGTCTCTATTTGTATAATACGAGTAGATACCTACTGCTATTTATTTACAGTTTGTTGTAAATATGTTACAGTAATAAATTAGTTACATAGTTGCAGTGACATCCTTGTAAATTGTAATAGATAAGATGCTAATTGCTCTCCAAAATATTATCAATAAAGATTACAGAAAATTTGGAGGTTTTATTCAAAATAACTGATAACCATTGTTTTATTGAACACAGAGGCTATTCATCAGATTAGCTGACTTCATTGTCGAAAAACAACAAAATACATTATCTTGTTAAAAAACGTGCCATAGTCCGAAGTCGAATATAACGATATGTAATATATATATATATATATATATATATATATATATATATATATATATATATATATATATATAGTAGTAAATACTGAGACTCTAATATATCGAAATATTTCAAATAAAACTCTCAGGGAGCTGTCTACACAAATGTTGTCAACGAGAACGAACCCATCACTTTCGAGAGTGAATATTAAGAGCGTTTTGAAAAGTTCATCGATCTTGCTGAATGATAATAGGATACAATTGTTTCATCATTATTATGAATTATCAGTCCATATTTAATCTATCAATCAAGAATCGATGACTTTCAAAACGAACATAGGTCCTATACCAAATTGAGAGATATTCTACAGAGTAAAATATTCACGTGGGCTCCCTCTATCGGCGAAAGGACGTATAAACTCTCCCTAGCGTTCAAGATTCTTACTCATGACAACAAGAGTGTGAGTGGAAGGCTTTGTAGATATTTCATTCGAACACAACAGGTAATTGTCTGAAATGTGTACGAATAATCCCAGGCCTAATCGCTCCAGATCACGCCCAGGCGGGCAAAAGTGTAGCTAGTTCAAAGATTAACAGGTCATTCAATACTAGTAAATACTGGAAGTCTTAATCGAAATATTTAAAAAAAAATTTTTTTTCGAAACGCTCTTAATATTCACTCTCGAAAGTGATGGATTCGTTCTCGTTGACAACATTTGTGTAGACAGCTCCTGAGAGTTTTATTTGAAATATTTCGATTAAGAGTCTCAGTATTCACTAGTATTGAATGACCTGTGAATCTTTGAACTATATAATATATATAGATATATATATATATATATATATATATATATATATATATATATATATATATATATATATATATATATATATATATATATATATATATATATATATATATATATGAATCTAGGTATCGAGAATAATCGGTCTGGTGATGTGTTTAAAAACTCATTCATTCACAATTATTCTCAATATTTCGACACTTTTATTGTGTCTTCTTCAGGAGAAAGAACAATCTGCAAAGTAATGACTATAATAATGAAATTAAATATGTACAATAAATATTTTTATTATTATTAAAAAATATATAACGACTTACAATTAGCGTTTATGCTGTGATAATAACAGAACTAACATTATTCAACAAACGTCTCTTATTTTTTTTACGACTTGTACTCCATGTTTCTAAACTGAATGTTCAGATTTTCAACACCCTAGGAAGCTGAAGGCCAGGCACTTGTGTGTGGGGTGTACAATAAGTTTGGGGTGTACAATGATCGTAAAATTTTTTAAACCATTGGCGTAGGAAAATGTTTTTTAAAAGATCTTGTGCATTAGCGTATTTGGATATTGGAAGAAGATCTTGTGCATTAGCGTGTCACGTCCAAGACTGATCACAATTTTGATTACCAATTTTTGATTTTGGACAGGCAGCGTAATCACAAAAAGAGATTATTTTTGGAAATGACACATAAACACAACACAGACAATACGATTAACGTTAGATCAGATATTGAAAAATTGAGCATCATCTATAATAATATTTTAAAATAGAATAAATCAAAATATTTTCCTTCGCCAATGGAAAAAAAAAATTTACGATCAAGTGCCTGGCCGTTTAGCTTTCTAGGGTGTTGTAAATCTGACCATTCAGTTTAACAACATATAGGGTACAAGTCTTATCAAAATAAGACACGTTGGTTGAATAATGTTATTTCTGTTATTATCACTGCATAAACTCTTATTGTAAGCAGTTTCATATATTTTACATATTGATAATTTATATTACCTATATATATATATATATATATATATATATATATATATATATATATATATATATATATATATATATATATATATATATATATATATATATATATATATATATATTTATATATATATATATATATATATATATATATATATATATATATATATATATATATATAAACGTGCGAGTATTCTATTTGGACGGATATAAAACACAGGTTGCATATTTATATACTCCATTATTTTTGAAAAATCTTATCCTGTTATTCTGCATACAATCTATAAGAAATGATGAATAAATTATTTATACATAATGAATAAACAAATTAAATTCAAGAATTTCGAGTTTCAGGCATTCGGTATTAGCTGTCAGTTTAGAATAAATTTTGGTATATAAAATTGGTAAGTAGCCAGTTCTGCTCACCAAAAAGTAGGTACATTAGCAGAAAATTTCTCATTGTCGTGAAACACTAAAGTACACAATGAATTTACAAGTAAATCCCAGAAGTTTGTTCAACTTTGGTTGAATTAAAATGCTCCTATAAAAAATAGAAATAATATACATTAAATTTGTAGTTACAATTTATATTTGTACTTCAGTATAAAATAACTTATAAAACAGTAGTAGTAATAAAGTTTTACCTCAACTGTACCTATCATTTGATATTATCTTAAAGGCACTGTGGATCTCTCCATTCGATTTAATTTTTCTATTTACTTCAAAGTCACTTTCTTTTTCACTCAAATAGAAAATGCTCAATTTTAAGTTCACTTCTCACATATAGAACTCACTAAAACTTGCATGAATAAGAGAGCGAATATTTTTGTCTGAATGGCCGTGAAAGTTTTCGCACTATTTATTTGAAGGCAGTTATTCTGTTATTGTTCAATTCATCCTGAATCTCCTCCAGAGTTTTTCCTCTTGTTTCTATCAAGAAAACAATAATGAAAACAACCGTAACTAAGCATAAACCGGCAAATATAAAAAATGTTTCTCCCAAACCAATGGCATTTTGTACCCTTTCGAATAAAAATGTTGTCACAAATCCAGATAAGCCCCCAAATAGAATACCTAACGCCATAGAAACATCTTTAGCTTCCGGCGAAAAGAATTCTCCTGCTAAAGAAGGAGCAATACCAATCAAACTATTCGCTGCAACAAAAACCATGAGAGATATGAGAGGCAACCACCTCATTATGTTTCCCATTTCAACGTCATTATCTACTAGAACCAAATAGATACCTAATACAATCTCAGATAATGCGGCGACAGTGAAAGCACTAGAAAGTATTATTCGCCTTCCGAATGTATCTCCAAAGGAGATGATGCTACAGCTATAAACAATTGAAACGCAGAAACAACAATTGTATTCGTCTCTGCAGACCAAACACCTCCAGCTTTCTCAAAAATGAACTGTGTGTATGATAATACAGTCGCATTTCCGCAGAGCATCACGCATACAGCGAGAGTAAGAGTTATAAAAAGAGCACGTCTAGTCGCTTTTGACTTAAAGATTTGTATTATGTTCATTCCTTTATCTTCTAGGAAGCCCTTTTGAATTCGTTGCACTTCCTCACTTACGTCATTTTTATATCTAATTTTCTTGAGTAATTCTTCGCCCTTTGCAGGATCTCTTCTAATTACAACGTATGGACTTTCGTAAGCGAAAATAGAAAAAAAAATTAAATAAAGTATTGGGAAAATTGCTAAAGATATGTGAAACCAAATAAATGACACAAACGGACCTACAGATAATGCATACAATGATCCAAGATTGTTAGATATGGTAAGAACAATGAAAAGTCTCCCTCGTTGTTCAGATTTTGCTAATTCTGAAAAATACATTGGACACAGTACAAGCACAGAACCTGCGGTGATTCCAGATAATAGTCTAGCGAATATGTAAAGCCATGGTTTTTGGGTGAAAACCATGATGAGACAGAATATTGCATATGGTACTCCCATTGAAATCATTAGTGGTTTTCTTCCAATCAATTTTCCGAGCGCTCCGCATATCAGACATCCAATAATGATACCCATAGGAGATATTGCTGCCAGCCAACTACTCTCATCAATTGTCAATCGTCTTCCCACCGGGTTGTCGTCTGTATGATTCAATTTTTGGATCATCGGTGACGTCCAACCGGTAGTAGTTCCAGACATAAAAACGAGAATGCATACTGGAAAAAAATTCGAACTTTAGAATTCTACTTTAATACAATTGAAATGTAGAAGCAAAACTATAGTGAAGCCATAATTGAAAAAATGATAGATAAATTCGATCTGATTATCTATCATCCTAATAGTAAACTAATTTTATAATGAATATCAGAACTAGCTGAGATATCTCTTGGCGATTATTCCAAAACAAATAACGTATCACAAAAATTTGCACTATACTAGTATGAATCTTTCGAGTCTTCAATTTAATATAATAATAACAAATAAGCCCACAAAAATAACATAGTAAGATAATTTCAAGGTTCAACATTAATAATATGATTATGATAAATGAAGTTTCCAATAGGTATTTCCTCACACACAGACAAATATTTATACTGAGGATAAATGAAAATGAAACAATATTGAATTTAACATGGAAAGTGTAAAAATAATGAAGGAAGGGACACCATACGGTTTTAAAAAAGTTACAAAGTTTAAACAATAAATGATATTGATAGAGAATAAAATGAAATATGAGAACAAATAGCGAAAGGATCGAAAAGAATGAGAGGAGTGTTTCATATCTTGAAATCAAAAACGATCTAAAGAAATGATTATACAAACCAATAATAAGGCCAGTGATTATTTACGGCTAAGAAAGGTCAAACTAAATATACAAGAAAGGTTGGCCATAGAAATGTGAGACCACAAGGGATGAGGTGGTTAGAGCGTATAACAAGAATGAAAGAGAAAAGGCTAACAAAAACAAGTCTTATTGAAACCAAAGCCTGGAAAAAGGGAAAGAGGCAGAACAAGGACGAAATTGATAAAACAGTAGAAGAAGACCTACTGGAGTTAGGAATCAAGACTGATTCAATACATATTGTTAAATAAATCGTGAAACATTAAGCCAAGAGTTTAATTTATTTTAATATTCAATTATGTTTCACCAAGAGTTAAGCGAGAATTATATATATATATATATATATATATATATATATATATATATATATATATATATATATATATCTTCAGAAATATTTGAACAAATTATAACGCTTACCTGAAAAGTAAGTCATGTAAATACGATAATTTTTGAGAAAACTAAATTTATTCAAGGCGTCGTTGGTATGTTTAGACGTCATGATGATTGAATTCAGTACACATCAGATTAAATAATTCTTTCAAGATATATATAGTTTTTTCAATACATAATTTGGAGTAGAACAAGATAAGAAAGAAATACAAAGTAGATCTCATATCTTTTGAATATTTTTTCATTTGTTAAGTGGATTATTGGTTTTCAATGACATTTATGATGGAGTTTATCTTCGAATGATTTCATACAATTACCATTTTAAAATTGAGATAAATATACGGACTTAATAACTAGAATCATCAAATAGTTCTTTCGGAAATTTGCAAAATTGAATTAATAATTTCCGTGAAATTTTTCGAAAAGTTTAAATCAAGCATTCATAATTAGGAAATTCAAGTAAAATTATGAAATTTAGTTTGAGATTGATATCAAAAAGAAGATATAAGTAATTCCAAAATACAATTCGAGATCCTAGATATTGGAATGGAAGGTTGGATATGTATATCAATCAAGGCTCGATGACTTTCAAAACGTCCGTAGGTGGTATACCAAATTGAGGGAAAGATTTCTTAATGAAAAATTCACTGAGCTCTCTCTATCGGAGAAAAGTCGTATAAACTCCCCCTAGCGTTCAAGATTCCTACTCATGACAACAGTAGCGCGAATGCAAGGCTTTGTAGACATTTCATTCGAACACTACAGAAAACTGTCCGCAATGTGCCCATGTCTAATCGCTCCAGATCACGCCCCGGCGGGCAAAAGTATAGCTAATTTCAAGATTCACAAATCATTCAATACTAGTAAATACTGAGACTCTTAATCTAAATATCGAAATATTTCAAATAAAACTATCAGGGAGCTGTCTACACAAATGTTGTCAACGAGAACGAACCCATCACTATTGAGAGTGAATATTGATGTGATGGGTTCGTTCTCGTTGACAACATTTGTGTAGACAGCTCCCTGAGAGTTTTATTTGATATATTTCGATATTTCGATTAAGAGTCTATATATATATATATATATATATATATATATATATATATATATATATATATATATATATATATATATGAAGATATTTTCAAAGACAACTTTCGAAATATTATATAAAAAAACTTATATGGAAATAAAACACCTATTATATTGTCCCATATTATATCATAATTATAAAATTTACTATCATACGAATTTTATCAACTGTTTTTATATCTTGCCTACTGGTTAAGGAAGTTCTCGCTTCAAAAAATCCTTTCTTTTAGTGTATTATATATTCACTTGATTTCAAACTTGAACATTTGTTCTTACTGAAGAACACCTTTTTAATGATGTTTTAATTTTTTGATGAAAAATGGACTAGACGTTCAGACATAGCTTAATAAACATCAGCATATTTGTTTCTTGTAGGTATTTAATATTTAACAATTAATTAAAAGTTATTATCGAAACGAAGCAGTGGCGGATTTACCAATAGGCCAAGTAGGCCGGTGCCTAGGCGGCAGATTTAGAGGGGCGGCAAATTTAGCAAATTTTTTTTTTTACAGATTTTTTTTTATAATTATACGTGTATACAATCTATACTATAATAAAATCGTAAACCTAAAATAGTCTGTACACTAAAGATATTCGAAAAAAAATTAGCTAGGATGACTTAAGATGAGTAGCTGAGTAGAATTAGATTTTTTTAATTTCTTGTCTGTCTATCTGTCTGTCTGTGGCATCATAGCACCCGAACGAATGAACCGATTTCAATTTAGTTTTAATTTTTAATTTTTTGTATTACAGGTGTTTAACGGGCGAGTGTTCTTAGACATGTTTGATGAAAATCGATTGAGCCGTTTAAAAGTTACAGAGGTTTTACGCTTTAAAGTCGGGGGTTTTTTGTTTTGCCTGTCAAATAAACTTGTAAGGTCAACATTAAACTCTTCAGTACATAGCGGGTTGCAAAAATAATTTAGTAACTGACAGAAATATCATTAAGTTCACAATCATACTAATAACGGGATTAAACTAACGTATTGAATTTCAAAAGTCAGTAGGGGCGGCAAAAATTGAATGGCCTACTAGCGGCAAATCCGCCATTGAAACGATGAATGCTTTTTATACACTTGTCATTATCATGAGTTTATTTATCTTCTGTTTGATTTGTTATCTGCTATACCAACATACCATACCTCTAATGGCATTTATAACAAAATCTATATAATTTGAAACAAATATTCACAGGAATTGATATACTTAGGGTTTGTATCATTACGGTCAGAATTTTACGAAAAGCTGGTATAATTTCTGGTGATCAGAAAGAACATTTCCAAAAATACTATTCCCAAATGTCTTTGCCAAATATGCCTAATCTTTGCTTAATACTCATGCCTTGATGAATGACAGAAAAAAGAGAATGATGGTGACAGAACGAGGAAATTGAGGAAAAAAGCAGTGGTGGAGGAAATGTGATACAAAAAGTGTCGTTCTACAGGTAGGTATATGACCATTTTAGGTTATTCTAAGCCACAATTATTGGTTATATGGATTTTTTCCAGTAGAAAAGATGAAGTGGGAGTTATTTTCAGGAAAGGCAACACCTAATCATTCCTAGTATTATAGTAAACTTTCACACTTTTATTTTTTTTCTATGCCTATCAAATTCAGCAGAAAAAGATATAACATCGTTAACCGTCGTATCAACTCTTGACATTGGCTTAGTAGCCCGAAACCTATATCAAGTGTGTATCGTGTAATTCTTTCAAACATTTCGAGTTTTTATCAATTTTGCAACAAGTATTTTAGAAGAGATGAATTGACACAATTTCCAGTTGGTTTTTTAGTTTCGGTAAAGGAGAAATTATTAGAAGAATTTACTAGATATGGATTTATCTAATCAGAACCCAAAATTCATTCACATTTATTCCTATTATCAAAATGTCATGTATTACTTGAAGTTTAGACAATAATATTTAAATGATAATTTTAAAATATAGTTAATTGAGTTTCTTCGTTCCACAGTTTTAAGTATTCTACTAACATGTATCTATTAAATCACCTCTTAAGACATCTATCGGTAATCAGGTATCAATGATATCACTGTCATAGAGTGAAATTGCATGACATGCTTGAATAATGAATTGAATTCGTTATAGTAAAATGATTGTTCGAAATATAGCAAATTTCACACATCAGCGTTTTTACGTTTAATCTGCGACACATTTATTTTTAGTTTAGGTTTAATGAAAATGAAGAAGGAATATTGGGCCGAAACTTGATGAAAATCTAAATACATAATTTAAATAAAACTAAGTAGTTTTCTGATTTTCACTATAATAAATTTAAAACAAAACAATGTTGTGTTACAGTTCATCATCAACATCTGATGAAGCCACTGCAGGTAGCAAGCTGACGTAACATGACCTCTTATTAGAGTCAATTTTGGTCAGCGATGTCATTTGAATAACGTCTTTTTAACGCCATATAACTGACGTTCATATGATGACAGCGGATGACGTCAGTGCAAAGTACTCTTTTCATCAATTTATGAATTTTTAAAGTAATGACAGATGTTCTAATTCTAAATGTCATAAAACATAATTTAATGTCGTGTTTTTAACAGTTTAAAATGACTTCTTGAGGCTTCTTGACATTTCGACGTCAGTTCTCACATATTGAAACCAATCTATGACGTCTTCTTACCGTCAGCTTGGGACTGTGTTGGCGAAACAATATTGTTATGTTTTAAATTTATTATAGTGAAAATCAGAAAACTACTTAGTTTTATTTAAAACAAAGAAACATTTTTTTTGATAACGTTCCTTTGCAAATTGTAGCTATTTGGGTTTTTTTATAGTTGAAATATGTTTGCAATATTAGTGGCAAATTTTTAATGAAAGATGAAGGAACTGAATTTTTTAAAAGATGAACAAACACAAAAAGAGAGAAAACCAAGACAGTTAAATGGCGAAAATGGTCCAGAACTACAGTTATCAAGATCAATTTTGAGTATAAAAAATAGTACTCGAATGTATAGAATCTCCGCAAAATTAAATTTTAGGATTATGTGAATTAATCTCAATCCTAAGCATATAAAAACGTTAGGAACAAATTTGAACATCTTTTCAAGGTTTGAAACATGTACATTTCATGTCAGGTATTTATGCAAAGAAAGAAATGAAATTCTCAACAACCTCAACTGAATGAGAGGTAATAATAAAAACTTGTCTAAAAATCACTGACTGAACAATTCTTTATTCGACTAGTTTCGCCTTTTACAGCATTATCAAGAATGATAATGATTCTTTGATAATCCTGTAAAAGGCGAAACTAGTCGAATAAAGAATTGTTCAGTCAGTGATTTTTAGACAAGTTTTTATTATTACCTCTCATTTAAATATGAACTATCACAGAGTAGATTCATCGTCCATTGAATTTATTAACCTCAACTGATATTTCGTCTTGAAGATCACCAAAACATTTTAAATGATGTCTTTTCAATCTAATGATAAAAAAAATAAAGTTCGCTGAGCTCTTGGTGAAACATTGTTTAATATATTAAATAAAAAAACACTTTGCTTGGTTTGACAAAATTTATAATAAATACTTTGTTTCGGGGTGTTACACCATTTTCATTCTTATATACATACCTATAAATCTTTACCTGCAATATCCACGTTCCGACATAGAGGATAGCTCATTATACAGGTAAACGTAATCTACGAATGATGAATAACAAAGAAGGTCTTCAATTAAATAATTGAAGAAAGTAACAACGGTAATAATTTTACCTTTAGTTTTTCAGAACGAAAAGTTCTAGACATTTTAATTCTAAAAAATAACAAATAAATACGATAAATGGGTAAAATAAATATGTGAAAAATAAATTAAAATACATAAAAATTTGTGAAAGTGAAGATGCACAAATGGAAACCTCTTGGTTACATTAAAATATGACATTAAGTACAAGCTTAACGTCAATGGGTTGATATTACAATACACCAAAAAACGAAAATGGAAAGCAGAATTATCTATTTGAACAATTTTCGTACTAGTTTTATACTTAGTCTATAGTTCCATACACAGTTCCTTCCAATTTATCAGAAGAATAAAATACAACAAATAGGTACAATAAATAATACAATAAATAGTGAAAAATAAATTAAAATGAAAATTTATGAAAGTGAAGATGTACAAATGGAAATTTCTTGGTTACATTAAAATATGATATTAAGTACAAGCTTAAAGTCAATGGGTTGATATTACAGTACACGAGAAAACGAAAGTGAAAAGCAGAAGGATCTGTTTAATCAATTTTCGTACTAGTTTTAGACTTAGTCTTCAGTTCCATAAACAGATCCTTCTAATTTATTAGAGGAATAAAATGCAATAAATAGGTGAAAAATAAATTAAAATAAATAGAAATTTGTTCAAAGTAATAATGTACAAATGAAAACCTCTTGGTTACATTAAAATATGGTATTAAGTACAAGTTTAAAGTCAATGGGTTGATATTACAGTACACGAAAATGAAAAGCAGAATTATCTGAACAATTTTTCGTACTATTTTATATTTAGTCTATATTTTATACTTTGTCTATAGTTCCATATTCAGTTCCTTCTAATTTATTAGAGGAATTGTCCAAAGTAGCGTTTAATTGACACTGACTCGGATCTAACCTCTTTGCTTCAGTTTCCACCAAAACTACACCAACGAAAACCGATGCAAAGAACCCAAAAACACTAAACACTAAAAAGCACTGCCCTAAGCCGATTGATTCTTGAAGCGTTTCAAAGTAAAAAATAATTAAGAATCCAAATAAAGCTGTATACACTGAACACACTGAGTTAGCTAAATTTTTAATCCTTCGTGGCAAGATGTCCACTGAAATCAATCCAGTCAATGTAACTTGAAGAGTGTAAGCTGTTATGTACAATATCAGACTTGCTAGAGGTATCCAGCCAAAAATACGACTTGTGACTACTCCTACATCCTTCATTAGGAAGTAGATACCAAGCAGAGCTTGAGAAAGAGACGATATTGAATAGGAAATTGAAAGTAATTGTTTTTGGCCAATACGCTCAGCTACATTGGAAGACACCACAGTTGTTACTAATTGAACAATTCCAAGAACAACTGTAATACTTTCAGCAGGCCAACTACCTCCAGCTGAACGCAGAATGAAATGAATATATGACAATATCGCTAGAGCTCCAGAAGATGTTACACATATCGACAGTCCTAAAACGATTGCAAAGGACGTCCTTGTACTTTGGGCAATGAAGAGATCAACCATACCAACACTTGAAGTTTCCATTCTATACATTATGATTTCTTGGAGCTCATGTGCTACATCATACTTTGCTCGTAATTCTCTCAAAATTTGTTCTGCTTTATAAACATCCTTAGTTGCAATCGAGTAAGGACTTTCGGTGCCTAATTTTGTGAATAAAATTACAAAAATCATTGGCAACGTAGAAAATACAAGATGATATTCGTAAAATGAGGTACGCGATACTGTGCAAAATGTAATTAACATTCCGATGTTTAGAGATGCATACATTAGGGCCATTAGACTTTTACGCATATCTGGAAGTGCCAATTCATAGATGTACACAGGAAGATGTAACAAGACTCCTCCTGATCCCACGCCGCTGAGAAATCTCGCCGTAATATGAAGCCAGTAAACTCTGGAACACAACATGATGATAAAGAACAATACATAAGATAAACCCATCAAAGTAATGACCGACTTTTTCCCTATTGTTGGTGATATAAATCCAAATAAAAATGAACCAGCTATTGACCCGAGACAAGGTACAGACGATAACCAACTAACTTCATTGTCTGTTAAAATTCGGTTCAATGGGTTATCTGCAGTACTATTCATTTTTGAATCATTGGCGATGTCCAAACTCCAATAATTCCTGTAATCATCATGAGAAACGAACCTGAAATGTATCAAAAATTATGATGAGTCAGCTATTATACGAAGTAACTTAAAGTCACAGAAATATAAAAGATATAGATAATAATAAAATGTGGTAATATATTCTACATAAATTTTGCACGAATGGAGTAAGTGTTAAAATCAGTGCAATATATTAACAGCAAACTTTAGATAAATATTACGCAGATGTGTATAACACCAGGAATAAGTAATCTAATTCACAGCTACACCGATAGAGCATTCAAAAGTATTACACCTTTCATAATACATATTCTTTGTAAACATTCATAATCCTACAAAATTTCTAATGAGACCTAATATATGGAATTCACATCGTTGATGAAGTTCGATTTAGCTGATTTTTGTTAATATTGTAAATACAAGCATGTGTAATGATAGTGGCTCAGTTTAGTATTTACAACTTATCAATCTACTCAAACGAAATGCCTGCAAAGATCGAATATGATTAAACCTAAAATACTCACCCAGAAAAACTGATATATACATTCTGGTATACATTTGTAATTATGCAAATCGAAAGTAATCAATACAAACTCGACTTCTTAAGCTGACAAGAAACAGAATTGCGATAGTACACAACAATACAAGCACTTCCAATTCATTAACGCAACATTATAATATTATCGATATTCTATTGACTCCCGGGGTAACAATCAAAAACAAAGCAAACATTGAAATTCTTCGTCAAATTTCATCTCTCAATTTATCGATTCATTATCAACAATAATGTTGAATTAATTATGCCTCTAACTATTCGATAGCTTTTAAACATATCCCTAATGAAAAATAACACTTCGTCTGAAGAAAACAATAAGACATTCGTGTAGAAAGAAAAACAGAAATGTATTGTAAAGAAGAAAATATATAATTGTCTTTTACGATTAACTACAAATTAATCACTTATTATAATTTCTTTCAATTAACCAAATATATAACTAGAATTCATGAACCAATGAAATATCGGCAATTAATGAAGGAAAAAATCATAATTAAAAACGAAGATATTATAAATATCTCGTCATATAGTCATAATATTTCAATTTGAATAGTTGAAACAATTAAATTATTGCAAACATTATCCATAAGTTCCAAAAATTAAATTTATAAGAGTTAAAAATTCATTTATCTCTTTTTTTTGGTGATGTTTGATATTCATTCAAAATATTATAGCTACTTATACTAATGACCAAGATCAAAATTATCATATATCATCTCATATACCGTACTCATTGAGGGATTTTCAAATATCTATTACAATTTTTAGAAAACTTTTGACAAATCTGAACAACCAGTAATCGCAAATTCATCTTAAAATCGCACAGAAGAGAAACAGTCTGCACTTGCCTTAAAACGATCGCATGAAAACGTCCAGTCGAACAATGTTGCCGGCGATAAAAAAATTCTACTGTAAAGTCATTAAAAATGGATATTTAACTTTCAAATATTCATATACATTTTCTCACAATCAAGGTTTTAACGTGAAAATCTGTCAACGCCACAAAACAATCACATGCGAGTGGCAACGAAGGTTTTAGAATTTGATGTTTGAAAGAAGCGAAAATTATTCTGATCAAACTGAAATGTTTTGAACGTGAAGATTGAATCGGGCAGCAGGAAGCGTTCGGCTCTGCTCGGGAGCATTCGTGATAAACTCAACACGACTTGGAAACATGAAGATATGAAGATTTATCGTATTTTTCTATTTTGATTATTTTAAGTGATTAGAAAGACATTTTCTGAAAGGAATAAAAATATTCACAGCTTATTCAACGACTGTAAAACTTTTATACTAACACAATTATATTCTTTTGAATGCAGTATTTTCGAATGATCATTTTAATCTGATTATGCAAAATTTTGTTGAGAATTAATATTTTGGCAGAAGAACACGACAAAATATTCCAGAAGAAGGAAAAATAGTAACTTGAAGATTAGAAAATACAAAAATGGCTAAATAAATACTAACAACGTATACTGAAAATTGAATGAACTTACTAATGAAATAAATGAATTTATAAAAATCAAAATTAAGAAACCGAATTGATTAACAAAATGAGAGATAAATTATAAAACTTTTTCCAAATATTCCATCATACTTTTATCAAAATATTTTGAATATTGTAAATTCGTCAGTCAGTTTGTAATGGTGCAAAGTATTATAGAAAGAAATACACTTTTTTTCCTTACACATATCAAGTATACAAACAATTTGAATATCTTTATCAAAATGCTGGAAAATGTATTAATACTACGATATACTGGAGTCGCAAAATAATAAATATATTGAAAAAAATCAAACTGTATTTTCTCCATAACAAAGTATTTCAATTTGAATTCTAAACATAAAATTATTGTAAACATTAGGCATTCAAACATTAAATTGATTGAGGTAAACCAAATTAATTCCTTTTTTTTCTGGGAAAAGAATATTTGATATTTATTTAAAATAATATTGCTACTCGTACTAAGAAACAATATTATCAGATAACCTTCTTATACACCTCAGTCATTAACAATTCTTTTGAACAAGCAGCAATCCTAAAACCATCTTCAAATCGCCAAGAAGAGAACTCTGCAGTTTCCTTCAAGGATGGCATACAAACGTCAATCGAACAACGTTGCCTGAGAAAAAAAATTTTACTGAAAAGTCATTACAAATGGATATTATACCGTGAATGTACTAATACAATTTCTCACACTCCAGGTTTTAACGTGAAAATCTGACAACGTCACAAAACAATCACATGCGAGTGGCAACGAAGGTTTTAGAATTTGATATTCGAAAGAAAAGCTTTTCTGATAGAACTGAAGTGGTTTGAATGGGAAGATTGAATCGGGCGGGTAGAAGCAATCGGCTCTGCTCGGGAGTGTTCGTTTTAGGTTAGAATTGTGGGAACTCTTGAATTAATCAGAGAAATGTATGTATTTTTTATTTTTCACAAATATTTTGATTATTAAAAGTGATACAAAGAAATTATTCTGAGAGAAAAAACTTTATAAATTAATTTAACGATCGCAAAGCTTTCATTTTAAAACGATTCAATTTTTCCGAACGTAATGTTTTCTAATAAGGCTCATTTTTATCCCATTATACAATATTTCATTGAAAATTAATATTATCGGCTGAAGAAAAGTTTTCAGCAGAATGAAAAATACAGAACAAAATAAACCCTAACAACGTAAACATATTGAAAACTGATTGAACCTACTAGTTTGTGATAATTCAAAATATATAGAGAAAATTAATTTTTTTTACTCGTAGGTATTATTAGTACCCACTTATTTCCAAACAATATCAATTTCTTTACTAATGTGCTTGAAAATGTAGTAATACTACGAAACTGCGGTCGTAAAAATAAATATATTGATAAAAACAAACTGTATTTCCTGTATAACAACACAGAAAAAATAAATATTTTTATTTGAATAGTCTCAACATCAAATTATAGAACACATTTCTCATGAGTTATAAATTAAATTTACCAAAATCATTTGTTCTTTTTTTTTGGAAAAAATTACTAATTAACTAATGAACAAAATCCAAATTATCATAATTGTTTTGAAAGCTGTATACTAATTAAGTAATTTTCGAATATCATTTGTGATTTTTCAAAAACATTTGGAAAATCTGAACAATCAGATATCGTAAATTCATCTAAAATCGCCCAGAAGAGAAAACAAGGTGCAGTTTCATTTGAAGGATCGCATATAAATATCTTGTTGAACAATGTTGCCGGCTATAAAAAAATTCTACTGGAAAGTCATTAAAAATCCATATTTAACCTTCAAATGTTTATATACATCTTCTCACATTCAAGGTTTTAACGTGAAAACCTGTCAACGTCGCAAAACAATCGCATGCGAGTTGCAACGAAGGTTTTACAATTTGATGTTTGAAATTAACGAAAGCTTTTCTGATAGGATAGAACTGAAATGATTTGAATGTGCAGATTGAATCGGGCGGGCAGGAAGCGTTCGGCTCTACTCGGAAGCATTCGTGTCAGGTTAGAATTGTTTGAATTCTCGAATAAACTCAACACGACATGGAAACTTGGAGATCTTATAAAGATTTCTCGTATTTTATTTTGATTATTTTAAGGGATTATAAAGAAATATTCTGAAGGGAATAAAAAGATTCACAGTTTATTCAGTGACCGTTGAGCTTTTAGACGAAGACAATTATATTATTTGAAATGTAGTATTTTCGAATGATCATTTTGATCTGATTTTGCAATATTCTGTTGAGAATTAATATTTTGGCAGAAGAACACGACAAAATATTTCAGAAGAATTTGAACATACGAATTTGATGATTAGAAAATATAAAAACGGTAAATAAATACTAACAACGTATAATGAAAATTGAATGAACTTACTATTGGAATAAATAAATTTATGAAAATCAAAATAAATGAACCAAATTGATTAAAAAAATGAGTCATGAATTGTGAAACCTTTTCCAAATATTCCATCATACTTTTATCAAAATATGTTGAATATTGTGAATTCGTCAGTCAGTTTGTAATGATGTATTATAGATAAAAATACACTTTTTTCTTAAACATATTAAATCCTTTTATTCAATCAATTTGATTTTTTTATCAATTTGTTTGAAAATGAGGTAATACTACGAAACAGCAGTCGCAAAATAATATATAAAGTGATACAAAACAAACTGTATTTTCTCTATAACAAAATATTTCAATTTAAATAGTCTGACCACAAAAATATTGTAAACATTACTCATTCAAAAATCAAATTGATTTGAGTAAATCAAATTAATTCATTCTTTGTTCTGAGAAAAGTATATTTCATATTTCAAATAATATTGCTATTCGTACTAAGAAACAATATCAAAATTATCAGATATCATATTTCATACACCTTAGTCATTAACGATTTTTCGGAACAACCAGCAATCGTGAATTCATCTTCAAATCGACAAGAAGAGAAAATGCAGTCTGCAGTTTCATTCCAACGATCCCTGTAAACGTCCAGTCCAACAATGTTGCCGGCTATGAAAAAATACTACTGAAATGTCATAGAAAATGCATATTTAACCTTCAAATTTCTCACAATCAAGGTTTTAACGTGGAAATCTGTCAACGTCACAAAACAATGACATGCGAGTGGCAACGAAGGTTTTAGAATTTGATGTTTGAAAGAAGCGAAAGCTTTTCCGATAAAACAGAAATGTTTTGATTGTGAAGATTGAATCGGGCGGGTAAAAGCAGTCGGCTCTGCTCGGGAGCATTCGTGTCAGGTTAGAATTGTCTTAATTCTTGTATAAACTCAACACGAAATGGAAACTTGAAGATATAAAGATTTATCGTATTTTTCAATTTTGATTATTTTAAGTGATTAGAAAGAAATTTTCTGAAAGGAATAAAAATATTCACAGCTTATTCAACGACCGTAAAACTTTTATACTAAGACAATTATATTCTTTGCAATGCAGTATTTTCGAATGATCATTTGAATCTGATTATGCAAGATTTTGTTGAGAATTAATATTTTGGCAAAGGAACACGATAAAATATTTCAGAAGAAGGAAAAATACAAACTTGAAGATTAGAAAATATAAAAATAGCTAAATAAATACTAACAACGTATAATGAAAATTGAATGAACTTAGTAATGAAATAAATAAATTTATAAAAATCAAAATTAAGAAACCGAATTGATTAACAAAATAAGTCATGAATTATAAAACTTTTCTCAAATATTCCATCATACTTTTATCAGAATATTTTGAATATTCTGGATTCGTCAGTCAGTTTGTAATAATGCAAAGTATTATAGAAAAAAATACATTTTTTTTCTTGTACATATAAGTCCTTTTAATCAAACACTTTGAATTTTTGTATCAATATGCTTGAAAATGTAGTAATACTAAGAAACGGCAGTCACAAAATAATAAATACAGTGATAGAAAACAAACTGTATTTTCTCTATAACCAAATATTTCAATTTGACTAATCTCAACACAAAATTATTGTAAGCATTCAAAAATCAAATTGATTTGAATGACCAAATTAATTCATTCTTTTTTTCTGAGAAAAGAATATTTGATATTTGAAATAATATTGCTATTCGTACTAAAAAACAATATAAAAATTATCAGATACCATTTCAAACACCTTAGCTTAGTCATTAACGATTTTTCGGAAAAACCAGCAATCTTCAAAACGCCAAGAAGAGAAAATGCAGTCTGCAGTTTCATTCAGGCGATTGCTATATACGTTCAGTCTAACAATGTTGCCGGCTATAAAAAAATTCTACTGAAAAGTCATTAAAAATGGATATTTAACCTTCAAATGTTCATATACATCTTCTGACAATCAAGGTTTTGACGTGAAAATCTGTCAACGCCGCAAAACAATCACATGCGAGTGGCAAGGAAGGTTTTACAATTTGATGTTTGAAATTAACGAAAGCTTTTCTGATAGAACTGAAATGATTCGAGTTTGAAGATTGAATCGGGCAGGCTGGGAGCGTTCGGCTATGCTCGGGAACATTCGTTTTAGGTTGAAATTGTTTGAATTACATATTGGATACGTTCAACATATATCGAAACATACATTAATAATAGAAGTTATCATATTCTTTATTTTTCACATAGATTTTCATTAACAAAAGTGATTCGTAATGAATATTTCGAAGGAATGAAAAGATTTACAGTAGACTCAGTTAACGCTAAGCTTTTATGTTGAAACAATTTCATTTTTCGAATGTAATATTTTGGAATGATCATTTTGATTAGTTTAGGTTTCGATGAAAATTAACACTTCGCCTGAAGAAAACAATAAGACATTCGTGTAAAAGGAAAAACAGGAAAGTATTGTAAAGAAGAAAATATATAGTTGTCTTTTACGATTAACTACAAATTAATCAGTTATTATAATTTCTTTCAATTAACTAAATTTATAACTAGAATTCATGAACCAATGAAATATCGGTAATTAATGAAGGAAAAATTATTATGAAGCTAATGTATCATAATTAAAAACGAAGATATTATAAATATCTCATCATATAGTCATAATATTTCAATTTGAATAGTTGAAACAATTAAATTATTGTAAACATTATTCATAAATTCCAAAAATTGAATTTATAAGAGTTAAAAATTCATTTATCTCTTTTTGGGTGATGTTTGATATTTATTCAAAATATTATTGCTACTTATACTAATGACCAAGATCAAAATTATCATATATCATCTCATACACCGTACTCATTGAGGAATTTTCAAATATCTATTACAATTTTTAGAAAACTTTTGACAAATCTGAACAACCAGTAATCGCATATTCATCTTAAAATCTTCTAAAAGAGCAAACACAGTCTGCACTTCTATTGCCTTAAAACGATCGCATGAAAACGTCCAGTCCAACAATGTTGCCGGCGATAAAAAAATTCTACTAAAAAGTCATTAAAAATGGTTATACAACCTTCAAATGTTTATATACATCTTCTCACATTCAAGGTTTTAACGTGAAAACCTGTCAACGTCGCAAAACAATCACATGCGAGTGGTAACGAAGGTTTTAGAATTTGATGTTTGAAACGAACGAAAGATTTTCTGATAGAAATGAAATGTTTTTAATGTGCAGATTGAATCGGGCCGTCAGAAAGCGTTCGGCTCTGCTCGGGAGTGTTCGTGTCAGGTTAGAATTGTTTAAATTCTTGGATCAACTCAACAGAAATTTCTAGTATTTTAAATTTTTCACAAATATTTTGACTATTTAAAATGATTTCACTGAAATATTCCAACGGGTATAAAGGATTTACAGTTAATTTACCAACCGGATAACTTTTATGTTAAAATGATTTCATTATTTCTTATGTTCCATTTGATCTGATAACAATTATTATGAAGCTAATTTATCATAATTAAAAACGAAGATATTATAAATATTTCATCATATAGTCATAATATTTCAATTTGAATAGTTTTAACATTAAATAATTGTAAATATTATTCATAAGTTACAAAAATTGAATTTATAAGAATTAAAAAATTCATTTATCACTTTTTTTGGGAATAGAATGTTTAATATTCATTTAAAATATTATTGCTACTCATACCTACTAATAACCAATATCAAAATTATCATATATCATCGCATACACCGTACACATTGAGGAATTTTCAAATATCTTTTACAATTTTTCGAAAACCTTTGACAAATCTGAACAACCAGTAATCGCAAATTCATCTTAAAATCTTCTAGAAGATAAACAGTCTGCAGTTTCCTTCCAACGATCGCATGAAAACGTCCAGTCGTACAATGTTGCCGGCGATAAAAATATTTTACTGAAAAGTCATTAAAATTGGATATTTAACCTTCAAATGTTCATATACATTTTCTCACAATCAAGTTTTTAACGTAAAAATCTGTCAACGTCACAAAACAATCACATGCAAGTGGCAACGAAGGTTTTACAATTTGATGTTTGAAATGAACGAAAGATTTTCTGATAGAACTGAAATGATTTGAATGTGAAGATTGGATCGGGTGGAGAGAAAGCGTTCGGCTTTGCTCGGGAGTGTTCGTGTTAGGTTAGAATTATTTGAATTCTTCGATCAACTCAACAGAAATGGGGAAACCTACATTTCTTAAAGGGCTTTCTGGTATTTTTAGTTTTTCACAAATATTTTGACTATCTAAAACGATTTTAATAAAATATTCCAACGGAAATAAAGGATTCACAGTTAATTTACCAACCGATTTTAATGTTTTCATTATTTCTTATGTAGCATTTTGGAATAATCATTTTGATCTGATAACGCAATATTTTGTTGAAAATTGATATTTTGAGTGAAGAAACTAACAAAATATTTCATCAGGAGGAATAATACAAAGTAGAAGATCAGAAAATAAAAAAACGGCAAAATAAACACTAACAACAGTAACTGAAATTTCACTGAACTTACTACTGAAATTAATAAATGAAAAACCTGCAAGTAATGAACCAAATTCAGTCTCATTAATTTCAAATTTCATTCAATGTCTCATTAATACTTTACGAATATATATATTTTCACAGTATATCTAGAAAAGATCATTTGGATCTAAAGTAGGACATTCTTCTACTAGGTGTCGTTTATAATTCAATTGAATATTTGAATAATAAGTCAGGACTCTATTCACATTTTGTTTGAACAATACATCACAATTACATATTTTGAATTAGTAAGGTTCTCTGAATATTCAGGAATATTTGATATTTATTCAAAATATTGTTGCTACTCGTACTAATAAACAAGATCAATATTATCATATACTTATCGCTTTATACACCGTACTCATTGATGAATTTTCAAATATCTCCTACAATTTTTCGAAAACTTTTGACAAATCTGAACAACCAGCAATCGTAAATTCATCTCAAAATCCTCCACAAGAGAAAACGCAGACGCAGTTTCATTCGAACGATCGCTGTTATGTCCTGTCAAACAATGTTGCCGGCTATGAAAAAATTCTACTGAAAAGTCATTAAAAATGGATATTTAACCTTCAAATGTTCATATACATTTTCTCACAATCAAGGTTTCAACGTGGAAATCTGTCAACGTCACAAAACAATGACGTGCGAGTGACAACGTAGGTTTTACAATTTGATGTTCGAAAGAAGCGAAAGTTTTTCTGATCAAACTGAAATGTTTTGAACGTGAAGATTGAATCGGGCGGGCTGGAAGAGATCGGCTCTGCTCGGGATCATTCGTGTTAGGTTAGGTCTGAATTAGGGATGAGCGATCCAGTGATTTTTAAGTATCGGTGAACACAGTGACTGTGATTTGTAAATCACAGTGATTTTTAGTAGTGACTGCGATCACATTTTAGATTTCCATTGAAATAAACTAACCGTGTTTGAAGTCTTGAACTTTTTTTATCTTCAAGACTTCCAATATACTAAATGTTCAGACAATATCAAATATACTGAAGGTATATTGACCTAAAATATATATTTATCTCAAAATGAAATGGTACAATTTATTCAAAAGTTCATTCTATAAATAATATAATTCTAATTTGAAATATTGAAATATTTTTTAATAATTTTTTTCTCAATTTAATAAAATATAATCGTAGTATAATATAGCATGCTTCTTCTCTGAAAATATCATATTCAACATAGAAATGCTATTTTTACCTGCAATGTGTTTTTAGTAGTAATATAAGTATTAAAAAATTATGATTTCACAAAAAATATAACAAAATACTATGGATAACGCCTATTAAAATTTTTAAATCATTCATATTTCATATACTTGAAAATTGTTAAATTATTGATTAAGTTAAGTGATTGAATGATAAGTAATGTACAAAGATAGTAACCCCATTCGTGTTCAAATCTATCGATAAAAAGTAGACCATTGAGCTAAACAAACAATATAACTTATCAGCTTTTGTCAAAGGTATAATATATAAATGTATAAAGTAAATATATCATATCAGAAATAATTTTTGTGGAAGAATGAAAAAGTTTGAAAATCATTTAATATAGCATGCTTCTCATGCTTCTTTTAACACACTTGAAATAAATATTTTTCGCCTGCAAATGACTAAAATTTTGCTTTTCACATAAAATCAATAATTACCACCAATATTACCAGAAAACCAATATTAGCGAATAATACTCACAAATATAATGTTCCTAAATAATAATCTAATAATGTAATAAATCCTAATAACATTAATAAACTGTTTTCAGGAAAAAATTTCTATAAAAAAATTATGATTTCACAAAGAATCGAAAATTAAAAGAAATTACTGGGTGTAACATCTAAAGTTTCTTCTGTTTATTCATATTCCCAAAAATTATTTTATAATAGCAACTTGCGCGATCGCGACCTAAACTCAGATTGCCAGTCTCATTCACGGCGATTGTAAATCACTGCGATTATATTTGACGGTGATTCTGAATCGCCGCGATTTTCAATCACGGCGATTTTGAATCACAGCGATTTTGAATCACAGCGATTTTCAATCACGGCGATTTTGAATCACAGCGATTTTAAATCACCGCGATTTTCAATCACAGCGATTGTGATTCACGGTGATTTAGAATCACAGCGATTTTAAATCACCGCGATTTTTGTAGCTTTCGATTCACCTCGTTAATTTCCATATCACTTCAGTTCAGAAGTGATACACTGCATATGAATAGAACGGGGTATTTTGAACTGACACATGAAATAAGGTTATGTGTATGTTTTTGTTATTGTTTTCGGTTATTTTTTTTGGGTTAGCGGGAATCTAGTTGAATAGAATTCGACAAAATTAAATGAATATATTATTTTATAAAAAATGACTGCATACTTCAGAGAGTTTATTGTTCCATTGCGAATCAATTATGAGGAAGAACTACTTGATGATTCTTCGTCATCGTCCTCATCAAAGACATCGTTAACTAATGCTTCCTGAAAAATATTTAATTTTATAAGACTGAAATTAGAAGTTTCCTAGTATACTTGCCACAAATGCGTCTTCTGCATCTGACATCTTATAATTCAGTTATCAAAAAATCCCAACGTTTTCCAAAAAACATAAACAAACCAAGAGTAGTGGAGAATAATACAAAAGTGAAATACATATAAAACTTAGGGGTTAGAAATTTGAATTAACTGAAGTGAAGCAGTAAGTTGAACTGAAGCGGCCAGAGAGCTTGATCAGTTAAACTGAAGCGCTTCAGTTCGATTGACAAACGAACTTGCTAAAATGAAGTGAAGTGATACGTCAGTTCATTTCAGAGGTGAATCGAAAGCTACTTTTAAATCACGGCGATTCTGAATCAGTGTGATCTAAACTGTGAGTGAATTTAACCTGCGATTGCGATCGGTGATCGAGGTTATATATTATACACAATTTATTCATTGAATCTTATATGCTAACTATAGCACTATTTTAATTTTTATCCTTCGAAAGCAAATATTTTATTTTCGAAATGTTGAATATTTGAGTGGAGCTTATGAAATAGAATTTATGCGAAAAAAAAATTCAGAACAGGAAAATATACATATTTAAAAATAATATTCCTGAGAGTGCAATAAATTAACACAATATGAAATTTTTGTTTTTTAAATAAAATATTTTTGATTGAAAAATTGAATTATTTTCTCTACGATGTTCTGAAGAGAGCTGCTTCCGTCGACATGATTGCGGACTATAACAATGATCTATTCATTTGTTTGTATTTTCTTCCGTATTAAACTTTCTTTTCATTTATATACATATAAATATCCTATAATCTCTTTATTAGATTATTTTTTATTATTATTTTTTTAGCATTATTTTTATCTGTCTCATAACATGAATGAAATCGTTTTTGTTTTTTTTTAATATGATGTTAATTAAATAATTCAATCATTTCCTAATTCAATTTTTGCATTATATACTCAGATATTAAGAATAAAAATTTTTTCATTGAAATGAAATTTCTCAAGTAATCCTCATCTAAATATATAATAAAAGAGAAAGATTATTCTGAAATTGTATTTCCAATCTTAGTTATCATAATTAAACAAAATTTTTTATAACTGTTGAAATCAAATTTTAAAAGAGACAAAACTAGAATCATTATTTTTGACGTAGAGATTAACGCCCTTTCCGAATATTGTATACCCAAAGAAGCTTTCTGTATGTAAATATTCCTATAGTTCTAACTAGATAATGTAGATGGCGGTAGCGATAAACCTCACGAACGTCCACGAAGCTACCTACCGCTTCATTTTTCACCCATATATTTACAACATGGTCGAAAATCACAGTCACAGTGATTTCAAATATGTAGTCACAGGTGTGATTCGTGATTTCCAAATCACAGTGATTAAATCACTGTGAAGTGAAATATCGCTCATCTCTAGCCACGGCCACCTTAGACAATAGATGAAGATTTAATTTATAAATGAATTATCGGTGTTGTAATAGTTTATTTAAGATAAATATTGTTAATAGGTACCTATGTTGATAGTGTAACAATTTAAAAATTGTACTTCATCTTTCTGGGATGTATTAACTTCAAATTATTTCAACCTAAATATATTTTCCTTTATGGATAATTATGAATTTATTGTAGGATAAATCTGCAATTAAATCAATTCAAACAAAATACCTGCAATGATTGGTGTGGACTGACCTTTATGAAATGAATATTGATATAAAAAATGTGAGGGTACATGTGCTTTAATTTCGAGAGTAATGAACATTAAATGCAATTCTTTGTTTTGTTAAAAACATATACAGATTCCACATACATTGTACGCTAAAAAGTTGATATGAAAGTAATACTTTAGTTCATGTTATAAAAACATATATCAAAACGAGACTAACTTTTACCCTTTACTACTAGTGGCTAGTTAACTCAATCATTCAAAAAGATTCTTGTAAAGAATCGGCTAAGTGAAGAAGATATAACCTTACTCTGGCAGTACTGCTTTCAGTGCTTTGCTTTTGTTTTGATATTGAACAATCACTTTCTAAACTATTCATGAAAACATCTTGATTTTGATTACTAATTATCATTATGGAAACTTCAGAAATTTCTGTTACAACGAAGTATTTAACCAACGAAGAAAAGTTTAAGTTGGAGAAACAAAATTCAAGAATGGTTTCAGAATTTAAAGCAAATCAAATTGAAGCAGATGCAAAGAAGTATTGGGATTTATTTTACAAGAGAAATGAATGCAGATTTTTTAAAGATCGTCACTGGACTACTCGAGAATTTACAGATATATTGAATGATGAGAATAATTCGGAAAAACGCATAATTTTTGAAGTTGGTTGTGGTGTTGGCAATTTCATATTCCCTCTAGTCGAAGAAAATTTCAATTTTTTCATTTATGCTTGCGATTTATCGCCTAGAGCTGTAAGTTTAGTACACCAAAATCCGCTTTACAACACAGAAAATATGAAGGTATTCCAATGTGATATCACAGATGGAGATGTTTTTAAAGCTATACAAGAAAATAAAATTGATATTGTCACTTTAATTTTTGTGTTATCTGCTATACATCCTGATAAATATTTATCAACATTGAAAATCCTTTTTAAACTTTTGAAACCAGGTGGTATGTTGTTATTTCGAGATTATGGATTGTATGATATGGCCCAAATAAGATTTAAAGCAGGACATAAGATATCGGACAATTTTTATATGAGACAAGATTGTACACGGTCAGTATTCAATATGGTAATACAGTTTTAGGTTTATTAAATTTCAGATCATGAAACCATTCATGAATTTGTTTATGTTAATGTAAAGGTACTACTGCAGATTAATTTTTCTTCATTATGTTAAATGAGATCATTGTGATGTGTAATTAACATCATATTAGTATTTTGATATGTTCATATTGAAAATTGTTCAGTATGTTTCAAGAAGAAAACAGTATATTTTACAAATACATTGTATCTTTTTTCAGGAGTTATTATTTTTCAATAGAATTCATGCAAGATTTATTCACAAAATCTGGTTTTGAAGTCATCAGTAATTGCTATATCCACAGAAGAACTATCAATAAGAAGGAAAATATTGATGTTCCAAGAATATTTATACAATGCAAAGTTATGAAGCCAAAATGACAAATAGTTACCTACTATTCTACATCCTTTAAAATTGATCATCATAGTAAATGTAAATAAATTATTTTTTTTTACTCAATATTTTCCTCAAGATGCATTTTACTACATTTACTTCCTAAAGCTATACTGTTTAAATGACAAAACAAGTATTACATCTTGGCAAATGACTTATTTATTATTTTTATGCTTATTTTTTTATGTATATATAGATACATCAAGGGAAAGAACAAAGCATATGCCATATCGATAAAAAAAATGAAATGTTGAGCTTACCTTATCTGGACTGATTTAATTCTGTTTCTCTCTACTCAAGACTCCAGATAATCCTGATCAATTAAGCGAGTTTGGAAAAAGATTAATTTTGTACTCAATTCATCACATCAATATGAAAATAGGTGATAAAATTTTAGAAATCAGAATTTCATGAACAAGGTATGATAAGACTGATTAAAAACAAATTTCAATATGTTTTGAAACTATATTTCATAAAGTACTTTTTTAAAGACACAAGAATTGATGTTGATTACAAAACATGGAAACTATGATGGAATTCTCTTCCTATTGTCTCAAGAAATGCTTGAAAATAATATCAAATTGGAAACAAGCTATAATAGATACGTGTATTTAAGAAAATGAATTAAAATTTATTAACCCAAGAGATGGCCATGAATTCAAGAAAAATAATTGTCTATTTAGGACTCCTATTACACGTCGGAACCCATACCTTGAAAAGTTTTATCTCTGTGACGAGTCCTTTTGTATCAATTGCTGAAGAAATATACCCCATATAAGAAATATAGTTTTTTTAAGCAGAAATAAATATTTTATTATAGTGCATAGTTGTACATGTTTTCAAAAGCTCTCTTTTGAAGTTTATTTTCATTTTCAATAATATTCAGTACACTAGGTTTAGAAGAGTAAATATATTCCAATAATTGAAGTTTTTAATTTTTTCAATATTACACAATCAAGAAAGCACATAACGTGTGCATATATAAATCTAAAGTTGTTTACAAAAAAGTCGCACTCCTTTTTTTGGGTGAATGATTATGAGGCATCCTCATAATCATTTGCCATACACAATCAAATGAGTGAAAATGTTAGGATAGTAATACCTTCTAAATATAATGTTTTGAGAATACATAATCGACTTAAAAAATAAATAAACTTCAATGAAATGTTGATTTTTAAGTGTATTTTATTCTTTACAATTAATCTGAAAGATACCTATTTTGTATCATTTATTTCAAATACCATTCTAGAAAAAGAATTGTATCTGAATATAAACTTAAATTCAAACACTTGACCTTATGATTTACACTTTATTGACTACATAGCATTGTAGTTGACAGAGCATTGACTACATGCTATGTAGTCAATAAAGTGTAAATCATAAGTTCAAGTGTTTGAATTTAAGTTTATATTCAATTATAATGGATTTACATCAAGTAAACGCCAATATTATTAAATATTTAAAAAAAAAGAATTGTATCTGCTATCTGAAATACTTAATTTGAAAGTGTCAAGTAGGTACTTTAAAGGATGTAAGATTTTGCATCCTTTTTGATGTTTGTGCATTTGCACAAAATTGAAATTCTCTTTGAGTTCTTATATAATATATCAATTTATAATTTAAAACAATATATAATTTGTTTGACGTTTTCATAGATACGTACGAATGTATACAAAGGTGTACAAATACATCGCATATTCTTTATTTTCTGCAATAACTGAAACTTTTCGATAAAATTATAAAACTGGAAGTGTGGCTATATTTATCGCTCTCTTAGATTGACATTAATCACAAATGTGATGAATAGATAAAAGACTTGTTTTCATTGCACTTTTGTGGTTTAGAGATAAATTGCGGTATAAATATGTAATATGTAATGTCTCTTTCAACATTATAATAAACATAGCCGTTGTGACAAGTTATAAAACAAAAAGCTACCATTTGTGATTTCAAATTACATTGATTCCTTGATTGCAAATTACCTATTATTTTTTTAGAAAATGACTATCGATTTGTACTATATGGGTGGGTGTCCTCCATGCCGAGCAGTGCTCTTTGTGGTCAAAGCACTTGGCGTTCGAGTGAATTTGAAGAAGGTGAATCTTAGAGAGAAAGAGCACCTCACTCCGGAATATATAAAGGTATGCTTGAGCGAATGTTATGGATTAAAAATATTTACTTTCATTGATAAAAGTGTAAAACACTGATGAATATAATTAGTTCAAACTCTTGAAAATCACAGATTAGGTATCTCCACATTTCATTAATCTATAATATAAAAAATGAAGCGCAAAATAGATTGGTAACTCAACAACGGCTGGACCAATTTTGCCAATTCTTTTTTTAAAAATGTTCGCTGAAGTCCAAGGATGGTTTTTACAGCGAGAAAAATTCAAATAATTGCTGGGAAAATTCTAAAAACAGCCCATTTCTTTTTCTCATACAAAGGTTTTCTAACTAAAGTGTAGAGTCAACGGCTGGACCGATTTCACTATTTTTTTTGTTGTGTTTGTTATTGTCAAGGAAAACGCAGAAAATTGCGTGTAAAATTAGAAAATTTAAGAATACTTCATTCATAATATAAGTAAGAAATAATTATTAATTTTCAAAAAGACGATGTGAAAAAACTGAATATAACTATTATCACCATTTCGGTTAATTCAGAGCTATCATGACTAATATTAAAACTTCAGTTCAATATAAAATAATGGTAAGTTTGAATAGACTAACATACACGTTACTTTTATAGCACGTGTTATATTTGATTATAAAGAAGAATACATAGTTTTCTTTAATTTACAGTTGAAATTTAGTTTTTAAAAATGATAGCTATTAGATGTACAAATTTAGTCGCAGAACTCGCAATGCAGCAAGTCAAAAATATAAGAGAGCAAGTCAAATTGACGAGCAACGTGAAGCTCGGAATGAAGTTGAACGGAATCGATGGAATCGAAATTAACAACATGAAAAGGTTGCGTTTAACTCCTATCGACCTGCATTAAATTATAACGTTGAAATAGATTACAGTTTACAGCAAATAGTTGCTATTGGAACAATGAACGTTGTGTGACAATATTGCAAGGCAAAGTTTAATTGTTATCGATAAGAAAATACTACCAATGATGCGACAAAATATTGCGCGAAGAGTCAATTCAAATAGACGCTATTGGTACAGCCACCAGAGCCACTATATTCATTGGTTTCCGGGATTGGACTAAATTCTGAACATTTTTTGACTTATATCCAGCAAATATCACATATAATTATTAATGATGAGATTATGGGACAAGTACTTTCTACGAAATTAGGAATATGCCGCTCAACTATAGAACGGTCAGTTTAATACTTTTCAATACTACGTGCTAATATAGGAATTTTTTGATAATTCGACTGATTTGGAATAATACGGAGCTTGGAGTCCCTTCGCAAGTGAGTGAGTTCCTGGCTCCACACGGGATAGATATTAGAACAAGATAGTGTAGCACAAATAGTAGAACATGTTCCGGCTTTTTGAAAAATATTTAGATGAAAATATATGGGCGTACAAAGTTCGCCGGGTCAGCTAGTTGTAAAAATTCGATTTACCTAACAATGATTTATTTAAGCATAGAATATAGGCGACTAAAGGAGCAATTTTGCTCTGTTTTTGGGAAAAAAATATAAAAATAAATTGAATGCCACCAATTAAGAAAATTTTATTAGAAACTTTATATTGTTGTCCATATTCATGGAATATTTTGACTTTTATTTATGAGCAAGCAGTTGAAATTAGAGAAAGAAGTTATATTCTTAAATTTTTTTCGGTCACATTAACTATTATTTATTACTAAAGTGCTTTAAAAGTAACAAAAACGGAGACAGTTTCGAAAGGAAAAATAATTGTTGAATTAAATTTCAATTTGACATAATAGACTTAATAGTAAACACTGTAGGCGTAATTATTTGATCCTAATTTATTTGAAGAGTTTTTAAGAGTTGTAAGCTATAAAGTTTGTTAACATTTTCAAAAATTGTGAGATCTGTACCTTGAAAACTTGAAGCATTACAAGATCTATGTTTATCAAACTTTTTACTTTAGAATCGCCCAAAGAATCTCCCCTTCAACATTTTGCTATAATCATGCAAATGAAGTTTGTAATCTACAGATCAATCCTCAACACACTGTACCAACTTTGATCGACGATGATTTAATTTTATCTGAAAGTCGTGCTATTATAACTTACCTTGCGAACCAATACGGAAAAGACGACGGTTTGTACCCCAAAGATATTAGAAAACGTGCAGTAGTGGATCAGAGACTCTACTTTGATGCATCCACCCTGTACGCAAGATATACCGAGTACTATGTGAGTATTATTCCTATAAATATATGTTCCAAATATCTACTATGAAATTTAGACTTTTTTGTCTTATTTAGTGTGACACATTTCAAGAAATAATTAATATACAAATTATTAACTAATTTTTGAATAATAATTTATTGAACTAAATTATAATGAATTCATGAGTACATTTATTTATAAATAAACTAATTAATTTATAAATTAATGAATTGATTTCTCTGTTGCAACAAATATATATATATATATATATATATATATATATATATATATATATATATATATATATATATATATATATATATATATATATATATATATATATATATATATATATATATATATATATATATATATATATATATATATATATATATATATATATATATATATATATATATATATATATAAACGTCAACAGAAATAAACTTTTTCATATTTAATTTGACAAATTTTAATATTCAACAGAAATATTTTCATACCAAAGTTAGGCTAAAAAGAAATCAATCTCAAACAGGCAATAAATAATATATATATATATATATATATATATATATATATATATATATATATATTTCTTGAAATTGATTTATTGCCTGTTTGAGGTATTTTTTTGTATATATATATATATATATATATATATATATATATATATATATATATATATATATATATATATATATATATGATTTAATAATAATAAAGTATGTAAAAAACACACTTGTCTTTAAATTCCCAAATTATATTATGAAACGTACAACCGGTTTCGCTGTTTCAGAACAGCATCATCAGGTAGGTACAATATACTAAAAACAAAAAAGGTTCAATACCACTGCAAACAATTACATATAAAGGTTAATACCTATACATTTTAACAATAATGAGAAATAGTCAGAACAAATTAGTAACTAGTTTAAAAATTTTTGTCGATTATAATAAAATGAAAACAGTTAAAAAGGAAGATCCATACACGTGAGAAGTCAATATAATTTAAGGTTAAGAAATCACAGAAAACTAATCTAAAATAAAATAACAATTGTAACATTAGCGACATCTATAATTAAATTCCAAGAAGATAAGCTAACAAACAATGATACCTGTAGGATTTTATGTAGTCATTCAAAGAAAACGTTAATAATTCTTTTATCATATTGAACTTGTGAATTGATGATATTATTTGGATATAATTTATGCAACCTGCAAATTTTTAAAGATTCCAAGCTATTAAGTATGTAAGGGTTATTTTCTATATGGAGTAATTTGTAATTATTGGAAAAATCTGTGTTGTGACCAGTATCATTGATATGTTTTGCAAACAAGGAGTCACTGTTATTAAATCTTATATACCTGTGATGTTCAGCTAGTCTTGTTCTAAAATTTCTTTTTGTTTTTCCCACATACATACTACCACATTGGCAATTTAATTGATATATACCTGGTTTTAGAAGAATATCCGTTTTATCTTTATTATTTATTAGAAAATCACCTAATGCATTATTTGTTTTGAATACTAATTTAATATTTTGTGTTGCAAATATTCGTTGGATTTTATAAGATACCTTTTCGTTGAAAGTTGTGCAGAAATATTTCTGAAAATTGCCAATAGTATTGTTAGTTGATACATGAGGTATAAATACATTATTTGATGTATTCCTTAGTTTCCAAGTTTCTTTTTTGATAATCTGTCAACAATGCTTGGACTGAATCCATTTTTTAAGGCTATTTGCTTTATAGTTTCTATTTCTTTAACTCGTGCCTCTGTTTCCAATGGAATGTCAAATGCCTTATTAACAAAACTATTCAATGCTGCTATTTTGTGATTTATGCAATGGAATGAATCTTTGTGGATAATTATACCTGTGTGTGATGGTTTCCTATAAATATCAAATTTGTGTACATTATTTACATTTCTAATAGTTAAGATATAGTTATATATATATATATATATATTTATATATATATTGCTGTGAAAGTTATTCATTCCACACTATTCAAGATGATCCCTTTTTTTACATAGCTTTAAGGTATTTTATTTACCAGTTTTATTTTGATATTGATTCACATCAAGTAACGGCATCATTCAAACAACCAGTAACGAAATATTGTGAATTCAAGAACAATGCATTTTTAAGCTTTGATAGTGATTACTTGATGAAAATCCAGTGCAACAATAAAATGGAAACGAAAACATCTCCTAGATTACACAATTCCATTTGATAATAGTGACATATCTACGTTTCACTATTATATGACTTCTTCAGTCCAGAAGAAATCCGGACAAGCCATGGCCAATGGTATATAAAAATTTGTCGAATCAATGTGTAAATACAGAAAAAAGTGGTCAGTATTAAAAATATAATCTGGGTATTATCTGTGGTTTACTTCACATGCCCACGATAAGTTATTTCCTTCCGGTAATTATTTCTAAACAATTTTGAGAAAAGAACTGAGGTTTATACACAATATGTACTAATTTTGTGGTGTTATCAGGCTTTACCACATTATTAAGATACATTTGAATGAAATCAACAGTTACTCAGCAAAATTCTTTCACAGAAAATGAGGAAGAAGTTCAACCACAGAATGTTTTTCAACACAGTTTGAGTATAGCAACTATACATGCATTCTCACACTATCACTTTCACAAAATAATCATATTTATTTTAATATAGATTGGTAGCGAATAAGTATTATTAGTTTACATAAAGACGATGGTATTCATTATACGAAATGATGTTTGTATATTCCACAAACAATATTTGATCAGCAGAATTAAGTAAAGTAAAACAATTTTGGATTATAAATCAGATAATATTCAGGAAACTCCTTCATAAGTTTATATATTCACTGCTAAAAATTATAAATTGAAAAGAAGCTTCTTATTGTCAATTTACAATATATTTCAAGTTACACTGCATCGTAAGGTTGCAGGGTGAATTTTGTAATGCAGGAAATGTAAATTTGCAACTAATTGTAATATTTTCAATATTATTTTTGATGATACAATAAAAACGTATTGCAATTTTGAATAGAGTCTTGAAACAGTCTTGTAATTTTAATATTGTGATTTCCAATATTTCAATTTTAAAGTAAACAATATATCAAGAACATGATCCAAAATGTTTGGTTCTCCACAATTTTCTTAAGTTGTGAATCGAAAACCGTATAACTGTTCAAAGTTATTCAATCATAATAAAATGATCAAAATATACTAGAGTTGCGAAGCATATTTTGAAATTTATCTCGATATTTCACTTTGTTTAAGAGAAATTTAATGTGTTTATTCAGAGAAAAGAGACATTGATAACACTTCTCAATTGTTTTCAGTTTCCCCATTATTTTGCTGGAGCACCATTAGACCCTATGAGATTGAATAAACTCAAAGATGCATATGTGGTATTTGATTCTATTTTAGATAAATCAAAATTTGTCACTGGTGACGATTTAACTCTAGCAGATTTTAGCTTCTTAGCTTCAGTTTCAGCAGCAGAAATATCGGGATTCGATATATCTGGATATCCAAATGTTGTCCGATGGTATGAACATGTTAAGACAGTTACGCCTGGTTACAAAGAAGATGAAGCTAATCGAGAATCTTTCAAACATGTAATTTTACAAATGTTACAGGATCATCTTAAGAAGTAGTGATGTTCAATATGAAAATAAAATGTTATATTTCTCGAATAAATGCCATTTCCAACATATACCCTTTTGATATATTTGCCTCGCAATGCAGTATTTCGTTTTTTTTATGAATAAGTACTGAGTGACTTCAATAATTTGTCAATCGAAAAATGTGAAGGTTTTTTTGTAGCTATAAGTTCATGCAATGGAAAAGCGTATGGTATACTTCGCATACATAACTTTTCACTTCTAATATTGACCATGGTTTCGAATTACTGCCATAATAGTTTTCAAAAAGAATTTAAAAACACCTCTTGCGTTTGATTGTTCAGAATTATTTTATATAGATATGTATAATATACAGTAATTGACATATTGTCACCTACGTTTTATTAATTACTCCAATGTTGATATTACACTTTCGAACTAAATTGACTTGCAGTACAAGGTGTCAAATTATAATATTGCTAATCGATAGATGTATAACAAAATCATAGGGAAATAACAAAAATAATTACACGGAACAAAGAGTATAAAATGAAGTTGATATCTACGAATCTTTTTCACAATCAAAGATTTTTATTTATTCAAGCAATAATTGCACAGCCTAACTCTACTTACGTAAGTAGAGTTAGGCTGTGATAATTGTTAATAACAACAAAAAATCGGTAGTGTCGACAGTAGCGCAAATGTTTTACTTTTCTAGTTTTAGGCGAACAAATAAGCTACAACATCTTTGAAATTCAAATACCTTGTTGCCAATTTTTCATTTTAATGGGATTGTTGCATTTATTATGATTATTGTTGAAGATCAAAATTTCAAATCCTACCAAATCAACGTAATTACGTTCAACTTCGAGCAGTTATTCGGAGAATTTACATGAAGTGTTCGGAACTCTTTGACATTACGTCAGAATGTTGCTATAATCGAAAGTGAACTTGGCAATATTGCAGGTTGCAGGATATACTAGATATTGGTGTAATGTAAACCTTTACTAAACAAATATTTTGAAAATGTTTTAAGTAAATCACATCAATTCTAAAAATGTATAGTAGTTTCCGTTTTTTCAGTGGGTTAATAAAGCCCATTCAATATAACAGAAATTTAATCCGTATATCCATCAATAACTTTAAAAGCAATGAAAACATTTCTGTAATCCGTAAATATTATAGCTGCTTGAATTCTACTAAATCACATTTTTTATGGCCAATAAAGGTAAATTGATTTGAAAATTACAATTCATTGATAATTAACTAACTTTTTCATTCAGCCAAAATCAATTGCAAGGTATGGTGCAATCTCAGGAACACTTTTTAAATCGACCCAAAACACTAAGGCAAAGAAGTATGTTGGATATTGGTTATTAACATGTAGTGGAATGGTATTTGTTGCAGTAGTTTTAGGTAGTATTGTTTCTTACAAAATGATTTTAATTTCTATTTATACTATTTTAGATGAATTTATGAAATCTACTTTTCAATAATTTATATTCTAACTGATGTAAATTCTTTGTTTTAATAAATAAAAAGTGTTTAAACAAATACAGTCTTACTGTTCAAATCAAATTTTAATAGAAATTGGAAACTCAACAATCATTTCATTGAAACTCACCATATTGAGTTTCATTCTATCAATCTACTACTTTTTCTTCAAATTCGTTTTGATACTCCAAAAATGTACCTCATATTATCTTTTCTGGAATTTATCTAGTCCAATTGTCCCAGTAAACTTTAATAAATCTTACTTAAAGTATTATATTAATTGGCGTGAATATAAATACGTCAACGTTAATGAATTTAAATAAACTGAGTGATCATATGTGATCCCAAGTATTATTACACAAAAGTCCATCAACGATCTTCCAAAATTCATCAATCAATACAATTATTATATATAATAAAGTGCTTATGAAACATTTAAGCTTCAATTCAGCGTACAAGGCTATCAATTGATTTCATGTCAAAAAATTTAACTTTATCTAGAAATAAAATTTTCAAACTTCAACAAGAAAGACAACTTAGAATGTTTATTGTTTTGATGATAATTTTTGTTGAATAATGTAAATATTTGGTTTAAAATTCAATATACTATGCCAAAATTGAATAGAATACATTATACTTTTCTCTAGACTTTATTGAAGTACCTATTTTTCTTATGAATTTGTGTAAAACTTATAACTTTAATTGTATTGTATTAGTACTAAGGTTTACAAATTAATCATGGAATGTATTGTTCAATACTTATTTTTTACAACATCCTACAGTCCTCACAAAATCCTTTAGCTTTAGTGTAATATCTGAGCTCATGAGACCTAATTACGTATGCTGAAGTAAAATGAAATATAATGAGTAACTTAAAATAATAAATTTAATTTATTCTGGGCACTGTCTATTTCGATATATCCTTATAAAAAACACTAAAAATATATATGAAATCTATATTAACAGCCATTCTATTCAAGTTTAAATGACAAAATATTCTAGGTGGAGTAACCAGACTTACAGAATCAGGATTATCAATGGTAACTTGGAAACTTTTTGGTGAGAGAATGCCTAGAACAGAAGCAGAATGGCAGGCAGAATTTTTTAATTATCAACAATATCCAGAATTCAAAATGTAATAGTTTTCTTAGTTCACATTTTACATACTTAATACATTGAGGTAGATTTTGTGAGCAAATATGTGCATTATGTATAAGTATTTAAACTGAAATATGTATAATTATAGATGAATAGATATAAAATATTTATATACATAATATTATAAAACAATTTTCTTTTAAATTGGCACTACATGTTCAAAATTAAATGTATATAATATTTCAGCAAGGAAATTATAAAATGAACATAATCATATTGTTACTTAATCTGATTCTTACTTTGAGGGTTTAGTAGTTACATTTTAACTATCTGATCTTTTATAGTAAGAATAGTGAAATCACTTTATCAGACTTCAAGTGGATATGGTATATGGAATTTGGTCATCGCATGTGGGGACGTGCAATTGGTGCTGTATATGCATTACCAGCTGCTTATTTTTGGCTTGCTGGACATTTGTCAAAACGTATGAAGTTTAGAGTAGCTGCATTTGGATTACTGATAGGAGCTCAAGTAAATATTCCACACAAAAAGTATTTATTGTATAATTATATACCTTAAGTTCAAAAGACATTTAATTTATTTCATGGGATGTCATGAAATAAATTAAATGCAACAATTATTTTTGAATTTAGGGTTGAAACAAAAAAGAGTGACAATTTTATGTTTAAAAAAATGTAGATAAGGAACTTCTCATTTCTTGTTTATAACATACATATAATTAAATAAGATGGAACCACCTTATAATTATGAAAATCTTACAAAGAAAATTATAAAAATTATAATTAAATAAAAGGTGAATAAATACATATTAACGAGAAAATATTTTTTCAGGGGCTTATGGGTTGGTATATGGTTAAATCAGGCTTAGAGGATCGCTTCCATGATGAAAGTGATATTCCAAGAGTTTCTCAATATAGATTGGCATCACATCTCTCACTAGCATTTATACTGTACACTTTATTCCTGTGGTCTGCATTAGATAATCTGATACCACCACAAACATTAAATATAAGTAGTGAAAGTGCTATTAAGGCTGCCAGAAAATTCAGAATGCTTGCTCACAGTTGCAAAGGATTGGTATTTTTGACAGCAGTGTCAGGTTAGTCATTAATAAATTCATTTATTACATAAAAATTTTATATTACTTTATACTATATAAGAGTGTTATTGTGCTGAAAAGTGATTCTAAACACAATATATTATAAGAAAATAAATAGAAAAACATTTTCATAAAACGGGATTGTTGCAGGTAACATTAAAATCATTAGAAGGGTCTTGAAGATGAGGTCACGCTCGAAACATGTTGACTATTTGATATTGTTAAATACAATCGTGAACAATTAAGCAAAGTGTTTTATTTGATATTTATGTCTTACCAAGAGTTAAGCAAGAATTCAATCTCAATCTCAGTAATTAAGGATATACACAAGTAGGTTAACATGTTTGTGAGGATGATAAATATCGTCTTATTTACAAATAATTTTTCATTATATATTTATTATGAGTACTACTAGATTATATATATATATATATATATATATATATATATATATATATATATATATGTGTGTGTCCATTTCAATTATATATAATTGAGAATCATATTCAGTAATAATTTATTGTGAATACTAGTGACAAATGTTTTTGATATTATAATTTTTTATGTACTTATAGATTATAAGTTAATTGAATATAGAGTACAGTCGCGAGGAATGAAATTAACATACAAATGAATAGTTTTTCCTTATTTTGAGTTTAAATTTTCAGGAGCTTTTGTGGCAGGACTAGATGCAGGTCTGGTATATAATTCTTTTCCAAAAATGGCAGACAAGTGGATTCCCGATGATATATTAGCTATGTCGCCTAAATTAATCAACATAACAGAAAATCATACAACAGTTCAGTTCAATCATAGAGTATTAGGTACTACAACGTTATCTCTAATTACTTTGCTTTGGTGGATGTCTCGAAGAAGAACATTACCTCCTAGAGCACTATTAGCCGCTAATTGTTTTGCTGCAATGGCATGGATTCAGGTCTGTAAAGTGTTCGCAACACTCGTTTTTGAAAGTAAGATAATTTGATAAACTTCGATTTTTAGGTTGGTCTTGGCATTACCACTTTGTTGACATATGTACCAACTCCAATTGCTGCATCTCATCAGAGCGGATCATTGTTGCTGCTGTCAACAGCTGTATGGTTAACCCACGAACTTAAAAAATTACCAAAATAGTACCGAGTAGGTTTTTAAAATATTTTATAACACCATAAATTTAAATTTGTTCATTATTTTGTGATAATACATTTCAATTAAAAATATATTGTTTTTGTCTTTATATGTGATCGCAATTAGGGCTTACAATATCGAACTAAAATTTGAATACCGGTATTTGAAATATCTCAGTTGTTATATTGACTTGTTAACAAATAACATATGAAATCCAATAAATATTGTTCTGAAAGGAGTAGATATTTTTTATTTTATTACATAGAGAGTAGGAGTAGATAGATAAAAAAAAACGTGTGTGTAAAAAAGTACATATTAAATTCTATGTTACATATAATAGGCTCGTATGGTATTATGAAGGGTGAAAAGCATAGGCACGGGTGAAGTATTTAGTGTTTCGTCTATTGCTACCTGTAGTTTTTTCTTTAATGCGTTTACCTTGTCGGATTCTAATTGTTTCATTACTAACTTGGGAAGATATTGGAAGGGATGTTTGTTGCACAACTTCCATATCTTCTAGATTTTCATGTGTGAATCGTTTAGCTAAGCTTACAATTTTTTTAATGTACATTTTGATATGCGTTTAAATACTTCTTCAACATCTTGTTAGCCCTTTTGCAGATACTGAAGTATTTTTGATGGTTCAGTTTGTCGCAGTAAAATTCGAGATTTTAATGCTTCCAATAATTCAATGCCAGATTTTTGCTGGGAAAGAGCATCTAACATAAATTCTAATCTAAACTATTTAATAATTTTTGTGTAACACACTTTATGTATTTGTATAAACGAGACCTATTCATTGGATAGTAGACGTAAAACATAAGCAATCGCTTTATATTGCCGACACCGCCGCTTCTCGATATTGCCATATTCGGCTGGGTATGTGTAATAAATGTGCCTGATATAGATTTTAATACAATGAAATTGTTTGTTTATCTTAAAAAAATTCTTGTAATTAATTAATATTATTTTAAATTAGATTTATAATGTGCATAAATTCAATTTTTATCGACTAATATAATACCAAAATATCGGTATTTTTACATAAATACCGGGTTTTAATAACGGACAAAAATCGTCCGGGATTCCGGTATTGTTAGCCCTAATTGCAATTTTTGTAGGCAACGAAATGGAATTATTTTTCAACATTATGATTTTATACTTTTTGTTTTACTAATTTTATACCCTACAAATCGTATATATCAAAAATTACTAGACAATTGTTTGCAGGTCTTTTGAGGCCTTCTACGTTGCATAGCATTCATATAATATTTAACTATAACAATTTAAAGCATATCAAATTATATTTCAATTAGATAAGTGTTAGATTGTGATAATTTTATTATGAACATCACCTATATTTCGTGTGATTACTAAAGGAATACAAAAACTGCTTTCAACAGTATAATAACTCAATATTTTATGTAGATCTTATTATGGTCCACACAGTTTTATCTGGTAGTGGAATTTACATAGCAAATATGACAAAGCATCTATCTTTGTCCGTTATATAAAACTCATAGTTTTTATTAATGATTATTTTATTATTTAGGTGGAAATGTTTCACTTAGAAAATTTTATTTTTTGTGGAAGGATATCTTAATAATAAGGGTAAAGAAATCAACAATGTAACAAACCTTTATTTCATTTAATGTATATTAACCCGTGATATCAAAAGTTATGAAATGTGCATAACAAAAAAATAGCTTGACTTTTTCTTCTATTGCCGTATTTTAACCTAATTAATTTTATTACAGTCTTCATTCAAACACATCTAGGTGAGTTCTGAAAGTTTTTGAAAGTATAGAATTCACTCAAACGATGTGCATATTTTGCAAAAACACATTTCATATTTCATTAATACTATATCTATAAGAAAAAGATTTGAACACAAAAGGCTCAGGTTCAAAGAAGGGGGGTATATATGTCATAATGACTAGAGGACTATAAACTTTATAAAAACATGGTTCTAAAATAAAACAACAAGGGATAAAGTAAAAATGTGGAACATTATACAAAGTATAATGATAATAAATTATTGTCAGAGTAACTAGGAACTTCAAATATTCATTGAATAATAAGTAAAAGACATGTGAAATTAAATTAAACTCGTGGCTTAATGTTTCACGATTATATTTAACAATATGAATTTGTCAACATGTTTCGAGAGTGAGCTCATTTTCAAGACTGAATCTTTAAAATTAGCTCACGCTCGAAACATGTTGACAAATTCATATTGTTAAATATAATCGTGAAACATTAAGCCAAGAGTTTAATTTAATTTAATAATGTTTCATCAAGAGTTAAGCGAGAATTCAATCTCAGTCATTAAAAGACATGTTCTTATTCTGTAAGATGCAAATTCCTCTGTAAGTAGACTTACATTGCACAAAAAAAATCTAATATATACTGTTATTTGTTAAATAGTTTATTGCAATCGATATAAAAAAATGTTTATGAAGTTTCAACCCAAATCAGCAGAATTCAAGTTATTACTTAATATTTTTACAAAACAATTTTTTCTTCATTAGTTTGAAAATCTTACAAAGCAGTCCTAGTAATTTCAACAAATTTTTGCAATGAACTAGTTCTTGAAAATTTCTGCAATTTTGAAAAAAGTTCGAATTTGTAAATCAAATAACAAAGTCATAGTATGAGTGAAACAACTGCTATGCATAATGAAATATACCGAAAATTACAGAACTGCTTCAGTTTTATCTAATATTTATTTACCAATCAATAGCTTAAATAACATTCCGTAAAAATATTCAAAGTTTACAAAAATATATAACAGTAGCTAACTTTTAGTATATTTTTTCAACTATCTGTTCCAACATAAAACATATGGCCTTTGGAAGTAGTATTACAAAAAGAACAATAAACACAAAATTCAATAGAATCTGCTCTTAATTCGCTTGGCATTAAAGCAGAAAGAACATCTTTTTTAACGAAATCATACACAATTTGCATTCAACAATCATTCCTAACATAATGATCGAGTATTAAGCAATTTAAAAAATCAAACAATCCAGTGTTCAAATCTTTTCCAGGAAATTCTATGACTTAATAGTTACAAACAATTTCATTAACTGTTGATTTTTTTCACAATTCAAGAAATATGCGTGCTTGAAGAATTCTCTTTTGAAAACAATAGTCCAATATTATATGCCGTGAATATTTGATATCACAAAATATAGTAGTTTTTACAAGTATCCCTACTTTGATAATTCTCCTACATTCAAAAGTATGACTGCTTAAAAATTTTATTTCACTAATTTCTGATTGAGTTTGGAGAAATGTAATCAGAAAGTCAAAAAATATTCTGCATTCTGGAAAACTGAAGTCTGTATATTTGAATATACAGACTTTTCTTTCAGTTCTAAGTATATTTTTTAATTTTATAGTTACTTCAATATCTTTGAACTGTATGCAGAAATATCTGTATTAAGTTGTTAGTGATTAGGATTTATAGGTTTTATGAAATATTAGTTTTAATCTATTTCAAATAATTGAATTATTAATCTTTGAATTAACTTAAAAGATATAAAATATTACCTCACATTTACAATATAATTGACGAGAATGCCAAAAAGTTATTTCTAGTTGAAAATTATTGTAGCAGTCAAACACAAAGGATGGAAGTAAGAAATATACAATTTTTTTCTTTGTGAAAGTATTACATGAACATATATGTGATTTGATAAAACAATCATATATATATATATTACTAATATATTCTAATAGATATTTCTCCATATTTTGTTCATTTGGAATAAAATACAACTGAAAAGTTTATATTTTACCTTTCTTGGTTAAATTAAAATATTTCTGCAAAGACATCAACATACGTCAATTTATGAAGCTCAATTTATTGAATAATAAATAAATACCTTCTCCTATAATATCAGAAATAATAAGTTTTGTACAGCAATATTGAATACACGATGTTCTTATAAAAATATAACCCTCTCATCATGAACAATTGAAATAATTTATTTTAAAATATATACATAAGTCTACATATAATAATACAAATTTTACCAGATTTAAATTAAATGGACATATTTTATGATGTAAAAAATTTGATCTATTTCATCTTCCATTTAATATTTGGATTGAAATACCAAAATCAGCAATTTTTATTCAATGATGACTATATTTTTAATTTATTTTTTTTCAATTACAAAAATTTAAACATAATAAATGCATTCAGTGCAAAATATAAATGTGCTCACAGCCGATCAGACCTTCGTTAGTTATAAAATTGGGGAGTTATGATCACAGTTTCAAGAATTAAAAACATTTCACACTGTAGAATGTGGTAAAAAAGAAGAATCATACAATCATTAATTTTAAAGATTGAGTCAAGTAAATTTCAAGTGATATAATAAATGCTCATTTTAAAATATATTCAAAATCTCATAACATTTCAATGATAAGGTTGTTTATACTAATGTATAAATTTTTTTTGTCTATTTATTAATTTTTGTCTGAGTAGGAGATATTATGAAGGTAAACATACAGTAAACTATGATAAGATTCAACATTATCTCTGATTACTTGTATTTGTCCTATAAATGAGATTTTAGTCTTCAGTTTACCATATACTTAACAATACCATTCAATAGTGAAAATTAATAAATATACAGAAAATATTTAAAAAAAATTACGTTACTATTGAATAAAAATGCTGCTTTTGTTTAGTTGATGAGGAATTCAACATATTCAGATAAGGAAATTGAAGCTATTTCTTTAAGAATATTTGAATGGGAAGAAAAATATTTCAATTTAATAGTTTATTAGAAATCATAATATCCTCTATGTAAATTGAATTCAAAATATATAAAAAAGAATGTCAATATTCAGATTTTAAAAGATATATACACATTCTACAAATAATTCCTTACTCTGGATTATGACTGGATAAGATTGAAACAAAAAATTAAATTATAAATTTGAATTGTTTTCAGTGAAATTATAGCTTGTTATAGAAAAATTACATGTTATATTATTTGCAAATTGCTTTCAATGGCTATGAAACATGTGATTCAAATAATATATAATATTCAATTCAAGTGTATCATCATTTTCATTCTGATATGATTCTTTTTCTTAAATTGTTATTTGCATCAATTATCACAACACTGTTCTCTCCATTACATTGTTGACAAGCTGAGACCTGAAATATTTGAGGCATTTGTATACACACCACATTTTTTATGACTGATTTAAGAAAAAGAATAATTAACGAATCTTGCCCTAATAGTTGCAAAAAATAGTAAAAAAAAAAGGTAAATAATTATCATTTAAAATATGTCTTAGTTACTCACAATCTGTGAATTTACTGTAATTCTACCATTAAGTGTTCTCGTGTCACAAAGGTATCTACAAGATTTTCTCAAATTACATATATGGTGATATATGTATAATAGACTTGTAGGGTATTTTGCAAAATTAAATTATAAACTTTGACAGGATTATACATAAATTATAGACTGAAGTTCGTGAAAGACTACAAGGAGCTTAAAATTTACCTCAATTACCTCTTCAATAACTCACCCTGTAAGTCCATGATTCCTTTGAATTTAAGAGTATCAAATGTCACGCATGTTTAGCCGATAGATTTTCTGTATTTACAATGACTTGAACAATATAACCAGAAGGAATTTTCGCTTCTTCTACATGAAGTTTATCACCTAACAGCTTTCCACCATAAAACCACCGCTGTCTTGATGATTCCACTCCTTCTTGACTCTGGAAAAAGAAAATGACTCAACAGATTGAAGTTTGAAATAATTGTGTTGTTTGTATATTACCAAAAGTATTTTTAATTATTCATTGAATGCTAGAAAAGCCATTCCACAAAATATCTAAATTAAAACTTGAAGAATATGATGAGAAATATATTCCCAACTATCAATTAATCTTTGCCAAAGTAAAATCTATAAATCACCCTCTTGCGATAAAATAATAACAAAGTCAAGTTAAGCAAAGAGTTTAAAAAATTAAATGCAAAATTAATTCAAAGAATTGAAGTAATCATTTTAAGGATATGCTTTAGTTGTTCTTCTCAGCAATTTCGTAATATAAAAAAAGTAGTGTGAATTTAACTGTGGTGAAGGACTACTGGTCAATAACCTACTGATATATATCATGAGAAATATACTTCCAAATAATATTACCTATCTATCCATAACTTACCTGAAGTTTCTTTTTACATATACTAATTGTATCAGTAGAATAAACCAGCATCTTAACATCTATACAAGTATGCGATAATCTCAATTTAAGAACAGTCTCAGTACCACCATCTACAGGTTCCGAACATTCTGCCGGGGAATCTCTACCATTGTCTTCCTTAACTATATTTATAGGATATGAAAGGCAATAAATAGGAACTTGGTAACGCGAACCAAGCTCATCATAACATTCAGTCAAATAACCATTTGGTACTGATACACTAGCACCATCTAGAATTGCTTGTGCTAATTCATAATCCATAGCTTCAGCAGCTACTGCTGCTGCCCTCAAGGCATCCCAAATTTCTTTACGCCCTTCAAATGCTGGGGCTGTATCCCAAAATTCATCTCTCTTGCTTCGTAGTTGTCCTTCTGTTAATGGCACATCAGATTTCCACCTAATGGTTTCATGGCACAATGGATGATTTTTCCGGGTGTTTCCTAAAATTTATCATTTATTCACAAACCATTTTTTATTATACCCAACATACAATTATGAAATAATTTATACAATTTCAAAACCAAATATTAATAAAATATTAATCTGAATTCAATATTAAACATCATTTTTAGAGATAGAAGAGTAAGCAAATCTTGGATAAACAATAAGATGTTTACCTATCTTATGTTTATAAGATGTTTATACTTAGCTATATATATATATATATATATATATATATATATATATATATATATATATATATATATATATATATATATATATATATATATATATATATATATATATATATATATATATATATATATATATATATATACTTAGAGTATACCTATATAAAGATTCCAAAAAAAACTTAAGCTTAATTTTTCAATTTTTGTATTCATATTTGAAATATTTTCGTCATTATATGTCAATTAGTAAAAAAATATTATAACAAAATAGTTTCATTCACAATATGCTAAAAATGATGTATTTTGAGTTTTACCCATAACAGTGCCAGTACCCAGTACCATTTGACGTTGTAAAAATACATTCTATTAGCCTCTCCTATGTTAAATAGAAAATTCACATGTAATTCATTAAAAAATTCCATCCAATCTTAACATACCATACTTTCCAAATATTTGAGGCCCATTTAAGCTCCAATCGGATCAATAATTTTCAAATAATTAACAGAAGTACTGTAGATAACTTTTTGTTGTATTAGAATAATTAATACAAAGGTCGAAAATCATAGGACTCAAACTTAGGCATTGGGGTTCTTATCTGCACTTATGGGACTAAATCATAATAATATTGTATTCTTATAGTTTTCTATTTTATGAGTTTAATACAAAAACGTTTTACCTGAGTTTGGTCTTGAAATTGAACCCGACGAATCGTCTACTGCTCCACCCCTGCTACGTGTTCCTATACATCCACCCATTCTAACAATGACAATAGAAATATTAGAGTCATTTCTTGCAATTACACTTATGTCAAGTAAGAACGTTGAATAAACCCCAATAATTCTAAGAAAATAAATTACATTTGTCTGTAAACAATTTTATTTTTTCAAAATAAAAAAGAAATTCAAATTGATAAAAACTTAAATGTTATATGCACCCCAATGACTGTCAAGTCAATGTCATGTGTCTTGTCAGTTGTCAATTTTCACATTCAAAGATTTTGATTAAAAATTATCTTCTTAATAACTTACTCTTCTTTTTTAATAGATGATAGTAATAGTAATATGTTTAATATTTTTAATTTCTATATACCAAGAAATCATTATAAGATCGGTATACCATAAGATCTTCCAAATGTAATATGAAATCAATGTTCATGTTTGTTCATGTAACATGTAGAATGTAACATCTTTACATCTGTGGTAATATAATTAGGGCCGTAAATATGAGAAACATTTTTACCGACCGTTGAATTCAATAGTTCTATCATTTAATGTTTAATACGAACTATGTTGTTCGGTTTGATATTTATAATTATTGTATTGTAACTATACCATGAAAAATATAACTTCATGTTATCAAAGACAAATGTGAGAGTGCTGCACTTGCATTTGCTTATTACTTTCGAGGTATATCTGCTATTAATTTTCAATAAATGACACGGAGATTTCGCTTATCTCCGTGTGGTGAAACATTATGTTAAAAACAATAAATTAAAATTAACACACTTGGCTCAAGTTTCACTAAATATATTAAAAACTCTACATATGTTTGGGGTGGTTAACCCATTGTCAAGAGTATACAATGTAGTTACTCTTAGTAGTAGCCAAGTTTGTTAATTTTAATTTATTATTTTTATTAATTTTTAGATTAATTAGGACCAATATTTTAAATAATTGATTGCCGGAAAATAATACATACTACAATCTCCAATATCAGGATATTTTCTGTAAAAATAAACTGATTCTCTTTTAAATCATAGCACTGAAAACACTGGAGAAAGCGATCACGATTTGGTCTTTCATCCACTTCTTTGGGAAATTCATTGAATAAACATTTGATTCTGGAAGAATGATCAATTTTTTTTGTTCGCTTTCAACGCTTTGAAATGAAAGTGTGAAGAAAATATCTTGATTATCTTCGTAATTATTTTATTCTTATTTTAGAAAATATTAAAATATATTCAATGATTCCAATTAGCCAAGCACCATTTATATTATTAATGGTATTTATTATTAAATATGATTAGAATGGAGATGCAGCTTAGCACAACGAAACGGAAAAACTCTGTGTACGGTATTCAATTTCCAATGTTTTCCTCAGAGTTGCCGCCATAATTCAAATCTCGAATTGGCCTGGAAGAAGACATGTCGATACATAAAATTTTTTTTGGTAGGTAGTTAGTATAGTTTTAAGAGGTAAAGGTCAAGTAGGGAATCACGGTCGATGTCAAGATTGCTAAAATTAATGGGCTTGGTAACGGTCAGGTGCATTTAGGTTCAGAATTTTATGTGTTTATATATCGACATTTCTTGAAAACTTGTAGAAATTTATCAATCATATGTAAAGCCTTAAAGCGAAAAATGTTCAGAAACAAATTAGGATGCTACATCTTTCGCGTGTGTAATTGGTAAGAAATGGTTTCAGAAGTATGAAATTTTCCTAATACTATTTGAATTTTTAGGATTTATACACACAAACAAGTTAAGTACACAAAACCTTCTATATTAATGCCCCAAAATCAGTGGAATAAAAAATGTCATCACATAACAGGTTATCCACATATTTCTCTGTTAGCTGCTGGCTTTGGTTTTATTACTTATAGTTTGTGTGGTAAGCTACTATTGGCCTGTTATAGATTATACCCTAATATCTATATTGTATTATATTATTTCAGACATGAAATATGTTGTCTATGCAGATGATTCCCAAGACACTCGTGATGAAGATAAAAAAGCAAATTTATTTGATAACAATCTTCCAACATATTCCACGAGTGAGGTTTCAAAACATTCTAACTAGTGAGTAGATTTCGGCTTATGTGCTTCTTCCAATACCTATAAATCGAGTTAATTATCCAAAGATAAGTGGTACCTATAGGTATTATCTTGAAAATTTGGATATCATTACTACGTTAATACCTAGCACTATTATTATGGATCAATAAAGTATTATGTTTCAGTAAAGAGAGGATTTGGGTTACGTATAAGAATGGAGTGTATGATGTTACAGATTTCATTCATGAGCATCCTGGGGGTGATCAAATCTTGATGGCAGCTGGTGGTGCAGTAGATCCTTTTTGGATGCTCTATAGTGTTCATTTGAATCCACATGTTCTAAATATCTTAGAAAAATATCGTATAGGTATGTTACTTAATACTATATCTAATATTTTCTTGTAAAATCAACATTCAGATGTATTAACTAGTATTTCATCAACTTATATGCATAATTTTATCATATATATGCATTGTGTGTGCACTTTTTAACTTTCTACAGGTAATTTAGATCCTAAGGAAAATAATGATAATACTAGTGACATGTCAGATCCTTATTCAAATGAACCCAAACGACATGTTATTCTAAAACCTGCATGTGTGAAACCATTCAATGCTGAATCACCGGAACAACTTCTAGTAGAAAATTTCATTACACCCAAGTAAGTAACACCTTGCAATAGGTAGTTTCAGTTGGTTTAAAAGCAGCATTCATTTTTAGCGAATTATTTTATGTTAGGAATCATCTACCTGTTCCTGATATAGATTCTACTACTTACTCATTAGAAATAGAAATAGAAGGCAAGTCAAAAACTTTAACGTTGACATTAGATGAGTTGAAAAAGTTTCCAAAATACTCAGTTACAGCAACTGTCATGTGTGCGGGAAACCGAAGAAGTGAAATGACAAAGGTAATCTTTGTTTGAATTCAATATTTTTATTTGAATAGAAATATTAAATTACAATAACCACTGTGACTGGGTTTTATGATTAACAAATGATTTAAGCTACAAGTGATAATAAATGATATTAGAATATTTTATTAGAAATTCAGAAAATTGCTCAAAAGGTTTATTCAATAATCTTGTGTTTAATTTTATCATGTATATGTGTATTTTAATAAGAATTTATATGTTTGTATATAATTTTGCAGTATTCTTTGTAACATATTCTCATTGAGGAAGCTTAACTTTTAATACTACATACACTAATGAGTTTGCTTGTGAAGTGTTGTATCCATAAACATAATGATTCTTTCTTATTTGACTAGTTTTTTTTCATTATAGATTAAACCAGTTAAAGGATTGAACTGGGGCGCCGCTGCAGTCGGCAATGCAACTTGGAGTGGAGCAAGTTTGAGAGAAGTGCTCAAGAAAGCTGGATTGAATGAGAAAGATTTAGATAAATATAAACACGTTCAAGTGAGTTATTTATTCATGTTTGTATGAAACATAAAAACAGAAGTCATGTTCAAAGATGAATAATTTTTTGTATAAATATGAATTCTACACAATTAAAAACAATACTTATTGCACATCCTCTGATTGGTCCATATTTTGAATGAATTCATTTGGTGCCATTGTTCATTACTTCTATTTGTTATCATTATTCTTTATAAATCTAGTATTTATAGAACATATTTGATTAATTTTATTTCTTCTTTTTAATTCTGATTATTTTTTCTTTGTTTTTGCAGTTTGAAGCTTTTGATACAGATGCTACAGGCTCTGCTTATGGTGCTTCGATACCAATATGGAAAGCAGTAGACAGAAGAGGAGATGTTATTCTAGCTTATGAAATGAATGGTGTACCATTGCCTCGAGACCATGGCTTTCCCGTAAGGGTAATTGTACCAGGAGTTGTGGGAGCAAGAAATGTGAAATGGCTAGGTAGATGAAAAAGGTTATTGTTTTATGAGACTTGTCTGTTTGAAATGTGTGTGTTATTGTAAAAATAGAGTAATATGTAATATTCAGTTCCATACAATCCATGATCGGTTGAGAATAATTTCACTTAATAATTTCCTTTTTTCTTTACTCAGAACTCGTATTAGTTATTAATATACTCGGTTGGGGTACGAGTTGTTGATATTGTCAGTGAAACTTAAGCCAAGTGTTTTAATTTTAATTTACTATAACTTATAGGAAAGATTATTGTGTCTTCTGAAGAAAGTCAATCACATTGGCAACAAAATGATTACAAAGGTTTTTCTCCTTCTACTGACTGGGATACGGTTGATTACTCCAAATCTCCTTCTATTCAGGAACTTCCAGTAACCTCAGCTATATGTCAACCAATTCCTAACAGTACTGTGACAGTGGAAAATGGTCAAATCACAGTCAGAGGTAGGAAGTTACCTTCTTCACTCATAAATTTTTCTTGAAATAACTGAAATAAAATTTTTCAAACTCAATAGAGCATTAAATGAAGGCTGTTGAAGAAAAGAGATACAAATGTTTTAGGTTATGCATGGTCGGGTGGTGGTCAAGATATTGTAAGAGTTGATGTTACAAGTGATGGTGGAAAAACGTGGCATGTAGCTAATTTTGAGCACCGTGATCCTCAAAATGCTCCACAGCATTGGAGTTGGACACTTTGGACTTGTAAACTACCTGTATCAAAAGAGGATAAGAAGGTAAACTGTATATGCCTCATGGTGATATACTCAAAAGCTATTTTAAGAAATGTGGAGCCATATGATGACTCCATGGATCCTTAATTTCTTTAAAGAAAATCTTGATATGACTTCAATTACTCTTTTGAAATGATCCATCACTTTCATAAGACCAGTGAGGATTCATACAATTTGAATTTATAAACCTTCAATATAATGAAATTCTTTCTATCAATACAATATTTCTAATTTGACCCTTTTATAGTATTATTAAAAATTAAATATCTATCATTCATTTAAAGTCTCCTTTGACTGTATATATAATTTTATTTATACTATTGACTTTACTAGTATTAATTAATCTAAAAGTAAAATTTTCAAATAATCATGAAACATGAATTTGTAACTGAAGCAAGCATCTGAGGAGCTATTTTTGTTACAGGTGGAAATCTGGGCAAAGGCAGTTGATTCTTCCTATAATACTCAACCAGAATCTTTTGAAAATATCTGGAATTTAAGGGGTGTGTTGAATAATGCCTATCATAGAATTACAGTGAATCTGGAATAAATGGTTGAATAATTATGGTTATTGTGAAGATAGTAATAATAATTAAAGGTGAATATTGTAATTTTGAATACAAATGTAGACATATAATTAGCTTCAGATTTGAATGTAAATGAAAGTTCAGGAGAAGCTGTGGTCAGGATATTATGTTTTATATATACTCTGAAAATATTTACTCAATATTTTCTTGAATATTTGATATTATGTGAATTAAATGACATTAACTATTTTTGTTATAAATTATCAACTGCTTTGTTATATATCACTGATTTTGAATTTACCTGTTGTTTTCAACATAAACTCAATACTGTGCTATTATTAACTATATTGTCAGTTTGTTGGAATATATGTGCAATTTTTATTAATAAAATAATAATTTAAATATTTTTTTTATATAGAAATTTCTCTATGTATATACATCATAAATGATTATACAAATGAATGTGCTACAAACATACAACATATGCAGATGACAAAATAGTAAATCATTTAGTCTAGCTGGTTGATATGCAACTTGTTTTTCCACTTCAAATCTGTTCGAGGACTCCTATTATAAGAAATTTCTATAGCTAATAATCTATAGCTTTCCAACTATGTTCATATCTTCTAGAGTTTACAAATTGTTTGAAGGGATTACTATGATATATGAAATTATACTTTTGTGAACACTTAATAAGAAATATTGTGTTCTTTAAATTCATTTTGACCTAAATTAATTTAAAAAATGACATATATATATATATATATATATATATATATATATATATATATATATATATATATATATATATATTCTCTAAAATGAAAAATACATTTTTCATTTTAGAGAATATTGATGATCCTTCTCAGCTTTCAGATGAGTTTTGTAATTTCTCAAAAATTCTGATGAACCAATGGAACTACAGTGGTTTATATTTTCAACTTGTTAACCCCTTTAAGATTTATTGTATTATATTGAGAATAGTTAGTATAAAGAAATAACTCAATTTTTGTTGTTGTGGATGGAAGATTGTATATTATACAATTTTTTTACACAAAAAATGTGAAAATAATATAAGTAGTTGACTGAATTTTATTATAAAATGAAACTAACACGAATTTGGGAGTTGGTTAATTTTTAGGAAAATGCTTTTTAAATACTTATATGATTCACTAGTGCAAAAATATCAGTTCTTGAATCTTATTCTCTCCAGCAGTTGTAAAAGGTGTTCATAAACATCTTTTTCTCTGTTTTTTCCATACATCAAATCAAAGTGATTATAGCCTTTCACTTCTTTATGACCATAAATCTTGGCTTGTGGTGAGAGTTCTTGATAGAGTTCTTCCACATCCTGTTATTATTCCGTATATAAGACACAAACGCTATTATATACAAAAATTTATGCTATTTTTTTGTTAACTTTATTAATTATACCTTTAAATCTGTGAAAAAATCCTCACTTCCATGGTATGTAAATACAGGAACTTTTATCCTATTCAATGGATACAATGGTGGTTCTGTAGAATTGTAATGTTCTAGATTTTTCTTTAGTCCATAGTCAAAAAGTCTAAATTTCCCTCCAGTATTGTATATTTGGGAAAAATGCAAAATTGCCTTGGTTGATCCTCCATCAGGTAACTTTTTTATAATAATTGGTGCATTAGACTGAAATATATTGATAAATTACTGAATCTGTGTGAAGCATAATAGGATTTGTCATACCGCATCCAATTCTGTCTTTGAGAACCCAATAAGTGGCTGGTATAAATAAATGCAGAAATATTTGAATGGATGTGAATTACAGGCAGAGAATTTTATTAATCGTAGAATCGTACCATATGGAAAAGACCCAATACGTAACCAATTCATTAATTCCTAAAATATTTAATAGTGTTGGCGTTTACTTGATGCAAATCCATAACTGAATATAAACTAAAATTCAAACACTTGAACTTTTGATTTACACTTTATTGACGAAACGCGTCATGCTATGTTGCCAATAAAGTGTAAATTAAAAGTTCAAGTGTTTGAATTTTAGTTTATATTCAATTAATTCCTGAAAGATTAGAAATGATGCAACTTTGCAGTATTATTAGAGTAAAAGATTAGAGTAAAGAGAAAGAGTAGAATATTTCGTGCATTTATTCTGAATTTTTCTTCATTATTGCTTTATGTTCGAATAATAAAATTGAACTAAAATTGATTGGAAAGAAGTGATAAATCTTTTAAATAAAGTTTGTTACCGAAATGAAATTGTATATATTTCAAGTCTTGGTATTACCTACCAAGAATTTGTATCTATAAAAAAAATTCGCCATATCTGGTCCAAGACCTTTCATATTGCGAAGGTGAAATACACCACCAACGTTAATAAGAGCGCTAACACTATTTTGGGCATGTTCTGGATGTAAACTAGCATATACTAATGATGATGTTCCAGCCATTGAATAGCCAATGAAAACGATATCATTTTTATTAGTTATTTTCTTGATCAAGTCTATTTGGCTTTTGATATCATATACTCCTTGCTCATGAAACCTAGAAATAATTAATACCTATAAGTTATAAATATATTTATATATTCTTCAAGATCAGAAATGCACACAAGGAATGATGTATTCAATATTCTATTAACAAATATTTATTTTCTACTCGGCTTCAGTATTAATACTTTTATTTCCAGTTTAAAGACTCACCCAAAGTTCCAGTATGCATAATCATCTACTGTATATTTCACATTAGTATTGGAATATTTAGATCCTCTGAAATTTCCCATCCAGACTTCATATCCTCTTTCAAGTAAATAGAATCCTAAAAGCAAAATTCAACATGAGACATACCATTATTTTTGCCACTGACACTTGAGCTGGTACATCCATGTAATAGGTCTTGTAGTATCTTAGTAAGTGATTAAGTTTAGTCAGATCTTAGTAAGGAATCAATTTGAAGTAAACTTAGTGGGAATGTTTTGATTTCTCATGTTACAATTTATATTTTTCTGCTTTCACGAGTATGTTATTGTTAACTTGAAATTAATTGATAAAATATATGTACTTGACAAAAATCCATGTTTTGAAGATAAATTGTTCATGTACCAGAGTCAATTTGAAGTAAACTCAGTAGGAATGTTTTGGTTTCTCATGTTACAATTTATATATTTTTGCTTTTATGTTATTTTTAACTTGAAATTAACTGATAAAATATATGTACTTGGCACAAATCTATGTTTTGAAGATAAATTGTCTTCAAATTTTGCTCACGATTATTTTGATTACAAATTTTGAGATATAAATGAATAAAAACTAAATATACTTAAAGTTCAATAAATACTAAATAGAAGTAACGAACAAATAAGTTATAAAAGTATATCTCACGAAAAAATATAAGAATGTCAATTTGAAATAGGTACATCAGATGGCATGGAAGATTAAAAAGACAGGAAGGATAATTGAAAATGACTTAGGAGAAAATAATGTGTAGGTGAATAGATTAGGAATGAATGAAAATCAATTACTAGTAGAAAATTTTCAAGATGAAACAGAAGATATAATGAATAAATATAAATCAAAAACAAACCGATAATAATAAATCGTTAATAAACCGATAATAATATATCATATTTATTGTAGCAGAAAACGATAATTTAAATATAAAGGCTCAACAAGATCAAGTACAATTTAATTATAGATATTTATTTTGAACAAATTTATAATTACATAAAATTGAAAAATGTCAACAAATGGAATTGAGAAACAAAAAAGACATGAAGATAAATGAGACCCAAGTGTAAAATGAATATAAACTAGCATTGCATAAAAGATAAACAAAAGCCAACGATAATGAATCATAACAATGAAATAATAACATATATATGTTTCTCACTGTCCGAGTACTCACCTAATGATAAATCACCTTTATCCACCCACATTTCTGCATTTGCAATGAAGGAATGATCTAAAAGTACTATAGCTTTTGGTTCACACTTCGGTACCATTCTAAATGTTTTGAGAATATAGTTATCTTCAGTTACAGTGTAATATGTTTCTAGGGATTGATTCCTTCGAAGAACTATTTGCGGCTATGAAGAAATTTCAACACTAGTTATATATTTCAATACCTAATGCAATTTATGAAAATTAAACTCACCACTTCTCCATAATATCCTGGCTCGTACCAACAATTTTCGCTACTATGTATCATGAGGTAATCCGAATAATTTTTGCAAACATTATTTTTCGATGAATTGTAGTAAAAAAGAACAGAAGTTAAAACACTTAAAATAAAACACAAAATATAATTTCGGGTCTTCATCGCATTCACTAATAAAAGCACCAACTCATTTCTTCAACATCTAGAAAACTATATATTAATTTGTATTGCCTGTTGAATCGAAAAAAAATTTAGTTTATTGTCCAACAGTGACGTAGCTAACAAAAAAATCGACATGGGTAGAGGTACTCAAAATTATTATGTAGGTAAATCAATTCAAGATCTATTTGTATACAAAGAAGAATTATTAAAGTCCATAAGCAGAAATTCTGAATAAACCTTCGTTCGGTACAAGTCTCTCATGGTTTTGTTCTAGTAGTTTTCAAGCAATATTTATATCACACACGCCGGTGTTTGTACCACGCCACTGTTATGAACTGACCTCCGGGTCAGAAGATAAATGAATCTTTTGATAAGAGGACCAAAGTGAAAAACGATTTGTCTAGACGAATCTTTATCTGTAGGCTGATAAATTCATTCCAAATAAAATTTGGATTTTTAGATGCATCTGACATGTCTTGAAGTTAGAAGAGTGAATGAATTTCATTGAATTTGCAAAGTTAATGGTGTATAGAGAGTAACAATTTTGAAGTCTTGTTTATCAGGAATTGTCCAATTCATAATTAATGTTATCGAAATTGATATTATTCAATGTTAAGCAAAGAACAGCTTGTGATGAAAGTGTCAGATTTTCTTATCGGGTTTTCTGGACCTCTACTATCGTATTAGATAATAGATGTTATCTCACTCCATAATTCCTTGACGGCTTTCATGGCTTACTTGGTAAAACGACTATGCTGCGGTAGGATTCGGGTTAAAGCCCCGGTGAAGGCATGGGTGTATGTGTTTGTCTATGATTATTGATTACAAGCCCATTGGTCGTTCGGAACCGGCATTAAACTGTAGCGCGTTTCTTGAATAATTTGGATATGCTGCTTATTTGAAATTAATAAATATGTGTCTGTAAGGTGTATAGTTATGTTTAATATGATATCTACTTGATATAATTGAATATAAACTTAAATTCAAACACTTGAACTTATGATTTACACTTTATTTACTACATAGCATGACGCGTTTCGTCGTTACAAACGACTTCTTCAGATGCTTACAGAATAATAACGTGTAAAGTGAATATAATAAAATGAATAATAAAGTGTAAATCATAAGTTCAAGTGTTTGAATTTAAGTTTATATTCAATTATAATGGATTTACATCAAGTAAACGCCAACACTATTAAACTACTTGATATAATTGATGAATATTGAAATAATTATGTTAATTTCTAACTCAAAATATAGTGGAACATTTTTAAATATATAGCATATTTAAAAATACTTCCCCAAATTCCACAAAAATTATTTAATGCACTTGGCATGTTTCTGATTACATCACTACCATAAAGAGTTTGATAGAACAGGCGTATTTAACTATTGATCATTGTCTCAAACACCACTAGACTTAGATGTGAAATATTGAATGCTTTTCCGAAAAAGTATATTGTTATAGAACATTGATTCAAAGAATTTCGTATTGAGTAAATGTCTTTGTATCAAAAATTTTAAATATGTATAATATAAAAAATTATTGAAATTTCGTATAAAATATTATGTCTTTTCAAATCAAGTATATTTGAAATATATTCCAAATCTATAAGGATTTCTACAAAAATCGTGTCTTCGCTCATAACTTGTACAAAAAATAATAACTTAAGCAATACATTATCTAATAAAGTCGTTACAGTAGCGTGGCTTGGGAGGTCCGGACCCCTTACGTAATCTGTTGGTGCATTGATAAGTATTATACATTAATGACATTCATTTTGTGAGGCAGATAGTCACTTGGACCCTCAAAGTTAAAGCCTAGTTACGTTACTGGTTGTTGTAGTAGCGATAATATATGAAGTAAGGATCTGCGCACAAATCTTCCGCATCCATACACTACATTGGGGGTTCCCAAGTAATGATGCCAACTTATGACTATAGAGACTAAATGCACGATAAGAATTATTTTCGTTATATAAATATCTCTTCTATAATATAAAAATGAATCGCAAAATGTGTTGGTAAGCGCATAACTCAACAACGCCTAGACCAATATTGCCGATTCTTTTTTTGAAATGTTCATTGAGTCCAAGGATGGTTTTTACGGCCAGAAAAATTCGAATAATTGCCGGGAAAAATTTAAAAACAGCCTATTCCTTTTTCCCATACAAACGTTTTCTAACTAAAATGTAGAGTCAACGGCTGGACCGATTTCACTTTTTTTGTCGTGAAAAATACTTAATAAGTAGGAAATAATTATTAATTCTCAAAAAGAAGATGTAAAAAAACTGCTTATCTTATCACACATCACGGTTAGTTGAGAGCTCTCACGACTAATATTAAAACTTCAATTTAATATAAAATTTTGGCAATTTAGACTAACATACACGTAGAATATTGAATTATAAAGAAGAATACATGGCTTTCTTTAATTTACAGTTGAAGTTTCGTTTTTAAAAATGCTATTAGAAGTAGAAACTAAATCGCAGAACTCGCAAGTCAAAGATATGAAGGATCAAGTTAAACTGACGAGCAACGCGAAGTTCGGAATGAAGTTGAACGGAATCGATGGAATCGACAATATGAAAAGTTTGCGTTTAACTCCTATAGACCTGCATTCAATTATAACGTTGAAATAAATTACAGTTCACAGAAAATCATTGCTATTGGATCAATGAACGTTGTATGCCAATATTGCAAGGCAAAGTTTGATTGTCATTGATAAGAAAATACTACCAATGATGCGACAAAATATTTCGCGAAGAGTCAATTCAAATAGACGATATTGGTACAGCCACCAGAGCCACTATTCATTGCTTTCCGGGAATGGACTAAACTCCGAACATTTTTTGACTTATCCAGTAAATATCTCTTATAATTAATGATGAGATATATAGGACAAGTACTAGATACGAAATTAAGAATGCCGTTCAACTAAGAACGGACAGGTTAATAACTTTCAATAGGAATTTTTTGATAATTCGACTGATTTAAAATAACAGGAAGTATTGCAGTCCCTTCGTAAGTCCCTGGCTCCACACGAGATAAGTATTAAAAACAAGATAGTGCATCACAAATAGTAAAATATGTCTTTTCGGCTTGATTGATGGTTTAGATTCGCAACTGGAGCCGTCAGATGGCGCTGCAATCGAGTTCTTGAAATTTTCGAATTGAAGATGTGTCAACAGGAAAACGTCTGTCGGGTCCGCTAGTTCAATTTAAGTAAATAGGATTTTGATCGTTTCAAACGCTTGGTAGAACGCACCTTAAGTATATTTTTGACGAGTCTGGTATATATATAATTAAATACATAAGTGATTTGAAGTCGACATTGCATTCATCCAAAAATTACATCTATAAGCGTATATTTGTAAATAATTTTTTTTCGAAACATTCTAACGAATGCTACTTAATCTTTCAGAAGCGCTTTGTGCTTGTGCCCAAGATTGACCTACAATTTAACGCCGATTCCGAACGGCCCGGCGTTAGAGCATCCAATTTTTCAACGTCTCGGCTTAGAGCATCCTTTGAAGGATAAATAGTCACCTCACGGACAAAGCAGTTTACAAATCTCCAAATCCGGAGAGAACAAACGCGTAGTTTAAAATGTTGTGACTTCTTTCATAGGTTGTCTGTTTTTCTTCTTGTGTGTTCTAACTCCAGGTTCTTACAACTAGAACTTGGCTACGCCGTTCTGAGGAGACCCAATAAGCTCGAAACACGTGTTAGCGGCTGCTACCAATCTGCGGGTTATGCTGATAATTTTCATTTACATATATATATATATATATATAAACCGAATCGCTAATGAACAGAGAATAACCAAGCTCCAAAGGGCCTACAAACTAACATGGGCTCACTATAACAAAAAGTGCATTTCGAGAGGCGCCAAATTGAGGCATTATAACACGATTCTTCCAGAAGCAATCTACGCAGCTGAAACAATGGTTATTGGCGGCCATTCAAGAATTAGAGAAATAGAAAAACAAGAACGATAAATTTTCAGAAAGATTTACGGGCCAATCAATAGAAACGGTATTTGGATGAAAAGACCTCAAAATGAACTGTATCAAAAGACAAATACGATAACGGAAGAAATCAGAAAACCACGAGCAAAGTTCTATGCACATGTCTACAGAATGAAACAGTCCAGAATACCGAAGAAACTACTCAATATAATTATGAATAGTAAATGCGGAACAGAGTGGCTAAAAGATGTCCAAAAGGATCTACAACAAATCAATATAAAAAATCTCGAAGATCGCACTGAATGTCGCTATAAAATCGCACATATAAAGTTTGAGCAAAAATTAAATCGTCAACCTGGAGTAAAGTGGACAGATGAACGGAAGAAAGAGCATTCAGAGAGGATGAAGTGTTTTTGGGAGGCAAAAAAGATGAAGCAAAATTCCTAATGATTGCGAATTCAAGTTCAGTCGCTCTCCTCATGGGGAACAATCGAAATAATAATAATAATATATATATATATATATATATATATATATATATATATATATATATATATATATATATATATATATATATATATATAAAGGATACATAGAACATATGAGTCAATAATATCGAAAATCTTTATTTCAAACTTTTCAACGGAAAATAAAATAACTCCATATTATGGTCTGGATTATTATAAAGCTATCACAATTATAATCTTAGAAAGAACTAGTGGTTTTTTTTAGAAACTGCAGAGTCAGTATTTCCGTTATAAAATATTCACAATAATTTCTTATCGAATAAAAATTCGCCAAGTTTTCCATGTTTACCCATGAGTTTCTGAAGTTGAGAAATCTTATCGGCCAACTCTTTTTGTCCTTTATATTGTTCTTCCAAGAACTCCCAGTCAGGTAATCTGATAACTGAAAACAAAAACCGTTTTATTGTCCAAACTGATCCAAGTTTGTAAGAACATGAAATATTGGCATCTGGCTTGCTACTTACGTGATAATCATTGAAACCGCTGTTGTCAGATGGTTCCTCACAAGCTCTAATGACTTTTCGTATGTTTTTGGTGACGAAAGCTTCAGTTCTGATGGCATCTTCTAGAGCGGCTACTCCATTCTCCCATTGGGTAGTTGGTACACTGATCTGAAAGTAGATATATTAATCTTTTCGTCAAGATGAAACATATTTTCTTTCCGATATTTTGCTGTATTTGACACGACAAATCAATACCAAGACAAAAATCATCTATCAATAATCCTCAAGACTATAACGACCGGATATATCAAGTGCATTAACATTGTACTTAGTTACGTAGCTCTCCTTTTCGCCGAGTTGTCGCTTTCAAGACATCTTGTGAAAAGAGAATCAACGACAACAAGACCAACAAGTAACATTAGAATCGGCAATGATTAGAATGAATACGTTGAGAAACTGACAACTGAAAAATTAGTATAAATTGCCATGTCTAAAAATCAATGCAACTTTGAAAAATTCTATAAATATTTTGCAAACCTGTTCGGACCACCTAGAATAGAGGTGGGGGTTTCCAAATTAACAGAGATTTAACAGCGGGGAATGGTTTAGGTCTAACTGGTCATTAAGAAGATCGTACTTATCGGATTTTTGAAGTTTATTTATTTCCATGGCTTCCAGGTAGTTCATTTTAAATATATATATATATATATATATATATATATATATATATATATATATATCAGTGGGTGTGATTTAAATATAGGCAACAAACTAATACTCAGAATTCCAGAATCATCCATGTCGAATTCAAGAAAACTTACTTATCTATTTTGGGATAAGAATTCGTTCACCTGTGCCAATGTTTATTTTCGAACGTTTGTGTGTTCCACTAAAACGACCCCAGCAAAATGAAAACCTCCAGGAACAAAAGAATCAATGTTCTATATCCACACTGTTCAATAAACAGTACATATTTAATAAATAAACAGTACATAGACCAGAGTGTACGAAAAACACTAAAGAAATAGAAGATATCATAATTGGAATGATCGAAATGGATGGAATAAAATCGAAACCATAGTAGGAAAAATGATAGACGTACATAAATAAACGATTGAATTAAAACTAGAATACTAATAAAATAAACATAACGTACATAAATAGAAGATAAAGAAATAACAGTACGTAAAACAATGAAATGAAGTTTAGATGGCAATATTAAAAAGGCCAAAAGAATAAAAAGAAGCGTATCTCGAAAAGAACAGTAACACCAACACAAAGTCATTTTGACAGAATGATAAACGAAAATTGAGGCGTGAAACAAATTGTTTTATATTTCATTTCAGACTATTTATTTTTTCTCAGGCAAATTTGTGTTTAAGTAATAGCTCTTTTCTAATTCTGTTTCAAAAATCCTTAAATTTTTTAAGCAGTACCATTTTCTATACCGCAAAACATTACCGCTTTTTGAGATCTTAGGATATTTTTAATTATAACTAAGAAAACAGTTTGGGTTGGTTTTTAATTTGTTTCAATGAGTAGTTTCTCCCCACTAACTCACATTCCTGTTTTCATCGTTAACAATCGTCATAGTTATGCACGAACAGTGTTGAAGCAATATTGAATCATAAAATAAATAGGAAAACAAGCATTACTACCTAAGAATTTTTATAATAAATCGATCAATCACAATCTATAGTTCAATACATCAACTTACTGATCTCTTTATTAAATCGGATACTCCAGAGACAAGTTCTCCTCTCATGAGCAGGTAATCAATAAGCTTGATGGCATGTTCTCTTTCTTCGCTAGCAGCATTGAAGAAAAATTTAGCGAACCCAAGCCTGTTGACAGTATCACGTGAAAAATGAGCTCCCATGGCCAAATACTTCATGGATGCATTAATTTCCTCCTGTATTTGATTCCTAACCTCTTCAACGCAGGGATTTCTCATATCGATCCAGTCCCTGGGAACTTTGGAAGGTTTGGTGGTACCTGAAATAAGGAACATATGGGATAAGAGAAAATTTCTATGTTTAGTAAAACGAAAAAGTGTCGAGTAAAATTGCTTCGCGTGGGCCTCACGTTAGGAAACAATGATATAGAAAGTATAATAATACAATTCAGTAATGCTAAACGACATTAAGTGTAAACTGAAAACGCTATGCTAAATTCCGCTATAATTGTTTATTTAAATTCACATGCTTGTGCTAATGACACAGTAGCAGTAGTTCACTACACTTATTTAAAAGATTTACGATCTATTTATTTATAATATTGACTATAAGGTTCTATGGTTTAAATTAGTAACTCAAATTCTATGCTTACTTCCTCATATTCATAATTTCTTAGAGGGTAAAATATTTCTTCTTTAGCTACGCATTAATCATATGTGAAATCGTACAGTGTTAGTTCAGTTTCACAGATTCATATAAATTTTTTGACAACTGGCCTTCTAAGTCCCTTCTAAATCCCATAAAAATATTTTAATTCAGTTTTTTCTCGTTCTTAGTGATGGAATACGAACTTCAATTTTTATATTTTGTTTAAGGAGCCTGCGTTTTAAGCAAATCATATCCGTTTCAACCCAAGTCAGTTAATTTAATTAAATGATTCGACTTGAAAACTTTTCCTCTAAAATACAGGTTGCAAAACAAAATACTCGTATATAAGGGACAACTATTATTGTATCGCCAAAAATGAGACAACTTTGAATAAAATATTTCTTATGAGACTTAAGCGTTATAAACTTTTTTGTTACAATCCAATTAATCCCTCCACTCCTGCTGTGACGTCAAGAGTCCATTGTTTGAGGGTGGTACTATATTTTCAGAAATTCAACCGAACTAATTTCTCAAGACTAACATTTTTTTCATTTTCCACTTTTAACTTTTAAAAAACATAGATGATGAAAGAAGTGGTTAAAACAGGATTACGGTATTTAGGCATTCAACGAAACAGAAAAGGGTTTAGGAAGAAAACTAAGACTTAGGAAAAGTATTAATTATTAAAGTCAAAGGTTCATACTAAAAGAGAAATGAAAGAATATAAAGTCATAATGGCGACAAACTGAAGATAAGGGTCTAGGGAGTTTTGAAATGGCGTTAAACAGTTGGCCCCACTGTAACCACTGTCAAATTGAATAAAAAATTGTTTGTTACACAATTATATGAAAATTCGAGTAACAAACATAATAACACATCAGTGAATAATAATGATGATCTCATCCAAATTTGATAAGTGTTAAATTGTTCTATTTACTGCTCCTACAAACAAATATTTGATATATTCGTTATCTTAACACTGGATACAAATAAACCGGTTTCTATTGAAAATATATATAAAATTCAGATTATTTGTTATATTGAGGATAACTTCAACGAAATTAATAAATCGCTTTCTCATATTTGAAAGAAAAACATTTACTTATACATTTCTACATATAAGTAATTTTATATCAGGCTGAATCTCGTGTGCTACAAAAAATTGAACATATTAACTAATTGAATTTAAAAAAAAATAAATCCGTACAGAATTGTAATATTGGAAGTTTCTTCAGTTATTATGTGGCTTTTTTATCAAAATTTCATCTGCACGAATAGAAACTGGTTAAAAATTTTATATATTATACAAAATGAGGTTGAGGGATGAGGGAATCATATCGGTCCAGTTTTCTATGCTCAGAACCCTCCTTTTCTCCATTTATGACTGTTTGGTATATTTAAATGACTTTTTTGTGCGCATGAGTCAATCATGAAGTTTTTCCGTTTGTAATCTTTAGTTTCCATCTTTAGAAACTCTCGTTTTAGTGTAATTAGAATGTTCAGCTATTCGAAAATAAAGGATTGGATAGGGAGTAAATTCATTGAAGTTATTTTTTATGTTTTGTGCATTCGTTTAATTTTATTTTAAATGTTAGGTATACGATTACTGCGTAGTGAAAAGTGGGAATAAAATATATCACTATTTTGATAAGGTGGGTAGATGAATAGTTTAAATAATGAAGAAAACGAAGTCTTTGCAGCAATAAAACCTAAAAAATAGAGAACCTTTTATTTCTTCTTTTAGTATCTACAATAAACACCCAATTAAATTTAAGATGGATTTGCGAGTTAGTTTACTAGCGCTGTAAAATAAATTTGTAGTGTGATAATAAATATTTTTCTGTAGAGTTTCATATTTTTATATCTCTCAGCCCATGTGCTTTTGTAATAAAATAATGAAATATATTCATATGAAAAAATGAAATTGTTGCTCAAAGAATCGATAGTAGTCAAAAGCAGATACACGTACAGTTTTAATTTAAAAATTTCAATGTAAGATCAAACAATTGATTCAATTATTCAAAAATAACAACTGTTTGTTCTTAGTTTTATATTGTCATTTCTGTCACCAGTACTCACTAGTGGTTTGAGTTTTTTTTTGTAGTAAAATGACCTATGTAAGGGACAAACTGGACGGAATCTTGAAGAACTACCAGATATAGCATATCCAAATAACAATTTTGATATTGTGAAGGTTTGTGTACTCTTCGAAATTGACTATCAATGTTTGCTGGCCCAAATTCGAAAGTTAACAATCAAACTACACGTGTAAGTGTAATCAAAACAAGACCGTCGATAAAATTCGCGATATCCTTTGACAGTGTGCATAATGAAGCACTTTATTGATGCGTTCATTAGCTCGGACTATTTTAAATATACACTTGGCTATATTTGGGCTGAACCTTGGACCTACCTTCCTTCAAATTTCAAGGAGTTCATGTATTGAGTCTTGACCTAGCTTAGAAGAGTTTTGAAGATATTGCTTTTGGATGGGACGAAAAGTTAATTCGTCTTCCAAAATTGGAAGACGACAATTCACTTGAGGTTTATAAGTCAATGCACCTAGCAAAGTTTAGGGTGATATTTTGCCAGAGGCTCTCACTGCTTCCTAGTTTCGTAAAACGAATTCGGCATGGAAATAAGTGCCAGCAATCGCTTCAAAACGATTACATTCGATTTTTTAAGATATTCAGAACGAATTTGGATGGTTATCTCTTGCAGTAAATGATCTCCTACCATGATTATACTGCAGTGATCATTTTCTATGAGTTCGCCCGAAGAAGCAATTCTATGACAACCGAGCGATGCTCTTGAAGCCAATATAATCCAGATAATCGTACGATTTTCAAAGCAACTATGAGGATTTTAAAATTAGATCACAAGATATCCGATCTTTTTAGATGAGAGATTCTTTAATATCTTCACTCCATTTCAACGTCGACCTTTCTTAGTAGGAAAGGTTTTACATTACCGAGGGAATCAGGAATTATGGTGGAATTATTGCAGTAACAGCTTGCGATAAAAGGAAGTGAAAAAGGAATACCATCAGTTCTATACTAAATCAGTCTAAATATGATCGAGAGAGTGAATTGTAAGGGAATGTCATAATTGGCAATTACATTACGATAATGAAATGTATAAATTTATATTTTGTTGTGTCTCATAAAAAATCCTATTCTCTCTTTGAAAAGTACGTTTCTTCTTCTAACTTAATTGTCAAAAGCTATTGTTCATTGGCTATTTGAGGATAAGAAATGCAAGTGTTGGCAGCACTTTTTTTCAAGCCAATATACTGCCTAAGTCTGACGTCATACTGACTCCAAACAAATAAGTTTATTAGTGCAAAACCCCATAAAAATAGTTTAATGTTATCTCGTTTTTGGTAGTGAAATAAGATTTTTCAATTGTTTATTTTGTTTTGAAGAGCCAACCTTCTAAGTAAATAATATACGTTTCTCCTCTTTTTCCTTTGAAGCAAAGGTTCCAAATCAAAATTTATGAGGGAGAAATCTTATTGTATCGCCAAAAATGAGAAAACACTGAATAAAACATTTTTTATGGGACTTTACCGTTATAAACTTTTTATTTAGTGCCAATTAATGGATACGCCACTCTCTGTGACACCAGGAGTAAGGCAGTCATTACGTGGTATATATCACAACAGAAAAACCCAGTTGAAAAACAGATTAATTCCAGGAATAGTCTTAGCGCGCAATTCTTGGTAATTGTTGACGAAGCAGATCGGACACATGATGTATTAGAAGCGCATAAAATGATAACTTTTGACCTTTAAGCTTTGTCACGTGTTCAGCTGTTTATTATGAATATTCTCGGAATTTAACCGTACCACAGCCTAACTCTACTTACAAGCCATGAACATAGACTTGGCAACACCGCATCTGCTCAATCCGGTAGACCGATCGATCTTCGAACATCGGTCTACTACATGTTAATAATTGCCTTTTCAGAGAAATTTTCAGCGAAACGGTACTTTGTATAAAAAAATAGTTTTAACAAAAATTGTAGATCATACAATTATCTATAGAAATCAATAATACACTTTTTTTCTAAGAAGAACTATGTCTAAGTTATAGCGATTCAAATGTTGTCTTTTTAGTATGTACACTAACAAGTTCACTTTATCAATTAGAATTGACAATATGCTATAAATTTCATTATTTTTCATTCTCAGGTGAGAGTAAGTTTAATGCGTCAATTCCTTTAAACCTTTATTGAGATGTGTACAATAATTTGGACAATAGAATGATTCTGATATCATATTTGTAACGAGCAAGCAAATTTTCCAGTTGAGACTATCTTGTTAATTTCAGTTGTAAAATCCATTTTAAATCATTAGGAGACAGTTTATTTTCATTGATAAAAACATTTACATGCATATATGAATATACTAAAATCTGATTAATGATTTGTATACTGTTTATTTGTGAACATTCAGTTACGTTGGATGGAAAAACTAGAGTGTAAAAAAATGCTGTTAGTTTCAAAAGTTTTAATATTCCACGATTTACATATTAAAATCTTCATTTATAATTGGATGTTAAATCAACAAAATTACAAATTGAATCTGAGTTTTCAAAGGCTTCATTGAATTTCTCACAACGTTCCTTCAATGCTGGTTCTTTCAGCTGGATATTCTCTTTGAGAGTGTACTGTTTTTGATAAGTAGGGGTAAATAGAGAAAAATACTTGGCACTGCATTTAAATTGAGTTTAACTTTATCCATCTAGCCTTCTTGCCTTCTGTTGATCAATCTAGCAAACGATGAATACCTTCTGTAGTAAGTGCTCCCTCTGGAAAATGTTTGGCACAAACTACAGAATATTTTGTGGGGGTCCATAATGCCCTAGAAATATTTTTTAGCCATTGATTCATTAGATTTCTATCATATGGAAAACGAAATACAGAAACTGGTGGTTCGCCGGCCTCGAGGTAACTTTTGTGTTCGACTTGCATCCAAGCACACAGCAATGACTTGGCATGTTAATTTTTGTGCTAATATCAAGAACAAGACCTATAAGAGATTAGTTCTAAATAACTACTAAATCTAACAAAGGGTAAGTAACTCTACTAATCACAAAAAAGGAACAATTCTAGCAAATAACGCTTTTGTTAATGTCTGAACTACTCAGTCAAAACATCAGTAATCGGTAGCTATTTACATACAAATTTCAAAGGTATTCCTTAGTCTGTAGCTGAAAAAAACACAGTAGCACTTTCTACACGCTATACAACACATAACAGCACAACAACTAAAACGCAGATTTTTGTTTTTACACAATTATGAGATGATAAAAGTTAGGTATTATTTCTACCTCTCCAGGTATAACCAAAAAAAGCACAACTTAAAACACAACTGATATTCCTGTTTATATAAGACATTTGCGGAAATTTCTTTTGCTTGTTCTTCACAACTTCAAACAATAGCACTTTTCACAACTTATTTTTGGATTTGAATGTTATTTCTCTCGTTAAATAGCGATTTATTCAGCAGCAATGACCAGAAACCATTACAACGCCATTACAGCATCTCTTTCTGTGGGTCTAGCTTGGATGTTGCCAGATTTCCTAGTTCATGGCTTGTAAGTAGAGTTAGGCTGTGAACCGTACACTTGACCGAAATTATGGGACGTTCTTAGCAAATAGAAAAACTAGAATATAATAAACTTTTTTGGCTATGAAAAATCATCAGTGATACTACTGGACTTCAGAACTCAGAACATCTAAGCTTCGTAGACGTCTTGAACATTATTTATTGGTTGTTGAAAAATGAATAATAACATTATTACATCGAGCTTGCCTCAACATAATGATGAATGACATATTCAAATCTGCACAATCATCTTCTCTCTCACAAACTTTTTTGCACGCCAATGAGGTTAGTTTTCATAAATGTTTGTACAATATTATCCCAACTTGAGTAAATTATCAACAATATATAGAATATTTGGAGCCTTTCTCAATTCAAGGCTAAGAAATTATTCAAATCAACCATAGTACTGAACTTCGAATCTCAAATTTTGAAAATGAGATGAAATACAGATTTCTGCATTACAGTTGTTGAAACTGAAAGGCTTCCCAACTACAGATGGCGCGTGATATGTAAATAATAAAATTAATATAATAGGGACTATATGTTCTTGTTGTCTACATACTTATCATTTTCGCTCTCTTCAACAGTAAATATTCAGGCAATTTTTTACCTACCTATAGAAGTTTCACTTCAAAATAAAGATCAGTGAAACAAATTGAAGTTTCATTTCGCAATATTACCCAATATTTCGACAAATTTAAAAGAACTAAAACGATTTGTACACTCTGGAAATAGTTATTGATTTACTTCAAGTGTTATTACGGAAAATCGGACGAAAATGTTCGAAAAATAAGTGTAAGGGTCACGGCCTTTACTGTGTTTTCTATAGTCTGACCTTGTTATTGTTGCCCACTTGAGATATGGCACGATTGTTTGCTTATAGGCATTGTTTTCTCGGACAGAGCAAAATAACAATTCTTGTAACGTAGTCTCAAGGCAATTCGAAAGCGTTTCTGGAACTTCCAGGTAATTCGATGACATTAAAGAACTTTCTTGAATTTTACAATTGAATTAGGGTTAAACTCCCTTTTATACAGTCACAATATTAGGATTTCAAATACGCTCACATATACCGAGTATTCAAGTACGTGGCCAAACTTGAAAGAGTCGTTATATCGGGTAAAGTTCAACGAAACATTCGCCTACAGATCACCTTTTCAAAAATAATAGTTTTTTCTTAAATGTGGTGGTTTCTGTGTAAATTTGGCAGAGTTATTTAAGCTAGTAAGGGGATAGTTTAGCCCTAACTGGATTAAAATTTTCATTGTATTTATTTTGTGTTTTTTTGGAACTATTTTTTGCGCAAAAAATGTAAGGTACTGTTTTTTTGCTATTTTTCTATTTTGCATCTGTTTACTGAAAAAGCTTTTTATCTCAACCTTTTTTTCATATTCCGCTCAGTTTCTGAGAAAAAACGTTTTATGTTCTCGCGTTTTACGAGTTGATTTATAATTTTCTTCAGTCTATTGCATTTTCTTTTCAGTTACTAACACTTAATTCTCCGATGTCATTCCCACTGATTTTTTATATCCTTGGTCTCCTTAATCCCTTATTATCAAGCAGATGGTAAGGGCAGATCCTTGTGCAGATTATTGTTAGAGGCAGAAATTTAAAGAATTTCGAAATAGTAAGGTAATATGCGTATGCGACATGAATAGCAGCAACGTTGAAATTCCTATCTTTAATTATAAAGGAAAACCCGCTGGCTATTTCGGCGATATCCTGAAACTTGACATATACATTCCTGTGTTATCACGAATGAAGAAGTAACACCAGAATAACCAACTGCGAAAAATGTTTGCCCAAAGCATAAAAGTGGAATAGTTAGAATAAACATGAATTTGTTAGAATAACAAATTCATAATTATGTTTGTTGAAAACTAGTAATTTTTTTACAAGATAACAGAATATCTTCCTTTTGTAATTTTCATGAAATTAGAAAACTATTGATAACACATCAATTTTAAGCAATGTTGAGTAAAGATTTTTTGTAGAATTTAGACTGTTTTGAATTCTATGGTTCCCCTCTATATAACCTTTGAATGTTCTAACCTCCTCCATGATAATTCGGATTAGTTGGAACAGTAACGAATAAATTCTGTTAAAAATATTAAAATTGCCGCTTTATACCTTCAGTTTGCTGAATGAGGAGCATCTATATCTGAATACCAAAGTTCGAATATTCATTTCGAAAATAACCTGAACAATTACTCATTCTAATGATCCACTCAAGTTATTATCCAATATTTGAAACTTGTATGTCAGATCTCAACAAAAATTGATAAAAAATTGTTTGTGTTAGGTGCTACAATATCAGAGTAAAGTTTACAGCTAATTTGCATATGAATTTGTAGCAATGACGGTTTATCATAACGGAATAGATATCTTATCACAAATGTCTAATATTCAATAAATTTTATAGACTCATATCTCCCTAAGCACTTGATTTTTTCCGAATACTATAAGGAAACCTTAGAAACTAAGAAAACAGATAACGAATTGTCTATGCATAGCAAACACAGGTAGGTTTCGAAAGCATATTTTAGTAAGTTCCAATCAGAATGTATAAAAAATTGAAAAATGTAATGATTTATTAGATGACACCTCTCTGAAAACACTTTTAAACATTAAGAAATAGATACATTTTATTTTTAATAATTATCTACTAAGTATCTTTCATTATAATACATATGCTCTCTACATAAACTATATAGATAGCAATATATAAATATTGTATTTGCAATATTTTTTCAATATATCAGTTTTTTAATGACAGGCCTAGAATTAAATTTCCACTATTTTATAAATAAAATAAACATTTAAAGTTTTTTCATATAGAAGGAGTAATGTATATTATTGCGGAACAAAGTTACCTACTTAATTAATTATTCAAGAGCAAATTCCGTATGAAGCACCATAACCGTACAAAAAGTACTTCAAAACCTTAACACTTTGATAAAATATGGTTAGAAAAAAAATCGAAGACATTGCTGATGTTTTGAGGTTAGATTCTACAAATTTTAATAATGAGTAGTTTCAACATTCATATAAAACGAAGAACTTTGTATGGTATGTTCAGTTAGATATCGCTGAAGCTATTGTGGTTAATTCAAATAGATTTTGTGATAAAATATGACATCTTTTTGGAAGTAATACTTACAATGAAGTTGGCCATTGACAATGGCAATAACGAAGATGACAAAGGCAACAACTACGAAGGATTTCATAGTGATGTACTTAAATGTGCTTTAAAAATCAAAAACAAGTTTTTAATGTTCTTTCACAATAACTCACTCACTGCCTTTACACACACTGGTGTAGAAGGTAGATGATCGAAAAATTATTTACAACTGCACGGTGTAATATACTCCAGTGGTTTGATCCACTATCAATCACCAATGATAACGCATGAATCTTCTCAATAACGATGTGTACTCTGTACTTTAGGTTAACTTATCTCACTATGACTATACTATTTTTCCATACTTGTTATCGCTGCTTTGTCATGTTCAGGCGCAATGCTCGTAAATAAGGTTAGAGCGCAGGACGTTAAGGTTGAAATTCGCTTGACGCTACGCAGTATTACTGTTTTCCAGAGGTTAATTCCAATTCTAAATTTTCATCTGAACACAAAAGTTTTATAGTATAACTATTACCATTCGTGATTACGCTGGCGAGATACCAGGTTAGTGTTGAAATTTTGAATTATCCAAAGTTTGACTAAGAATATACTGTTTTAGGGATCACAAAAATGAATTCTTTCATCTTGTTTGCTGTGTGCCTTTTGGGTATAACCTATCAAGTAAATTGTCAAGATTGTCTTTCGGGTATACAAAATGCGTGCAGACCAAATATCAATAAGCAGTGTAAGTAGTCTTTCATTTTTTTCATGTTGTACATTGAAATTTGCCCCATATTACTGTTTCTTTAATAGAATATTCATCTTTTGGAATGGAATGTGTTGTAATGTGAATATAGCTTGTTATCTGATTATCATATTTATCATTTTCGTGAATCTGTTTTGTGTTTCTCGATGTTTTTCATCTTTGTGAAAGATATAAGAGAAAAAGCATTGCATTTCTACAATGAGATTTCTTCTGGTACAATTTTTCCTAATTTCCGAAAGAAATACGTATTCATTTTCAAAAAATCTAAAAGTAGTTTCTTTCACTTTGTAGGTTTTAAGTATCGGCTAATATAGGTAATTGATATTATTTTTCATGATAAAATTGAATATTTGAAAAATTGAAAATTTTTACTCAGTATTTCACAATCAATCTCACTATTTTGCGCAAGGTATTATCGGTTCTAAATTAGATTTTAAATGTTTTTTACTAATTTCGATAGCTCCAACAGATTATCGATATTTTCTATATTGTTTTTTTATTGGAACTTATGAGTACTCCTTTCGGACTCTTGTCTGTCATTAACTAGAGAAAATGATGAGGTGAATACGTACAGAAATGAATTTAATCCTTCTCGAACATAGAGTAGTCTACGGAGGAAGATCACAGAGTGGTCAGTTCGTTCAGACATTTCAAAAACTTTGAAAGTTAAAAACGAAGGTATGTAGTTTATCTGGAGATCTTTCTGTGATCTAAATAAAATCTTTGTAGATATGTGCGTTTCTTTCTTGCTGATTATAAAAACGAAATTAAGTAACTGCTCCATTTCTCAAGGAAAGATGTATGACATTGGTCATTATAAGTTTTCATAAGTTTAAAATATTGATCATAACATCACATGAAAACTGTAAGCTGATTACTTTGTGTTAAGATTCCTTGTTGAGAACAGCCATTTATTGCAATTATTTTCATCGTAATGCTCGGTCGTTAAACACAAGTTCGCCCAAGGACACCATTGGCGGAGAAAGAGAATTTTGAGATCTACATTTTTAACTGTTTTATCTGATGAATTTGGATAATTATTGATCTGGATTTATCACACACGAATTATCATATATATGTAGTGGACAGATACTTGAAATATTTCAATTTTAAGTACCTGATTGCCGATGATTTTGCGATATACCTAGTTTTATAGGATGTTCTAATAAGTTGGTACAATTTATCTTTCTATGTCAGTAGTAATAATATATCAATATTATCAGTATTTTCCCTTTATATTATATGTAAACATTTCATAGAAAATGTTTACAGCTAAATATTGAAAACATTTAGTAAATCGTAAACAACGAAATGAAACCACCGAAAATAGAGTTGTTATTGATGAAGTAGAATTCCATTCATGCTAATATTAGGTCTATTATAAATGCTATTTTCACTGAAACGTGCTAAAAACTATTTCGCTGAATCTCACTACTAATTTCAAATTGAGTTCATTTCTAATATAGTTGAATTCTTTATACGTTTGTAGCGACTATAATGCAGTTATAGTTTGGTTTATTATTAAGAACATTATTTGTTCACTGTACAGATTTTTAAAGCGAATCTAGAGTCGGTAGAGTTGGAAAAAGGAACTACAGAATGGACTGCCTACGTATGACTTCACTGCTAACGGTGAAGCGCTTATACTGACTCCAAACAGATGAGTTTATGAGGGTGAAATTGTATAACAATAATTATTTAGTGTTTTCTCGTTTTTGGTGAAAGAATAAGGATTTCAAGTGGTGTTTTTTGTTCAAAGATCCTGCCTTTTAAGCAAATCATATCCGATTTTACCCAGATGAGGTGGGAATTTATCCTTATAAACTTGTCTGAGTAGAGCCAGTAATGGTCCCGCCCCTTTCTGTGACGTCAAGACTTAGGAAGGTCTATTGTGGGCGTTTCATAAACAACTAGTCAATATGGTAGTCACGTGACTGGTCGACAGAAACTATGGTTTTGTCCGTTCTTGTGCCGTCGAAAGAACACTACTGTTGGGAAAATTTAAAATTTTTGGCTACATGGTGTAAATTTCGGAATACAATCTTTGTATATAGAATTTTGTCGAAATTAATATAATACATAGAAAATAGATAATAGAAAATTAATTATTTTGAATATCCAAAAATAACAGGTTGTAATTTTTGGATATTCAAATTAATTGTTGGATACTAAATTTGAGTTTGCGAATTGAAATTCTTTGTATTATTTTTTTTTTTTGACATCTTTCGGCACTCTTGGTAACAATTTTTTTTATATGCTGAATTAATCACCAAAACAGAGGAGCCGTGGAAAGTTATAAAAAATAGTAAAAACTACGGAAAAATACCACACTACCAAATTCTCTTAAATAAATAAAGAAGGTTTTTGTTTTTTTAGATTATCTTGCTACAAATACTTCGCTTTCTTTGTTATTTAACCTATACCTGTATTTATATGAAAGTATTCTTATATTTTATACACTCTATTTAATGTGAAGTAAACGTATGCCCAACATTTTAAATAAAAATTAAAAAAGAAAGCCGTCTTAGAGCAATGATTTAGAGCTCTTTGCTGCATATATAATAATATAAAAATGTGTCGCACTCGGTGACTGTCGCGGTAAAGCTATTGCAAGCATTTTTTTCAACTTATGCAATTATAATTATTTATTTACTTTTATTTATGCAGTTTTTTTTTCTTCGATATTAATTCAAGTTACACTTTTTGACTGTATTGACCGATAAGAAAACAATTTTCTTTTTTTTTATTGAATACATGAGAAGTTAATATCGTTTAAAATATTTTCATTATCTTACAATACATGTAGGCTATTCACGAATTTTTATCATTGAAACTTTAGGTTTATGGTAACTGAAATAATAAACATAAGTTTGAGACTTGATATCCTCTAAATATCTGAAAAATACCGCGTCAATTGTGGTCCTATATTTCGTTTGTTTATTCTTGTGGATCAGTTTTCATTCTCAAATTTTGAAAAGAAAACTTGTCAACCGCTCTGATTTTTTATTTGATATTGAGATCGCCAGCCAAGATAAGTGGAAATTTATTACCATTTTTACCAAGCATTTTCAACCCTTCTTCAGTGTACTCCAGTAAAGTGCGATGAATAAAATGCTCTACCTCGTCCAATTTTGGATTCGGAGAAATGTAAATTGTGACTGTGTTGACCATTTGTAAGTTTGCATAAGCATGCACAAATATCTATAAAAAACGAGCGCATAACATTAACATCGCTAACGTGTGCAATATTTATTTTAATATTCGGAGTCGTAATATTAATAACATTTATTATTGTTCAATCGGCCGAGCTACATGGTAGGTGGAGTGGGGGGTGTTAGGATTTATTTTCGTTACGGAATTTCTTGATTCGGCCGCCGTGCTCAAAGGCCGTGATAAAGCTATGCAATATGTAATATTTTAATACCTGTTTATAGTAGTATTCACTTAAAAAATTCTTGGGTGCAAAATGATTCTAGTTTATTTAAAAATTCTATCTATTCTTGCAGCTGTTTCTGCCCTTGTCCCCACTTGTGATGCCCGTTATGGTGCCATAGATCATCTGGAGCATGAACTCGTCTCATACGCCGGTTCTCATATCATCAAGTCCTTCGAATATCTCCTGTTATCCACTCATTTTGCAAATTACGATATGAACAGACCAGGTTTTCACAAACTCTTCAGGGATTATTCAGATTCAAAGTGGTCGGACGGCATCGAACTCATCAAACACATTACCAAACGAGGCGGAAAGATGAACTTCCAGCCAGCTCAATCATCCTCTCCCGAAGATAGGAACGGTTATCAATTGCACGAAATTCAAAGTTTGGCAAAAGCTTTGGATCTTGAAAAATCGTTGATGACAGACGCTTTTAAAATCCACGAGAGAGCTGTGAGGAGAACTGACAGCAGTCACGATCCTGAAATTTCTCACTACATTGAAGAAGAATTCGTTGAGAAACAAGCCGATAATATAAGAAAACTATCTGGTCATATTACGGAGTTATCACAAATGCTTGCAGAAAGTGACGATAATGCACTTTCATTATATTTGTTCGATGATTACCTCAAAGGACTGTAGATTAAGTAGATTCTATATTCTATGTTCACTAAAGTACGACTTTGTAGATATGGTTTAATTTTTAAATTTTTCAGTGATATGTTTCGTAATTCTTTACTTGTAAAATAAAGTTGAATTATTGAATTAACTGATTTTTTCTAAGGATACTTAAAAAGAAAAAACGAACAAGGTGGTCATATTGAATATGACTTTCCGATATTTTGGGATAAATGAAATTGATTTTGAGGAAATAGATACACTGTAAATAATTCTAGAAAAATTTAATTCATGAAAAAAAATTATTACACATAAATTTTTTATATATTCTTAGCTCTCTCTATATATAAAAAGAGCTGGACACTCGTACGAATAATTTAAATTAATCAGAAGAATGTTATATATTTGAGCTGATTTGCTGATTATCGAATTATCCAAGATTAAAGGTATAAATGAATGATACAATAAATGATGTATTGAAATCGATAGCACTCTTGTTGAAAACAGTAAACGAAGCGTTACGTTCTACAAAGAACTCGTCAGTTGTGCCTCGTCCATCGTCAAGCAAAGCAACGACGTCAATCTCTCCAATAAACTCTTTGATTACTAGATGAGAATTGCCGAGTATACTTCACAATTCCATCTATAGGAAACATCCTTCAGATCATAGAAACGTTCAAATTTCACCCCCCCTCACACACACACACACACACATATGTATATACATGTAAGTAAATTGAAGGTTATAATCAGACACATTATGATGGTATATTTAATTAAATTAAACTCTTGGCTTAAAGTTTAACGATTAGATAGAGTTTAATGTAATATTCAATTGTGTTTCATCAAGAGTTAAACGAGAATTCAATCTCAGACATTATGATGCAGTGAAATGACTGTAACAAACGAAACATTCTGATTTATATATTAACAAGGGTTTATAATTAATCAACAAACCTGATTCAATACAATTGTCGATAGTCTTCATCTTATTAATATTTTATTAACAAGGGTTAATAATTACACCATTTTGTCTATCTGACATTTGTTTACCTACAACTCTCTCTAAGATAAAGTCACTGAGTTATAGAAGTAGAATAATACCAACACAGTTTGGCACGACGTTCAAACTTTGCATATATATATATATATATATATATATATATATATATATATATATATATATATATATATATATATATATATATATATATATATATATATCATATATACTTTCGCACAGTTAGTTGTAATAGTGGCTGTATTTGTTCAAATATCAGGAGAAATGCTGTCCCATGAGAATGTGAGACTCATTATGTTATGCAAATTAACTTTGATGATGTTCAGAGCATTCACATTTTCAAGGTAGTTTGAGTTTATTTTTTACTGGGGTCGTAAAAGCTTTTGAAAAGGTTCGCTTCAGCTAAGCGAGAATGTTTAATGTCCGAAAAAAATTGGATTCTGATGAAAATTATTTTTTGTCACAGTATATCCTGAAGAAGTGACAGTAAATCTCCATAATAAAATAGCGAGTTGAAAATGAAACCTAGTGACTTTCAAAACTTTGTCCTGAATTTCAAAAATTTCGTGCTTTGATATGTAAACTGTAGCTTCAATCGAAGCTACATATATAGATCTCTGACTTCCGCTATTAGAACAATGAGAATAGTAATAATATTGATACAAATCACGCTCAGTGCCTTGAGGAATGAGCTTTAGCTAATAGAATAAAGAATTTTTTGAATATTTGTCGAAACAACCACAGATTATATCGGAATTTAAATTGGAGTGGATCTTTTGAGATCTTTTTTTTTTAGTGATATATGCTGAATAGGTATATTTACTTTGTATGCTATCATGCGTTATCGAAGGTTGATATCAGTTAATGACACTTAAGTAGGTATTATTGATAGGAAACTATGTGTACATAAAAACTTTTAAAATCATGATGAAGATAAAATCGATACCTACTTAAGTCGAATAAAATATAAGAGACTCGAGCTAATGGAATATTTGGAGATCTGTAATGTACCAAGTGGAATACTTCAATCCCTTTTTATTTAAAGATTAAAATGGTAAAGAAAACACCGTTAAGATTAACACACTTTTATTTCACACACGTCAATTCAATTTTGAAATCGATTTACATCAAGTGACGGCCGTAAACATTAAAAGTTTCTCTCAATTATTATTTTATTCTACGTAGTTTCAGCTATTTTTTTATATTAATTTATTACTACTCATTCGTTAGTTATTGAATCTCTAGTTTCGAATACTTTTTCTTCATTTGTTCCTAGTTCTGAACTCCAAATACATCGAAGAAAGATTCTAATGTTGTCAAATGACACGATCAAAGTGATCAGTTAACCGCACATCGATGTCATTAAACATGTATGTTGTTTAGAACGGTGCTGCGTTCCTAACCTAAAAACACCCGAGAACTGTCAAATTCCGCATCAAAAAGCAGTGTTGTCGATTTGAAGTTCACAGCCTTCTATATTAGCAGTCTAAATAATGAAGACTGACCTCTTGCATAGTTCCTGGTTTTTTGGCTTCAATGATTCACTATGTTTCTTAGGTAGAATACGTAATTGTTGAATACAATGAAACAATAAAACCGTATGTATTTTATTCAATTATTGTAGGTAATTAAATCGTAAAAACTGTCTTTTAAAAATGTAGGTGATGCTAAAGAATATTCTTAAAAGATAACACGAATCGTTTCTCTTTCAGTACTTTTAACACCAACGTTAGATAGAGATAACCTTCAAGTGTTTCTCAGCAGTTTCTTATTCAGTTGCAGTGTAAAACATGTGAAAGGAACGAAATAATTAATACTTCCAATCAGGCAGCATTCTACTCGTTAATCTGTACTGCATTTAATATTCTGTCAACACAGGGTAATTATGAGAGAAAATTAACTCTGCTATACGGTCCACCAGAATAAATAGGAAACTCATTTAGCGAATAAATAACGACCATTTCCATCTTGATTTTGTGCGTAAATCACAGAGAATTTACCTATATTTTGTGGTGCGTGTCACTCCGTACTGTATCCGAGTTGTATTTGAACGAGTTAACTTTGATTCTGTTGCTTTGATTTAGACTCAGAATGGTTGCTGTAATCTATAGATGTTTGGCATTTTCGATCGACATCTTAATTTAGTGTTTTTTACACTAAACACTTTAACATTTTTAGGTATCATATAATTCGAAAAAATATGCTTAATTGTACGAAAATTGTTTAATACACTTAACAAATGTTTCGAGCTATCATCATCAAGAGTTCAGTTTAATTCATAGTTATGTTTTTAATCAACTGTTTCAAATTATGCGATGCTCTTGAGAATTATATTTTTGAGAACTTATATTTTTGTTCATATTTTTGTTTGCCATTTCTTATTATTTTGATCAGAATACGTTTAATGCCTTAGAAAATCTGGGAAATACAGGAATGGGGTTATTTTGAGATGCAATCAATATAAAAGATTAGACTCGCTGTCTGTTGTTGAAAGACTATCAAAATAACAATGAGTTTCACATATAGGACACTGAATAATTTACTTTCAGAATATTTGTATAGGTTTATGACATATTGGTCCTAAATTCCTATGTAATCCTACTATAACTATTGTACCATGTATAATAGTAAATACAATATTGATTTTCAATGATCAAAATATATACTTACTAGTTCGAAAAACTTTTCCTGAGGTTGCCTTAAAGAATTGTTCCAAATAAATGCGTTATCTTCCTATATAAAAGAGACAAAGTCAATGGGTGATTTCCAGGAAAAGATCTCTAAGTATTAATTACTTAATTTATATTGCAGTTTATTTCGTGCCTTGGTATTCTTAGTATTATTCTTGGTTATTATTAGTTTAGGTATTTGTACATAGCTGAATCAGTTGTTTTATATTTAATTGGTGTAGACACGTAAGTTTTATTGAATATATTATTATTACATTTGTATATTATGATGTTTCTTATTATGTTTATAAACGCTTTATGTTTTGATTTATTCATTTCAGTATATTTTGTTTGTATTCTTTTTTCATGGACTGTCTTGAAGAGAATGCATGCTACATATAAATCTATAAGATTTCTTTTGTAGATGTCCTTATACAGTACAAAAAATACACTTATAATAATAATAATAATAATAATAATAATAATAATAATAATAATAATAATAATAATAATAATAATAATAATAATAATAATAATAATAACAATAATAATAATGTATTTATTTTGCAGAATTGCTACATCATATTACAAAATATAGTAATAACAAGTTAATTAAAAATTAAAATAATGAAAAGTGTAATACTGTGAATTAGAGTGACTTTAAACTGTATTGCATTTGGTTGAGATGAACGTTCTCAAAAGTCTTTTAAATATTTTTAAACTTTCACAGTTTTTTATATGTGCAGAAAGTCCATTAAATTCAATTAAACCTTTATACAAAATAGATTTCAGCTTTTGTGTAGTGTTACATTTTCCAAGGATAAAGTCTGTTTTGAATCTCGTATTATAATTATGTACATCTTTAAATAATCGAACTCTATCACTAATATAGGTTGGTAACATATTTCTTTTCAGTTTAAAAATGAACACTTGTACATTAAACACAACTCTTTGGCTAACAGATAACATATTTAACACATTAAGCATGGATTTGACAAGTGTATATCTATTTCATTTTAATATAGATCTCATAGCCCTATTTTGTATTTTTTCTAATCGACTTATTTGATATTGAGGACAATTAAACAATAAGGAACAACAGAATTGTAAATGAGGAAGTGCAATGGCTTTATAGAGTGACAACTTCGTACTCATAGACAAAGATTTGCAGATTCATGATAAGAATCCTACTTTTTTCGAAAATTTATATAATCTGCGTGTGCGTGAAAGTTTAAATTCGAATCCAAAATTGTACCCAAGTATTTGATATGTTCATCGTGAACAATGGCTTCTCCGTTTACAGAAATATATACATATATTATCAACCTGCACATTTATCATTCGTGATTTCTTGGCGAATATACTAAATTTTGATTTTCCTGTATTCAAACTTAATCTATTATCACACAGCCACGCGAATAACTTGTTCATTAATTAGTTGTTCCTTGTTGATTTGAATATTTCTGACGTATCATATGATCATGTGACATGAAGTAATTAATCCTTTAAATGTATTAAGAACGAGGTATACTCAAAATTGACATATGGCATAGAAGATCCGGTGTTTCTTTTGTGAATTGTTATTTAATGTTGGTTAAATGATTAATATGTGCAACTCACTCTACATACCGATTGTCTGATCAAGCGGCTTCAACCGTCTTGAATACTAAACGCACTCTAAAAAAATACCAGGGCACTAGGTAAAAACTGCTGTTCGAAATCAACATTACCTTAATGTTACTTTTGTTCTGCTCGAATGACAACGCTTTTCCGAAATGATAAAGTGCTTGTTCACGGTGTTAATTTTTCACGGTTGCCTAGTGATTACTTTTGCAGATGGAGCACATAAAACTAGTAACGAGAAGGACTCGTATTTGGAGGCTTACACGAAAACGAAAACTTTGAATTCGCCGAAAGTTTCTGTTGTTAAGGGCAACAGGAGGGAAGGCGACGTTGGGTATCCATATCCCGTTCCGCACCCGGAACCGCAATATGGAGGTCCAGGATACGGTCCGGACTCGTATCCACCCCAGAAAAGGTGAGTCATATGATAGTGTTTGAACATTAAGACTGAAAAGAATAGGATCGATTGAAGTGATAGTTCTTGCAGCAATTTTGTAAGAAATGGTTGAATCTTAACCGCAACTGTATTATTTTTGAAATAATTAGGTTAATAGAGGAATTGAAGATATGTTTCAATGTTCGTTGATAGTTTTTGGGATCAGTTTTGTTTTTACATCAGTTAGAATGTTCAAAACCGCATGCCACTGCAAAAACCTCGAAATAATAATAATATTTATTTAGCTGAAGCAATACAAAAAACCTATATGTTTTGAACTGTCAATTTTGAATTACATACCTATCTCATTATTTAAAATATACTTTCTCAGATCACGCTTAAATATCTCAATACTAGTACAAGTTTTCACTATACTTGATAAATTATTGAAAGCCTTAAATCCGTCATGGTATATGCTATTTTTAGATTTAGAAAGCTTAAACTTTGGATATAAAAACTGTCAGTATTTCTAGTACCCCTACACATCACTGACATATGTTACATTACATGGAAGCAACTGATTTTTGATTTTGAATATGAATTTATATGAAGCAAGGAGTATTCTTTGTTTAACAGATATTAGTTCCAAAGAGTTCAGCATAATTTTAACCTATTACACATGAAAATTGGTCGAATGGATCTATTCTGTAACTTTTGTAATTGTTGAATTTTTTCTTTAGTCAAACCAAATAACAAAATGGAGCAATACTAAAAATGCAGCATTATTATTGATTCGAACAAAAATAATTTCACATATGTCGACAGATCTTTCCCTATTATTTTCGAAAAATTTAAGTGATAATGTTTCAAATTCGTTATTCGTGACAATCATAGCTAAAAAATTTACTAATAAAATATGTGTTAAACATATTACTTATTTAGTATTATTTGAATATGTTTTTCATGTTAACTTTATGTAAATAAATTTATTTTGGCATCATATGAAAATATTTAAAGATAAAATTGAAGATTATTTGCAATAATAGCTTCTTATGACATTTATGAACAAGGTATTTCCTTCTCAAATCATCAGAAATTGAACTGATTGGTTATTATCGATGATATCAATGTAAGATACAATGAAAGATAATAATTTAAGGTATTCAAACAATGAAACTTCCAGAGATATGCTGTTGTGAATACTAAACGTCTGTTAAAAATGTCTAGGTCAGTAGGTGGAAATTTAAATTTATTTTTGTATGATGAATTACATTCATTGCTAATCGAAATGGTTGATTGTTTATCGAGTAAGAATATAATTGAAAGAGAGAAACTTTCTTTACACACAAACTGTGTTATGAACGAACATGAAATTTTTACATACATCTTCGAAATAAACATAAAATTTCGAAGATATACGAGTATAAAGAAACGAATCGATGAAGAAAGGTGTTGGTTTTTGAAAATCTGGTTCCAAAACTTTTTTATATGAGTTTTCTTATGGCAATTGCGAAAACACTGTCACTATTTATGCTTTTTCGCCATTTAGTTTTCATTTCCAGTGAAGCAGACTGTCTATTCTAGAAAAATTGAACGCCCAAAATTTTGTATATTATTGTAATTTTTTTGTGAAAAACTTGTTCTCTTAGTTTTCTGCTGTAAGTTTCATCCAAAACTTTTGCTAAATGAGCTATGCTAATATTCGTTTTGATCTTTTCATTTCTAGTATTGTTGCAATTTCCTTTTTATATTTTATTGGTGTTTTTCATTAATGCTAGAAAAGTAAATAAAACGCTTTTTAGAATATTTGTCGCTTTCTCTAGCTGTAGGTTTTTACACAAATCACACAAAATGTACCCTATGAAACTGAACGCAATTACCACCAGTTATTTATTCAGTTTCAACTTAAAATATAAAGCTTAATTTTATTTAAAAATATTAAATTAAATTAAACTCTTGGCTTAATGTTTCACGATTTATTTAACAATATGAATAGTCAACATGTTTCGAGCGTTAGCTCATTTCCAAGACTATAAGGAACGTACAACAAATTTATATCTATACAATGGATGTGAGTAGGGAGGATAATTGAAAACCTACTTGTTCATTTACGATTTCTTCTTTTTCCTTCCAAGAACTGCTTATTTCAATTGGTTCCAGAAGGTCTAAACGTTTCCCTTTATTACCTGCGTGTAGGCATTTCGTTTTCTCAAAGTCTATGAAGTGAAACTAAACATTAAGCCAAGAGTTTAATTTAATTTAATATTCAATTATGTTTCACCAAGCGAGAATTCAATCTCAGTCATTAATTTTATTTTAGAAAATCATTTAATGTATACTGGTTTTTCGGATTTTCCAAATTACTGAATAGATTTTTATATGGTTTTTCACTTGATGCAATAAATGGGAATAATTTCATTAAAATTGATTGTTGAAAGAAAAGTTATGATAAAATTTCAAGAAAAGTCAAAGATAGAGCCTAGTGTATTCTATAATAATAATAAAATTTATTGAGACTATTATTGAGAATATTATTATTTATTCTTTCAATTGATACAACAATTACAAATAAGAAGAATGCTTACAAAAGGACTGAATTCAGGTTTGACTCTGATCTTCCATTCGGCCCTTAAACAAAAATATCGGTTCAAACAAAAATATTGCTTCAGTTTATATTCACAATAATATACAACTATATTTGAAAAGAAAAGAAAAAAATTACCTCAGAAATATGGAACATGAGACCATTTCAAATGGTGAGGGACATTTCGTGGTAAAGAAATAAACATGTGATACAAAAAATTGATTCATACATTATTGCATACATTCAAATCATCGAAGTACTCGGCCACGCTTTAGTATGCCTTTGTTAACATCAATGTTTTAACTCTCTTCTTAAGCAAATGAGCTATCAGTAATTTAAAATTTGACGGTGAATTATTGAAGCTGATAATACTCTGATAAAATAGAGTGAGTGCTCAAATTGAGCTGTTCTATGCTTAGGAATAAGTAGCATATTGAATACTCATGATTACTATTCAATTTAATAAACCTATCTTCCTTTTCTTCAATATATAGTAAACATCTATCAATATATAAACTAGGTAGGGTGTGTATGTAATTATTAATGAAGATATGTTTACAAGATATTCGTTGATGAATATTGAATATTAATCCAAGTATACGCTTCTGTGTAATAAACACCCTATTTATTTCTGTAGAGCAGCCCTACAGCAGAATATTACAGCTTAGATGTACACACAATCTATATACAAGAGTGTGATACACATCATAACACAGTTTCTAGGTACAATGTTCTTAATTCTGGAAACTGCAAAAAATTAGTGACTCAATGTTTTACATAAAACATCAAAGTGTGCTGTCCATCTCAAATTTGTCTACATATATTCCAAGAAACTTGGTTGATTGGGATGATGATATAGTGTTGTCTCCGTATCTAACATTATTTATGATGCTTCAAAGTTACATTTCGAAAACTTTCGAAAGATTTGTAGCGCCCTTCTTTCGAAATAACTAATTCAAGGTGTAATTTCTCAAAATATCCATGGGAATGTAAAACAACAAATATTTATCACACCCCTTGATTCCTTATTTCATTGTATTTGTATTACTTTTGAATAGGGAACAGGAATTTTATTAAAATTTCAACTTTAAGCCACCAGAGAAAATATTCAAAACAGAAATGAATTCTATAAATATTAAACAAGTTTTTTCAGGATATCTCGATTATTTTACCTTCCAAGTTTCGTCTATTATTAGAAATTTGAAGTTTGTCAATTTGTTCCAATTTCCTTTGCCCGCATTTAGTTTCCTGAGTTCGAATTCAATAATATTTTATGGTGATAAATTAAGGAGGAATGAAACTCAGGTCTCTGTAGATTGAAAGCTGTAAAGATTCCATTTGGAGCTGAACCTACTGAATAATTCAGTGTGATATGGCCATTGTCGTTATCGGGCTTCAATTTTCATTGAATAGACCGAAAGGTACATAATGATTAATTGAGTACCATTCCAGACGAATTAAATAATTTATTGACTCTGCGGTAATAAGAACGTATCGCGAAAGATATTAATATGGAAATTTGATATGAAGAATACTTGATCTATATCGTGTAGGCTTTTTGTTTGACTCTATGGCGTTTACGTTTCTTATTACGTCCAGTTAGGTTGTATTTAACTCTTGATAATAGGTATGTAGCCCGAATCATATGTAGAATGTATTGAATAATACGATTTTTTTTTTTTATAAATTAGGTATATTTAGAGTAAATACATTTTTGCTTGTATTACTAACTTCTCTTCAATTTCGTAGTCTGACAATATTTTGATTAGAAATTGGCTTTTTCAACAATAATAGGCAGTAAAAGTGAAAAAAATTATTTCTTGTTTTACTTCTAAAAAAAAAATAGTAAAAATATTTTTGCCTGTTGTATTTACTCTAATTTTATTTTTTTGCAATATAAGTCATAGAATATGTGATTGATTTCAGACGAAATTGGTTTCTTTTAGTTTTAATTGAGCAAGCGTCAAACAATATCTCATATTTTACGTTCTGCTTTACAGATTTTTCTTGTCTGTTTCTTGTGTACTTCAATTGAACGAATTAACGCAGTATATATACAGTAAAAGTGTAATTTCTTATAATAAAAATTGTAAAAAATAAAATTTGTTAGTTATTAATGTTTCATTGATTTCAAATGATTCAATTATTTGTACTTGTCTCTAAAAATTTAAAAAGAACAATCAATGATAGAGCAGATATTATAGAACGGAAATATATATATATATATATATATATATATATATATATATATATATATATATATATACACACAAAGAAATCAACTATAACAAAAAGAAATTCTGTAGTTATTGTGCTCATATCACCGCACTTGTAAATGCTCAAAAATAAAAGTATACTGTAAATTTCTTTCGAAAATTTTTCGACGAATTATTCAAAAGAACAATATAGCAGAGTTGGCCATGTTAAACATGAATAATTCGTCAAAAAATTAATTATTATTTATTTATAAATATAATTATTATTATCGTTATTAAGAATAAAATAAAACAAAATTTAATACAAAGAGAGATAAAATAGAAGATAATAAAATGAAAAATAATATCATTTATCAAAAATCAATACATATCACCAATATGACACCAAATCATACAAATCACCAAATCAGTACAAAAAACTCAGGTACCTGGCTTATTATGAGTTTTTCAAAGGTTTTATGTACAATGAGATATTTCAAGTTATCTACAGAAATTATTGTTTATTCTATCAAAGCATTTTTGAATAACTTGTATCTTATAATTACGAATTATTTAACTCCTCCAATTTATTTGATTCCCCAAGGAAGCCCCTAAGAAAGAAGTTTTCTGGATTTATTTATATGAAGCAGTAAATTGACTTGCCAACAAAGTTGTGCAGCCAGCTTGTATTTCGTGAAATGTGCCCCATTCTCGCAATTAAAAGCGTAATTTTTTAATTCAGGCCATTCTTCCATTTATTATGTAGACAATCGAAAAAGTAATTAACTTTGATTTAACCCATTTAATATTGGCAAAAATCTCGCAGGAAGGAACTGAACACAACAAAGGAGCTGAATCTCACGTAAATTTATGAAATTATCAACAGAATGTAATGATTTACTCTGTAATTAATTCATAGAAATAGATTATCAAATAAATATTCTTCTAATCCTAGAAAAAATTATCAAATTTTGAGCAATACTGAAGTCATTTAGGATTGTTAATTGATATCTTGAATTATTAATTATTGATTGATATATAATTGAAATATTATGATTCTCCCCAAACGACTGTTCAACTCATTCACAATATATTCAACCTATTGTGAATAATTTTATGATTGTTATTGAGAAAGCATGTCTTCGATGTGGACAAGGCTTAGAAACAATATGTGAATATTCATAGTTTCGGTAAAATCTTTGAGATATTCCTTATTGCAAATACCTACCCAATGCAGATGGTGAAAGGTTTCGAATTGTTTCCTTTACGTTCAATTACTACGTTTGTTAAGTCATCTAGCCCTGTAAGAATTTTCAAAATCAGATTGCAAAAAAAATTCTTTTGTATTTAGAGTTATCTTTTCGTATTTTTTGTTGATATACTTCATGTAACACTGTTTTAAAAGTAGCAATTTGCTGAAAAATCAACATTATTTTTAATAATTGTAATAATAATATTATTTATTCAAGGTTCTCGTAATGCAATTATATAGGTGAAACAATAGTATTTTCATTTTAAAATGCATCTTGTCAATTTTGTTGCCTAAACAAAGATAATACATTTTCCCACAAAGACCGTAGCCTGTGGTGAGTACGAAGAATATCTATTTATATTATGCATACATATCAAGGTATCTATTTCAATACTTTGAGAAAAAACTTATCAATATGAAAAGTTGATAACAATATTGGGGAGAAGCGAATATCAATATTATAAAAATGTGTAACATTATAATATATGGCTTTACAACCATTTTAGCTTTTACATGTTCACCAGTTGATGAATCATATATCTGTCCTTTGTTTTCATCCAGTTCTTTATGGCAAATTTGAAGTTTTTAATGTTAACCATAGTTTTTGATTCAAATGGGAATTCATTATATATTCTTGGTGCCAGATACGGAGACATATGGATTTACTGTATTGCGGAATTGATAAAGAGTTGCTGCCTTATCTGGTATTCAAGCTTTGTTCAATAAAGTAACAACTGTTTATCTCTTTTTTCGTGATGTTTAGCAGCGATTGAACAAGCAGCTGGCGTATGTATATCCAGTATGTCAGCTTCTTTATACAGAAAGTCAGTAGGATATCTGATATCTTTTTTATGAAGGATTTTCGCCAGCCATTTTTGTTGCATTTCGAGCTTTTTTATTACTGTATCATAGACACCACCCCACGCAACAATAACATATCGTATCAGAGACTCCACCGCTTATTATTATATTTATTTAATTTTATCATATTTCGAAAAATTACTGTTTTTAATTTTTTCTACAATACAAAACAAGTTATCTGCTAAATCACACCGAAAAGCCAATGTGTGACTTATGTGGAACAAAACTGAGTGTACAACACCTTTTCACCGATTGCCCAAAATACTTGGTGCAGCGAAATAACTTTGACTTCCCTCCAGGTTTCCACAGCATTATTGGCAGAAACTGTAATATTCCAAATATACTGAACTTTTTGAAATGTATCGATATTATCACAAAATTGTGAACATGTACGAATCGCTAATAACCAATTAGGTTGATGCGAATATGCTTAAATAAAAAAAAAATCATGTGTTTCATGACATGAAAATAACATCGAATTTAAAGGAATATCTCGAAAACTTGAAATGTACCATGAGCTTTTTCGGAAATTAACTCAATATTTACCTAACACATATATGTAACTTAAATATAAATGTTCAAAACTGAGAGGTGAAATGAAGAGTGTATTATTGATTATTGATTATAAGTTGAATTGTATTAAATTCATCAGTGAAGATTCAATTTCAGCTATGGCCCACCTGCTCCAGTATATGGTCCTCCACAACCTGTCTACGGTCCACCACATCATGTACCCCCTCAGCCTGTCTATGGTCCACCACATCATGTCCCCCCTCAGCCTGTCTACGGTCCACCACAGCCTATTTATGGTCCACCACAACCAGTTTACGGCCCACCACCTTCTAATTTCAAAGGAATTCCTTATTCTCTCATCGAGAGCGTTATAGATAAATTTAAATTCAAACTTAGTTTATTCACAATCGGTAAAATAATTTTGAAGCTGGTAATTTTTAAGAAATTCGTTAGTTTTGTAGCTATTTTATGTCTTCTTTTATTTATACCATCACTAAAAAACAAAAATATAATGCAAATGCCACAAATGGATGAGGAACAGCTATTCAGAAGCTTTGTACAAAGTTACAAGGATTTTGAGAATACAATTAGCAGTACATGAAATAAATGAATAAGTACATGTAAATTAGGAAACGTATTTCATCTTCATTCAAAAATATGTTCTGAAATAATGATCAAAAGTTGTACATATACTCCTAAGTTTAATTGAAAAATTTGTACTTATTGATATATGCAGAAATCTTGTGTTAATTTCAGACAAAAGAATATTTTTTATCATTATTTTTTATATATTATTTTATATTATTATTTATTATCAATGCAGAGTCCTATTATTTTATATTCATATATTATTTTAGGAAAACAAATCTATCAAAGTATCTCCATCTACTATAATGTTTATTTATTCATTTATTTATTTATTTATTTATGTACTTACCTATGTAAAAGCTTCAATAGTTTTCTGTTATGAAGTGGCGTTTGCTAATAGAAAAGAAGTTAAAATAGAAAAGACCTAATTCAAACTGGTTCATATGATGATACATCATAATTATATGTTTATAAATATCAATTATAAATTGAATCAACATTCACCTTTGTAATATGTATTGTAAATATTTAATTGATAGAATTAAGTCCTCAGTTTTTTAGATATTATAACTGTAAAAGTTATTATAAGAAAAGTAAAATATACAATTCGAAATGAATGTTATTATATGTATATAGAAACACCTGAAACAGAATGATAAGAATGGCATAATTGAAACACTTATCAAAAATACGAAAAAATTGATTATATGCTTGATATATTTTTCAAGAGTTGTATTAAATTCTAAATTGCTGCTGAGTTTTGTCAAGTGTTATCAAGTGAATTCAATTAGACTTTTTGACAATTTTTGATACAGTTACCATAATTCAATTTACATTATTAAGTACTGTTATTAAGTTGTTCATTGAATTTAGGTAGGTACTTCTTTTTACTTGATATACCGCTACGTCTCTTAAATTAACAAGATAGGATTTCTACATTTTTCGATACATATTTTGAATAAATAAAATTCCCTATTAATTCGAGAAATAAAAATATAGTAAGTAAGAAAGTTAAATACTTGAAAGTAGTAAGCACAATATAAAAAATTGAAGTTATTTGTAGTATTCGATTGTTTCAAAAAGTTTAAGAAGAGAAAAATTCAATTTCTTTTTGTGTTCCACGAGTTTTTATTGAATTTTTCTGTAGATCTTCAAAGTCAACTAGCTTTTTAATGGTCACTTGCTCTGAAGAGATTAAGATTAACAAATAATTCATTACTTCAAGCAACCGTTTTTAGCGATGGCTAGTAAAATATTTTTCCGAAATAGGACAGATATAATATTTACTGTGTATTTATTCATCATTATTTATCAATATACGATGAAAGTCACGTATAAGATAATAATTAGTTCAAGTGCTTGATACTTGTATTTATATCTTAAATGTTTACAGAAAGCAAATATTTATGCAATATGTATATTAGCTGTCTGTAGCTTATATATCTTTGGAAAAAATTGAGTGAGTTATTCAGAATTTTCAAAGGTTATGCATATTTGATGAATCTTTTATTGATATATGAATTTATATTAATTTAAGGTATTTATTTTGACTGATGAATAAAATGTGGATTTACTTCTTCTACCACGCTTAGGTGGAACACTGTTAAAAGTATAGTATAATTCCACACAATATGCTAAATTCCAAAAAAAATTTTGAAGACACTCGACATATGTTTCGACACACTAAACATCATCAGCAATAACAAAAGCAGTTGAAAAAATTACTATCTACCTATTCAAAAAATGTTTACTCAAATTCTACAGTTCATCGCGATATTTCGAATACCTAGTAAGTTTTCATTTATAAGGTTGAAGTCAATGACTGCATTTCCGTAGAGAAAAGATCGCACACTTTACAGTTTTCATTTGATAAAGGCGAAAATGCAAGCCAGGTTACAGAGTGTTGAAAATGGAACTCAAGAAGGAGAAAATTCGTCAAACTTTAAAGTTTTTCTTTGATAATGACGAAAATGCAAGCCAGGTGGCTTAAATTGTGAGTGGTGTTTATAGTTACGATACTGTAACAGCTAATTATGTGCAATTTTGGGTTAGTCGGTTTCGTTAAGGCAGTTTTGGTGTTGCAGCTTCACCTCAAACAACCAGGCCTGTCGTCGAATAAGTCAATAACATCATAGAAATAATCCAAGTTCACCGGCATGTTAGTAGTCGTAGCATCGCCTAGGGATGAAGATCTACCATAAAACAGTTTTAAACTATTTTCGCAAAGTTGTTTTCAAAAAGGTCTGCGATGTTTGTGTGCCACACCAATTAATACCAAAAGACATGATGGATCGAATTTTTGTCTATGAAGCTTTGGACAAACGGAATGAAATCGATCCATTTCTTGGTGACTGCAGATCAAAGTGTGGCGATGCAGCTGAAACGGTAGCCAAACCAGGATTAACGGCTAGGAGGGTTCTGCTGTGTATTTGATAAGACTAGAAGGGGCTCATTTATTATGAGTTGCTTCCGTATGGCCAAACACTAAATTCAGACAGTCAACAACTGGGCCGTTTGGAGCTAGCCATTAACCTAAAACTCCTAGAATTGAAAAGTCATTAATTTCACACAAAAAATGTATTTTTTTCACCCATTATAACTTGAAAATTTGAGTTAATCAGGAACAAAGTGAATGAAAATGAATTTCTATTTTATTAGCAGCAGACCTGATGAATAATTGGATAATGTTAAATGCTGTTCGAAGAATAAACACTTTTACTTCTCTTCTTAAGTTGAGGGAGTATTATAGCATTCCCTTATAAAGATAGATAAAGATTTTAGGGCGGAGATTTCGAATCAAACAGTTGATTTGAAAAATTCATTTCTTTTGTGTTTTCATGTATGAACAGAAAGGTTAATCGAAATCCTATTCGAGCACAGAACGTGAACAAATAGAGCAAACCAAGAGAGTAGGTATTGAGTTGAGTGCATTAGGACTTCCATTATCTTCATATTTGCTGGAGATAATACATCTTCCATATATATGATGAAAATATGGAGAATGTAAATATGAAAACCTCCATATTGAAAGACTTCTTTTACAGATGTTTATATTATATATTCAAGTGTGATGTGTTCTGAATGTGGTATTTGAAGGAAGTTTTCTGATTTCCATTTCGGCTAGGATGTCTGTTTACTTAAGATTTATAAGGGAGACTTTTCCGTGAAATTTAAATTTCACTTTGAATCATGGAAAACTGAATGAAATGAAGCGACGCAACATAATAAGGAGCGAACATCTTCCACCTACTAAAAACTGCTTTTTATAGTTCATATCGATCACCTGATTCAAAAAACACCTGCTTCTAACCCCTCTAAAATATTAAATTAAATATGTGAATGCAGATAGATTTTGCACGTAAATTTTTGCATCAGAGCAGGAATGTTAAAGAAAAACTGAATGAGGATTTGGTCTGGGTCAGTAGGTCGCTACAAGTAAATGAACTAAAATTAAATATGCAAAAAACCAAAGTACTGATAATCGGAAAGAACAAACTTATAAACTCAAATGATAAATATGTTTCTATAAAAATAGATGGTGAATGTATTAAATTAGTAAAAAAAATAAAATACCTAGTGGTAATAATAGACAGAAACCTTAAATTAAATGAACGCATACATTATGTCTGCAAACAAATAGCTAAGAAAATAGGCATACTATATCGCTGTGATGCTACTTTTCTATGGCAACTAGAAAAATTGTATATAATACAATAGTATCGCCTCACTTTAATTTTGCGGCCACCGTTATACTTGTGCAAACCATCAGACATACAAAGACTTCAAATCCTCCAAAATGAGCGATGATATTTAGTGCAAGTGCAAGCACACTTTAAAAGTTGTTACCATGTAATTTATATTTATCAATTTCTTAAAAACAATAATTTTCATCATTTAAATTTCGAAAAATGTAGAGCTAATGAATTTTTTTCTTTGTCATGTTTTTTTTCCAATATCAGTAAGAATTGAATCATGAAGTGAAGGAAACGTTCAACTTTTTTTTCTGTTGCGCAGTGTAATTAAAACATAGCTTTCATCTACCATAACAACAAAGAAGAAATGCTATTACTGTTGATATTAAGGGTAAGTTTTCATAACAAGTCAGGTTTGGACGTTAGTGTACAATTAATGACTTGGAATTTGATTTCTTTCTCCAAAATCACCTTACCTCATAATGCTTTTGAAGTAGAAGATCTAAAATTCGTCATTCCTAAAATAGAGAAATAATTCTGCCGTAAATTATATCTTACACTTAAGAATTTCATGTTTTTCAACAGATAACCACATAACCCCATAATCTTTCCTCTCACATGAGTTCCTTAAATGTTTAAATCCACCCCTTGGGAATTGAGGAAATCACTGAATTTAATTGATACTTGCATTAGCTAATGCTTCTTGTGGAACATATGTACTCAAAATAAAACAGTTTTATATTCTATGATTAACATTATATATTATGTTTTGAATTAGTCGGATACCTATTTCAAACTCACTGGTATAACTTTATGCTCCTTTATATTCCAGAGAAGCACTTAGTTATTAGTCTGCCTTCGTATGGGTTTATGTAACTTTATATTATAATATGCCCATGTGCATTGTTTATTACATTACCTAGAAATAGAACATAGAAATGAAATTTGAGAGAACGCAAATGATTTCCATAACGGACTCATCAGTCGCTATTTTCCTTTCATAACATTGGTTATTCCATCATTGAAGGAAACTTAGTTGTTAACCGAAACGTAATATATTCGAATAATATCAGGATACTTTATAAATATACAAATGAGAGACCATCCTGAATGAAAAATATCTGAGTTAGATACATATTATCGTGTAAAGTGCATTTCAAAGAAGTGTACTCGAAAAGGAATCAAATAACATAATGTGAACAACAATAATATTCTAATTCTCATATAAATCATATAAAAGTTGAGAATAAACTGTGGTGAAAGTTTTAAAACGTGAAAATTTCACAATTATTTTATGGAAACTGAGATAATATTAATACGTATGCATACAATTATCTATACATTGAATCAACGACAGAGATTTGTAATGAAAAAATAACTATCTTTTCGGAATTAAATTGATAATTCCAATATTCTTCCTTTTCCTCGAGGAAATTTCGATTGAGAAAATTGATTCCAAAAAGTGATTTTAGGCTATATTACCATTGAAAAACTCACTTATCTACTTAACAAAGAAAGCTTTAGATACAATTCTGTGATCTTACGACTTTTTGTTAATTATTTATTTCATCACCACGTATCTAGATCAAAAACTTCCATTACAAAATAGTAGGTTATCTGTGATCCTTGACAATTTGGCTGGTTGCTATGGAGATTTAGACGATTTTTAAAATCTTTTAGAAATAGTTTGCTCACGCAGCTTTTGTCTATGAGACGATTCTTTTAAGATAAAACGGAAAATCATAAATATGACAGATATGAGAACTGAAAATTTATTTTAGGTAGATGAGTTGTGTTTGAACAGTTATTCAATCAGGATTATTGATAAATAATACGCTTATCTTATTTTGAATGAAGAACTATTACTCGAAAATAATGTGAAAAATAATCAGATATTTTGAAACATCAAAATAAATCTTACTTCAAATTTTTCTCAGGATAGTGAAGTATATAGCCTTCATAAAATTTTCATTTCATAAATTATAATTCTCTCGTATACTTTTCAAATATTTTTTCATTGCTAAATTCTATAAACGAAGCTTCATATGAATGAACATACTTCATCTCTGATTTTATGTAATCTATAGAACTGCAGCAATACAAAATAACTCAATTTCATGATGAAAACTCCAAAATATGAACAAAATCAACAGATATTTAACGAGTTAAGCATTTCTTTGGTTTACTACAATCGACTAATTCTCAACTCTTAATATTCGATACTTCACATAGCACGTAGAAATATTTTTTTCGAATATTGCGTAAGTATGTCAATATTTTGTCAAAAACTCATTCGTCAAGATGCACCTTCAGATATAAAGCGCCTATATGCATTTGAGAGCAGAAGTTATTAACTTTATATCATTCTTTCTGATATACAAAAAGGAGAACGTTCCTTGAATTTCTTAATTAAATACCTTTCAATAATGATTGAAAACTTTGAGGAAAGATACAATCAATGATATCCTCTCAGTTGGAATGTCACCTGGCTTATATCATAAAGAAGATCTATTATTTTACTGAGCCTTTATTATATTATTATATTCAAAATTATGTACTTGAGATGTTTTTGTAAAATTCAAGATTTGAAGATATTCTATAGATCTCAGATATTGCTCGAAAAAAAAATTAGGAATGTAACAGGTCTTATCACAATTTGACATGAAAGTGTTGAAACTTGATACATCTATGCCTTTGGAAGATTGGAATGAAATACTTCATATAGATAAATACCCATTTAATGACTTAGATAGAAAGGAAACAATTTACGTAAGCAATTGACATTTCTAATACCTATATCCACCTTTTGGTTGTTGGTAACCTGTTTGAACAGCGGGAGCGAGATATTGACGTCCTGCACCACCAGCATAACCTGATTTAGCCGCTCCAGCCTGTTCTGATCTGTACTGTCCATCATCAAAGATTCCTTTGGCTTCATCTGCAGCATTTTGTTCCAGAGATTTCAAGATTTCAGCTGGTATTTCTGGAGCAACGGGAAGATGATCACCTGTAGCTCTGAAACCAAGCTCATCAGCTACGTAGTTGACGTTGTAAGTTTGACCATCGTCTCCAACATAGGAATAAGAACCTTGGACAACACTGCTTTCTTGATCTGTCCCTACATTCTTCAACTGACCGACTTCTTTCTGTTGAATTCTGTTTTCGGTTTCGAAGCTGAAAAAATTCATATTTGAACCTTGAACCCAAATGGCAATAGAATATTTGTTTCTCTTATAGGACAGGAAAAGCTGTCGTTTGAAAAAGAATGTTCATGACTAATGAAACTAGTTATATCAATATAGAATATAATGAAGAGAGAAAGGAACTCACTCGAACTGGTAGCTTCCATCTTCATTGATTTCGTTATTGAGTCTCAAAATAGCTGCTGCAGGTTGGACTGGACCGAAGTTTTTGACTGCAGGTTGTACAGGTGCTCCATAGTTAACACTTGGTTGAGAGGGTTGGAAACTTCCAGGGGAAGCGTAAGATCCAGATTGGGTTCTTCTCTGACCGAAAGGTGCGTTCAGGAAACTTCCACTGCCGCCTGCGGTTCTGGCGTTTGAGGGAGGCAGATAGACATTGTCCAGTTTATCAGCTACTACGGCTACGTAGCAGAGGAAGGCGGGGATCAACTGAAATTTTATGAGGAATATGATGAATTTAGAAGAATAATGAATTGCTATCGCTAGAGTCTAATATATTTAATATAATTTGATAGAAATGAGTACAACAAAAGTTCTGAAGTTTCTGATATTTCAAATTTGAGTTATGCGAATACCAGAATTCCCAAATTATTTTGTTTAAACGAGGAAACACTGAATTTTAGATAGTCAATCGTCTATTTGAAACCTTCATAATTTTGAGTTGGATAATTCAAATGAAAAAAATGGTTTCCACCAAAACAGAAAAAAATTAAATATTCCCTATAAGTATAAAACTGAAAAATTTTCAAAATAACTTTTGCAGATTGTTTTTCTGAGCTTCATAATGTTTTCTGCGAATCATAAATGATAGAGCCCAATAGAAATTCAAAAATCTATTAAAAAAATCTTCCAATTTTCATTAATTAAACAACAATAGCAAAATTGGAATTATCAATTATAATTTCTGAGTTATAATCGATCAGAATATCACATATATATTTATTACTTTCAGCTTATTGTTAATTTTTTATCATTAATGCTTTGAGAATGAAATATGAAAAAAATAATTGAGAAGATTTGAACTTTTTTATGGAACGAATTCGGCTTTGAAATATTTCAGCATTTATTCACCCATGTAATTGAAAATAAGCCTTTATTTATTTTTCTGGGATTGAAAAACTGATTTCAGAAAACCGCAGGGTGGAAAAATATCGAAATTGTCTCCCTAAGAAATTGGGAGTTTTTCAAATTTCCTCTGATTGATAAAGATAGAGAACTCGGTAACTAATTTGAAGGAATATATATCATAAGTGTTAAGAACTTCGAGAATGCTTTCATACTTCATAAAGTGGTAGCTAGTACAATTATAACTGTATAAAAGTAACTGATTCCGCTATATTTTCATTGTTTTGAAGAAATTTTTGAATATTTTTCCATTACTTCAATAATGACCATTGATTGATCATAGAAAAAAAATATGGCTAAAACTGAAAAACTACAATTAAATCAATATAAGTGACCAGTTCTATGAATTCTTGAAAACAGATTATTAGCCCGAAACATGTGTACCAAATATTTTTGGTGAAATTAAGCCAATTTATTTGAATTACGATTACTTTTTAACAGTTTCTCACATATATTATTCTGATTGGTGGTTTTTTGAATAGGTACAATTCACATTCACTAGTATAATTAGGTGAATATAATACTCACATATTTCATCATTTTGTTTGGAGTAATCACCAATGTATCGAACTGAATGATGAAGATGTAGAAGATGCTTTCGCTTTTATACTCATCGAAAAAGGATGAGATTTTAAGAGATGATCCATTTAAATTTTGAAGAGCATTTCATAAGACGTTGCCGCAGGTAATCAAGGTGAATCGTAGTGTAGTGTAAGTGAAACAGTTAATATTATTAATTGTAAAGGTCATTTAAAGATGCATATCGAGCAGTTGACTATCAAACAAAGTTGATGATCTCAACAAAGAATATGTAACACGAATTCCAATGATTGACAATAACCCTATTTCATTATCGAACAATATTGCAAATTTATTTCTGGTATATAAAAGTGGATCTTATTAAATGACACGGGGGTTTTTAATTTTGAAAAAGAAGTTTGTATTATAAAAACAATTGCTATTAACAATGGTTATAAACCCTTTTTTATTGATAAACTAATCAAAAATACACAAAGAAACATAATATAACAAAGAATTTTTCCTATTCATTTAGAAAAACAACAAAAAATATTCTATTCAATTAATTAAATACCTAATGCATAATGGACATATTGTGAATACAATATGCACCAACAAAAAGAATTTGGGTTCATTGTTAGTTGTTCCTTGGTAAATAACAAGGAAAAACTTGATTCATTTTCGAGAAGTGGCGTTTAGAAAATATTTTACAGTGTATGTGATTATTTTTACATAGGTTAAACTGGACGTTCTATACAAAAAAGAATCGATGAACATAGAAGATCAATATTATTGAAGAAACCCAATACGGGTTTTTCTGAACACTGAATTAAACATAATCATTTCTTGGATCCCAAGGAAATCGAAATAGTACACTCAGGTAGTGAGGGCAAAAGATAAGATATCAATGAAGTCTTGGAAATTTTGATAGCCAAAAAGAAAAATTTACTTATTTGCAATTTACTTATTACAATTACGGTGGATTTCTCCGTGAAACCAGTGTTAATTCTGTGGTTTAGGGTATATAAGTGAAAGCTGTACATTTTGGATTTCAGTTACAATTTATAGTAAACATTGTATACTCTTGATAATGGGTTAACCACCCGAAACATATGTAGAGTTTTCAATATATTCAGTAAAACTTAAGTCAAGTGTGTTAATTTTAATAAACTGTGGATCTTCTAGATCTAGATCTTCTTGTGGATTATTTAGAATAATTTTTCACTAATTTTACACAAAAATCTGATTAATGAGTGATTTTATGTGTAGCTATTTTCCTATAGATTTATCATTGAATTCATTCATGAGTTTGATTAATTTATTAATTCTGATTATAGTTAAATCAAACTGTAATGAACCAACTTCAAAAGTATTGCACCAAATAGAGCAGTAGTCTTCAAACTGTTTTGGTGACGAAATCCTTTTGGTATGTGAATTATTTCAACGAAAAAAATAGTTTTATACATTCTTCATTAGTTGAGATAGTATTGTGTTCTTTCCAAATGTTTGCTTTCATAATCACTTACAATGTTTACGTGGAGCCCTACGTTTTTAGGGGACACTTTGAATAGGGCGGAAATGAAGATGAACCATGGTACCCGTTGTCAGTTGACAACGTGTCTTATATGTGTTAATTATTTTATTTTACGGATTCATGTTTTTTTTTCTTGAAGAAGTCATGAAATGTGACGAAATATTGAGAATATATAATAAAGAGTTTTATTATTAACTGGACCGCAATCCCGAAAAATTCGATTTGAATATATATATATATATATATATATATATATATATATATATATATATATATATATATATATATATATATATATATATATATATATATATATATATATATATATATATATATATATTTAATGCTGTATTGGTTAAAATAGCTTCGAAAATAAGCCATTATTTGTCGTAAAAAGTAAATGACATAACAATGTTATTGTGGGATATCCATAACAGATAGACATATACCATAGCGGAATTTTCTGTAGACCTTTTCAATGTGTACAATACTAAGTACATTATTTTGATAAATCTCGTAGGGTTCAGCCTGCGTTTGCAATTTAATCGGGAAAAAATGTAATTATTACGATATCACATTACAAACCTCGAAAATAACAGTATTTTTCCACTATTTAATGGATATTAATATACATATAAACCTTCCTCTTCAATCACTCCCTCTATTTCAAAAAACCGCATCAAAATCCGTTGGGTAGTTTTAAAGATTTAAGCACACATAGGGATATACGGACACAGAAAGCGACTTTGTTTCTTTCTATGTAGTGATTATATCCAGTTTTTACTTATTATTACAGTTAGTTTTTTTACTAGTTTTCTAATAGTTTCAAGAGGTTATGGTTCTTGCTTTCGTTAGGATCATACATGTTATTTTAGAGGAATAGTAGCTGAAGAAAATCCATTTAAAACTCATCGAAACAAATCTAAATAGAGATATCTTTTTTACGATGCAATTATAGACGAGAATAAATAATAGTTTCAATTTGAATTTATAGGTGTTTAATAGAATATCAAATCGAGATAGACACGCAATGAAATCTATATGCAAACTGGCATATTACGTAAATTGAACGTCAATATATTCTTTTTGATAATCTTATAGTAATAAAAGAAGCTCCGAAGTAACTCCATTTATAGTTAGAAGTACTGTAGACTTTAGATGTTTATGCACAACAGCTTTGATAAAAACATTAAAATATTTTGTTGAATACAGATTTATTATTAAAATATCATGAAGGCATTCATTATTTTCTTGAAAAAATTATTGAATGGAAAACTGAACAGACCCATTATTAGTTCGTTATTGCACTGTGTTCATACTCAGAATGAGTATTGAAATTATTGAGATTTCATCCACCAGATGTCGCGAATTGTCGAAGTTGTTATTATACTTACAATAGGAACAATAGTATTATTTGAATAAAAACATATAAAATAACTTCAAAGGTGTTGCGAATTTTCGAAAGCTTTAGAGTAATATAGTATTCATATTTTCAGAGTATTATTAGAGAATTATTTAGGACATATTTATTATACATCGAAGTTAAGTTGATGAGTTATAAAGATTCAGAATATGTAACTCTGCATAAAATGAAAATTGTGAAGGATCTTTTAAGATTATACATATTGAAGAGAATTGCACAAAAAAGACTGGAGGGTCTATAGCAGAATATAGGAGAGCAATATGAACCAAAACAAAAATTTCTCAACTGTTTTGTCAGTTTGTACGCTAGTACAAGAATACCTTGAGAACTATTGCCTGAAATTGAATATAAATACAAAATTACCAATCTAAACTGGTGATTTTTTTGAGAGTTGAATTTTTCAGGTTGGCGGCACTGGTTGGTAATGGCATCCGAACGTAATTTGTCGAAGTGAAAAGTTTTCAGTATACTCTGCCATTCATCATGGAAAGACTTACAAACGAGCAACGATTGCAAATTGTTGAAATTTACTATTAAATTGTGTGCAAAATGTGAATCGTTTGTTACGACCATATTATGGTCGTCATAATCGACCTGGTGAATCAACCATTCGTGCTGTTATCACCAAATTTCGCACCAAGTTTACTTTGTTGGACATTCAACCATTGTCTCGCACGCGTACAGTACGGACTGAATAGAATATTGCAGTCGTAGCGTACAGTGTTAATGAGGATCGTGAAATGTCAATTCGTTGCCGTTCTCAGCAATTGGGCATGTGTTATTCAACCGCATGGAAAATTTTAAGTGTTGATTTGGGTTTGAAAGCCTATAAAATTCAACTTCTGCAAGAATTGAAGCCGAATGACCCACCACAACGTCTAATTTTTGGTGAATGGGCCTTAGAACAGCTTGATGAAAATCCGCTGTTTTATCGAAAAATTGTGTCCAACGATGAGGCTCATTTCTGACTTAACGGATATGTAAATAAACAAAACTGTTGCATCTGGAGTGATGAACAGCCACATGTCATACAAATTACCGATGCATCCCGAAAAAACGACAGACGTGGTTTATGGGCTGGTGGTATCATCGGTGCATTTTTCTTCAAAGACGACCGTGGAAGAAACGTTACCGTCAACGGCGAACGATATCGAGCCATGAGTCGCAACTTTTTTTTTACCCCAGTTGGCCGAGTTGAACTTGGTTGACACGTGATTTCATCAAGACGGTGCCACATGCCACACAGCTCGTGAAACAATGGACATGTTGAAAGATGAATTTCGTGATCAGCTTCTCTCCCGAAATGGCCCTGTGAATTGGCCGCCAAGATCATGCGATTTGACACCTCTGGATTATTTCTTGTGGGGTTATGTAAAGTCGAGAGTGGACAAGCCGAACACGATTGAAGCCTTTCAGGAGTAAATTCGTGGGATACAGGCCGAAATGCTCGTAAAAGTGACGCAAAATTGGACCTTCCGAATGGATCATTTGATACGGAGCCGCGGACAATTTACATGAAGTTATCTTCAAAATGTAAATGGCAAAGGCCACGTTATCAATTTCAATAAAAACTTAGAATTTATGATGCAAATTGAGTGTTTTATTCGATAAAAAAAAAACTACGCTTAAAAATCACCCTAACAACTTGAAATATATACTCTATTTCACCGAAAAAAATATATTACCCCCGTTGGTTTTAATTCGTTCAAAATGTATTTGAGTATATTGAAAAATTCAAAACAAAACAAAATTGAAATTCAAAACTGATAACCAATAATCAAGAACGAGCTGGCTACACGCAGGCTAAAATATTTATATTCAACAAAGGGTTTTAATTATCCTATAAATTACGTTTTTTTTCGGCCCATCATTCCTGCAGTTTTACAATATAAACTGTACACGCTTGACAAAAATATTTTCAACGTTCAACTAAAGCTATTAACCGACAGGCTCTGGTATATTAAGATCATTTTTTCTGATAAGACTGATGAAATATTTAAGATGCTCTCAATCATCACTAAATGCCAAGGTTTCAGAACATTATTACTTATTTATATATATAACTTTTAGTAACAATAAATTTTATTGCAGGTTAAATTCATTCATTTCCATAAATTTCAGTGCGGTTTCATGTTACTTGAGGTGAGATTGAAGCGATAAAAGTGAAAATCTAAGTCACGATTTATTTGTATTAATGAAATTGAAAGTGTAAAAGCCGCGACATCTAACGGAATGAAATTGGAATATTCTCGATGAGAATCACTCAATTTTCTAATAAATGACACGGAGGTTTCGCTTCTTTCTTGGTGAAACATTATGTTAAAAACAATCAATTAAAAATTAACACACTTGACTTAAGTTTCACGATATAAATATTATATTGTGTTTTCACAATATTATATTGTGAAACTTAAGTCAAGAGTATCAATTTTTAATTGATTATACTTAATTTTTTGTTTTTATAGAGAATAACACATTTATTTTGACTCTAGGAAAATGAAGACTGTTCAAATTTATAGAAGGGAATTAATCAAAATGAATAGTTTGACATTATTTTCTAAAAAAAATGTTATCTGAGGAAAATACGGAGCATTTATTCGATTCAGATTTTCAAGTATGGTTCTAAGTAAGAAAGAATTTTTTGAGGAAAAGAATAAAAATAAAATTTAAAAACTGTACAAATCGATGAACACCAGAATTCAGTTTTTTTACTTAACAGTCAGGTGAATTTACCAGCATATTTCTTACTAAATTTGTTTAATAATCCTTAATGGTGATTAGTTTCATTATGTAAGATTTTATTATTGTTTAATTCTTTCATTTTCTTCTTTTTTAAAATTTTTTTATTCAGTTTAAATTTTTTCTCTTTATTTATTTTATGCTCATAATGCGTTTTTAATCTCACAGTGATCTTCTGTATGTGCACTTGTTGAATTGTATTATTGACAAGAGAATAAGTGAAATGCGTGATTGTTCTCTCTATAGAGTGAATATTATCAATATTTTTCTATTATATATTGAAATTGAATATATATCCGGGTGTTAATACTCTATAGCTTATATTTTATACTTCAATATGCTTTTATCGAGAAGTAGTCCATATATCTTACGTAACATGTCTGACATTTGGAACTCTAAACAAATATATTCTCGGAGTAATTGTATTTTAGCATTGCAATAAATATAGGGTGTCACTAATCTAAGCCTACTTTGGATATAATAGTCCGTATATATTATCATTTGAAGGTTGTTATATCATGTATCTAAAAACAATTGATGATCTTAAAATGGACGACCACGCTTTCAGCTTATGGTGAAATAGACAATAATTATTGTTGAATATGAGAATGCAAATGATTTCTTCCGTTCATCTGTCCATTTTATTCTTTGATTTTTGTTCAAACTTCACATATGCGATTTTATAGATGATCTTAGTGCGATTTTCGAGATGTTTATATTGATCTGTTGTACTTAGATCTTTTTGGACCTCTTTTAGTCACTCTGTTCCGCATTTACTCTTTATAATTATATCCGGTAGTTTCTTCTGTATCCTGGACTGTTTCATTCTGTAAACATGTGCATAGAACTTTGCTCGTCGTTTTCTGATTTCTCTGTAGACATGTGCATAGAACTTTGCTCGACTTTTTCTGATTTCTTCGGTTATTATATTTGTCTTTGATAAAGTTTTGATAATTATTGAATGACCGTTAATGAACATTGTTTCATCTGCGTAGATTGCTTCTGAAAGAATCGTTGTGTTATAATCATGCCTCAATTTTTGTTTTATTAGCTTGTAGGCCCTTTCGAGCTTGGTAAAACTCATTATGTCTACAGGATGAGAGAGTTCAGAATATAAAAGAAACGACTCGATATAAAAACAAAAAGTAAATGCGGCACAGAGTGTCTAAAAGAGACCCAAAAGGATCTGCAACAGATCAATATGGAAAATCTGGAAGATCGCAAAGAGTGTCGCTACAAAATCGCACATGTGAAGTTTGAGCAAAAATCAAATCGCCAACCTGGAATAAAATGAAGACATGAACGTAACAAAGAGCATTCTGAGGACGCAAAAAAACTTAGTTTCGAAAGTAGATTTTGTAGTTTCAGATAGAAAACTACGTATATTATATTAAACATCTGGTAGAAGAAATATTTGAACAGTGCTGCTATCTAGAGAAAGCAACAGGAACACTTATCTCAGCTCTATGTCCCATATATTCTATAGCCTCGTACGTCCCATAAACAACTAGGAATACAAAACTCTGTTCTATAATGACTTAAAATACAGTAAAAACTTGATTATCCGGCCCTCAGTTATACGGATTCACGATTATCGGGACTGCCAACAGCGACGAATTTATTCTAACATGAATGTATCGGAACTGGCATTACGCCTAAATTATGGTAAAAATGGTACATCATGTACCATTTCTTAATAAATGTTGATTTCCGTCGATATATATTTGTTGTTTTTAATAAACATATAACATTACATATGTATGTACATACTACATATGCAAAAAACTCCTCTTTTCTTCATACATTCGATTATCCGGACTTTCGGTTATCCGGATGCCTAACGACAACAATTAGTCCGGTTAATCGAGTTTTTAATGTAGTTCAAAACAAAAAATTGTGACAAATTGAAATCTTTCAAGGCAAAACAACGCAGAAAATCAGTTTTTGTGTCTCCTCTAGGATTTAAATGTTGTGCATTACGAGGTTTTCACATTAAGTCATCAATTCCCATATATTCCCATCTATTCAATTCATAAACCATTCTTGATATACCATTCATTTGTTGGAACTGAGTAAACAATTCCAGTGGCAATATTGAGATATAGATATATTATCGAAGACATAATAAGAATAGAATGCTAATAATAACAGCAGATTTGATTGCATATCTTTTATTGTATAATTTGAATATACTCTATCAATAGATTAGACAAGAGCAAAGTAGTAGGATAAAGGTATAATTGACAGGTGAAATATAATTATATTTCCTCTGACTTTGATATTTATGTGGATTTAATCATCTTTAATAGTTATGTTGCCTCAGGTAAAACTAGTTTCTGATTCAACAGAACATTCGTTGAGCTCGTAATAGAAGAGTGTTGTAATGATCAAAATAGGTATGATATATGATGACTGATTTGATTTATAGACATTCATTTTCATTGAAATATATTGCGATATGGTCTAGATCATTTCCGCGAGGAATTTTTTCGTAAATTTCAGATATTCGATATTGTATTTTACTGCACAGTCATGTATGAACTATATTTTATGACACCCTGAGTGGAGAACGCACAGAAACATTTATGTCTAACCTGGAATTCGAATCCAGATTTTTAATTTAGCAGACCTTCATTCCTGCAAGCGAAAATGACAAAGAAGCAATTATTAAAAAATTTTTCAATTCGGTATTTGGTCTAAAATAATTTGAAACTCGTGTCAAAAAAGAATCAATTTGTACTGAACGTTCAAGAGGTGGTTTGCATATACAGGGTGTTTTTAGATGTTAAAAGTTATTCTGAAAATTATCTTCATTCTGTAAAATCTCGTAATTTGAAACAAATGAGGATTGTATAAGCTTACAGGTTGGCCTCACCAGCGTTTCTGATTGGTGTTACCGCTATAAACTCAATATTTTAAGTACATGTAACGTTGTCACATTCACTAAAAAGAAACGGCCTAAACAATTTGACTACACAATTAACGAAACCATTCTGACCAGGGTCTCTGAAATTCGAGACCTCGATATAATATTTAATCAGAAATTCACTTTTGTACCTCATATAAATAAAACAATTTCAACAGCATTCAAATCTTATGGGTTTATTGTGCGTAATGCTGGGCGACTTTTCGAATACAAAAACATTCATACAATTATTTAATGCGCTTGTAAAGAGTAAATTAGATTTCAGATGTATGATTTGGCGTCCCATTTACAATTCTCATATAAATCATTTAGAGTCGATAGACCTAAAATTTCTTAAATATCTAATTTGGAGGTAAGATCACGTTTATCCGGCCAGAGGATATAGCCAAACTGGTCTGTTGAAAAGGTTTGGAGCTGAATCAATCAAAGTTGACAGAGACTTGTTGTTGTCTCTGAAGTGTTTGTAAAACCTCTTATATGGTTATATGCACTGTCCTACCCTTATTGGGTGTATTGATTTTCATGTTCCTAGACAACGTTCAAGGTCAAGTCAATTTTTTCATTGAGTACACATATGTGTTTGCTATTCGAGGATGTGCCTGACAAATGCGATATCAACAGTGGGTCATATGCTTTTATAAGTCGAGTTAACTTGAAATCTTTTCATGCATAGTGAATTTTAAAGTATAGCTATATTATGAATGAGATTGAATTCTCCTTAACTCTTGGTGAAACATAATTGAATATTAAAATGAATTAAACTCTTGGCTTAATGTCTCACATGCATTTTGTAGATATAAATTTGTTGTACGTTCCTTATAGTAGTTTAGTCTTGAAAATGAGCTAACGCTCGAAACATGTTGACTATACAAATTGTTAAATAAATCGTGAAACATTAAGCCAAGAGTTTAATTTATTTTATTATTTTAATATAGTTATATTCTCATTGTCTAATATTCATTATAATTACTTCTTTTATAGATAATCATTTTTTAAATGTTTGCATTATATCATTAGGTGTTAATACTGCATATATTTTTTTAATATTTCCTGTAACAATGTGTTTTTCACCTGTAGGAAAATAAAGGCTTATTATTATTATTATAAAATGTCTTTCTTCAACGAATGTAAAATTGAACTCATCCAAAATTCAGTGAACGAAATATCAGCTCACCAATGTTTTAGTTTAACTTTTATCAAAACATCATTGCAGTATATCACGTTGAAAATAATGAATTCTACTGCAGAAAACCTTAATTTTCAGCCAAAATTGGCTAATATATTTTTATTCATCTCAAAGAAGAATGTGAAACGAAACATAATAAATTAAACCCTTCTCCAGTATTTAATTAAACTTCTGCTCTGCGAAGCAATCAATAGTCATAATTCAAACTAATTAATTTCGAAACATTAAAGAATAATCAGAATAACGAAGTGAAGGTAGAGATTTTGATGGGGGGTAAACAGCAAAGACGTCAGAAGGTTGAATGTTATTAACACTGTTTTAAATCGGTGAAGCCGAATCACTTTTCAGGATTGAAAGCCTTCTTCCGTTTCATTAAGAAAGACAAATTGGAAAAATAAGAGAAAATTCCATCAAAAGGATCAATTGCTTCAACAGAAAATACCAGAATCTGATGTACCACTTTTAGAACATGATACAAATTACGAGAAGTATATTAAACTTTGAAAAAAGTTCTTGTTTAGCTTTCTATCGTCGTACAGATGATGTGACGTTATCATTCATTCATTGAAGGATAATGTTAGAGAACATCGGAACAATATCGTTTGTTTTGATTAATGAAGTGTTCGACGTATCCTTGCTTTCCTTCTTGCACTTGAAGAAACACAAGCCTTAGCAGAATTTCATGCATGATTCTTCGAAACTAACCATTTCGTCGCTATATAAAAAATCAGAGATGTTACACTCCTCTAATAAACTTACATCTGGTCCTGATGAAATACCAAGTTTTATTGTGAAAAATTGTATTTATGTTTTCGTGTCCATTAACACATATATTTAATCTCATAATAAGCAAAGCCACTTTTCCTAAAATATGGAAATCGGCCAAGATAGTACCTGCCTTGAAAAAAGGTGATCCTTATGTTGTAAACAACTACAGGCCAATATCCATCTTATAAGACTTTTCCAAACTTTTTGAAATTGTAGTGTATAATGCTATATATCCAGCCGTCGGAAACAGCATCAAGATCGAGCAACATGGATTCATGTCAATGAGATCTTGTTCAATCAATTTAATGCTATTTTTCAGTACGTTTTTGAAGTACGCGACTCCACCGGTCAAGTTGATGTGATTTACACAGATTTTCAGAAAGCATTTGATAAAGTTGCTCAAGCGCTCCTTTAACAGAAATTACGCTACAATTTAGGATTCTCTGATAGCCTCACCAACCTTTTTCATTCTTACCTGGTTGACCGATGTCAATTCGTACGAGGGTATACCCTGGTCTGAGTTCATACCTACCTCCGGAATACCTCAAGGCTCTAATCTTGGATCACTGTTTATTCTGTTCGTAATTGATCTGATGGATAATATTCACTCTCCACATTTGATGTTCGCAGACGATTTGGAACTATATCATGAAATTAGATCACAGGACAACTGTGTTCAACTTCAGCTCGCGCTGGACAATGTTGCTGATTGGTGTGAGGACAAATATTAAAGTTTGAATGTGTCAAAGTGTAATGTTGTTTTTTTTCACAAGGAAAAGAGACCGTATTGACTGTGATTATAGTGTCGGTGGTCAGGTTCTTTCTCGTTCTGATGAGGTGAGAGATCTTGGTGTAGTCTTCGACCAGAAGCTTTCCTTTGTCCACACATCACCCAACTTGTTTCATCTGCCGCGAAAATATATGGATTCGTTATACGTAATGGCAGATATTTCAAAAATTCCTCAACATTCATACGACTATTTAATATTCTAATCCGTAGAAGTTTGAGTATGGCAGCATGATCTGGCATTCTATTGACACTTGCCATCAACGCCATCTTGAGGCTATTCAGAGAAGGTTCTTGAAATTTTTAGTTTGGAGAGAGGACAAAGTTTATCCACAGAGAGGAGTCAATCATAACGAATTATTGTGTCTATTTAGTTTGATCTCATTGCAGAGCAAGAGAAAACATTTTTCACACAAATTTTTGCATAAATTACTGCACAATAGTATTGATTGTCCTCCTCTCTTGCCCGCTTTGAAATTTCGTGTTCCTAGGCAAAATTCTCGTAATACAGAATTATTCCACCTAGAGACTCCGAGGACCAACTCCCTAATACAATCCCCCATTTGGTTTAAGTAGTCTACATTCAATAGAGTTAACAATAATTGTGACATTCACTTTGACTCCATAGAAATTATTATCAGGAGTTATGTGAACACAAAAAATTGACTAAAATGAATTGATTTAGATTGAGTTATTCGTAATATTTCGTTGAAAGAAAAATGAAAATCTTTTCATTTTAATTACTTAGTTAGTATTCAACATTGTTGTTATTTTCTGTAATTGGGTGTTATATCTGTTGAGAATGAAGAACTTATTATTATTATTATTATTATTATTGAATAAAGGGCAAACATTGAAATTAACCAAATCATTGGCTGGAAGTCTCTAATGATGAAAGACTAATGATCAAACGAAACTATAAAAAACTATTTATCATATACTCAATGCTGTCATTCATAGAAGAATGGTTTTTTATGTTACGCAAGAATGGTTTAGAAGAAGAACCCTTCGAATATTCAATTTTTGTGAATTCTTTGTATCAAATTCTTGATTATTTATAAGTAGCCCACTAATAGCTTAGTAGGAGTAGACTATAAAGAATCAATATGTAATTGAATTACTGTAAGCGATCTTATATAACTTGAAATAACGAACACCTAAAGATATTCGACATTAAGTTCATATGCATAGGTAAAAAAATACCGTATTTATACTTCTCATGTAAATACTTTCATCATTTGCCAATTAAAAAAATGATTCTATAGTAATTCTATTCACGAAATATGATTGGAACATGCCGTTCTAAATGTTCCAGCGGTTTTCAAACACGAAATCCTTCTCATTTCCTTTCTACATCGTAGATCACTTTTATTATAAACACTAACGAAGCTAACATAAGAAATTGAGCCATTATCTTCATTCTATCAACCGCAATACAAGCCTCACAGTACATACGAGGGTTGCCCATTATGTTTTGCATTCAGAAGTGAAAAAACTTTTCGACACATTTCGACACGACAAGAACTAGCAAATAAAATTAATTGTGACCTTTATAGTTTGCATACATTGCTGTGTGATAACAATCTTTCATTGAATACTGATAAATCTAAATATATTATTGTCAGAAACAAAGCAAAATTATCTAGATCATAGTATGACATACAAATCAAAGTTGATAATGTACCATTGGAACAAGTTAGTGGAATCAAGTATTTAGGTGTTATTATCGATGAAAATTTGAGTTTCAAAATTATTTTAGAGATAGATTTGAATATAATTTTGAATTCAAATACTTGAACTTGTGATTTACCATATATATATATATATATATATATATATATATATATATATATATATATATAATATTATTATATAAAGTGTAAATCAAGTGTTCAAGTGTTTGAATTTAAGTTTATATTCAATTTTAATGGATTTACATCAAGTAAACGCCAACACTTTCAAATAAATTGAAAAAATGAATAATTAAACTAATAAATTCAATGGACGATGAATCCACTCTGTGATACTTCATATTTGAATGAGAGGTAATAATAAAAACTTCTCTGAAAATTACTATCTGAACAATTATTTATTCACTAGTTTTCATTTTTGATAATGCCGTAAAAGGCGAAGCTAGTCGAATAAAGAATTGTTCAGTCAGTGATTTTTAGACAAGTTTTTATTATTACTTCTCATTTAATAATAACATTATTTTAGATACCTATGTTATGAGTAAAATTTCAAGAAAAGTAAATTTTTAGCAAAAATAACAAATTATGTTAGTGTCTTCACAAAGTATTCAGTGAATAAGTCGATAATAATACCACATTTAAACTTTTGTTCAACTGTAATATACACTTGGCCTCAAAATGATATTCAAAAGTTGCAAAAGCTACAAAATAGAGCATTTACAATTATATTGAAGTGCAATAGGTACACACCTCTATCACTTATGTTAGAAACACTAAGTTGTTTAAATATTAGGCAGCAGTATATAAAACTCTAGACTTTGTTTATAAAATAAAATATGGCAAGGTTCCTGGCTATATCTTTGACAGTGTAAAATGCGTTGAAGATGTACATGGTTACCAAACAAGGTCTAGGGAACACAATGATTTCTATATTGATAAGTGCAGTACATCTAAACGCCAAAATAATTTATGTGCGAAAGGAACGATTTGTATTTAATAGTCTAGATCCTAACCTTAAATTATGTGAGAACCATAATGAGTTCAAAAAATTATTGTATCATGTTGTAAAAAACAATATCTAGGGTGAAATATGTTGTTTGATGTTGTATATATAACTTGTCTTTTTTTGTAAAGTGTATTAGCTAAATAAAGTTTACTACTACTACTACTACATTGTTTTTTAATTATCTCCAAGTGGAGAATGTACTTTTGTATCTATTCGAACCAATTCTGAAGCAGTTATTCCATTCACTTCTTGGTACATTTGAAATTGACTTCAACTTCTGAAACCCTCAGCGACTGTAAGGAGGATGATCCAATAAATCTATGTTTTCTATGATATAAAAACTGAATTAGTGTTGGACCTTTTATTCTTTTGGTAAGAGTCATTTGTCGTTCGGGTTGGTTTTCAGAAACTCCACAATGTCTTTTGGCAAATGAGTTGTTTATCAACCAATGTGTAGTTTATCTTTTTAGATCTTGAAGAAGAATTGTCCTGCATGTTCTGCTTCTGATGCGAATTTTGACACCATATTTCTGTGAACGCATTGAGAACGGACCAATTTCGCCAGTTTGAAACATCCATAAAGGAACTGAAGTTTATTTTTGTGTTCATAGGATGAAATCCAGTATTCATCGGTACTGATAATACTCGATATATATTTTCAGTTAGTTTGGTAATTTATCATGAGTTTTTAATACATTCTAATTTATTTTCCTTCTATCCATACACATATTAGCTTTTCATTGAGTAAAAAAATTTCACACAGTTTTCATACAGAATCTTTTGAATTGAAGTCTTCAAATTCCTATAAATCTTCCATTTCTTATAATTCTTCATACTATGGAGAACTTATCGGACGATGTGATACGTGCTCGTAATTCACGAAAACAGAAATTGATTCGGCTTTCCATTCTTATAGTAAGAAATTTCTAGGAAGGATGTAGAAAATTAAGACGCGAAAATTGCCTACAGTTAATTCCATATTTTAATCCGAAAATTTATGCAGCTACATCTTCAAACGAAGTTTCCTGAACCTTTCAGGTTGGGTTCAATTGAGGATGACAAATAATTTCGATATTTGATATGTTCTATGTTCGTATTCAAGACTTAAAAGACAACCCCGTATATGCTAATAGATGAAATTCCTCTATCATGTCATAATTTGTTCGAGTCTTATAATTAACTACTTAATACCATACCATATTCAACAAAGTATCTTACATAGAAGTATGTAGTAGGACTTGTTCGACGTAGTATTTCGTTTCGTTCAATGCCTTGCAATCTCTATACAAATTGGAATTTACGTACATATAAGACAGTATGGTCTATTTTTTATGGATTTATTTGAATTCCGTTTCACTTTAACAGAACAAAATTGAAAAGTTTTAATCTAGAATTTTCTATTTTTGAAAATAGGAAAATTAATAGAATAATTTGGATAAATGTTATATTTCTAGTGCAGTTAAATTATAGATATACTCGAAAAGTTTTCACAGGAACAGTAAAAATCGATCGAAATACAAAAAAAATGTTGTTCATAAAATAAATAACCCACAATTTCATGTTTTGTGGGTTATTTTTCGTAAACAATAAATCTGTTGTTAGAAAATCTTTATGTCGAAAGAAAAAAGCAAAGGCATTTCTGTTGATAGTTCTTCTTGTTCTGTAAAGGACACCATCTTTGTAGGTTAGCAGTGAAATTTTTGAGCTATTCTTTTTTCTTTCCATTGAGAGCATAAATTTCCAACTTCCTGGTAAATTAATGTTGAAAATGTCCCTAAAGAAGTCTGCAATTGGAGTCGCTAATGAATTATTTTGAAGCATGAGACACTTTATTCGAAATATTCTTCAATGAGCTGAGCTCTTGCCTACTTATTGAGGCATCCCAAAGTTCATTTTCGAGTTCATTCTAGAATATAAAGCATCTCCAAATCTTCATGCTCAAGCTGTAAAATCGCTTCTATTACTGGCCAAATCACTTAAAACTTCTTGTTAAGATAGAACTTGAATACCGGGAATAATAGGTCCAGTGAAGTTTGTTTGAAAACTCATCTATTCAAATTATTCGTTTTATTTCTACACTCTTTTGAGCCTTTTTCGGGTAGAAGAACTGCAAATTAACAGAACTGAAATTTACATAACTTTAAAAAAAACTGAATCAAACAAACACGACTCATTTATTTCGCCATGTCTGCAGATGAATAAAAAAGACGAAACAAGGGGTGATTGTTAAATTATATGATTATGAGTTCTGTTATCATCATTTTGTTCTCCTATTGTTAATAGATTCGAAAATTTTTACATATTTATATATGCTTTGTCGTTGGGGTCGATAATAAATGAAAACTTTAGATCTATATACAATAAATGTCAACGACTGAGATTGAATTTTCGCTTAACTCTTGGTGAAAAATAATTGAATATTAAATTAAATTGAACTCTTGGCTTAATGTTTCACGATAATATTTAACAACATGAATTAGACCACATGTTACGAGCGTGAGCAGTCTTGAAAATGAGTGAATTAGTCGAAACATGTCGACTAATTCATGTTGCTAAATATAATCGTGAAACATTGAGCCAAGAGTTTAATTTGATTCAATAAAATGTCAACGAAATAATAGAAATTGGACTCGAACTCACATAATTTGAGAATCGCCATTTATTTTTTTATTTATCATTTATGTGGTCACATGATGTAATAAAATGAGGGATATTCGTTGTGTTGAGTTTTTTTATATGGGTTTCAGTTCTGTTATCATCATTTTGTTGACTGTAATTGTGAATATATTCAAGAGTTTCACATTTTTGTATATTTCATGTGTTCGATAATTTGCTCATTTCTTTCGAAGAAGACAAAAAAAAGTGTCGAAATATTGATAATTGTTTGAACGAATGAGTTTTGAACATACTCATTTATAACTAGGCTACCATTTTGTTTGGATCTGCACATTTTGCGTGTTTCTGTGTGATATTATTTTCTCAGGAAACAAAATTCATTAAATCGTCAAGATATCTTCAGGAACAGCCGCCTATTTTGCACAGTATCATCTCGTAAATATCTTTCGGCGTAGAAAAGCATTAAAGCTGAGTGTGGTTCATTAGGCCCCTGCTATAATACCTCAACGTTCGTTGTTTTAAATCGATAATCGGTGTCACAGCTGGAGGGTTTAAATCGGTTTCATCAAATTCAACGAAGCAAAAATTCTTGAGAGCAATTTTCTTAAATTATATCACCGACCGCGGCGCAGCCAACACAAAATGATTGAATGAGTATTTTAATTATCCGAACCAAATTTGGCGGATTTCTTATTAGCCTTCTTTGAATGGGATGATATCCTAACATCTTAGATTTCGTCATGAACACAGTGAAGCATAACGAGTGGTGTTTAATGTGATGATTATTGATTTCGACATTCGAAAAAAGTTCTCTTTGCGGACACGTAATTGAAAACAGAATTCATATCATCTAGAAGGCAATAATATAATCACGCATATGAATGTAGGTGAACACTTACTCATCTTAAGTTTCGCAAACACGTATTGAAAAAGCAGTCGGAATTTTTATTAGACGTTTCGATGAACGACATATAGGGTATCCTTGAGATGCGAAATAATATATCGGCGATTCGATTGGGTGCATGGGTAGGTATATGGTGCGAGAAAGTAATGCTACGTATGGTCCATTAGCATATTGCATTGGTATTCCTCCACTCCTCTTCTGAGGATGGCCTACGACTGGATGGAATGTTGAGCGATCCATTCAAGGCTCCCTGTTTTTGTGAAAAGAGTTTTCTTCTTGATGCCAGCCACAAGAATTCCTCACTCATCACATTCACACGCGATATGGCATTGGGAACCATGTGAATTACATTCGTTGACAGGAAGTCGATGAAATGTCAGCTAAATTAGACTGAAAATTATCTAGAACTCGATGATTCATATTTGTTAATCACAAAAAATCAATGAACAATTCGAGAAAATGTAACTTTTGTTTCAACAGGATTCAATTACCAAGAGACCTTCGGCCACTATAAACATGTTTTTGTTTATAAGTTACATGTTTATTATAAGTGTGTTGCTGCATTCATACACATGCATACATGACTTACGTTTTTTGTATTTTTTATTTTTTTTCATTAGTTTCTTTATTTTACATACAAGTGCTCACTCAACAGACAGTTTAAAACTGTCCTATAAAAGAGGGTTACCTTTTTATCAATATATTTGATGAAGAAGTAGGACTTCGAAATTTCCTTAAACGACTTTTTAAATTTCCCGCGTAGTTATTCCAAATGCAACAGTGCTGCCGTCGATTGTAATCTATTAGTGGGCAACTGTCAAATTTTTAGCAAGCTACATCATGCAGTTGGTGTTTGATAGCCATGCAAAGCAGACAACCTCCTGAATTTTTACGAAAATGGAAAAAAGTGAATTTCGTGTGCTGATTAAGCATTAGTTTTTACGTAAAAAACCATCACTGAAACTAAGAAAAAGCTTGATAAATACTGCGGGGATTCGGCACCATGAATTTCAATGGTAAAGAAGTGGTTTACAGAGTTCCGTTGTGGTCGTACCAGCACTAGTGACGCCGAACGTTCAGGTCGCCAAAAAGAAGTGGTCACACCGGAAATCGTCAATAAAATCCATGAAATGATATTGGATGATCGGAGAATGAAAGTACGTGAGTTGGCTCATGCTGTAGGTATCTCAACTGAACGGGTACATCATATTTTACACGAATATTTGAACATGAAAAAACTCTCCGCGAGATGGGTGCCGCGATTGTTCACACTCGACCATAAGCGCAATCGTATGACAACTTCAAAAGAGTGTTTAGCGATGTTCAGCCGTAATCCGGGCGAATTTTGGCGCCGTTTTGTTACTGTGGACGAAACATGGATCCATCACAACACGCTAGAGACCAAGGAACAATCGAAACAGTGGGTTGCTCGGGGTGAACGTGGACTAAAGAAGGCCAAACAGAGTCTGTCAGCCAACAAGGTCATGGCCACAGTTTTTTGGGATACACGCGGTGTCATTCAGATCGATTACTTCGAGAAAAGTAAAACAATCACCGGCGAATATTATTCGAAGCTTTTGGACAGATTCGTCGTTGACTTGAAGCAAAAACGGCCGTATTTGGCGAAGAAGAAAGTGCTGTTTCATCAAGACAATGCACGTGTGCACACTTGTTCAGTCGCGATGGCCAAAATCCGCGAACTGAGATTCGAACTGCTACCCCATCCAGCATATTCTCCAGATTTAGCCCCCTGCGACTATTATCTGTTTCCAAACCTAATTATTGGCTGGCTGGTAAGAGATTTGAGTCTAATGAAGAAGTCATTACCGAAACAAACGCGTATTTTGAGAGCCTTGAGAAAACCTATTATTTGGAGGGTATAAAAAAATTAGGAAAACGCTGTACTGAATGAATCGAGCTGAAATGTGATTATGTAGAAAATTAAAATGTTTATTTGCCGCAAAAAACTTTTTTATTTAAAAAGTCACGGACTTATCAAACCGCCCTCGTATATGAGAAAATTCTAAATATTGTTCCATTATAAACAATAAATTAAAATTAACACACTTGGCTTCAGTTTTACTAAATATATTAAACACTCTACACATGTTTCGGTTGATTTACTCATTATCAAGAGTATACAATGTAACATTGTATACTCTTTTATTATTCGGGTTAACCACCCGAAACATATGTAGAGTTTTCAATATATTTAGTGGAACTTAAGCCAAATTGTTAATTTTAATTTATTGTTTTTAACATAATGTTTCACCCAGAGATAAGCGAAACTTCCGTGTCATTCACTTATTTGATTTAAAATATATCCCTAATTATAATACTTCAAAATTCTATATGGTCCTCATAATATAATGCGAGTGCTTGTTTATCCCTGTACAATTTATAAACCACGTGAACATTACATATATTTTTCATTTCACTGACTCTTGGAAATGAATAGAGTATACAATGATATATAGTTTACATCGGACTGAACAAAATATCTCTATAAAAACAAATTCATTACAATAGATAAACGCTTCATAAAATGTTGGTCTAATAGGCAGGTATCGATTTCGCTGTTATTGTTTCTCGTTAATTCATATAAAACTCAGTTTGTTAAATAGAAATGATGCAATTATATTTTCGAAGAATTAGTTTTGTCATTTAATGTGTGTTGAATTGAGACTGTAGAATTTAATTTAGAAAATGAATTTTTTCTACGCGTCTTGATGGAGGTGTGATTGATTGATCTGATTACGTAACAAAAAAGCGTTACGTTAATTGCATAAAGTGGAAAAATACCTTTTGCCGATAGGTTTGTGAGAGTTATAGATGGTCAGCAATGGTACAATATAAACACATAAGATTTTGATACCAGCTTCAGTAGTTTACACGAGTATATCTTATACAATTTATTTATATTAATTTTGCATTATAATCACACATTGTGGCGTTATTAAATTCTCCTTGCATTCAATTTCTGTAGCTGAAGCAAAATGTCTTTGGCGAAAGAGATGAGTATAATTAACCTTACAATTATACGGATAAGTTTTTAAGTCTTGAGAATTCTTTGAAGGTTTCCATTTGAATTAGAAATTTAATACCGAGTTTTCGAACTGAAAAATTTTAAGAGTAACATTTTCAATATCTCATAATTTGTTCGGATATCTAACGAATATTTAGAATGAAAATTAAATAACGAAGAACTTGATAACTAAAAAAACTGCCAAAAAAATAATGAAAAGCATTCCATAGAAAGAAATTTCTGCGATGGCTTGCAATTAGAGTCCATTCTGCCTGAATTTGCTCGCTTCCCATCAATATTCTCATCATAGACAGTGATATCCAGGCTGAAGATTAATTGCAATCAGTTGGAGCAGAGCTGAATTCTGGCAATATTAGGAATAAAAAGAATTGGACTAGGCGTTAATGCAGCTCCTGGCTCAGAAAGAATGAATGTTTCTATTTATTATCAAATTTAAATTGAATTTCGAATCAAAATTCCGAATGAAATTCCATAGGGGTTTGTAGATTGAGAGTAGGGATGAATTATATAGAATCGACTTCGATAATGTAGCTCTTAAAGAACAATATACCAACCACAAGAACAAACTACAGAAAATCATAAACCAAACTAAAGCTTATTATCATAAAAAACTAATACGGTATTACTTTTATTAGATATTCATTATCACAAAAGTTATAATGAACATCTCTAGAAGAAGAGGAAAAAGTTCAACTCCAAAACTGCAACTTCATTGATATAAAAGAAATTTTATATGAATTTATATATGGTGATGTGATTTATGATGAAAAAGAAACCGTTGATAATTTTGATAAATATCTTGATAATATTTAATCAAAATTGGGTGAAGACATATATGAACCTTTTTCAATGTGAAATGAAAGAGTTTTAAACAGAAAATCTATATTTCGTAGCTCAAAAAATGAAGTGGAAATTCAGAAGAATAAATAGATCTCAAAAATTAGAAAAATGTCCCTTTTGAGGACATTTTTCTTAAATATCTGCTGATAATAATGATAATAATTGAAGCAACTCCTAATTAGATTTGTACTCAGTTATGTTACACTTCAACAAATATATTGATAGAAGGAACTTGCCTTAATGAAATTGAAATAAGTGTTAAAACCTGTATTCAAGAAAGAAAATGAATCAGGTCATAAGTAATTTAGCATACATTTTTGAAAATACATTGAAGGTACGAGTGTAAACCTTTTTGGAAACTTGTATACTATTTATTATTTTTTTATTCACAGTATTATTTATTTTACTGTGATCTAGATCTTGCAAATGCCTTCGTTACTGAAGAATCATCTACAGTTTTTGGCGATCTTGCAAGATGTAGAAATACGTAGAATTCCATACAAACTTTTTGAGTCCTATCTAATCAATAGCACGTAGTGCGTCAATATAAAGAATGAGTACCTTTCTTCCGAAAATCAGCAGCTTGGTATCCCTCAAGGAACAATACTTGGTCCGATTTTGTTCATTATATATCAAACAGTTTATTCAATGTCAAATCAAATGCAGATATTGTGGGTTTTGGGGATAACTTTGTGCTCTTTTATGTGGATAATACTTGGGATCGATTAACAGGAAAAATTCAAATTAACTTGAGATAAATTAAAGAGTGGTTACTCTAAATTTTGATGAAACACTATATCTACCTCTTACTAGCTATGAAAAACCTCTCCCAGATTATAAATTTATCACTATAACCATCAGTGAAATGCAATCAAGTTAAAAAACTATGATAAAATTAATCTTGAGATAATTACTGCCAGTTATCCTCGATGGAATGGCCATCTTTTAATTAATTGCAAGGTGTTGCAGTTGAAAGTATTTCCCTGAACACAAACTAAATAGATCATTACAGGTATTTGAGATTTACAATTTTCGTAAAATGGGTTGTGGTTTATTGGAAGCTCCCAACTTTCAAAATGATGAGTTTATGTAGTGGTAAACAAACAGTTCAAGTAGATACTAATTCTGCGTTGACGATGCATCATCGGCACGAAGCTTTCAGTGAAAATTAATTATTAATTCAGTTTGAGATAGGAATTTAAATTTGAAACCACAGAACTCTGAATAACATTGATTCTGTGCAACTCTCTATAAAAACTCGCTGAACATTGATTTTTATTGAAGTGGAAGACTCTTCCTTTGCATTTTTGCTATCAGTCATCTTGGCATGCCACTCAGAACAGCGCAATGGGATGTCGTGTTATATTCATGAACTTCTGTTGTCTACATATGACTTGGTTGTAAACAATGTTTTAATTTCAGTTTATTTTATTTGTTTATTATATATTACTATTGCAATCGATTTTAATTTTATTTTTATTCATATATTTCGTTACTGTATGGTCAACTTCCGCTGACTTGTACCTTTGTGATAAACAATATTTGATTTTTAGTATGTTTCATCTGGTTATTGTTCAATACAATTTCAATTTATTTTCATTCAATTTTTTCGTTGTATATATTCGCTTATACTCTGTTTCTCTTTTTTTTCGTTCATTTTTATTTATTTATTATTATTTGTGTACAATTTGTTATTTTTTCTCCGTAATTGGATGTCTATCTGTTGAGAATAAATGTATTATTGATATTATTATTATTTTTGTACATATATCTGTTTTTAGAAAATTTGCGAATAAATCTCAATATTTATAGAGAATTGATGGTTAGCTATCAATTGTAGAGGGCGCTACTTATAGAAGCGTTACTTATTAGGAGTGCTCCTCTTAAAAGATAAATAATTGAAACATTGTGAAACGTATCATATCCATTATAGCTTTACGCCTTTCATAGATATACGCCTACAGCTAACGCCTTTGGTTAATATTTCAGTTCGGTATACGATACATCTTTGAATATCATGCATTGTGAACCATTCTGATGATCATGACGCGATATGTATCAGTTCAATAACTCGAAATCAAATCATTATTGCCGCCAAGAAACTCTCCAATCCACTTACGTCTGGTCCTGGTGAAATACCAAATTTTATTGTGAAAGATTGAAGCCAAGCCAATTTTCTTGAAATATGGCAATCAGCCAAGATAGTACCTATCTTGGAATAAGGTGATCCTTCTGTTGTTACTAACTACAGGCCAATATCCATCTTATCAAACTTTTCCAAACTTTTTGAAATTGTAGCCTATAATGCTATATATCAAGCCGTCAGAAACAGCATCAAGATTGAGCAACATTGATTCATGTCAACGAGATTTTGTTCAAGAAATCTAAAGCTGTTTTCTCAGTACGTTTCTGAAGTAGTGAACTCCACCGGTAAAGTTGATGTAATTTACACAGATTTTCAGAAATCTTTTGATAAAGTTGCTCATGCGCTCCTTTTACAAAAATTACGCAACAAATTCGAATTATCTGATAGCCTCACCAACCTTTTTCATTCTTACCTGGTTGACCGACGTCAATTCATACAGCTGGAGGGTATAAAGATGTCTGAGTTCATACCTACCTCTGGAATACCTCAAGGGTGTAATCTTGGACCACTGTGATTTATTCTGTTCGTAAATGATCTGATGGATAATATTGGCTTTCCAGATATGATGTTCGCGGACGATTTGAAACTATATCGAATAATCAGATCACAGGACAACTGTGTTCAACTTCATCTCGCGCTGGACCATGCTGCTAGTTGGTGTGAGGACAATTATTTGAGTAAAAATGTATCAAGTTGTAATGTTAACTCTTTCCCAAGGAAAAGAGACCGAATTGAGTGTGATTATAGCGTCGGTGGTCAGGTTCTTTCTCGTTCGGATAAGGTAAGAAATCTTGGTGTTCGATCAGAAGTTTTTCTTTGTCCCACACATCACCAAACTTATTTCATCTGACTCGAAAATATATGGATTCCTTATACACAATGGCAAATATTTTAATAATTCCTCAACATTCATAGGACTATTTAATATCCTAATCCGTAGCAAGTTGGAGTATGCCAGCATGATCTGGCATCCTATTTACACTTGCCATCAACGCCATCTTCAGGCTATTCAGAGAAGGTTCTTGAAATTTCTAGTTTGGAGAGATGCTTAAGTTTATTCACAGAGAGGAGTGAATTATAACGAATTATTCAGTCGATTTAGTTTAGTAAAATGAATTGATTCAGATTGAGTTCGTTGTAATATTTCATTAAATGCTATTATTTAGTTATTAGTTACAATTTTAGTTTTTTCAGATTAGACTGAGCTCTTCGTTATATATCTCTTTCATTTTAATCATTTAGTTAGTATTCAACATTATGTTATTATTTTCTGTAATTGGGTGTTTTACCTGTTGAGAATAAAGAACTTATTATTATTATTATAATATACTTGATTTGTGATGTAGTTGCAATTAGTTTCACACTGGAAACATAGAAATTCTCCCAAAAGTTCATTATATAATTGAAGTAATGATTTTAATCGATTTATTGAACCTGGACTGATGAGTCAAGATGAATCATGATGTTATTGAAAGGAAGGTGGAAAAAACAACGAATATATATTTATGTTTATCGATTTATACGTGTTTATTTGTACTGAATTGCCGTATTTGTGCCTCTCTTCTCGATTTGTATTGTCTCCAAGTAATTCCTATCAAATTTCAGCTTCTGCTCGAGCCTGTTACAGTGAGACAGTAAATTATGAGAACATTTCTACAAGGGGTTTTATCGTCCATTGTTATCTGAGTTAGAACTTGAAATGTGAGCTGAAGGTTGAACCTAACTACCGTATGAACTTTTAATCGTAGATTTCCGTGAATGCTCCTTCACAACTTCCGGAATGGCGAACTTTGGAGTTCCTAGGAAGAAAAGGAAGTCTGGTCCTGCAATTGTCTCCGTTTGAAGGTAGCATTCATAACATTTCCGTTTCCTTTAATGTTTCGTATATTATGGGAGGAGAAACATCATCTGCTTCATGCATTGGGTAGATAATATTCATGCTAATTTAACTCAGTGGCATGAATAGTCCTTGTCATAGGACTATTTAGCGGGAGATAAAATGGGTGATTTTTTAAGCGTAGGATTTTTTTTAAATCGAATAAAATACTCAATTTGCATCACATATTCAAAATTTTTTTGAATTTTTGCGATTAACATTTTAAAGATAACTTCATGTAAATGGCGTCCGCGGTTCCTTATCAAATGGTCCATTCGGAAGGTCCAATTTTGCGTCACGTTTTCGAGAATTTTGGCCTGTATCCCAGGAATTACGCGTGTTATGTTATCCTGTAAGGCTTCAATCGTGTTCGGCTTGTCCACATACACTGACGACTTTACATAACCTCACAAGAATTAATCCAGAGGCGTCAAATCGCATGATCTTGGAGGCCAATTCACAGGGCCATTTCGAGAGATGAGCTGCTCACCAAATTCATTCTTCAACATGTCCATTGTTTCACGAGCGGTGTGTAATGTGGCACCGTCTTGATGAATCCACATGTCAACCAAGTTCAACTCGGCCAACTGGGCAAAAAAAGTTGCATATCATGGCTCGATATCGTTCGCCGTTGACGGTAACGTTTCTTCCACGGTCGTCTTTGAAGAAAAATGGACCGATGATGCCAGCAGCCCATAAACCACACCAAACTGTCGTTTTTTCGGGATGCATCGGTAATTCTTGTATGGCATGTGGCTGTTCATCACTCCAGATGCGGCAGTTTTGTTTATTTACATATCCGTTAAGCCAGAAATGAGCCTTATCGCTGGACATAATTTTTTGTCTTAACAAACGAAAAACACTTTTCACAGAGCACGAAATTTGATAGTAAATTTGATGTTTGGATGCCATTACCAACCAGTGCCGCCAACGTGAAAAACTAAACTCTTAAAAAATCATCCGTTATAAGGACTACGATATCGATTTGAGTAATTCACATCATTGGAATGAGCTGCATAGCACAGTGTGTCAAATAAGTACATATAATAATAATATATGTCTTTATTGTTCTCAAGCGGCAATACAGAGTACATCGAAAATAAGAGAAAAATAAAAATATGTATACAGTTAGAAAAACCGAAAATATTCATCAAAAACAGAAAAATATAAGCTGAAGAATATTCACAAGGCGCAATTCAAATGAATTGCTTTTCCATTGAACCTTGAAGTAAAGATAATTCGTTTATGTTTAGAGAAATACCTAACATACAAAATGAAATAAAAATAAAAAAAATCAATATTAAAACAAAATAAGGAGAAATAAGAATTGTGATGTAGCAGCTTTGTGATGTAGCAAAAATATAAATGAAAACATGAATTCACTTTTGGCAGTCTAAGAGATGTTTACGGATTTTATTAATGATAAATGTGGTTCTCAATTTTTATGGTTTGCGACAAGGGCATGCAGGTTATTGATTAATTTATACATGGTGAAAGAAAATGATCTTTCAATCAAAGCTGTAGAGTGAACAGGAGGAGAAATGAGACCCTTGGACCGAACGTTAATATTGTGCACATCCTCGCAGAAAGTTATTTTATTGTATAAATATGGTGGTAGTTTTAATGCAATTATACTTAAAAATAGGGAGTATGTTTGCAGAAGGCGCCTATTACTCATGTTCAGACACCCCAGATCGTTTAGTTTAATGGATAAATGATCAAACTTCCTTATGACGAATATGAATCTAACACAAGAATTCTGGCCTTTCTGCACAAAGTACGAAGTTTGTGAATCTAAAAAGCTATAGAGTACTGGAGCACAGTAATTAAAATTAATGATTCACAAAGTTAAGTTTCAGTAGACTTAGGTAGGATATGCCTATGAGAAAATAGGAGCTTTAATGTGGCATAAGATTTTTTTCACACAATTAGAGATAGCACTACAACGGTAGCGATGGTTGTTGTAGATTATTAAGCATAGGTTACGTGCACAGTTTTGGAGAGAAATATGTCTATGTAAAATTTATATGATTTGGAAGTCTAATTCGATATTTATTAGGAAAGACCAGAACATTTCATAATTGTCGTATGACTCCATAGAAATGATAGATACACTGTTTTGATGTTGAATGATCTCATTTGTAAGGCTCAATCAATATAGCGTAACTGTATTTTATCTGATGTATTGCTCTGATAATCGAAATTGCCACAGAATGTAGATAAAAATTGTTGATTTAAGAAGGAAATACGTGTTGTAATTCCATGTCTACTTATTAATAAATTGAACACATTTAAAATTTCAAAAATATTAAATATATTGTCCACTACAATATATGAAATAGTTTTGAAATATTTTCAATTTATTAACAAGTTGACATAAAGAATTTTCCAATATAATCTTTTTCCACCATTTTACATTGATGGGAAAATTTTAAAACTAATTACAATTTTTTTCTGATATATTGAAATTATTTCAATTCACTCTTTTATGAATAGGGACAATTTCGAGAATTAAAGAAAAAATATTGAATAAAAACACTTGGCTTGGTTTCAAAAAATTCGTAATGAATACATGATAATTGTTTTGGGGTGTTACCTCATTTTCAAAACTTAAACTGCCAGTTTAACGTTTGAAAATTTAGGTAACATCCCGAAACAATTGTCGAGTATTCATTTTAAATTTTGTGAAACCAATACAAGTGCTTTCATTTAATATATTAAACAATGTTGCAATTTATTTAACATTTATTATATTAAATTAAATTATATTTAATTTAATATATTCAACAATGAGAACATTCAATCAAATTTATAAAGATAATTTACTATTTTTAGCCCACTTAATATTGTTTTGGTGTTGAATACCTCAATCAGGTGGATGAATACTGATGAAGGCTTTGCATACTGAAACAATATTGTTTTTATTAGGAAAAAATATATGAAAATTTTTCTGAATTTTTGAATGTTTTAATTTATCAATAGGTTGACAAAAAATTTAAATAAGTATTTCCTATCCCAACAAAATATTTTTTACTTCCATACAACGAAATAATTTCAACATTTTCTCAATTAATTTAGATAATATATTTCAGATAATGTAATGTAAGATGGGTAATAAAGTGATAATAATGAAATGACTTTTCAGTTTCATAACAGCTTTAATTCTTATATTGAGTACATATAATACAGTGTGTTGTTTTTATAAAAAAATTCAAATTATCATTACAATGATTATGTGAGATTTGAGCAAAAAATATCAAATCAATGACATAAATACGAACAGTTTGTTTATATATATATATATATATATATATATATATATATATATATATATATATATATAGCCTTCCAAAGAATGGAAGGAGCCTCTATATTTACAAAGCCTTAAAAAATGAGCAGGTACATATGCTTCTATTCAATTTCTAATGAACAACAGCGAGCGAATCTATTCGGCAACGTTTCGGCAATTTTAGAAGCTGAAATTCATTCTTGTGTTGTTAACATGTTATCACACAACTATAAACACGAAATGAATGGTACAATTCCTTTGAATTTCACCGGCAATCCAGTATTTGTTGCTTTTTTTCTGTGGAAACTGGTAATGACATTATATGATTCTCCACTTTGTCAGAGCTGGCCCAAGAAACGAGACCTCCATAATAAACGGTTACGTGCCTCGAAATACAAATTTCAGTTGAAGGAGAAGCAGACGTATTTACTCGATATATTCAAACAACAAATTTATTGGGGTTTCAACACTGAGCTATATTGTTTGCATTAACCATACAAGGGTATGTACAGTCAATTATCGAAGAAAAGCAGAGTATAATTCGAATTATCTCTGAAATTACACAAACATTGTTTCCATTTCTCGATATATTTTGAATAACTGACCTATTTCGAGAGTATGACTTCACTTCTTGACCATAGGGTAGATGCCCGAAGTATATGTCTAGTATGTATCAGAGACATGTAGAATTGTTTGATAGGATTTAAAAGTTGGTTTTACTACTATGCATATCACATATACACATTTTTAAACTAATACTACTATGCGTTAGCAGTTTTTCTTCCATTTTTTCTCTTCATAGATTCCTTCTGTAGTTCAATGAATTTCGTGAATGATTCAAAATGTTCTTATCTAGTTATCAACAGGAACCTGTAGTGCAACTTTGCTAGATATATACGATCTGAGTTAATGTGAATGAACTATATAACACTTGACATACAGGAACCTATCATGTGGTGCATGATCTATGCGGAGGATACTGCGTTATTATTTATTTATTTATCGTATGGCACAGAAACACATGACATCACTCAATCCAATAAAAATATAGAATTATAGAACTGCGTTATTGAGCAAAACCGTCATTTGTCCTCAAGAATCTCTTAAGAAATGGGTAGAGGGAATAGAAAAGCACTGTATAACGTATACCACTGCCTGAAGAAGAAAGGTTCAACTTTTTGGGTCCATTATAACACCTGATGCCAATGTGGACAAATATATCAATCATGGAATAAATACTGCATGGTTCAAATGGCGCTCACTAACTGGTGTTCTATTTGATTCCAAAATTCCATCAAAATCAAGGAAGAGGCATACGAAACAGTGGTGCAACCAGCATTAACATATGAAGCAGAATGTTAGACAAGGAGAAAAGTGCACGAACAACAAATGGGTGGGGTGAGACGCTTGGATGGAGTGCGCAATGAGTTCATCAGAGGTTCCTTCGGAGTAGCTCCGATCTTAGTCAAAGAGAGAAAAGTCGTTTACGCTGGTATGGTCATATCCAAAGATGCTAAGATGACTACCATGCCAAGATAATACTCTACATACCAAACCCGATCAGTAGGAGAGGTAGGCTACCTGCCTGCTGATGGAACAATATCAAGGAGGAAATGCACCCGGCAACCTGACGAATCAGACCACCCAGAATATTGTTCTTTGGCGCAATACGCTGGGGAGACTGGCCCAGATGAAATAGAAACATGGGCTGGACAAAGGAGAAAGTACGACTTGAGTTAAGCTTCTGCAGAGATTCGCAGAATTTTAAACTATTATGTAAGGGACCTGCATTTGTTTTTTTATAGAGTCAGAAATTTGTAATCAACAGTTTTACGAGTGTGGAATTCCAACATTATTGATTCGAATTATGGCTTTTTGTGTAGAATATGAATAGAAAATATTTCTGGAATTGAAAGAATAGACCGAAAAGTTCGATTTTGCATGAATGAACATTAAATTAAGTATATGTGTATGATGTGAAATGTAACAATGGAAAATTACAATTTCCATATTGTTGAGAAGCTCAAATACTAGGGATTTCTTATATCAAATCACGATATTGAATGAACGAAATGTAGAATAAGTGTTCCTACATTTTCCATCAACTTATAGTTACATTAAATTAAAAACAATTTTATTTCATTAACATACGTTTAGGACTATCTACCAATCATCAACAATTTAACACAACTTAATTCAGTTATATAACCTCTCGATAATAGGTTGTTTGCCCGAAAAATAAGTCGAGTATTGAAGAAATGTATGGAATCTATCCACGTGTTTCCAATATAACGATACATGTGAAAATTCTCCACAATGTGGTATAAGACAAGTCAATTCGCAATATCAAAAATACTTCTTTTCTAAGGGTTTGAAATGAAAAAATAAAAAAGAATTTATGAGGTCAACAAAAAACGAAGAATCACATTCAATCGCATAAAAAGACCAAATAAAACCACCAAATCCGAAATATAACGATATTTATGAAGTCATAAATATTAGGGTTGGCTGAACATTTCTAGAGAGCTTCCAATCGAGAGTTGATGAGACAGTATCAAAGGGCAACTCGATAGCTCCAAGACAATTGGAGAATGTGTAGCTCAGATGGAAAGATAACATAACTAAAGTCCTGGAAAAAATATGAGAATCACAGCTGTTATACTGACAAAGATCGATGAATTTAGGTACCCCTGCAGTTGAAACCCACAAAGGTTTGCAGCGTTTGAACTTAAATAACGGTTCCCAAATTAAAAAAGGTTTGGAAGAGCCCTAATACGAATTTCACATCATTCCAACTGTTGTGATTTCAAATTTAATAATTAAAATTTTTGCAACAGCAATTTCGTCCAATGAAAATGCCCCTTAAATAATCTGAATAAAAAATTGGGGCAAATATTATCCGCTCGCTTCTTTTACTAAATGAAAATTGGGTTTTGAATTGAAATTTTTGTACCCTCAAGTCGATTTGGGTAACCTCTGTCGATTTACTCGACCAATCATCAAGAAGAAAATATTTATTGGAATTCAATGAAGGTATTACAACACAAGTTGCAAAATGAGATTCTGTTGTCTTATTTTTAATTTCAATTCAATGTTTCATTAATTTTGACTAACACTAGAAGTGTTATACTATGTTTTATATTTTTAACCTGATAGAAGTCTGAATTGCCGGCGATATCAATGAAAAATAACCGAAAATAATTTTTTGTTTCGCCGTGACAATAGTATTAACTAATATTAACAGAATTTTACATAAATTATTTTATGAGGGAAAAGTTCTTAATCAAGAAGATGAGATTTATACCAATGGAGACGTTTGAGTAAAACAATCACAATAATTTTGATTATACCATTATGATATATATATATATATATATATATATATATATATATATATATATATATATATATATATATATATATATATATAAATAGTCGTCGCAAAGTCGAAAGGTTGACTAAATCTCACAACATGGAGAGTTCACGTGGAAGTTTAACGGAAGGCTTTCACTGTTAGGCTTCCTGTGAAAGAACACTTTAGAGGAATGTTTTTGTTTTTGATTCCATCTCCAGGTTCGTATACCTTGAACTTGACTACGCCGTTCTGAGGAGAGCCAACAAGTTGCTTGCTTGTTGGTTTCTGCATGGTTGCTTCCTATTGCGTTGCGGGCTATACCAAGAACTTTGCTTTGTTAAATTCTTATATTAGTTTCTCACATTCTAGGTTGAAGACTCCGTAAAGAGTATATAGTCGCCGAAAAGGCGAAACGTTGAACAAATCTCCCAACTCGGGGAGTTCACCTGGAAGCCTAACAGTCGAGACTTCTTTTCCAGGAATGTACTTTTGTTGTTGATTTCATCTCCAGGTTCGCTTCCAATTAAGTAGTGGGCTATACCAAGAATCTCGCTTTTATATATATATATATATATATATATATATATATATATATATATATATATATCTAATGTATTAATATTTTTATTGTGAAAATTGAGAATTGAAATTACATTTCAAAAGTTTTCGAACTCGACTGGGATTCGAACCAAGGTTTTCAGGTTCACGCCCCACTGTTTTGGACCGCTAAGCTACCGAGGTCTACACTTTGACATGCAACTTCAATTCATATCTAACAACTCTTTTATTCGTCAAGTTAGTTATTTGACGCTCGGATTGTCGTCTTCGATACTGCAGGCGAAAGTGAGTGACACCTACCCATCCTCCCAGATGTATTTATTTTTGCTTGAGGAGCTAAAGATACTTCGAAGAATGCAAGATCAGAAATAACACCTGACAAATTTCTCCGTATTTATATCCAATTCACTGCTCTGCATTGAGAGAGAAGGGGGCACAATATGCGGGTATAAAACTATTCAACAGATTGCCAAAGTCGATTCAAAAGATCGAGAACCACCGACTTTGCAGGAAATCTGCTTACAATTTAATTTTGAAATGTGAATCATATAGTAAATAAGAATTTGAATATTTTTGTAGAATTAATGTAGTAGGTAGGTATAGGATCAAACTTCTAATTTTGGAATTATTTTTTAAATGCATTTTGACTTTTATATATATATATATATATATATATATATATATATATATATATATATATATATATATATATATATAAGAATATATATATATATATATATATATATATATATATATATATATATATATAAATAAGAATATATGACCGAATAACTCAAACACCTCCAAAAGTAAATACTACGCATGAAATAATATGCTATATATTTACATATATTTTGAAAGATAACGAATCTTTGTTTACATCTAGGTACATTATATACCTATATACCTATATCTTTGAATATATAAATATATATATACATATATATATATATATATATATATATATATATATATATATATATATATATAAATATGTTCAAAGATAACGAACATCATCAGTCTTGCATGCGAACGGGAATATACACATCAGTTGCTAGCGGATTATAATCTTTATAACCAACTTCAGAAAGAAATGTAACACTTATATACTATACTCAATGGCAAGAGGTTTCTGTCACAACAAATATGTGCACTTTATCATTGAGAGATAAAGCTTCGTATTGATCAAGATATCGAGTGAGTCTTTGTTGCAATTGTACAGTTATGAACTGCTTTTTCTATATTTTGGATTTTGTCGCTGTGTCTTTAATTTAGAAGATTTTTGTTATTGCAATGACCATTTTAGCGAGTGAAAGTGAAGGGTAGAACGTCATTGCCCTCAAATTATAGTACGAATCTTGTTTCAACTATAGGGGCTTAACAAATATTTGTTTTTCAGTGGCCTCTTGGAAATAAACAGAGCACTATCCCCTCAGAAATGAAATGAGCTTTTATATACATGGAGATAATGCTACAAAAATTCGTGCTACAATTAAATACAAATTACAAAAGTACAATTATTCTTGGAAAGAAGCTTAATCATTTCACTTTATCATTTTTTCAAATATTCTCTAAATTATTCCCATATGTTGAAACCACCGCATGTTAAAATCTAAAATATCTCAACTAGTATAGATAAAACTCGTGATAGAAAATTTTGCTTTCATCAATATTTTTGACCAGACTCAATTGAATAGACTCAGATTTTTAAGATTATTTTTTGTGGATACAATACAAGTTAGCTTTCAAATTTCTTGTTTCATATTCCATTGGATATTTTATTTTCATATCAATTAATGATATTAGCATTTTCATCGATGAAAAACTGGAAAGATGATTTTGAGCAATTTATTGTTGTCAATGAGCTCATCAGTTAATAGAATATATAGTGACATTGAATAGAAAATGCTTTATGTGTCGCTATTCACTTTTTATCAGTGGATATTATTTCAAAAAAATTTTGTTGAGTTCATCAATCATAAATTCTTAAAGTATGTTGTTGAAGAACAATTGGTAAAAGTGCGAATCTTTTATTTTGCTGACGATATGATAAATTAGAAGGATTTTTGAAATAATTCCTTCACTAACATGTTTTCTATCATTCAATTTAATTTCGAGTTGAATAAGATGAATGGACTAATACAAAATCTTTTTCGTTTATTACAGCATTGCAAAACACGGACACTGACGTGAAAATGAAGAATTGAAAGAAGTGATATTTCATTATAAGAAAAATAAATCAAACTGAAGAGATCTGTATTATCACACTCAACGCCCTAGCCAGATAAATGAATTTGAAATATTTTTTACGTTCACTATGTAGCTCATAAAAAATTGCTTTTGAAGGGGTAGATATCAATTAATGGTTGAATTATGGATTGAATGATAGTTAATGAAATTGTGAGGAAGCAGAACAAGCAGTACTGATTGTAGATCCTTCAAGTGAACTGGAATATAAATTTAAAGAATACCTACAATTAAATAATTTTCGAAAATTAATTGAAATTGAACATCAAATTATTTGGCAATTAACTGGTAAAATACCATGTTCATAAATTTAGAATACTAATAAAACTGCACTGGAAAAATGAATCAAGTAGCAGCATTTTACCAGACTTTTGACAGTTACTTCTTCGTTCATAACAGGAGTATAATAAAGGTTGCTGCATAGTACAAGAAAAAAACTGAAAACATACTGCTGATGCCGTTTACACATTCTTTTCCAGTGATGTATCAAACATCGTATGGTTTTTGCTTTTTTTTATGTGTTTTGGACACTGCGATTTGACTGAACGGTTGAATCGCTTCGATAAATTGTTAGGTGTGAGGCAGGCTTTAATGAATCAATATGCTTACTTTTATATTAAAATGGTCTCAGAGGTTAACTTGCTACTGGATTAAACCTATTTGTGAGTGGTAAAATCATCTACTCGTTCATCAACAAGGTTGTGAGTATTTCTTTATTTATTGATTCAATATATTAATTATCAAGGTTGATTGTAATCGTTTTACCAGCGGAAATTCGTAATTGTGATTTTCCTCAAATTGTATGCCTGAAATAATTCGAATTTGATTTTATCGTATATAACAATACAGATGATCATTTATTCGAATTCAAGAATTTCTGCTACTGTATTAGAGCCACAGTAAGTACTCTTATTTTTAGAAATGAAAATAGCTTTTATTAACAGAGTAACAACATGTATCACTCATTTATTGACTATTTATAATATATTTTTTGGATATACGAAAAGTTCGTTTTATTAGTTCTTTGGTGTTGTAAATGTCGTCCAAAAAAAAACTATTTCTTTGACACTAAAATCGCTTACGAATTTTGTAATGAACTAGTGTCATTTAATAACAGGTCTCTATGTATATTTTACATACTCGCACATTTTACCAAACTTCAGAGATTCTATATATATATTTTGATCAGCGATAAACTCCGAAAATTTGTTTTGTTTCTAATTTTCAAGAATATAATCCTGTTCATAAATTTATTGATATTGATTTATGATTTGACTTGTAATTGCCTACTTGATCTCGGGATTCACATTGAGTGGATGAATACCGCATATAACACGAATGGAAACGAATTTGTTGCATTTAGAATTCAGCGACAGCTATGAGAATATGTATCAGATTTGCTATTGCACTCGCAATATAACTCGCTTTGTGTATTGAAAAAAGGTGTCTTTTCAAAAATTATCCAGTGAAAAAGATTACCAGAATAGTATCAGTAAAAATTTTGTAATTTAACATCACTTCACATAAGTAGATATCTGAAATGGGATTTGAACTCAGTTTCCACTTGCTCGTCTACTGCAACCTCAGGGTCTGTCAGACTATATTTTGATATGTTTAATTTGGCTGCTGAGAGATCAGTTCGAACACAAATAGCAAAGTATTATTGATTGATTCCATAAACATCAACATTTTTTCTAATAATATTTTCTTCACAACTGAAAAAGAAAAAACACACAAGAAAGATTCAGCCAAGAAACACAGTTTTCAAACATAATCTCGATTTTCTATTCTTTTCTTGAGAGCAATCGTTGCATGGAAATTATTGAATGGAAATCCCTTCATTATTTCGATGTTTGAATCTTCAAATGAACCATATTTGACTCAAAATCGATTTCAAAGACATGACATAGTGGTAATTATTCATATGCGCATGCCTAACAATTTTCGAAAAGCTCTTCTGAAATCTAAATTGAAAATTGTATAAATGATTGGATTTAACACTGAATTAATATAACCCAGCCATGTGATAAAATTAACTAACCTCTTAGATGGAGGACAACAGCTACTACAGAAAGGAAAGAAAACGTACATTAGAAAAAAAGGTAACCAACAAAAAACAAACACGCCCATTATAATTCCCAATGTCCTTGCTGCTCTTCTCTCCTTTGAAAGAGAAATTTTTTGTTTCTCCTCTATGAACTGGTACACGACACCTGGCTTCTTGAAGCTATCAGATTTTTCTGATTTAGATTTGTTACTAGTTCTTGGTGAGTCTGGCCAACACTCTATGGACGACTGGACTCCAGTGTCTATCATTTCGCATATATGAGAATTTTTCCTAGAAGAAGAGGAATCTGGATTATCTGTCACAGAGTCTTCATGAACCAAAATAGGTTTAAGACTGCAATCGTTTGAAGGAGTCGAGTTTTCCATTTTCCTTTTTCGTTTAACTTTCTTCGGTTTAGTCTTCGCAGAAAGTGTTTCTATTTGGGGTTGTTCATTGTGGTTAGTTTCACTACTAACAGATTCCCTATCTTGTGTATCTTTATTAAACTGGCTAGTCGCTTGATTCTTACTTCTGGAAACATTTAACTTTGATGCCTTTGCTCTTTCTCTCAGTCTACGTCTAGTCGCAATGAAAATTTCTAAATAAACTATTGTCATTATTATCAATGGAATGAAAAATGACCCTAATGCTGAGTAAACAACGTAACCCTTACGTTCTGTTAATTTACAAGTTTGTTGTATTTGAAATTCTTCAGGTCCAGGCCAGTCGTTCCAGCCAATAAGGGGTGGGGAACTGATGATAAGCGATAATACCCAAACACCAGCGATTTGGCTGAGTACCCTTTTGACAGTTCTCTTTTGAGCATAGTTAATGGGGTCGGTGATTGCCCAAAAGCGGTCAAGAGCAATGGCACAAAGATTCAGTATAGAAGCAGTACAACAAAGAACGTCTGACGTTAACCACATCTTACATATGTGTATTCCAAACACCCATTTTCCAAGAATGTTATAAACAACATTTAAGGGCATAACAAGTATTGCTACAGTAAGATCTGCAATAGCTAGTGATACAATGAAGAAATTTTGAACTATTCGTAAAGGTTTGTACGTAAAAACGCTTAAAACTACTAAAATGTTTCCAACGATGGTTACTAGAATGATAAATGACAGCGTGATGATGGTGAAGTACGCCTCCCATTCTGGAACGTCTATTTCTCCGAAAATACTGCTATGGCTGAAGTTGATTGACTGATCACAATCGTCCAGTATCGGTATATCATCCATTTCACGAAACGAAGGCCCAATTCCTGAAAAGAAATTGAGAATATATAAATTGAAACATAGCAAATTGTCACAGGTGTACAGTCACAGAGATATCAATCGAATAAAAGCTAGAGACAGATGTTCCAATCTAATTTAGTCTTGTCATTAGTGTTAACTTCAAGAAGGAAATCTAATAAACTTCGCCATGTTTTCTACATATATTGCTAGTACCTTTCCTGCTGTTTGCGAAGATTATAGCTCTTTAATTGAATAAGTCCTGACATTTTACAAGCCCTAAGGAAAAGAAGAGAATAACTATTTGAGCAAGACGAATAAAGGAGAAGTATACTGAAAGAATTGTTCTTGATTCTATTATTGTAGTTTTCACATTTTCTGTTAGTGATCGGACTCAAATATCTAGAAATAGTTTCTGATAGATTACGAAGAAATTGAATTGGTTTTTCCTGAAAATGTAGATTACAGATTGGAGTTATTGCCTTATTAGAAGTAACTCCCTTTGCGTCATTGTTCAACAACAATACACACATACGTTAATTGATGAAATTATTATGAGAAACTAATTACTTCAGTTAAACTAGAGGTGAACAGAAAGAGAAGTTCAAACAATTCAAACCGGAAAATAAGACGAAGAGAACTGGAAAACAAATTAAAAATTCTGAATTCGTTTTTATTTTTGGCTTCTGAACCTTCCTCTCTTAAGCACCCTGAGCTGAAAATTAAACGTTTAAAATGCTTCGAATGCATTCCAGATAATTAATAAAAGTAATATAGGTGATTATAAATTAGAGAAGAACAAAAATTGCTCAACTGGTTTTTATAATAGCATTGAAAATCATGATTCAAGTCGTTTATGTCTGAGATTAGATAAATAATTAATGACATAGTTCAGTTAATTCTAAATGTTCCATCCTTGTAGATGAAATTGGTAGATATACAAGACAATCTCATTGCAGATTGATTTGAAAAACCTACTCACCTACTTCCTCAATTTCTGGATTTTTTTAATTTTTTCTGAATAAGAATATTGCTTTATTATACAGAAAATGTACGGTTTATACTGAAATTCAACACTTAAAATTAGAAGAGTGTTCATAACGAAAATTGAAATGAAATTTTCATTACATACAAATTGAATTTCCTCTGAAAAAAGTTAAACAGAAGAAGGAAGCGTGAATCTCGAGAGAGGGTGGAATAATGATGTAAATCGTGGATGGAAGCAGAACAATTCACTCTGCATTGAAAATAATTTGGGCGAGAGTATTATAATTCAGACTTTTTTATTCTCCCGTTTTTCTGGATAATATTTATCTTATATCGGTAAGAGCTTTGCTACCCTGTTTAGCATGCATAATTTTCATTGATGGCAACGGAGGAGTGAGAAACATTGATTTTTCAATTCACAGATTTATCCAGAATATTGAATGTTTTTTATAATATTTTTAACACTTACATGTGATATATTCAAGCTCACATTTTATGGATGGTTTCATCAGATGTTTTATGAACATATACAATGAATGAATTTTTCTATCGCCTGAAAATGTCACATTGTTTTTCTAGGTATTATCCAGTGGCGTAGCTATCGGAAGATTTTGAAGGTGATAACCCCCTGAGTATTCGATTGTGGCTCGAAAAACGGACATAATCATATGAATGAAACTGAAATAATGTTTACTGTCGTGAAAGTGAAAAATAACAACGTGAAAACTAAGAAATGTAATTGCTAGTAAAAGGAATCATAAGTTGAATAGTCACTCAATTGAATTCGAAAACGTGGTGAAGAATTATAGATTTTACTCATCTTCTCCCTATATAAGTGAACGTTACAACACTACAAAATAAAAAACCGAGAATATAAAAATCGAAATTCTTCTTTATGTATACATGAAAATGCATTCATATAGTTAAAAAGATTCAACTGATGAGTACCTTGTAGTACGAAACAGTATGCTGTCTTTACTGACTTGCGATTCCAACAAATTTGAGCACCGATTTCGACATTCTCTAACATTTTCCCCGTACTAAAAAATAATGGAGTCACAAAGCCAGGTCTGATATAGTATTCCTTGGTCTAATTCTTTAAAAATTATCGCAAGTATATTATACCAAAATTTACAAGTTCTATATAAATATATATTCATATACATTTATTTATATTTTGCTGTTGAAAAAACTGAAGAAAATTGGTTTTTAAGGTCTAGTAAACAAATGGTTCAATTCTTATTTACATTCACGATATCAACAAGTTAAATTCAATGGTGTTATTTCGGACAGCATTGGAGATGATTTTGAAGTACCTCAGAGTACAGTCTTAGGTCCACTGCTATTCTCATTATACATTACTGATATTATTTTTCATATAAAAATGGTATATATGATTGTTCGCAGATGATACAATTATATATGTTGGAGTTAAAAATATCAGATTATGACAAAATGGATCAATAGAGATTTGGCAGTAATAAATAAGTGATAACAGTTTATCGCTGAATGTAACCAATCCTAAATTTATAGTTTTTGGTACTAGTAAAATTATTGAGGTAAATAGTAAACAGAATATAAGGTTAATAGAAAACACAAATTTTAAAATTGAAAATCAGAACATTGTAAGGGTAAAACTAGTTAAATATTTAAGTTCGAATATAAACTGAAATTCAAACACATGAACTTATGATTTACACTTTATTGACTACATAGCATTGAGCATAGAAATGCTATGTGGCCAATAAAGTGTAAATCATAAGGTCATGTGTTTGAATTTTATTTTATATTCAATTATAATGAATTTACATCAAGTGAACGCCAACACCATTAAATATTTAGGTCTTATGTAAGATGAGAAATTGAGTTTCAATAATCATGTCGACTTCATATCGTCTAAAATCTGCAAGAAAATGAACTTTCTCAAAAGAATGGAAAAAAATCTGATAACAAATGTGAAGTTATTGCTCTTTAACGATAAGAAATGATTCGGTTGCGTGGCCTCAATCTTCCTACTCCACGAGCCAAATCGTTTCTAATAGTTAACTCCGAAGTCGCAACCTGCCTACTCTTCGGAGTCAACTGTAGGCAGGTTGAGACTTCGGAGTTAACTATTAGAAACGATTTGGCTCGAGGAGTAGGCAGATTGATGCCACGCAACCGAATTATTTCTTATCGTTCCTAGTTTCCCTCATTTGGTTCGTGGAGTAGGCAGATTGAGGCCACGTAACCAGGTAACCTTTCCTCATTTTCCTTCATTCAGTTCGTGGAGTAGGCAGATTGAGGCCACGTAACCGAGTAACCCTTTCCTTTACTAATTTATTCCAACTCCTGAAAATGGCTTCACAACGGAAGCCGAAACGACGAGATTTTATAAATCTAGAACGCGGCTCATTCCGAGAACCAAGTTTTATACATACTTCTGACCGCGGAAACCTTTCTGAATATATATATATATATATATATATATATATATATATATATATATATATATATATATATATATATATATATATATATATATATATATATATATATATATATATATATATATATAATAAAACATTAACTCCTGTTGTACTGCACATTCTCTATTCCTATATTCTCCACTTGTTTGGACCCGAGGCTGTGCTTATATTTGCCTTCCCTATGTGTGAATTTTCTTTCGTATACTTTATTCCAATACCCTCTGAAGATCTGAAGAGGAAATCATTTTGCCTTCGGGAAGTTTCACCCCAAGCCACAACCCCAATTCTTATTGAAATGTATTTCTGCTATCTGAAATCGGCTTATTTCATCTCGAATCTAGCCATAAAAAAAATGAAGAAAACAGAGGATGGGGTGATTTAAGCATTAGTATGAATCAGAAAAATTTCGCAATGAAAATAAGGATAATACTGATAGTAAATTGATAATTTTTACGGTGGTATCTATGAAGACTTAATTTCTGACTGGTAGAGACTGAATTGTAACTTTTATAGATGAAATTTGACGAAGAACAGTGTCTTACATATCCTTAATTTTTCGAAAAAATTAACATCAAGTAACGACCGATAACTAACAAAAATTTCTTTTTGAGACATAATTATGAAGGTTGAAAAATTTTTTCAATTCTTAAATTGTTAAGAGAATTCATTCAGAAATCCCAAATTTGATATGATATCGATACCTTATCCACCGTGTTGTGTTGATGCAATTCTGAACAATAATTTGAAATATTCAATATTTTGAAATTACATTTCATTATTTTCGTGATGATTAGTGACATCTAATGGATGATCCATTTACTGATTACTTCAGATATTTCTGATGAATTTTTTATTTTACTGTTTCATTTTTCAGGTAACGTAAATGGTGGGGATGAATAAGGATAAAATATGCAGTTGTTATAGGTTACCTTGAACACCCCCAAATATGAGATATCTGAAATCGATGGGAATGTTTCATGGTTCAGCAGATTCTCCCCCACGTCTTTTTGAATCTGTTAGGATCAGATGATTCCATGTGGCAATAATTCCTTCGATGTGGGTCAAAATTTACGCACACTATATATATATATATATATATATATATATATATATATATATATATATTGCTAAAAACTATATATATATATATATATATATATATATATATATATATATATATATATATATATATATATATATAGTATATATAGTAAATACTGAGACTCTTAATAGAAATATTTCAAATAAAACTCTCAGGGAGCTGTCTACACAAATGTTGTCAACGAGAACGAACCTAATAATAATAAAACTTAATAAACGACACGGATATTTCGCTTATCTCTTAGTGAAACATTATGTTAACAACTATAAAAATAACCACTCGAATTTCGGGTTAACCATCCGGAACATATGTAGAGTTTTAATATATTCAGTGAAACTTGAGTCAAGTGTGTTAATCTTTAATTTTATAGTATAAAACTTAATATTCACTTTCGAGTGTGAATATTAAGTGCCGATTCGAAAAAACATCGTTCTTATTGAACGATATCTAATAGTGTACAATTGTTTCATCATTATTATGAATCACCAGTCCGTATCTAATCAATCAATCAAGAATCGATGACTTTCAAAACGCCCACAGATGATTTTTTCGAAGCGCACTTAATATTCACACTCGAAAGTGATAGGTTCGTTCTAGTTGACATTTGTGTAGACAGCTCCCTGAGAAATATACTTGAAATATTTCGATTCAGAGTATCAGTATTTACTAGTATGAATGATTCGTGAATATTGAAATGATAGGAATAAATTTTAATGAAGGAAATTATAAAAACGAAAGAAGAAGTCTGTGCTTCAGCCAGCACTCCCTCCAGGTACGTTATTCTGACGAGTGATAAGAAACTAGAAACAAATCTCAAAGGCTGCTTCAAACTGCAGGGATACGAATGTCTTTCAATTCTTTTATACAAACAAAGTGCAGTAGGAGTAGCAGAAGCACCATCACTTAAAAGTAACCGTACACATAGGGTTTGAGATAATTGATAATTGAGATGTTTCGGCTTATTTCTTCGCGCTAGACCGTTCTTATGAGGGCCAAAAGCTAAAAACCCGTGATCTCCTCCCAAGTGAGAACTATACCGCTAGATCTAAGCATTTTTCATAGCCACAGAAGAAGCGCATCCACCATTTAATTCAAAACAAATATTACATGGTTTTACATGAATATAATTAGAATAAAGATATGTTTCAATTATATTTTGTACAAAATTAAGTTTGAAAATATTTCCACAGACGGAATAATGATAATATCTTTCTGTCAGCATCTGAAGAAGTCGTTTGTAACGACGAAACGCGTCATGCTATGTAGTCAATAAAGTGTAAATCATAAGTTCAAGTGTTTTAATTTAAGTTTATATTCAATTAAAATGGATTTACATCAAGTAAACGCCAACCCTATTGAATATATAAAAAAAATAGTTAATGTAGTTGATTTTATAAGAATTATTTATTATTTTAGACACAGTTACACAGTGTACACCTTTACACTACAAGTGGTCAAAACTGAAGAAGAATCATAAGAAATCTTTTTATTGGAAGAAATAAGGCGAGCTATTTCGGCAACTCTGTTACTGATATTCAACAATATTTTTCTGAAGTAGTGATAGATAATACTAGGATTCATGTCTCAACTGACCAAGTGGATGGGTGAAGTTATTCATTCTACTGAAGTTTTAATAATATAGTTCTGGCAATTGCGAACTATTTCATGTAGCTCTTTGAATTGCGAATAGCTGCAATAATCAAAATAGAAAAACTGGAAAATCTTCCAAAGACATATCAAATGAAGGAAATTAGTTCAAGGGTCAATATTGAGTGTGTTTCCAAACACATCGAACTTGTTGGTAATACTTTACAGCGCTGTTTCATCTTATTATGGGAATCATCAGTAGCATGCATACAAACAATCAAGTTTGGATGTTGTTTCGAAACGCATCAATGCCCTATCTCTTCAAAATACTGGAAAGATTCAGTGAACTAGTTACGTGAGATCTATCGAAAAAAAAAGATAAACTAAACCGAATATGGTAGAGTGTGTTGGTGACAAAACCAGTGCATATTTCCATACAAAGATGACAGGCTTTGTAAACATTTCATCTAAACACACCTGACATTTCTGTAGTATGTCAGTGACGTTTTTATTATTTGAATGAATTGAGAAAACCAAATATATCTAGCAATCGAAAAATTGTCAGAAAATATCCAGTATATTTTGAAATTATGTCGGATATTTGCTCAGATTGCGAATCATTCTAGATTTAATATCGGAAATCATAAAAAACATGTCACCCAGAAATCTGGATTCATTCTGTCTATGTTATGGAAAAATTCCTTTCAGAATTCACATTTCGAATTCATATTGTTGCCTAGGCCTCCTTATGTGTTACAATAACTTCTGAAGAGACATTTGTCGGTTCAGCTATAGGAATAGGAAAAGGCATCCACAATCAATGTAAACGTTGAATTTCTGTGGGAAGAATGAATATTTTCCACGGTTTTTTCAGGACTCTCTCTGCTGTTGATAGGTGAATTTCACCGAAAATTTTTTCATTGGAATATTATTGAAATGTGATTACGAATGTTGATTCGTTTGCAAACACTGAATAAATTTCGATTTGGTCAACAAAAACTTTCGAAAATCCATAAAAAACAAATTGAAACAGCAATGTTTCGATAGTTACTAAAGAAATAAAATTGGTAACATAATTGAATATTTCTATGATTCTGTTTTTAATTTTCTTTTTTTACCCAGGTTGTTTAGGGTGTGTTTTTATTTCACTTTGTATATAGTTTTCATTATTTATTGAATTTAACTATTTATTGATGCATTGAAATGATGTTATCAAGTTTGTTTTTAAATTGGTCTTTTTGATCTACCACCTATAAATGACGTTGACGTTGACATACACATTGATTTTAATGAAGTTCCTGGGTAGGTTCTAATTTTATGCCTATTTCTGCTGCAGCACTTTTCTGAATTTAGAATCTATATAACTTTGGATCTTAAATTCTTTCAGAGTGTAGCTGGAATTATTAAAAATGTCAGCATTTGGACGTCATTTTGAAACTGGAAAAATCCCAATTAGTCCATAGTCTATATAAATTATTGAAACCATAAATCGCCATAAGGAGATTCATTGAACTTGAAATCATAATTTTTGCTCCCATAAAATGCTTTATACTGTGATAATGATCCTTCTTTCGTTGATAGGAGCATGTAGGGAGTGGGGTGAAAACTTCCGTTCTGACCAAGAAAAACGATGTTTTAAAATTAGTTTCGGCTTTATTTTTCAACATAATCTCGATCAGCACTGATAAATTTCTCATTGCGGTGTTCTAATTTAGTTATATCAGTTTTAAAGGTAGATTCGTCAAGCTCCTCAAAATACTGATTCATAGTTTTGATAACTTCTTCGTTGCTCTTGAATATTTTACGATCAAGCCATTTTTTGATATTCGGAAACAGGTAGTAGTCGCTAGGGGGACTAAGGACGCTAAGTCTGGAGAGTAGGGAGGATGCGGCATCAATTGAAACTTCAATTCGTGGATTTTGGACATGGCAACAATCGGCGAATGCGCTGGTGTGTTAACGTGATGAAACAAAATTTTTTTTCGGAAAATGAGGTCGTTTAATTTGCACCTCGGCCTTCCAACGTTGCAATACTTTCTTTGCCGATAAAATTGTTTTTGCCTTCTTTGGAGTTTCAACAATAGTTATGAATCGACGAAAAAATTCGTTTGGATTACGCCTATGCGTCGCCAAAATTTCGGTAGAAATGTTTTTTCGAATCAGTTTTTGGTCGAGCTTTAGCAAACAACGGCAACCATCTTGCATACAGCTTTTCCATACACGAATGGTTGTGCAAAATATTTCGCACACGTTTAGCTGACATCCTACAGGTCTCAACTATCGCATACACTTTCAATCAGCGGTCTTCCAGTACTATTTGATGGATTTTCCCAATTATTTCTGAAGTTCTGACCTCAACGGACCGTCCTGAGCGAGGATCGTCAGAGGTTACAATTTTGAATTCAGAAACTCACTGCTTAATAGTCGAATATGATGGGGAGGAATCTCCTAGTGTTGAATCCATTTCTTCTTTCATTTGTTTTGTTGTAAAACCTTTCAAATAGAAATATTTGATGACAGCACTTTTCCCCATTTATCCACTTTCAAGAAAATAACGGAACCGTCTCGCGCAATGTGCTCTAAAACGAAAACTAAAGTAGCGATTGGTCAGAAACTTTACATACAAGCTCAGTAGGAATGGTAATGTTGGACGCCCTACGCAAAAGTAGACCTAGTGGCGCCATCTCTTGCTCAGGTCGGAAAGCTTCACTCCACCCTTTTATTCTAGGTTGGTTTTATTCTGATGTCTTTTGCTCATATTTCACATGTACACAATGTACAATTGTACAATTGTACCTCGATACGTTCTGAGTGATCTACTTTATTGATCTGTTGTAGATCTATTCGTCCTATTTCAATCATTTTGTTCCGCATTATCCCCTTGTAATTATATAGAGTTCATTTTTGGCTATTCTGGTTTGTTTCATCCTGTGGATTTCCGCATAAAACTTTGCTCGTCTTTTTCTGTCTTCTTTTGTTATTGTTTTTGTCTTGTGATATAATTATTTTTGAGGTATTTTCATCGAAATGTCGATTCTATTGACTTTTCTGTAACTTTTCCTGAGAACTACTCATTCTTGTTTTCCTATTCCATTAGTTTTAAATGATGGTCATATACTCTTGTTTCAGTTGCATAGAAGGCGGTTGCATAGAACCGATTATAGTACGCCTATATCAGTTAATATATAGTATTATGACCTGTATAATTCCACCTTGTTTTGTGATTGAAGGAGCTTTTTCGGATGTTTCTCCATATATTGGATTTTATATGTGTGTCAAGGAATTTAATATATTTTCATATGTCTACATACGTGTGTGTAATTCAGTCTCATCGTTAAGAAAATTGTTCTTGCGAAAATAGGTATTCAATTTTGTGCTCAGTTAGAAGCGCCGCTGGTTCATCAGAATTCAGAAAAGATCAATACGAAATTTTGCAGCTCATAGGAGTTGTGGAGTACAAAGCAGAAGTCGTGATCAACTTGCGGCATATCGAAGAACAAATTTCCGTTTGAAAGGGAAGTCGAAAGGAATTTTCTATTGAGCTGAATTCGGAGTATACTTCGACATCTTCGCCTATCAGAATGGGATACTCGGAATAATTTGACCTGCTGCTTCGGATGCTTTGGCAAAACGGAGTTCCAATATCGTGATGTGTTGTGTCAATTAATTTCCTTTGTTCCATATATTATCGCAAGCCATAAGGTTTTCCTCCTCACTTTTTCTTGAGCCGTTATCCTTTTAATTAAGCAAAGCGTTTTTAGATAAACACACGCCGCTCACATACAAATATATTGGACATGATTTCGGTTTTATTTGAATTAATCTTTATTTCATTTATCTAGGTCAAATAATGCAAAAATCTGGTCCACTTCTGCCAGAAATTAACTGAAGAATAAAAGCATTAATCGATTGACCTGATTAACCTAAATCAGTTGTATTGCTACACGTTAATGAAACATACGTTCAACAACATAAGTGATACGAAACGAATAGAGCATGGTTTGAATACCAGATATAGTCACCTTTCTCTGGAGGTTCCTAAGTTTAAAAATCAATTGCTCAACGTTCATCAATCTATTTAGCGCCTAGAATTCTCAACAAATTGCCTATGTACTCGAAAGAGATGGTCAATAACATGAAAATTAAGAAAGCTTTAAAGAAATGGATATCTCAGGTGGGGATGGTCTACTGTAATACTTTGATGAATGGAAGATTAGGTATATAGTTGAATGTATCAGATAATTGTAGAGATTAAGATTGAAATGTACAAAATAATATTATATAAATAATAATATACAAAACAATATTTACTACTAGTTGATACAACTAGGAGAAGCATGAAAACTTATTCTTTTTAATTCTGTGCAAATTTCTGTTAAAATTTAGAACTTGTACTATAAAGTGTATATGAATATGAATAAAGATTATTATTATTATTATTGGGCCGATAAATGATAAAAATTTAAATATATGATTCAAATAAAATTAAGCACTTTTTTTATTTTCATCATAAAATAATTCCATTTAATTATCAATAAAATCATTAATCGATTTTGCCGATACTTGATGAAAATCTAAATACATAATTTACATAAAACTAAGTAGTTTTCGATTTTCACTATAATTCAGTCAGAAACACAACAATATTGTTTTGCCAACACAGTGACTTCATCAGATGTAGATGATAAACTCTATAAAGTTTATTATCTACATCTGATGTTTTGGCGAAACAATATTGTTGGGTTTTTATCTAAATTTATAGTGAAAATCAAAAAACTACTCAGTTTTATTCAAATAAGAAGAATAAAACTGTCTTGGGGAATACTCCTACGCAAAAACAATAAATTGAACTTGACACACTTGGCTTAAGTTTCACTAAATATATTAAAAACTCTACTTATGTTTCGGGTTCAACCCATTATCAAGAGCATACAATCTTACTGGGTATATTAAAAACTCTACAACATTGTAACTCTACAACATTTCATTAACAATGTATACTCTTGATAATGGGTTAACCACCCGAAACATATGTGGATTTTTTAATATGTTTAGTGAAACTTAAGTCAACTGTGTTAATTTTAATTCATTGTTTTTAACAAAATGTTTCACCAAGAGATAAGCGAAACCCCTTTGTCATTTATTACATTGAATATGAACTTAAATTCAAGCACTTGAACTTATGATTTACAATTTATTGACTACATATCATGACGCGTTTCGTCGTTACAAACGACTTCTTCAGATCCTTACAGAATTCTGTAATAATGGATTTACATCAAGTAAACGCCAACACTATTAAACATTTATTACATTATTTTGTATTTCAAAGGTCATCTTGAAAAACAACATATTGTTGTGTAAAAATGTCTAAATATATAGTTTTGGGTACAAGTGAAATTCTGATGATAAATAGTAACAAAGATATAGGGTGATTTTTTAAGGGAAGTGTTTTTTAAATCGAATAAAACATTCAATTTGATTAATATATTCAAAATTTTTATTGAAATTGATAACTTGGCCTTTGCCATTTACATTTTAAGGCTCATTTCATGTAAATGTTGTCCGCAGCTCCGTATCAAATGGTTCATTGACACATGCCCAATTGCTGAGAACGGCGACGAATTGACATTTCACGATCCTCATTAACACTGTACGCTACGGCTGCAATATTCTCTTCAGTGCGCACTGTACGCATGCGTGACAATGGTTTAATGCCCAAAATAGTAAACTTGGTGCGAAATTTGGTGATAACAGCACGAATTGTTGATTCACCAGGTCGAAGATGGTCGTAACAAACGATACACATTTTTCACTTAGCACGAATTTTGATAGTAAATTTCAACAATTGCAATCGTTGCTCGATTGTATGTCTTTCTGAATATAGTGAAAACTTTCACTTTGACAGATGACGTTTGGATGCCATTACCAACCAGTGACGCCAACCTGAAAAACTTAACTCTTAAAAAATCACCCATATAACTATTGGAATTGATAACCAGAACATTGAAAGGGCTGAAGTTGTTGAATATTTAGGCATTAGGTTAGATAAGAAATTGGATTTCAATGATGACGTCGACTTAATATGTCTAAAATCTCCAAGACAATCGACTTTCTCAAAATGATTGGAAACATTCTGACGACATACTTGAAGTTATTGCCTTTTAAGTCAATAATACTGCCACATTTTGAATATTGTTCCACTCTGTTATTCGAATTAAACAAAAAAAATTATGAAACTACAAAAATTTCAGAATAGAGCTATGCGAACAATTTTGAAATAAAATAGATATCTTCCAATAGAAGAATGTCTAATTGGTTAGAACTAATGTCAGTTGAAAAGAGAATACTTTATGCTACATATATATTTGAAATTGAAAACAAATTGTTACCATATAGAGTATTAAAAAATCAAACATGTGTCGTTGATACACGCTTATAAAACAAGGAATCTCGACAGTTTCTACATGCAAGTTTGTAAGCTGTTTGAATCTAGAAAAAAATTATTTCATGAAGAATTCAATGCATTTATTGAATTGCCTAGCTCCATAGAAACAATAAATGGCCTTAAGGTATGTAAGTGTAAGTTAGCTGAGTTCGTTTTAAACAAATATTTGACAATGATAAATTTTTAATGTAAAAGTATATATGAATTTTGAAATAGCTATCGCTAAAATCAATTATTTTATTATTCAATATAAAACTGCTTTCGAATACTTACCTACATAAAATAATGTTTAACTTAAATACTTGGTGCATGGGTTGAACTTCAGAGTTAGTTAACAAATAAAATGTTAAAGATCAAAATGTTAACACCAAGTATGAAATATCTTTATAAAGAGCGAACCAAAGCTTTCCATCAAACATTTATTATCATGGAAAATCCAAATATAGACTTCATATTATCAGCAAAAAAAAGATATTTCATTCAAGTGTAGGTGAAAGGAATTCTGGAGGAAATGTAAAATTTCTAGCGAACAATTCAAACAGAAAGAATTCGAAAATGAAATATTTCTGAACGGGAGGCTTGGAACATTATTTGATTTTATCTATTTGTAGCGATCTCCACTGTAAAATGTGTCGAAGGATTTCATTTAGGAGAGCAGCTGAAACTTCCATCTTCCATAAAGGAATTGAAATCGGATTCAATAAGAATGTGAACTCTCATGATGATGTCGTTTCGGATGATGTTGAGTTCGAATATACAAAAGAACAAACGAAAAGTTTCATATTATTATCGATTTTCCGAATCAATCTGAACAATTCTCCTTCGTTTCATTCATTTCAATCAGTTGGGACAACAAAAAACCGCAAATGAACAAAAAGAAGCTACAGAATATATTTTTTTTAATTCAGTGGACCTACAGTTTAACGCCGGTTCCGAACGGCCATTGGGCTTGTAATCGATGTACATTACCCAGCATATTTTATAATTTAAACTACTCGAATCATAGACAAACACAAACACCCATGCCTCCAGCGGGGCTCGAACCCGAGTTCTTCCGCACCATAGTCGGGAGTTCTACCGACTAAGCTACGGAGACCGGCTACAGAATATATGATTTTATCAAGGTGTCTTGTTATTAATTTTTTTGCTTGTTGACTTCTTACATTACTCATCAGATTTATCAATGATAGGTTATAGAAAGAAAATGTAGGAAACAACAAGGGAGCATAGCTACTTAGCAGTTTCTGATAATCAACATAGTTCAACCCTCAACTTATCAGTTTGAGAAAGTTTTTGGTGAAATAGTTTTTGATTCAATACACAAATTTCGATTGCCATCACTGTTTGGAGAAAAAACTCTTTGACTTTCATTTGAAAGAATATTTGCTCATAAAATGAACGTGAATGCAGAAAATACTGACTGCCAAAGAAGAGGAGAACCTGTTAGGCAGAGATATTTTTTTTGTTGAAAAGTTTTCAAAGATTCATCTCTCTTCACTTCTTCATATTTCGAATGAAGAGGAATATATCGAGAGATTTGAGCATTCTTCATTTTGAAAAAATGTAAAGAGACTAAGAGAGCGAAAAAAAATGAACTGTGTATTTATGGGTGCTTGGATGAATATCAATAGCTGTCCTTCAGATATCAAAACTTGTGATAGTCTGAACGCAATCCAACGTCTTTCAAAAAGACCTGCCTTGAAAAATGCGATACAATTTGATTTCATTCCTTTCAGTTCAGTTTTTATTATTATAGGTATTCTTTAGAATTCTTTCTTTATTTATATTGTAGTTATTTTATAATTTTTATATATTTGGAACAGTATAACTGTTTTCATTCATTTTTCAATTCATCGTAAAAAATTATGGTATTATGTTGTTTCTATGCTGCATAAAAACATTATTATGTGCAGCTTCGTCATGATTCTATTCTATTTTGAAGGATACAAGATGTAGAAATACAGCAAACTTAAGAATCTTTTTTTCTCGAAAAGTACTGAATATTCATCTAGTTTTAGATTTGTGAGTCGTATCAGGAAATAATTTATTCATTCAAACATCATCATCAAACGTTGTCGCAAGAAGAGGTTGTTGAAAAAATGTTGCAAGTTCTTCAGGAAGCACTTGTAGTTTCATTTATATTCTTCTTTTATATACTGATTTTGTCAAATATGTTTTGAAAAATTAGTTTTTCAACCCGTTTTACTCAAGTTTACGTGTCTTCGGATTTTCCCATTTTTCTGGAGGCGTATCAACCTATTTCGGAAATCGAAGTTCTGAATGATCGAAACCTTAGCAAAGGATTCTCAACCTTATAGAGTTTCCGTATTGTTTGATCGTTGTTTTAAACGCAAGTGTTTATTAGGGCACTCAACTGGAGTGTAATTAAGGAAAAATTACCTACAGTTGCAAATATGTAGCACAATATTTCATATATTGGAAATACTAGCCGAATTCTGTTCACCTTGAAATCGTTTTTTTCTTTCCCATTCGGTTGAATCACGTTGCAGGAACTATCACAAGCTCACATTGTGAGGACATCCTCCTGAAATTCCAACAAAAGAACTCATCGAAATCCTATCTGAAAGGAGCTTTTCCTGAAAAAAGTATTTCATTTCGAGATGTCTCCGATTTCTCGTTTGAACTGCTCATATCATCAACGTCGTTCGATGTACAATAGAGACGAATTTGCTTACAGGAATTCATTCAATTTGGGGATAACATTTCTTTGTATTTAAAATGAAAAATAAAATTATCACGAATAAGATCTTGAAGAAAAACATTTTACAAAGCAGAGTACTGACTTGATGAATATAGTGAAGTGATTTCGAAGATACACAACTAAAAATTTTTCGTTTCTTTTCGAACATTATTATGAAATTTTCAAAAATTTATTCGAAATTTTTAATATTCGATTAATTCATCAGTGCCTGCTTCAATGAAAATAATTCGAAATTTTTCGAATTTAGAATATTCCATTAATTTGATCTGAAATCCCGAGTTGTTGAAGATATTACGTTCGACATTCTAGGATCTTAATAATTTAATTTAATACTGAAATATTTGGATCATATCAAGGGTACGTTGATGAATAGTCACCCACACAGCTTTACAACCCTTGTTGACATGGGTTTTAATCTAATTCAGATCGTGAAATTTGAAACGATATTCTGAAACTCAGTAGACATGGGTTTTAATCTAATTCACATCGTGAAATTTGAAACGATATTCTGAAACTTTGTAACTTGAAACGGACATTTACGAAAGTTCTTATGAAAAGTTTCGTCCTTCATTAAAATTTTTACTTTAATAGAGTGTTGTACCTTCATTATTAATATTTTCGTATAATTTCAACATTATATTGAATAGAATATAGTTATGATTAAATGAGTGAGATAAAACAATGTGTATTGAATTATATTCGAATTTGGAAGAAACTAGCCAGAGGGAAAAAGAAAAGTTTTTTTTTATATTTAATAGTGTTGGCGTTTACTTGATGTAAATCCATTATAATTGAATATAAACTTAAATTCAAACACTTGAACTTATGATTTACACTTTATTGACTCATAGCATGACGCATTTCGTCGTAACAAACGACTTCTTCACATGCTTACAGAATAATAACAACATTTTGAAAAACACAGGTATAAATATCAGAGAATTTTGGTATTCTATGGTTTTGGTTTTACCTAAGATATTCCATTCTGAAAAATAATTTCTATCTCCTGAAAAGGTTTAACAAGGGTGCATTGTTTAATTCTATCTGTTCATTGAGCAAATTTCCAGAATTTTTAAGCCGATTTATTTCCACTATTTCCAAATAATCTAATTGATTAGATTAATTCTGGAAATTTGCTCAATGAACTGATAGAATTAAACAATTCACCATTGTTAAGCCTTTTCAGGCAATAGAAATTATTTTTCAGAATGGAATTCCCTGATATTTATACCTGTGTTTTTCAAAATGTTATTATTCTGTAAGCATCTGAAGAAGTCGTTTGTAACGACGAAACGCGTCATGCTATGTAGCCAATGAAGTGTAAATCATAAGTTCAAGTGTTTGAATTTAAGTTTATATTCAAAAGGAAAGTTGATATTTTTTCAGTCAATATTCAACAATATTCAGTCAATATTCAGTGCAATTTTGAGGAATATCCAGTTCAATATATCGGAATATCCAGAAAATCCAGTTGAAATCCATATTGAACGATTTTCTGACGATTGTATAATTTCTCCGAGGTATTTAAAATGGCTGACTTGTGGAATTTCATCATGTTTTGTGATTAGAACAGATTGATTGGTTGTTTTTCCATGCATTTGGTTTTATTATGAGAAATTTATAATCCGGTTTTCTGCGGTACCTATATAGATTCTATGTATGTGAATATATATAAAGCTTATATTATACTAACCTTAAAATCACATTGTGATCTACGTAATGAAGATGTTTTCCTTCATTCCTCTTGAGGATTATCTGTAAAAAATATTGGAATCAAATTTTCATTAAAATTGTGGTTTTCAAACAAATGTAAAATATAATTGTCTTGATTGAATTGAATGAGCTCTATGATATAATTCTAAACACTAGTTCAATTCCAAAAAGCTTGTAATGAGTGAGTTTCAGATAATTGCTTAATTATCAGGAGTTAAATACAATAACTACTAATTTGAACGAAATTATGAGATATAATCATACGAGTATAAAACAGAAAACAATTGGAAAATAATAATATATATATATATATATATATATATATATATATATATATATATATATATATATATATATATATATATATATATATATATATATATATATATATATATATATATATATATATATATATATGGATATATGATTTATTGCCTGTTTCGGTTAAAAGTATTTATTTTATTAAAATTCTCGCTTAACTTTTTTCTTGTTAATGTGAAACATATATATATATATATATATATATATATATATATAATTTAAATTAAACTCTTGGCTTAATGTTTCACGATTTAATTATATGTATAGTCAACATGTTTCGAGCGTTAGCTCATTTTCAAGACTGATTTTCAAGATGATTTTCAGTCTTGAAAATGAGCTAAGCTAACGCTCGAAACATGTTGACTATACATATTGTTAAATAAATCGTGAAACATTAAGCCAAGAGTATAATTTAATTATATATATATATATATATATATATATATATATATATATATATATATATATATATATATATATATATATATATATATATATATATATATATTTATATATATATATATATATATATATATATATATATATATATATATATATATATCATATAATAATAAATGAAATTTATTGAAAAACATTCCTTACATTGTAAAATTACATTAATTCAATTGATACAATAATTACAACTAGGAAGAATGCTCACAAAAGTACTGAATTCAGTTTTGAGTCTGATCTTCCATTCAGCCCTCGAAAAAAAAAAATTTGATTCGATTTATATTCGATTCAAACGAAAATATTGGTTCGATTTATATTCACAATAATATACAACTTTATTTGAAAATAAGAGAAAAAAATTACCTCAGAAATATTAAACATTTGAGACAATTTCACATGGTGACAGATAAAAAATTAACAAACATATGATACAAAAAATTGATTCATATATTATTGCCTACATTCGAATCATCGAAGTACTCTGCCACACTATACTATGCCTTTTTAACATCAATGACTTAACTCTCTTCTTAAACAAATGAGCTTTCAGTAATTTCAAACTAGACGTCAAATGATTGAAGATTTTAATACTCTAATACTAGAGTGAGTGGTCAAATTTAGCTGTTTTATGCTTAGGAATAAGAAGCATATCACTGTTCCTTGTTGAATTCACATGATTACTATTCAATTCAATAAACCTATCTTCATTTTCTTCAACACCTATCAAACATCTATAAATATATAAACAAGGTGAGTATGTAATTATTAATGAAGTTAGGTTTACAAGATGTTCGTTGATGAATATTGAATATTAATCGAAGTATTCGCTTCTGTGTAATAAACACCCTATTTATTTCTGTAGAACAGCCCCACAGCAGAATATTATAATTCAGATGACTATATACAAGACTGAAATACACATTCATAACACACTTTCTAGGTACAATGTTCTTAATTCTAGAGATCGCAAAATATAATAATAATATCCGAAATTTTTATATTTTTTCGGTGTAGTGTTCATTTATTCTTATAAAACGCTTGTGTATGGTGCCCAGGTTCTGTATACATGGTCTGGATCTTAAAGTGAAGTCTCAAATGAAAACACGAGATGGTTTCTGCTAATTGTGTTCGGATTAAGTTATGTAATATAATGAGCAAAGATACTCAACAGGTACTGCAGCTTGATTTGAAGGAGTTTGTTTGATATATAATCGGATATCGGAAGTCTCTTGAATCTAGTAACCAGAATGGCCATTGAACTGCTTGATTAAACCACGTTAATATTGAGCTCCTATAACGAAATTCCTAAGGGTTACTCAATTTTCAATCGATGATGTGTAGCTATTGCCAATTAGGTAAATATCAAACTCTACCCAAAAAAAATTAACCATTATGAAATTCATAATTATAGGTGAAAGATTGGTAATTTTTTTTGTTTAGAATTTCGGAATTGTATGCTATAATATTAACACTCGTAATATGGAATTGTTACTCCCAATTTCGAATGCTGAATGCTAAACTGAAAACGCTGTACTTAAGCTTTTCAAATTGTGGTACCACCCCGAAACAATTCTCAAGGAATAAATAAATTTTGTTAAACCAAGCCGAGTGTTTTTCCCTTCAATATATTGAACAATGTTTCACCAAGAGATCATCGAACATTGAATCATAATAATATTAATAATAATAATGATAATAGTATTTTATTATATGAAAACTTCATACAAAAGGCTATTAACCTTAGGTTCTTCAGCGTATTCAATATATAGAAAATGAGAGGTAATAATAAAAACTTGGCTAAAAATCACTGACTGAACAATTCTTTATTCGACAAGTTTCGCCTTTTACAGCATTATCAAGAAGAAGATTATTTCTTTATTTATTATAAGAAGATTTATTATAAGAAGAAGAAGATTATTTCTTGATAATGCTGTAAAAGGCGAAACTAGTCGAATAAAGAATTGTTCAGTCAGTGATTTTTAGACAAGTTTTTATTATTACCTCTCATTTAAATATGAACTTTCACAGAGTAGATTCATCGTCCATTGAATATATCAATATATAGAGTTATTTTAATGTTTGTTAGTAAGTTATGTTAATGTCAGTTTGTAATATGCATAAAGCCTCAAGTAGTTTCTCAGTTGGAAATTTCCTTCGTACATAGTTGCTGTTGTATGTATTATGGAACATTGGTAAAATATCTTCCAGTTTGTGCTGTCTTGTATGGAATTTTCGGTTAAGTTTCTGAAGCAGAATTTTTATTGGTTCTATGATGTGATACAGGACCTCATTAGGGGGGTTGGGTATTCTAATCACTGGGTGGCTTATTCTCGTAATGGTATGCAGAGGTGATCTCTCTGCTACCTCTATATTCTTAAGCGACGACATCTTGTAGTTTGCATAGATTGATTTTGTGTGCATATTCTAGGTCTACATATGGTTTTATATATTTAAACTGCACCAGCAATACTTCTGAAATGTTTTGATCTTGTTATTGTTTTCTTCTTCATTGACTGTGTGTGAAGGTTAAAATTTAATTTATTGTTGAACAGTTCTCCCAGATATTTCATGGATGATGCTATATTCATTCCGTTTATCGTTACTGTTGGTGAATTTTGTGTGATCTTATGGTTGTAAATTTACACTTATTAGGTTAATAATTGATGAGGCCGATACTTGATGTAAATCGATAAACATAATAAAACAATTGTTAAACTGATTTACACATATATTAATAATACTGCATGACGTACGTTTCGATGAGATTCACCTTTTTCAAATGCTACGTGCAGACTAATGACAATTTCTCGAATACATACAATATATAAACTTAAATTATGAATACCGAGAAAACAGGTAGATCACAGGTAGAAGGGATCAATTCATACTGAACTACTATATAGTAAACTAAGTAATTTTGAAAAGATTGAGAAGGGGGCTTAAGGTATGATCGATTTGGCTGTTCAAAAGGTTGCCAGAATATTTGTATTTATTAATTTGGAGCGATTCTAACAAATTAAGCTTCATTTCCTTGTTTGCGGTATTCAAAATCGGAATTGAATATATGATTTTCGTTAATCAATTGATTTGCATAATGTGAATCAGCCTTCTGATTATCAAAGCTACGTTTATGTTTCTGGAATCAGAAATTCTTATTTGAAAACTTCTAAACGTTCTACCAATATCAAACTTATCACAACTACCACAGTTAATTTTATATACTCCTGATTTTTTATTTTTGTTGACTTTAGATTTGTTATTTTTGATATGTTTTCCTAAGTTATTTCCAGTACGGTAAGCAATGTTGATGTTATACTTAAAAAGAAGAGATTTGAGTTTTTCACTGGACTTGGACCGATGTATTTGGATCCCTTCTACCTGTTTTCTCAGTATTCATAATTTAAGTTTATATGTTGTATGTATTCGAGAAATTGTCATTAGTCTGCACGTAGCATTTGAAAAAGGTGAATCACATCGAAACGTACGTCATGCAGTATTATTTTTAATATATGTGTAAATCAGTTTAACAATTGTTTTATTATACTTATTAGGTTTTTCAAAATTTTTTGAATATGCACCAACCATGACAGATGGGCGGACTCGCTATAAAGGTGGGCCAAGGCTCTGTCCCAAAACTGCGACTGTGAAATAGTCGAATAGTTCATCACATCGTTGGAGATTCTCCCAATAGATCAAATGGTGGACCTTTTGACGATTTCCTAAAAGCAATGAATGCTGCTATTGATTACGTGAAAAACCTTGATGTTTGTTTGTGAATGAATTGTGCTATCATTAAATCAGTTATTTAAATGAAAATGAATAATTAGTTTTTGGTTTTTATCGCCAGTTTGAAAACCATTTATTTGTTTTGCCCGGAAGTGATTCATTCAATCTCTTTTAATGATATGTATTAATCACACTTTTACCCATGTATATATTTACCGTTTTAATATCCATGGAACACAAAATTCGAGGTTTGAACATGAGATTCCATCAAATAAATCAATAATCAATAACAAATTCACAATTTTATAAAATATGTTTATAAACTGGGCATAACGAAGATATTACACATTTGAAATTTTCAATTATAATTTGCAAGTTATATCCCCTGGTTTTACTGCAATATGCAGTATTGATTGACATGCTTCCTGTACTATATAGTTACGTTATCAAATATTTAGTTAATGTGTAGTTTGGTGTGAATATATCTTTTTTTTAGTGTATTATCGATTTGGGGATCGAAAACCTTTTGCGAATAGAGAACCTGTAGGTTCTTAGGGGAAATAGATTGTTGTTTATTCAGTTATCTCCTTTGAATTTATATGTCTTGCATTATAGGCCTTCCTGTGATAGATTTTCTCAGAACTGAGTTGAACTTTTCAGAATTTTTTGGATATTTTTCTTCTCGATGTAGTGTTTTCATTCTTGTTTTTTGTGTAAGTTATTCTAGTGGTCGTATAGTGTGATTACTAATTCCAGACCAAGATAGGAGTGACATACGTAATAATAAGTCTAATGATTGTAATGTAGAATTTTTCTGTTGATTTTTATTACATTGCGAAGTGAACATTTTCATACATTACAGAGTATGCTTGCTGTAATGTGTTCTTTATGTTACTCTTGAAGATGAATCTACGGTCCATAACAACTCCTAGATTAGTAGAGAAAATTCAATACTCTTACTATACCACTACACTACGTTCCTATATATTGCAAAGACTTAAAGAAATGTACTTGAACTTTGATAAGGAAAATTGTAGCTCTTAATTTTGAATTATTTTTCCACCTAGATGTAAAGTTCGAATTTATCATACAATTTTATGTTTCTATCATTCGGTTCTCCAGAAGCTAATGATACATTTTTATAAACTTCAAATTCGGCTATAAAATAATTGTCTTCCATGGCCACATCTTAATAAAACTCAAATGTCTTACTTTATGTCTCTCAAAGTTGGATCTATATATACCTAAAAATCGTGATGTATTTATTCCCACTTGGTTATTCAAGATACACACTGGATCGACTTTAAAAACAACAGCATTTTGGTTTCGAAAATCTACAGTCGACACTTACTTCTCATGGGATAAGAGAAAATCTGTGTGAAAGAGATTCGCATGAATAAATTATAGAAGGATTTTCCGCTCCTTTTATTTTACAGATTCAATGGATTCAGAATTCACCATCTGATACGTATGATTGGTCGTTCGCTTGGTATATATATAAAAATGTTTTCAATTTCCTTTAGAAGTAGCCATAACTGAATGTTCGGTTCATATGATTGGAATAGTTTCAATATTGATATAACTTTATGAATATAAAGTTTCATGAAATAGTTGGTTTTACTGAATACCGAATGAAATTTCTGATATTGTAAGTTATTTGACCGCCAATTTAAATAGTTTGTTTGCAACATGTTATTTGTTTCTTATAACGCGTAGGCTAGCCATAGGGGTGACTTTACGAGTTAAAACGCTCATTAATGCTGAAAAAGGGGCCGCAAAAACGAACCTTAATTCAGTTAATGAAATATTTCTCACTGAATTAAGAGTAAAATATCATACTTGAGAATTTGAGAACATTACTAGTAGTGCAGAAAACATAATTCGAATACTCAGTAACAAAATATTATATATTTTCCCTCGGCACTCTGTTCTTGTGAGTACACAGTATTTTCAGCACACCGAAATTGAGCCTGAAAATTCCTTCATTAGAAAATTCTGTCTACGCTACTGCATATAAAAACAAACAATCAGCTAATTCATCGGAGCTCTTCAACCCACTCAACATATAATCATCAAGAGTTCAATATAATTAATTGAGAAACGTAACACTTTAACTATTTCTAATATTAAAAATGAGAATTATATACAATGTATTACAATTAACACACTTGGCACAAACTCCACTAAATATATTAAAAACTCTGCATATGTTTCGGGTAGTTAACTCATCAAGAGTATACAGTGTTATTCAATTTAAATGCAGAGGCAGATGTGGGTTCACTATTGGATGATACACAGGAATTATCTGCTTTATTTCTGATAAGGTTGTATATCTTATTACGTTGTCTTTCATATTGCTTCTGGCAAATAATTGCAATATCTTCTCTAAGCCTCCTCTTGACCCGTTGGAATTCGACATCTGAGACCGCGAAGTTAGAGAAGATATTGCAATTATTTGCCACAAGCAATATGAAAGACAACGTAATAAGATATACAACCTAATCAGAAATAAAGAACAGTCCTGTGTTTCATCCAGTAATGAATTCACATCTGCCTCTGCATTTAAATATTAGAGTTTTCGATATGGTTAGTGAAACATAAGCCAAGTGTGGTAATATTAATTTGTTGTTTTTAACAAAATGTTTCACCAAGAAATAAGCGAAACCTCCGTATCATTTATTGAAAATTATATGGGGAAAATCAGTACCTTACTTTTTCTTCAAATCTGTAATCAACTGAAGATAAAACTCCTTCATTATACCAATGCATTTAAAATACGAAAATCCTAGAATCTGTAATTGGAAATCCGTAAACCCCTCTCAATTACAGATTTAATTTCAATAGACTCCATTGACTTCAATTTTCGTCTTTTGTTCAGCGAATGTAATATCCCGGGCTCATTCATATCTATCAAATTGTTTTTTTGTTTTGTTACAATGCTTGGAATATAACGCTGGCGTTCTTGTTTTCTGGAATGGATTTTTTTTTTTTCTGTTCTCGTGTCGATGCTCCAGTTTGTCTCATATGAAATGTATAACAATCATCGCGTTCCAATTTATACTCGAGAATAATAACAGGGGGATGTCAAATATTCGCACCAAAGGAATACAAAGAGACATGACGTCGTAGCAATGATTGTGCATCAAGAACTGTCATTAAAATTGCATTTTCTACTACATTTCTTGCAAAAAAATTCAGTGCTTAACAGATGCCAGCATGGATTTTGAAGCGGTATATCCATGATTACAGCATTCTCAGATTTGTTAGATGGCATCGCTGAAATCTTAGGTTGTGACCTGAGTGAGGCTTTTGGCTATTTTATAAGAGAACTGTTGATACAGAAAATGGAGTTTTATGGTATTAGAGGAACTGCTTGGAAATTGATTCACTTAATATTCAACTGACAGGCAAGAGCAAGTTGAGTGGAAGGATGGTGTGTCACCTGCAAGGATAATTGATTATGGTGTCCCACAAGGTTCAATATTGTAACCAATCCTATTTGTCATTTACATTAACGACTTACCAAATAATGTAACTTGTAAACAAACATGCCTCTATGCTGACAACACTAATTTCCTTAATGTCACATCTAGGAAAGCCGAATTAAACATACTCTCCGAGAGGACTTTGGAGGATGTCTGATGAGAGGACTTTGGAGGATGATTGAGTGTATCTTTATCTACTATTTTGTATTATTTTCTAATTTATGTTGATTTTATATCTGGAGGAGTGGAAGAATGATTCGTAAAATTTCTATCATTTCTAAGAAGGACATGTCTTTTTCACCAATAAATATTACTATTACTACTACTACCATGAGGTAGAAGTAGTAGTAGTAGATGATACTACTCTTTCTTTTTGAAGAGTAATATCTGATAGAGGGAGATAAGAAGTATATTTTCTTAAGATCGAGTAGAGTATTTTCGTTGTATAACTTCTGAAGATTCATTCACTACAACAAAAAAAAATTAGGTTTGAGGCAAATTGAAGAGAATTCAAATCTGTTTAATTTTTGTTACAAATATAAACTTCGAGAGGATAGAAATATTTGAAAATTAGTGATTGAATTTATTATAAGACGCAGGAATATTAATTTCATCTGAATTTCATCGCAAAGATATGATTGAATGAAGAATTTGAAAGTTTTTAGTTCTTTACATAGACTGAAAAATATTCAAATATTCCAGTGTACACAGATATTCATCATAAATTGTCCACGAATATTTGAATCATTTTATGTATGCCAAATAATTCCGGTTTCTGTAAAGGTTTTGGAAAGAATGCCGAAAAAAGTGAATTATCATCATAAAAATAATATTAACCATTTCAAGCGCTGTGACGTTGATTCAGATGTTTTGAAATTTAGCGGAAGAGAGAAATATTTCATAATGCAGGAATAATTTTTCAAATTTCCATTATTCGCCTTTCTTGGGTATATACGGCAAAAATTAATCAGCGTGTTTCATTTCCTACTTGAAAGAAACGAAATATAAATCCGCGTTCCTCATATTCTTTTAAAAAAAGCTACGGAATGTAGGACAACTATAATATTATTAAATTTCAGTTTCTCTCTTTACACTGGTTCTATTTGAGTGAGCACCACGAGGGAGATGTATACATACATACATATTTATTTTGAAAGTTTTTAGCATACATACGTTTTTACATATATATATATATATATATATATATATATATATATATATATATATATATATACAAATATATATTTATATATATATTATATATATATATATATATATATATATATATATAACAAATATATTTTGACTGGTTTGATAATATAATAATAGAAAATATGTATTTGGGATAGCAGTCTTCAGGTTGAAATAAGTGTACTCTTTTCTTTGTATCTCAAGCTTTCGAGAATTACATTTATCTCTTCATCAGGAGCAACTAGAAGATTGAAAGTGAGAAAATGTAAAATATACACAGATATGTGGTAACTTACGAACTGAGGTTGTATCAAAAAGATGCTGAAATTTACTGAAAAATCATATAAAAGATACTCAAAATGAACAAAACGCATAGAAAAACAAAGAATGACACTTATAGGTTAAGCTTCCATCATAGAAAAATCGTGAAATACGCGATGTCTCCATCATTCACAGAACCACACATGGCCAGTACCAACCCACACACACATCCACAAACACAACAAATCAAACCGAGTGACATGTTTAACTACTGACATTGACAGTATTCAGACTGGGACAACTGTTATGTCTCTTGGCATCGTAGTCAATTAGGTAGGAAAATATTGAACTCAGACCGTCAATGTATCTACGAGAGTTCATGCTGTTCTTATTCTGGTATATACGCACATTTCCAGAAACAGTTTTCTCTTGGTATTATTCCTTTATTTGCGTTGACGTTTCGTTGTATATCACAACTTTTTCGAAACTTATAAATAATTGAATCTTGAAATTCAATTATTTTTATTCCAGATTTCTGCATTGGAACTTTCTAGATTGGAAGATCTAATCAACTAACTGCGCCTCAAAGACGTCTGTTTGTCCTTTATGGTACTTCTTAACAGAGAATTTGAATAAGTTATAAGAAAAAGTTGTCATTCGGGAGGATTCATAAACAAAAGTTAAGGTTACTAGTACCCGCAGCCTTTGACAAGTGTTTCGAGCTTCTTGGCATTCATTAGGTCTACGAAGCTGGAGATGAATAAACTAACGGAAGTCTATACTCAGAGTCATATGCTGGTGGAGCTGTTTTGAGGTTATGTTCGATTTTTCTACGTCATAGCAGGCTCTGGAGAAGACGTTCAAGAGGCTATTCCGTATGAGATCTCATTGAATTATCATTTTTTTCAATAAAATAAAATTTATTGAGAAAAATTTTGTACATTGTAAAATAACATTCATTCAATTGATACAATAAATACAACTAAGCAGAATACTATCAAAAAGACTGAATTCAGTTTGAGTCTGACCTTCCATTCAGCCCTCGAACAAAAATATTGGTTCAAACAAAAATATTGGTGAAATTTATATTGACAATAATATACAAATTTATTTGAAAGGAAAAAAAATGAATTAACTCAAAAATATTGAACATTTGAGACAATTTCAGATGGTGAAGCACATTTGTGGTAAGAAAATATACAAACATATAATACAAAAAATTTATTCATACATTATTGCCTACATTCGAATCATCAAAGTACTCTGCCACACTATAGTATACCTTTGTTAAGTGCAGAGATTTAACTCTCCTCTTAAACAAATGAGCTTTCAGTACTTTCGAATAGTGCTCAAATTTAGGTGTTTTATGCATACAAACTATACAAACAAAGCATAAAATTTATTCATACATTATTGCCTACATTCGAATCATCAAAGTACTCTGCCACACTATAGTATACCTTTGTTAAGTGCAGAGATTTAACTCTCCTCTTAAACAAATGAGCTTTCAGTACTTTCGAATAGTGCTCAAATTTAGGTGTTTTATGCATACAAACTATACAAACAAAGCATAGAAAATATACAAACATATAATACAAAAAATTTATTCATACATTATTGCCTACATTCGAATCATCAAAGTACTCTGCCACACTATAGTATACCTTTGTTAAGTGCAGAGATTTAACTCTCCTCTTAAACAAATGAGCTTTCAGTACTTTCGAATAGTGCTCAAATTTAGGTGTTTTATGCATAGGAATAAGTAGCCCATCACTGTTCCTTGTTGAATACCCATGATCACTCTTCAATTTAATAAACCTATCTTCATTTTCTGTAACATATTAAAACATCTATAAATATAGAAACAAGATAGGGTGAGTATGTAATTATTAATGAAGATAGGTTTTCAAGATGTTCGTTGATGAATATTGAATATTAATCGAAGTATTCGCTTCTGTGTAATAAACACCCTATTTATTTCAGTAGAGCAGCCCCACAGCAGAATAGTATAATTTAGATGACTACATACAAGACTGTAATAAACATTCATAACACAGTTTCAAGGTACGATGTACTTAATTCTAGAGATTGCAAAAAATTTGTTACTCAATTTTTTTACATAAAACATCAATGTGTGATGTCCAACTCAAATTTTTTCTACACATATTCCAAGAAACTTTGTTGATTGGGATGATGATATAGCGTTGTCTTCATATTCAACATCCAAGGTACTAATTACATTGCCCTTCAGACAAAAATGAACACATACAGTTTTGTCCACGTTCATTGTCATTCGAGTTATTCTCGGTATATAATATAACATAATATAACAGAAGATTGTATTCAGGTATAAAAGAAAATTCGAATAATTGAATTGCGTTCCACTTTGCAGAAATCTGAAATCATATTTCACTGTGAATAAATTTCATTTATGAAATAATTGAACATGTAAAAACCACAACGAATGTTCTAAGACGTGATCTTGTGAAATTGGTTTGAAAATATTTATGGTTCTGGATTTTTCGTGTTATTGGAAATCTGTTTGTTTTCTTGAAGATATGGAAATGAGTATTTAAGAATATAATGATAAAATATCAAATGCATATCATTTCTATACAAAATATTTCAATTCTTCATCAGTTATTGCATCAAGCAACTCTTCGAATGAAAGCAACATGAAGTTCGACTAAAATTACATTTTCATTAAATTCTAGAACGAACATTGAAAGAAATTCAATTAGGAAGTTCTCCATCGTCACGAACAAATCCTTTAAATTCATATTCGACTGAAGTTGTTATAAAGTTTCAGCGTTGAATTTCATGCAACAAATGTAATAATAGATATGAAAACAAAGTTGAATAGGTTCAACAACTATTACGATAATTTCACTTTCAGTTGCTCTATAAACCTCGAACCGTTGAACTCTAAATAAAACCGAATGCCTGCCCCATTTAACTTTGAAAAGTTTCATTTGATTTCATAATAGCTTTTCAATTTTCTTAAACTATATTTTTAATCTGGATGATATTGTGACTGTTATTATTGTCAATAAACATTTCGCACATGGTGAAAATAACCTCATTGAAAAGTAAAGTACAATCAGAAACACTGGATGATGGATTAGTTTACCAGTATGTAGAGTGTTGGTTTTTGTTTCTTAGCTCAAAGATTTAAATGAATCAATAAAATCCAAAACAATGAAACTATATATATATATATATATATATATATATATATATATATATATATATATATATATATATATATATATATATATATATATATATATATGTATAGTAAATATGAGACTCTTAATCGAAGTTTAACTTCGGGGAAATTCTTAATCGAATTAATAGTATTCAATGACTTGTGAATCTTGAAACTAGCTACACTTTTGCCCGCCTGGGCGTGATCTGGAACGATTAGGCATGTGATCATTCGTACACATTGCGGACAATTTTCTGTAGTGTTCGAATGATATATCTACAAAGCCTTCCACTCTCACTCTTGTTGTCATGAGTAGGAATCTTGAACGCCAGGGAGAGTTTATACGTCCTTTCTCCGATAGAGGGAGCCTATGTGAATATTTCACTAGGTAAAATTGTTCTCAATTTGGTGTAGGAGCTATGTTCGTTTTGAAAGTCATCGATTCTTGATTGATTGATGGAATATGGACTGATGATTCATAATAATGATGAAAAAATTGTATCCTATTATCTTTCAACAAGATCGATGAACTTTGCGAAACGCTCTTAATATTCACTCTTGAAAGTGATGGGTTCGTTCTTGTTGACAACATTTGTGTAGACAGCTCCCTGAGAGTTTTATTTGAAATATTTCGATATTTCGATTAAAAGTCTCAGTATTTACTAGTATTTAATGACTTTTGAATCTTGAAGCTATTGAATATATATATATATATATATATATATATATATATATATATATATATATATATATATATATATATATATATATATATATATATATATATATATATATGTATATTTATCTGTACAAATTAGTCATGCGTATTTTGTATAACGAATATGACTTCTATTTCCCAGAGGAAATCATTGGAACAGTCTAAACTGCGGTTTGACAATAAATATCACCTGGGGAATATGTTTAGATAAACGAGATTTTCAGCGTATATCCAGATGGAAAACCGCACGACGAAAAGCTCTCAAGCCCGAAGCAATACCTTCAGGATCGGATCCATCGACGAAAGCATTCACAATAAAATCCTGAAAATTTCCGGTAGTTCACAATAACACTACAACGAAAAATGGATATCTGTAATGACTTCCAAATAGCTAAAACAAACAAAAAGTATATTTTTGTTTGTTGCACAGGGCATACACTAGAGAATTGTTGCTGTGTGTTTTGTTTTGATTTATTTGTGTGGAAACTAGAAAACATATAACTGGTTGGGAGTTCCATAGACGCCTGTTCATTCCATTGATTTTATTTCAAAACGTTCTCTATAAGGTGTTGATTGAAGTATTTTATGTTTCAACCTGAAAACCTTTCTCTATTTCATACTGAAGGTTGAACAATTTTCATTTTATGAATCGATAGTTTCAGTTGTACGAGAAAATATAAGGTTTATAAAGGTGTTCCAGAACTAACGAAAGATTTCATTTGAATAGAAAACACCGTTTTAAGGTTTGATTGTAAGCTTTTCATTGAATCATAAATGGCATAGGGTTATTTATGAATTTCTGCAAATGGGCCCCACGGTTTTGTTTACACATATGGACTCGTTTGTCAAAATTTTCCATAACCATTCTGCATAAATGTGGCTGAATTTCGTTGATGAAACGTTTAATCTTCTCCTTAAATGCATACGGGTATTGAGCTTGTTGACATAGACCTGTGGTTTTAAAAGCCACATAAAATATCTAATGGTGTTTAATCACACGTTCTAGGAGACCATTCTGATCACTGAAACACGACCTGAAATGTTTCATGCAGCAATTGAAATGTTTCATGTGCTGTATGACACCGTCTAGTGGAAACAACATGTTGACCTCGCCAGTAAAATCCTATTTCGGCAAAAAGAACTGCGTTAACAGCGGTCAATTTAAATCTTGCGTTAATTTTGGTACAGTTTTGGGAAAAGAATTCGAGTTTTTGCTAAGTCTCGTATGGTTTCGAGTCTATACAAGAACACCTAAATCGGACAAAATATTGTTGCATAAGATAGTTGCATAAACATGTCAGGACTTGTCAGGCATTGATTAGTTCTATAAGATCTTCAATATAATTCAATTATAGCATCATTTTCATAGTTCTCTTGCATCCCTCGTAAATGTGAAAGTTTAGATGTTCTAAACGATATTTAATACTCGATTATCCTGGAATAACTATACGGATATAGCAGAAATATGACACAGACATAGACTATAGACCGAATAAAATTATAGGTAAGATATTAAAGTTTGTTTTAGAGGTATAGAACTTTAAATTGCAATAAAACAACGATGAATTCGATCATTCGATTGGAAAGAATTTTTTTTATTCGAAAGATAATATTGTGGCATTACATTTCAAATATGATTTTTGGCATATGACCGCCACGGTTGGCTCAGATAAAGACCAATCTGCACGTCCAATTTTCGATGACTTTTTCCAACATCGGCATTAACACGGCGAATATTGTCTTCCAAATGGTCAAGCGTTTGTGGCCTATCCGCATAGACCAATGACTTCACATAGCCCCACAGAAAGTAGTCTAGCGGTGTTAAATCACAAGATCTTTGAGGCCAATTCACAGGCCCAAAACGTGAAATTAGGTGGTCACCAAACATGTCTTTCAATAAATCGATTGTGGCACAAGCTGTGTGACATGTTGCGCCGTCTTGTTGAAACCGCAGCTCCTGGACATGATGGTTATTCAATTCAGGAATGAAAAAGTTAGTAATAATGGCTCTATGCCGATCACCATTGACAACGTTCTGGTCATCATCGTTTTTGAAGAAGTACGGACCAATGATTTCACCAGCCCATAAAGCGCACCAAACAGTCAGTTTTTCTGGATGTAACGGTGTTTTGACATACACTTGAGGATTATCTTCACTTCAAATGCGGCAGTTTTGTTTGTTGACGTAGCTATTCAACCAGAAGTTCGCTTCATCGCTTAACAAAATATACGTAAAATATACGCGATACGTATTCCGCACAGAACCATTATTTTAGAAATAAAATTGCACTATTTGCAAGCGTTTTTAAGGCGTGAGTCTATTCATAACGAATTTCCATCCCAAATGAAAATAAATCACTTCTCAGCTGTTAAATCGGTCGCCATCTTCAACAGTAATGCCAACTTAAAGTTCTATAGCTCTGAAAAAAAACCCTTTAGTTGTTTTATCTTTTGGTAAAGGATTAAGAGCTAGAAACATTTCCCGATCGAAATTAACGATTTCAGTGTAATTTAACAAATTGGTTTGATATGCATTAAAGTTTTCAACAATTTCTCATCAAAAGGTGTCCAGAAAGTCAATTGACATTATTGAAAGAATCCAAAAAATATGAATTTCCAGGAATCATAACAACACAAATTAGAGAAGACAGTGCTTTACAAATTGCTTGGCGTTTCTCAGTATGATATTGACTAAATGTGACACCAACGAGTCTAAGGAATATATAATAAGAGACTCGTACATTCTTATTCGCAATAAATTTGAATTGAGCCAAATGAAATTTTCATACGTAGTCCTCGGTAAAAGAGAATGGTGGGTTATTTACATATCAACCGCTAGAGAATAAATGCGCTGGCAAACGGGTGGGTATTATTCGAAATTGAGTTTCTAGAATTCAATCCAAGTCGTTATATTGTTAAGACTCTAGTAATATAAAAATGGGACGTTCCCTAATATGTTCTGGGAGATGGCATAAATTGGACTTAAATATTATTACGTATATGTGAAAAAATCAGGAGAGCTAAATTTCGTAAGGAAAAAATTCGAAAAATAGAAATAATGTTATATCTGAGCTGCTAATGAGCATGTAGCATGTGACGGACTCATTGTGCATTGTCAATAATCAGCCTGCTCTTAATCGTGATGAAATAAGTGGTTTATTTGATATATTCTCCTCTTTCAGATATATATTTTTTAATTCAGTGGACCTACTGTTTAACGACGGTTCCGAACAGACATTGGGTTTGTAAGCAATGTGCATTACCCAGCATATATCATTATTTAAACTTCTCAAATCATAGACAAACACAAACACCCATGCCTTCACCGGGGCTCGAACCCAAGTTCTACCACTCCATAGTCGAGTGTTCTTCCAACTAAGCTACGGAGACCGGCTTTTTAAAACAGAAAGTATCTGTAATGAATATTTTGAGGTAAGTGATGCTTTCGTCATCTTGTTTATGTTGTATCAAATTCCACATGGACAGAACGGAATGTCGATATTCCCGGATTGTGTTGTATTGTGAGAGAAGAAGAAGAATGTAACTGTATTAAGTGTCGAATAGAAATACGACAAGTTGAAGGCGTTCATGCTGTTCGTCTTGTACCTTCAGTTTTCAACTCAAATTCCACCAAAGAGGTCTTTTCACCGATATTTTTTATATTACCAAAAAGGATTTGACGATTTCTTAACATTGACCAGTGCCATAGTTAATAAAAATATGAGTGAAGTTTCATTTTAGTTTCATAACTTTGCGAATGAAATGTTGAGTGAAATTTTTTTCATAGTTTTTGTTGATTTGTGCCTTCCTCAAATTATAGCTGAAATACTTCGTCCCCCTTGATCCAAGTCAACTATGATGGGAACAAAACAAACGGTGAAAACTTAAATGGACTTAATTGACCATTTTATGGTTGATATCTTAGCCGCTGGTCGCGCCCAGGTGGGGTTGGAAAGCCCTGATATGGTTCTCGAAAATTGACTCCAATCCACCATAGCTATACCTTGGAAGGTCAAATTCTAAATAAATGTGTTGAGTTTAAGGATCTGGGGGTACTTTTCGACTATAAGTTTTCCTTTTCTGAACATATAATTTGAATCACGGCTTCTGCTTCTAGGATGCTGGGTTATTTGGTCACAAATTGGGGCAGCTTTGTTAATCTTGGCACAACGAAAACACTGTACCACTCCTTTATTCGCAGTAAACTGGAATATGCGTCTATAACTTGGTCTCCTTTGTACATTAATTCTATTGTTGACTTGGAGGCAGTTCAGAGGAAATATTTGAAGCATATGTACTGCAGATGTTATAGGCAATATCCTTCGAAAGGCTTCGACCATTCCATCCTAACTGATAGTCTGGGAATTGAATTATTGAAGTTGAGGTGTGAACGGTTCGGCCTAACGTTTCTCTCCAAAATTTTGCACAATTCGATTGACTCACCATTTTTTCTCCTCAGCAAATAAATATTCGCGTACCATGGCCTGCTCTGAGGCGAAATAATACATTTTATGTCACTTAGAGCAGATCAAATGTTATGTCACGTTCAACTGTATATGTAATATTTATGATGGGTATTGCGGTCGATGTGATGTCTATTTTGATCGGCTATAAGTGATTTTGACATGCCACTCAGAACAGCGCAATGGGATGTCGTGATATTTTCATGAATTTCTGTTGTCTATATATGACTTAGTTATAAATAATATTTCAATTTTAGTTTGTTTACTATATGTTACTGTTGCAATCGATTTTAATTTCATTTTTATTCATCAAATATATTTTGTTACTATTTGGTCAACTTCTGCTGACCATATGTATCTTGGTAATAGACAATATTTCATTTTTAGTTTGGTCCGGTTATTGTTCGATACTATTTCAATTTATTTTAATTCAATTTCTTCGTAGTATATATTCGCTTATACTCTCTTTTTTGTTTTTTTTTCGTTCATTTTTTCTTACTTATTATTATTTGTGTGAAATTTGTCATTTTTCTCTGTAATTGGATGTATATTCTGTTGGGAATAAATGTATTATTATTATTATTATATAGATGAAATATCAAGTTGAGTTTTTTGAATTTTTATAACCTTTTTGAATTAAATGATCATTAAAATTTTGTTTCATCTTCAAAACCATTGTAGATATTGTTCATGACATTTAATTTAATTTTTTTGAGGCACTACCTACGGGAAATGTTTGTGTGAAATATTCCTGTATAGTTCACTGAGTTTTTTGAAACTCAGACATTTATAAATCGAAATGGACTGCTTTGAATTATTATTATATTATTCACTGAAATCTTATCCAAAACCACCATATTTTGCATAAAAGTTTTTTCTCTAAAATCAATAAATGTAGATATATACTGCTAGACCCCCTTCTAGATGTGAGATCGAGTGAAATTTGAATATTCTGCTTAACCGAATAGAATCGGCCGTTTGGTCACTTCGATACGGCCGAGGTAAAACATTCCAATTTTACGGAGATTTATCGAAAAATTGGATAGATTATTCCGGCAATAGTATTCGAATTTGATAATCCTTTCCAACTCGTATCGAGAGCTTTCAAACTATATGAAACTGATTTCAACGAAAAATCCATTTATTTTCAAAGTCACGACAATTCTACCACCGAGACGAAATAACGCGGAAAAACGGGATTTTCATGCTTTATTTCGTTTGATATCGATAATCCAAATCTCGAAATATCGACAGAAATGTTTATTTATACGGCTATTTATTATGGGTTATGTGAGATCAAAGATTTGAAGAATTGTATCATACTGATTTGCATTTATGCGCTTTTGAAATTGGTCACTGATTTAGTAGCTATATGCATTTTCTGCTTTCAAAAGGAAATATTTCTCAGAAATAAAAAAAATTTTGCCACGTGAAATTTTTTCGTTTAAAAAATAAATTCTGATTAAACTAATACGAGTACTTACTAGTTTTATTTCAATGAATCTTATGTCATTCTTCACTGGTATTTCACACATCTTCACTATAAAATACTTGTGCATACTCAAAATCTTTATAATAAGATGCAGTTCAACGAGTTCTTTTTTTCTGTGGAAGACGACGATAATAATCATAAAAGAGAAGAATATTTCTATGAAAGAGAAAAGAGATTTACACTCTTTTATTTACAACTATCCATTTTGAAGAAAAATTGGATACTTGTCAAAAATAGATAATAGCATTGTTTTTTAGAAAATGCCATATTTTTAGCGAATGGTACACTACTGTATCAAATATTAGGTTCTTGGTAAAAAAATATTGTCACTATAGCATTTTTCTTTCGAATTCGATGTCAAAAAAAAAACGAATTCTGATAAACTATTTCAGCTGTTTTCACGATTATATTTTCGATCAATGGTCCTTTGTTGCACTTTTTAAGTAGTAAGAGAAGACTTTTTTTCTCAAGATTATATTAATTACGATTATAATCTGATAGAACTTATGTGATTCTTGCCAGTTATTTTGAATAAAAAGAAGTGTCTACTTGACATTTGAATAATGTTAGTTGATTCAATTGTTCTGTTCAGTTTGAATAGATATTTCAAAAAAGCTTCAGTGTTATAAAAATGTAAATGGAATTCAATATGAATGAAAGTTACAAAATTTTTCTTTTTTTTATATGTGTTATACCTAATAATTTTCCATTAGATAGAAATATAGAGATAGAGATATAGAAATATTTTAGATTTAAGGGCAGATATGAAGAAACGATTTCAGCTAATGAAAGTTATTTTTCTTAACAATAACACATGTTGTCTGGAGTTGGTGGATTAGTTCATAAACTGTACACTTTTGGTGCGGTAGGATTCAAGTTCTAGTCGCTGTTAAGATTATTTCTTTTTTTCTACAATTCGGAACTTGAATGATAAATGACTATAAAGTGAGTCTAATTCAACAGAAATTGCATATAATTGAAAAGAATTATTTAACATGCTTCTCCCAGTTGTATCAACTAGATATGAACAAAGACAATAAATTTTTGTCGACCCTCACTGTATAATACCTGTGGTGAAAGTTTTTTTTTTGATACAGTAAATATTGTTTTGTATATTATTATTTATACAGTCAATATTATTTTGTACATTTCAATCTTAATCTCTACAATTATCTGATACATTCAACTATATACCTCATCTTCCATTTATCAAAGTATTACAGTCATCCCCATCTGAGATATCCATTTCTTTAAGGCTTTCTTAATTTTCGCGTTATTGACCATCTCTTTCAAGTACATAGGTAATTTGTTGAAAATTCTAAGCGCTAAATAGATTGACGAACGTTGACCAATTCATTTTTTAAACTTATGAACCTCCCAAGGAAGTACTCCCAATTATACAGGCCAGATATTTGAATCTAGGAATCAATCCTCTGAGCTTCAGTATCAACTTATTAATATGTACATCCCATTTCAATCGGAAATCAAGAATGACACCCAAATATTTGGACTCGTAAGAACAATTAATTTCGAAATGTTTCCCATCGGTGTCTGCAATTCTTAGGATATCCGCAGCAGGTAAAGTTCTACTGTCTATTGCAAATGACATATATTTTGTTTTTCGTAATTAATAGTGAGAAGATGGTTGATCTAACCAGTGCTTAACCGTTCTACTGTCTATTGCAAATGGCATACATTTTGTTTTTTCGTAATTAATAGTGAGAAGATGTTGATCTAACCAGTGCTTAATGAAGTAAAATGAATCCTTGCATGACATATATTATGATATACTATAGAACACTGATGTGAATTTCTCAATGGTTCGATATCTTTCTCAATCAAACCCATCTTGTTGAAATTCGAAATTATTGAAATAGAATTCGTGCAAGATCTGCATCTTGGAATAATTCTTATGTACCATTTGCGCCCTTACAACAAATCTGAATAATGTAAGTCCAGAAGGTTCATCGTTTCAAAGATTCAATTTTATCACATCTTGCCACTTTAACTTCAGAAGGATAAAGTTATTTCCCTCGAGATGTAACGACGTTTCCTATTACAGTTCTGAATGTCTCAGGGACGACGGAAAAGCCACCTTTACGCCCTTATAAGCATTCTGTTACGTGACAATGCTACGTTCTTTGTAGGTTAGTGAAGGTTATCTTCGTCCTGCTTTCCTTGAGTTCTTATGGGTAGTAACATGTAATTGAAAATGTTTTCTTACCGTTAAATCCTGGAATGTGTTTATCTCAGGATTTCGGCTGATTGTGGAACCAATTTTGCCAAATCTAAATTTCCACTTTCTGTTTGGAATTTGTGCTAATCGTGAAAACTGTTTCCTTCATTCCGAGGAATCTGGCTGTAATTTCTGAATAACAGAAATGGTGTTTTTGTGCATATTTCCCCAGATTTCATTCAATGAGTAGGATATATGCCAGAGAAAATTGTTTGAAAGTGCATCGTCAATTAAAATTAATTCTAACAATTTGGCACGAAGCGATATTATAAGAAATTTTCCACTACGTTTTTCTCTTAGAATAAAGTGAAATATCTCTCGGTGAAAAAAATATATAAGTAAATATTTTCTCGAGAGTTATTTTATGTTGTTATCTGAACTAAAAATTGATATTCTCAGCAAAAAATTTATTGGGTAAACGACAAATCTCAGTCCTTGTATACGTGTTCGTAAAAACATAGAGCTTTGTCATAACTTTGCAATGAATAATTTTTCCTTAATAACTATACTTATGACAGAAATAAAAGAAAAAATATTAGAGTACATTCATTTGCTTGTCACACTTGATGGAAGCACAACACACAATAAGAAATACGGTTTCGTACTTCAATTTGAAGTAGTTAATATCGATGTGTATGGATGTGTGAACATTCGGTGCTTTGTGTTTCTATGATCTGAACATCGATATTGAAGTCGTTGCTCTCTTGATGATAGACGTAGCACAACTGACGAGTTCCTTGTAGGATGAAAGAGTTTGTCTTGTGTTTCCAGCAAGTGCAACATCGATGTCAAATTTCTAACATTTGAGTTTAACTTCATAACTTCAACGATAATTCAAATTTTTCGAATGGAATTTTTGAATTTTTTTCGAATGGGTTCATTTGAAAAATTCAAATTAACCAAGAGAATGTTATAGTAGAGCTAGATTTAACTTTTAAATTTTTCAGTGCCATAAGCACAAAAGAAAATAATTTCTATATATATATATATATATATATATATATATATATATATATATATATATATATATATATATATATATATATATATATATATATATATATATATATATATATATTTTATTTATATATATATATTATTTTATTTCAAAAGTTTTCAGCAATAACAGGCTTTTTTTGATATGAAAAACTATATTTTTGTTGACGTTTCGTTGTTATATTACAACTTTGTCAAAACTAATAGTTTATATATATATATATATATATATATATATATATATATATATATATATATATATATATATATATATATGTATATATGAACAACAAGATCAACCTCTACCTGCATTATATCAGTGAAATATATTTTCCTATTCATGTAATAATTGGGGATGAAGAGATTTGGGAAAATTCTGCAGAAGCTGGAGGCAATTACAGATAAGAAGTTGTGCATGCAATCGGTTAGCTTATTTCTCTCCAAATAAACGGCACATAAATAACGAAAGATAATTCATTAAATCTGATGCAGATTCAAGATTTATTCGAAGGATTTACGAATTGATAAAATTTTCAGAGAGAATATCCTAGAATAAACTCTATATATTTTATAATTGTTGAAATTTTAAGTATAATTATTAAATTGCTAAGTTTTTAAAAAATATTCTATGCGAATAAATACTATTTCAATTCACTCAAAAATATTCGAAATACCACTTTGACATTCAGGAAGAAGGAGTGTTTATCTGAAATATGTACCTAGATTTTGCAGGATGTTCTTCCGATTTTTTCAGGAATAAAAACTGCAATATAAGAAGTAATCATCAATGGACATAAATTTTTTATTTTCCATAAAATTTCCACCAATTCAGAGTAACTGAATCCAAAACTAGTGGAATTCAAAGAAAGCTGAAATTGCATAAAATGTATTTGCATTGTCTGGATGACTTGATCAATCAGAACCAACGTAAATTCGTCGTTAAGTTAAACGGCTCTGGAGTGAATAAACAACGAAATAGGTTCTTCATCGAAGAGCTTATTCAAGGTTAAATAAAGTAAAAGGTTTTTGAAACTTCAACAATTACAGAACCTCGAATTTTCTTGTTGGAAATAAGGGAAAAAAGGTCCCGAATGATTCGATTGATATATCCACTCTTATTATTCTTGTCCACCCTGATGGAATTCACTGGATAGAATAACTTTCAGCAACTCGAGACTCTTAGGAAATCCATTCAAACTCATGATAATCGTACTGAACACTCAGCCATATTGCGAGCTTTTTCACATTTGGTGTGTAATGAAACAATTCACTTTTTCAATTTTCGGGATCGTGTTCTTCGCAGATTACTTATCTTAATAATTGATGAGGCCGATACTTGATGTTAATCGATAAACATAATAAAACAATTGTTAAACAAAGATTTACACATATATCATAAATAATACTGTTTGACGTACGTTTCGATGAGATTCACCTTTTTCGAATGCTACGTGCAGACTAATGACATTTCTAATAGCGCGTAATAATACAAGCAAATAGCCGTGAATAATAATTATAATCCTGAAATAATAGATAATATGATATTGAAGAAAAACCTCCAAAAGGCGATTGGTTTGGTTTATCCCCTTGTCAAAAACATTATCAACTATAACAGTCTTACATACATCGATAAGTCCAGTGAAGAACTCAAATCTCTTCTTTTTAAGTATAATATCGACATTGCTTGCCGTACTGGAAATAACTTAGGAAAACATAATAAAAATAACAAATTTAAGGTCAACAAAAATGAAAAATCAGGAGTATATAAAATTAACTGTGGTAGTTGTGATAAGTTTGATATTGGTAGAACGTTTAGAAGTTTTCAAATAAGAATTTCTGAACATAAACGTAGCTTTGATAATCAGAAGACAGATTCAAATTATGCAAATCATTTGATTAATGAAAATCATATATTCAATTCTGATTTTGAAATTTTGAATACCGCAAACAAGGGAATGAAGCTTAATTTGTTAGAATCACCTCAAATTAATAAATACAAATATTCTGGTAACTTTTTGAACAGCCAAATCGATCATACCTCAAGCCCCCTTCTCAATCTTTTCAAAATTACTTAGTTTACTATATTGTACTTCAGTATGAAGTTTTCTCTGTATTCATAATTTAAGTTTACCTATTGTATGTATTCGAGAAATGTCATTAGTCTGCACATAGCATTTGAGAAAGGTGGATCTCATCGAAACGTACGTCATGCAGTATTCTTCTTAATATATGTGTAAATCTTTGTTTAACAATTGTTTTCTTATGATTACTTATCTGATGATCTCAATTTAATATGCACTGAAACTCGCATTTACATTTACAAACGTCCATGACTTACCCGGGATTCGATCCCAGATCTCCCTAGTGATGAACCGTCACTCACCCTACTACGCTATAAAGACAACGTAATGAGAGAATCATGAAATTAAAAAATAGTCATACTACAAACTAATCTAATCTTTTCCTACACACTACAAACAATCTAATTTTTTCCATATTATTATGATCAATTGCTGAATGAATTTCATTGATTTTGCTTTTTAATATACTCGTATCAGACTTCACGATAGAAACGTAACTAATTAACTAAATTGCTGTCGCTATAATTAATTCGCCTTGATATAAAATTTATTTATCACCACAATTCTACAAATCCAATTAGAAAATGGTTATGGGATGTTTTCCAGAATGACACTGATTGAAAGTTAGGGTAAATTTTGTTGAATATGAAAATTGATGAATAGGTTGAATTTAAATTTGAAAATTAAATCAGTTTGTACGTTCAAACTGGTAATGAGGGTTTATGCAGTATAACACCTATTATATTAAAATATACAGTGTACAGTTACTTCATCTAGGAAAACATTATGAAAGTTCTAGAAGAGTTGCGTTTAAAAGTTTAAACTGTTTTTTTAACTTTTAAACAGTTTAAAAAGTTTAAATTGTTTTTTTAAAACAGTTGTTCACAAATTACCTAAAAATAACTGGAGTATTCAACAAATGTTTATTTGGGATGGTCATAAATACGACTTTCTATACATCGACACATTCAAACACCACGAAAAAAGCTCGAAGACACAGTAGGGCCCTTGAAATTGAGGTTTTATGAGTAGTTGAAATTGAAAGCACAAAACAAGTTTTTACCCTTGTTTAATTTATGTTTCTGGCCTCAAAAAATTATCGTTGCCTCTATCAACCGTGATTATAAAGTTAAAATTGTTCATTAGAATTAGGTTCGTATATAGTTTTTTCATACAGATCAGACAAAATACTGGCTCAGCTTCTCTGAAGAAACTCTGAAAAATCACATGGTAGGCCAGACAGTGAAATTTATCTAGCCTACTTAGACATTATTTTCGCCATGGCCAGTCCATTATCAAGTGTAATTTCACAAAAGTTATGGAATTTCTAGAAGAAAATGTAATAAAAGATTTGGAACAAAATATTTTATTACATAAAAGATATGTTGATGGTTGTTTAATCATAGCAGATAAAGATCATATTAATACTATACTAGAACGTTTCAATAATCTCCATGATAAATTACAATTCACACTTGAAGAAAAAAGAGTTCAATACTCAATATAATTATTAATAGTAAACGCGACTCAGGGTGACTAAAAGAGGTCCAAAAGGATCTACAACAGACCAATATAAAAAACCTCGAAGATCGAATGTCGCTATAAAATCGCACATGTGAAGTTTGAGCAAGAGTCAAATCGTCAACCTGGAGTAAAATGGATAGATGAACAGAAGAGGGAGCATTCACAGAGAATGTAGTGTTTTTGGGAGGCAAAAAAATTAAGCAAATGTCCTAATAATTGCGAATTCAAGTTCAGTCGCTCTCCTCATGGGGAACAATCCTAATAATCGTAATATATATATATATATATATATATATATATATATATATATATATATATATATATATATAATATATATATATATATATATATATATATATATATTATATATACATATATATACATAAATAATATATATAGGTTGGGTTTATTTCCATCATGAATGTTAAGTCGTGCATATTCATCTGAGTTTCTCAAACAATTCAAAATCTCGAAAGCGATAACAATTCAATTCCAAGGACAGACCGTTCACGTCAATGATTCGATCTAGTAAATTTTCGATAATGGCACTGTGCCTGGGATTTAGAACCTTATGAGAGCGAATTAATCTCCAGCGTGTGGCATCTCATTAGAATTTAACAAGTAGACCGAACTAACTCTCCCACTGATGGTTGGAAGGTACATCTGATCCATTAAATTAGGGAGAAAACTTTACTCAATTAATGTAAAATCATGCGAATACAAAGATCATAGATACCTATTCATAATCGGAAACGTTAGAATGTAGAATATTCGAATATATGTGATATATATCAGGAAGCTTTCATTCCGTGAAATATTCGACGTATATTGTTGTTTATGCGTATGTGGTAGCCATCATTTACTGAAATATTCCAAGAATATTGTTGTGTATGTGTATGTGGAAGCTATCATTAAGTGAAATATTCCACGAATATTGTTATTGATGTGTAGATGGAAGCTTTCATTTAGTGAAGTATTCCATGATTACTGTTGGTTATGTGTAACTGGAAGCTTTATATCCAGTGAAATATTCCAGGAATATTATTGTCTATGTGTGTATGTAAGCTCTCGGCCAGTGATATATATTACAAAAATATATTTTTTATGTCTATCTGGAAGATTTAATTCAAAGAAATATTACATGAATATTGTTGTTTATAATTATCTGGAAGCCTTCATCTAGTGAAATATTCCAAAAATATTTTGAAAGACTGAGATTGAATTCTCACTTAACTCTTAAACATGAATTAAAACTATAATATTCAATTATGTAAAGCATAATTGAATATTAAATTAAATTAAACTCTTGGCTTAATGTTTCACGATTATATTTAACAACATCAATTCGTCAACATGTTTCGACCGTGAGCTCATCTTCAATACTGACAAAAAAATATTTTTGTTTGCGCGTATCTGGAAGCTGTGATTCAAATGAATATTCAACGAATATTGTTGTTTATGAGTATCTGATAGCAATTATCCAGTGAAATATTCCAAAAATATTTTTTTATGCGTACTTGGAATTTTTAATTCAAATAAATATTCCACGAAGATTGTTGTTTATGCGTATGTGGAAGCTATCATTCAGTCAAATATTACACGAATATTGTTGTTTATGTGTATATGGAAGCTTTCATTTAGTGAAGTATTCCATGAAAACTGTTGTGAATGTGTATATGGAAGCTTTCATTTAGTGAAGTATTCCATGAATACTGTTGTTTATGTGTATCTGGAAGTTTATATCCAGTGAAATATTCCAGGAATATTATTGTCTATGTGTATATGTAAACTCTCATCTAGTGGTACGTTAAAAAATATTTTTGTTTATGTGTATCTGAAGCTTTAATTCAAAGAAATATTTCATGAATATTGCTTTTGATATACATCTGGAAGCTTTCTTCTAGTGAAATATTCCAAAAATATTTTTGTTCATGTGTATACGGAAGCTTTCATTGCGTGAAATATTCCACGAATATTGTTATATAGACGAATAACTCTCACTCAGTGGTATATTCCAGAAATATTGTTGTTTATGTGCCTCTTTTCTTTTCATTGTTTTCCGTGTTCCAAATACTTTTTGTACTTATTAAAAATACTCCACCTGTTTTTTGCCCATATTACATCAATACATCATCCAGATTGACATTACAATAAAAATAAAATGAGATATATTTCTAATTAATTCTTACACACTCATGATATCTTAACGATTAACAAAATTTTAGAATTCTTCATTAGAAGTTAGCATTTTGTTACAAATTGTAACTTTTCGAAATTATCGATGAACAAGAAAATAAATTGTTTCTTCGCATAGACCTCCAATGAATATTTTGCTGAAAAACTATCAAACGAATAACTGTAATCACATTTTCAATTAAAAAATTTATTTCACCCAGAAATATTTCACCCCAATGTGTTAGCGTACGTTATAACATATGACAAGTTCAGCACGTACCCTTAGGATAAATGGAGGGTAATAAATAAACACTGCACATAATAAAAACAACGAGGGCGCTGTTTGTTTCGCCTTATTACGCAACTGCCTATAAATGACAGAATGAACTCAAGTTTGAGATGATTTTTTCTAGTTTTCATACAATTTATTCAACGATTATTCGACTCAAGTTTTTCATCCCCATATTTATTGTTAGCTCTAGTAATACGTTTCTCTAAATGAATAATAATGATAATAATTTTCAATTGTTTTACACACAATTATAGGACAAAATTAACATTAACATTCAATCGAATACAGAGAAAGAAAGGAAAAGGACATAAGTGGCTATGTAAATAATCTACGAATCTAAATTTGGATGAAATAGCAATATATAATAAGCAAGTGAACTGATGAGCGGCATTCACTGATATATTTTTGAATTGAACTTTTTATGTTCCTATATATCTGTTACTTTGCTTCAGTGGTAATTTCCACGTTAAGGAAAGGTTAATTACTCCTCCGTGTCCATTAACGAGGGTGGAGTGAAAAGTTCCCAGTCTGACTAAGATATGGCGACACTGGTTCTTCTTTTATAGCGGCGTTCTACAGTACCATTTCCACCGAGCTTGTATGTAAAGTTTCAGTCCAATCGCTACGTTAGTTTGCGTCTGAGAGCACATCGCGCGAGATGCTTCCATTGTTTTCGTGAAAGTGGAAAAATGGGAGAAACGTGTTGTCCTCAAATACTTCTATTTGACATAAAGAAGGGAAGATGAACTCAACACTAGGAGAATCGTGGCCATCATATTTAACTATTACGCAGTGTGTTTCTGAATTGAGAATGGGTCGTGTGAGCACCTCGGACGAGCCTCGCTCAGGACGGACAACTTCAGAAATGATTGAGAAAATCTATCAAATAGTATTGGAAGACCGCAGATTGAAAGTGCGTGAGATAGCTGAGACCTGCAGCATGTCAGCTGAACGTATGCAATGTATTTTGCACAACCATTTGAGCATGAAAAAGCTGTGGGCAAGATGGTTGTCGCGTTTGTTAACGCTCGACCAGAAACTGATTCGAAAAAACAATTCTACCGAAAACTTGACGATGTATAGGCGTAATCCAAACCTAATTTTTGTGTAGATTCATAACTGTTGATGAGACTTGGATTCACCACTACATTTCTGAAAATAAAAAAGTCAGTAGGTATAAACAGTGGGTTGGAAAGGGGGAACGAACTCCAGAGAAGTCAAAAACAATTTTATCGGTAAAAAAGGTTATGGCTTTTTGGGATGCCAGATGAATTATGTACACTGATTATATTGAAAAGGTTAAGATCTTGTCAATACTACGCTGACTTATTGCAACGGTTGAAGGACGAGGTGCAAACTAAAGCGCCTCATTTGCGAAGAAAAATGTTTTGTTTAATCACGATAACGCACCAGCGAATTCGTCGATTGTTGCCATGTCCTAAATCCACGAATTGAAGTTTGAATTGACGCCGCATCCTCCCTATTCCCTAGACTTATCCCCCAGCGACTATTACCTGTTTTCTTACCTCAAACAATGGCTTGGCGGTAAAAGAATTGATAGCAACGAATAAGTTATCGAAACTATAAATCAGTATTTTAAGAGCTTGATGAATCTATGTTTAAAACTGGTATTATATATTATTACAACTAAATTATATCGAAAAATATAGCGAAAAAATTATGAAACATCGTTTTTTTTGGTCAGGGCGGAAACTTTCCACCCCACCCTCGTAATGTAAATTTTTGCTGATCCAAGTTACTACAGTTAATTAAACCGAAAATCTTTGAGGAGCATATTCAAACTCACTCAAATCGTCTCTGTGATTTGTAGATTTTATGTTATAATATCGGAAGTAAGAAAGATACACAAAAGTTAAAATTAGCTTCTAAAATATACCGTCAAGTTGTCCCTCAACGTCTACTTATTAAGGGTTCAAGAACTCTAAGAATTTCATGAAGCTACCAGGGATTCCTTCCCATAATCGTGTTCAATTGGAAAACTAATCACGTCTTCGGATCTTGAGACGAAACTTTCTGCATACCAAAATCAGCCAACGGACCATCTTTATCTGCGAAATTCAGGCATCTGTTCTACACTGCGAAATCTGCTTTTGATGATATTGTATTATAAACATGTACCTGAAAATATGAGCAAATAGCTGAAGATTATACTGAAAATAGATAGAATAGATTTCATCAGTTCAGAAACGAAAAAACTCAATGAAAAATGAGGTATAAATGTAAGAAATGATACATGTTTAGTGGTGAAATGTTCTTAGAAGTAAACAGAGGCCCAATACTGAAGAGTTGATTCAGTTCAACAAGGGCAATTTATCTGTTGAAATAAAATGATGATGATATTGAACGTTTCGTATTTTTCCCGAGCAGTGAACGTCAATTCATCGTTGTCGAAAATAACGCGGTTAACTAATTCAACAGTATATACCCATAAAAAGCTGATAGCGTAGTATTTGATAGTAAAGGGTATTTTTTAGAGGTATATAATTTTAAATTGCAATAAAACAACGATCGATCAATCGTTTGACAAGAATTTTTTTGATTGGAAAGATAATCTTGTGGCATTATATTTAAAGTATGATTTCGGCATATGGCCGCCACGGCTGGCTCGGATGTAGTCCAATCTGAACGTCCAATGTTCGATGACTTTTTCCAAAAATTGTGGCCGTATATCGGCAATAACACGGCGAATATTGTCTTCTAAATGGTCAAGCGTTCGTGGCTTATCCGCATAGACTAATGATTTTACATAGCCCCACAGAAAGTAGTCTAGCGGTTTTCAATCACAAGATCTTGGAGGCCAATTCTCAGGTCCAAAACGTGTGATTAGACGGTCACCAAACTTGCCTTTCAATAAATCGATTGTGGCACGAGCTGTGTGACATGTTGCGCCGTCTTGTTGTAACCACAGCTCCTGGACATCATGGTTGTTCAATTCAGGAATGAAAAAGTTAGTAATCATGGCTCTATACCGATCACCATTGACTGTAACGTTCTGGCCATCATCGTTTTTGAAGAAGTACGGACCAATTATTCCACCAGCCCATAAAGCGCACCAAACAGTCAGTTTTTCTGAATGTAACGGTGTTTTGACATACACTTGAGGATTATCTTTTCTCCAAATGCGGCAGTTCTGTTTGTTGACGTAGTCATTCAAGCAGAAGTGCGCTTCATCGCTAAACAAAATTCGTTTATGAAAATCGGGAACAACGGCAATCTCGTTTTGGGCCCATTCGACGAATCTACGCCTTGCTTGATGATCGTTTGGCATCAATTCTTGCACGAGTTGGATTTTGTAAGCACGCAAACCAAGATCCTTCCGCAAAATTTTTCATAAAGTGGATGGACATAGATCCAATTCCTGTGCTCGATGGCGGATGGATTCATTCGGGTCTTCCTCAATGCTACGCTCTACAGTAGCAATAGCTTCTTCTGTACGCACCGTACGGCGTCTCTGGGGATGCGAGTTATCAATAAGAGTAAACGTGGTGCGAAAACGATCCATGGTTAATCGAATTAACTGCTCTGATGGACGATTTTGTCGACGATAAAATAGACGTAGAGCGCGATACGTATTCCGCACAGAACCATTATTTTCGAAATAAAATTGCACTTTTTGCAAGCGTTGTTCAGGCATGAGTCTATTCATAATGAATTGCCAAACCAAACTGAGAATAAATCAACAGTAATGCAAATTTAAAGTTTTAAACTATACCTCTAAAAACACCGATCAGTTTTCTCATATAAAAATCAACAAAGCTAAATCTGGCAACATAGGTTGCCATTCACATTAACAATGAATGATCAAACGTTATGTAAGTTGATCGTTCAGAAAGATTCAGTTGTGGTTGTGGAAATTCCCGATATCCAGAACAATTTGAATCACGAGGACAAGTTCACAACATATTTCAAATGGAAATATATGTTGCCTCAAAGACAAGTTTTCAAGGGTAGTTTTCTTCAGAAAGAGACATGACATATTATCGAAACGTAAAACATGAAAACCGTTTATTTTATGTTGCTCGCTTGAAATGACACTGCAATTCACAACCTGAGATATTGATGAATGTAAAGCTTCAGTAAAATCCAACTGGAATGAAAACGAATTTTCTAGATAGGATTTCGTTTAAAGAAAGAAGTAGAGCATAGCAGTTTTCGCAATAATATTCTTTTAGATAACTGTTGAATTCTACGATATGAATAGTTATCTCGCTTCCTTAATGGAGAAATTCTCAATTTAAAACGTTTTCTCGTTAGGAAAAGCTAGATATTCACGTTATGAATGATAGATCTTCTTTCAAGTGAATGGTTCCATTTTCCAAAACAGCGAAAAAATTGGAAACTTCTCATCGATCTCTCGACAAAATACATGAATAATTATTTTTCCATTTCTTCTTATTCTGAATATTTTCGGCAGTTCCAAGAAAATAATAAAAGGAAGTTGAAAGGCAACTTCCATGATCAAAGTTGGAGATTTTCACGTAGCAAATATTAAAAACATAAAAAAGGACATTTTTTAATATTATATTCAGGAAAAGTTAAATATTCACATACGAATTCATTATTGCAACGCTAATAAATACGTGAGTAACAAAATTTCTCGTAGATCAAACATCCAAAACGAAACTGTTCCTCATCTAGATTTCCTGAAAATATTCTTATCAGCTTTCATCCAACATAAACTATATGCAGACTAGATGAATATGCCATCGTACTATGAAAGGGAATAGGCCCTTTATATCCTTTATATACGCAATGCAAATTTTCCCTTTGACACTTCGAATATTTAAGTTATTCGGATACCTCAAATTGACCATTTACTAAGAGACATCTAACCTTGAGACATCTGAAGGATGAATACCCCCAAATTTCGGTTCAACTTAGGTATGCAAGACACTTTAGTTGGGATAGGACGCTTGCATAATTTTCTTTCTGTAATGATAACAGTTCGTTTTTGATATATTCGCTTCGAACTATATATATATATATATATATATATATATATATATATATATATATATTATATATTTATATATATATATATATAGAAAAATCAAATTAGTTTTTTTGTATCTTCACTTATTGATTTTCATTATCAGAGGAATATTTCTGGCTTAGCATTCGCTTCGGAAGTTTTAGTCTTCTTCACCATGAGGAAACCTCTGAAAAACTTATGGTAAGCCAGGTGATTCTAATAAGTGTGATTTATATATTCATATATATAATTACATATAGTTTTTTATACTTATCCAGAATATGTATATTATTGGTTTATGTATATATATATATATATATATATATATATATATATATATATATATATATATATATATATATATATATATATATATATATATATATATATATATATATATATATATATATATATATATATATATATATATATATATATAATAAGATATATAGTAAGAAAAAGAATTATATCTTCTCGTGCTATATTATCGCACTTGTAGGTAGTTATTCGATATCAAAGTATACTATAACTTTCTTTCGATAATGTTTTGACAAATTACTCAAAAGAACATTATAGCAGAGCTGGCTATATGAAACATGTACAATGCATTATCCTTCTAGGGATAAATGTTAGAGAATATTGAAATCGATGCATAAATTTATTGAAAGCCTAAGACAGTTACTGTTTCGTACTACAAGGTAGTCATCAGTTACGCTACGTTCAAAAAATGAAAGCCAACGACTTCAATCGTCACATACCCTGTTTTTAAGACAGAAATATGTATATAGCAAGTCGTATGCATAGAGTAATGTAGATCTCACATATTAGGAATCAATGAAAAGCACAAGATACATCCTTATCAATTAAGATACGACAACTCTAGTGTTTGGAAGAATTTCATCTAATTTGATGAAGTAATGCGCAATCTAGGATACACTTGTAAAAACGCTCTGTGTCATTTTTCAAAATATGAAAGAAATTTACTACAAGAAAAACAATTCTGTGCTATATTATCGCACTTATTATTCAAAAGAATATTATAGCAGAGCTGGCTATGTGAAACATGAACAATGCGATGTGTCCATTATCCGATAAATGTTAGAGAATATTGAAATCGATGCCTCTCTCTCTCTCTATCAAATAATAATAAAAACTTATCTAAAAATCACTGACTGAACAATTCTTTATTCGACTAGTTTCGCCTTTTACAGTATTTAAGGCGAAACTAGTCGAATAAAGAATTTTTCAGTCAGTGATTTTTAGACAAGCCGTTGACACGTATTTCGAGCTTGTTGGCTTTCTTCAGAACGGCGTAGCCAAGTTCAAGGTGTACGAACCAGGAGAAGGAAAAAACGACAAAAAAAGAATATTCCTGCAAAGGAAGTCACCACTTTCAGGCTTTCACATGAACTATCGGGGTAGAAGGTTTGGTCATTGAACAAAAGTCCCCACCTTTGTAGAGACTTTTTATCTCTCCGCATTTATAGTGTTAATCAAAAATGATGAGATTGGATTTATAAATTTTATTGGAATTTTTCGAATAATTCTGATCGTGTCGCACGCCTCGTTGTGTCGGTCGTGTGTTTCGTACTCTTCAAGTCTCATCAGTTTTCAGACGGATAAAAGTCGAATTTGAAGTGTCGCTGGAAAGCTTGTAACGTGATCATCTTTAAAATAATGATAGTATTACTAGTAGTATTCTTCATTCTAGAGAAAAAAAATTTCTTGCAAATGGTAGGAGTTTGAAGAATCATTCTTCCACTCCTCCAAAAATAAAATGAACATAAATTAGGAAATAATACAAAATAGTGGATAAAAATACAAAATTAAACCAATATGAAACTGATGATTGAAGTCTAATAAGTATGAACTTCGTATACTTAGTGATTAATTCACCATAAAACTGAAAATATAATAATAAAGGATGCTTCTTATTCATATAGATTTTTAGGTAGTAGCACTGAAAAACGACGAAATGAAGACATTTGTATGTAATATATCTAAAAATAGCGAAGCATTCTTGTGGGAAATACTGCAGGTATGATGCATTGAAACAAGTGGACTGGCACGAAAGATAATGTCGTTTTGAAAAATGATGTCCGTCCAAAATCTATCAGATAATAATGGTTCATCAATCATGGTGTTCATTGATTTTTGTGATGTGACGTCATAACTACCCCGGAGCTTGTAAGGTTATTAATATCAAGTTTCAAATTTTTTCTCGAACTTTCAGCTACTTCTCCAATATATTGGCTTCAAAATATAATTTTCTAACCGAAATACTAGGTAAAACACAATATTCTTCAATATATTGTTTCCAGTTGCTAATAAACAAATTTCATTACAATTTATGTGTTATATTGCTTTGTGTTTTTTATATATTTCAAATTTGAAAGAATCTCAAGTTTATTAAATAAAAACTCTTGGCTTGGTTTCACAAAATTTATAATCAAAAACTTGAAAATTGTTTCGGGGTGTTATCCCATTACAAGAGTAAAACTCCAGTTTAACTGAAATGGGCTAACACCCCAAAACAATTGTCAACTATTCATTATAAATTTTGTTGAAAAAGGCAAGTGTTTCATTTAATTTATCAAACAATGTTTCTCCAAGAGATCAGCAGACATTCAATGAACTTTATTGGATCTCATGTGGTTAATATCTCCTAGTTTGTTATTTCATTTATTTTATTTTCATTTTACTTGAATTTTATATAAATTTTTTTCTATATATTTTTTCAATTTTCACTTCAATTAAGTTTTCATAGAATTTGTTCATTTAATCATTGCTTCGTTTCAGAATTTGAATTACATTTATAGGCAATGACAGTAAAACACAATAATGTCTGACAAATCAAATGAATATTTTTCATCTATGAGAACTGATTTCTTTGTTCTCTTTGGAAAATATGTTAATTGTAAAATATTTTAAATATAAATAAATACTTTACAATTATGAAATACATAATTGTAAAGGGTGTTTTTTTAGAGTTATAGAACTTCAGGTTGGCATTACTGTTTAAGATTGCGACTGATTTAACAGCTGAGAAGAGATTTATTCTCAGTTTGGTTTGGCAATTCATCATGAATAGACTCACGATCATCAAGCAAGGCGTAGATTCGTCGAATGGGCCCAAAACGAGATTGCCGTTGTTCCCGATTTTCATAAGCGAAATTTGTTTAGCGATGAAACGCACTTCTGGTTGAATGGCTACGTCAACAAACAAAACTGTCGCATTTGGAGAGAAGATAATCCTCAAGTGTATGTCAAAACACCGTTACATCCAGAAAAACTGACTGTTTGGTGCGCTTTATGGGCTGGTGGAATCATTGGTCCGTACTTCTTCAAAAACGATGATGACCTGAACGCTACAGTTTATGGTGATCGGTATACAGTCATGATTACTAACTTTTTCATTCCTGAATTGAACAGCCCTGATGTTCAGGAGCTGTGGTTTCAACAAGACGTCGCAACATGTCACACAGCTCGTGCCACAATCGATTTATTGAAAGACAGCTTTGGTGACCGCCTAATTTCACGTTTTGGACCTGTGAATTGGCCTCCAAGATCTTGTGATTTAACACGGCTAGACTTCTTTCTGTGGGACTGTGTGAAGTCATTGGTCTATGCGGATAAGCCACAAACGCTTGACCATATGGAAGACAATATTCGCCGTGTTATTGCCGATATACGTCCACAAATGTTGGAAAAAGTCATCGAAAATTGGACGTCCAGGTTGGACTACATCCGAGCCAGTTGTGGCGGTCATATGCCAGAAAAAAAAGTTCTTGTCAATCGAATGATCCACCGTTGTTTTATTGCAATTTAAAGTTCTATACCTCTAAAAAAAACACCCGTTAGTTTGAATCTACACGTTACCTTTTTTACGAGGTATTTTCATCTTCTTGTTCCTTTTCTGAATGTATTTACGGCCTGGGCTTCTTGTTTGTCTGTGCGAGCTCGATTTTCCTAAATTGTCAATAGAGGGATGTTTTGTTACTTCAGTACTTCCTAATAGACGAGCAAATAAAGAACTGATCCGCCCTGGCTGAGCTTATGGAGTATAGTAATTACTGTGATCACGGAATGGCTTCCATCTCGTCTTTGTCTGACAATAGCCATGTTTATTATGAATCTTTGGTTCATGTCTACTTCGATAAAATCGTTCTATATCCAATTCTGGAATTGGTTATAGCCCGATTTCTATATGAAATGAATGGAAGTGGATTTTCTATTGAATCACTTAATCCAATAGGTATATAGACGACCGAATTTGCCATTCATCTATTTTCCTGAACATTTGATTTGTCATCGAAAAGCTAAACTAACAAAATACCCTACGATGATAAAATTCACTATTTGTTCTGATCTCAATACATTATTTGACTATAATTTCTCTGAGCCTATTGAAGTATACATATTTCAATGAAATACAATTGAATTCGATATAGAGTTTCCCATTCAATATCGGATGTCGAATCGCCTAAATATGGAGCACTTCAATGTAATCACATATTTCTCTGCATATTAATTTTAGTTATTCGGTAGCAAATATAATAGAAATATAATTATGTCATTGAATTTCATTTATAGAAACACATATGGAGGCATTCGAAATTTCGAATACAATTCAAGAATGTAATTTAATGTTCGAAATATTCGATCAACAACTATGCAAAATAGTTTTGTCGAATGTGGCATTTGAGACTTGATTTTGTTAACTAATGGAAATATAATTTGAAAGGCATTTCATTAAAAAATATGTGACCACGTACAATATACATATACCGATACGTGATAAGAATTTCAATCAAACAATAACGAATCAACGTTGCCCCACGTTGGGCGCCAGTTGTTATGATTTATTATTATTGATATTGTGAGATATGTTGATGTTGTTGTATTTACATTATCATATCATATGATTATTTTTCAGAGTTAAATTGAAGTTGGAATATCATAGTTATTGAAATATAATATATTTCAATAATTGGTCATATGAAACGGAGTAACGAACTAAATCTTCTTGTTTAAAATCCTTTATTGAAGTTTCATTTGATATTTGTCAAATCATAGGAGGTTTACAAACATGGTGGAAAATTATCTCAGAAGGAAGTGATGCTTCACACATTTATTTTTCACATTTTTAACAAGTGATTCATATACATTTTTATATAATACTTCCAACACTTCGTCTCTGTTCAGATATACCTTGCCGTCTTATCAATGACCTGTAAATGACGATTTCGAGAAAACTCCATGGAGAATCTTTCTATTATGATGTACATAAATTTGATGAAATGAGAAATTTAAATCAATAAGAATAAGATAGCCACCTTTAGTGAAATGAAGTCTATATCATCAATATATTTATCAAAAATTTCAATAATTCCTCAACATTCATAGGACTATTAAATACCCTAATCCGTAGCAAGTTGGAGTATGGCAACATGGTCTGGCATCCTATTTTCACTTGCCATCAACGCCATCTTGAGGCCATTCAGAGAAGGTTTTTGAAATTCTTAGTATGGAGGGAGGATAAAGTTTATCCACAGAGAGGAGTCAATCATAACGAATTATTGAGTCGATTTAGTTTAATCTCATTGGAGAGCAGGAGAGAAACTTTATCACTCAAATTTTTATACAAATTACTGCACAATAGTATTGATTGTCCTCCTCTCTTGTCCGCTTTGAAATTTCGTGTTCGTAGGCAAAATTCTCGTACTACAGAATTATTACACCTAGAGACTCCAAGGACCAACTCGCTAATACAATCCCCCATTTGGTTTATGGAGTCTACAGTCAATAGAATTGCCAATAATTGTGACATTCACTTTGACTCCATAGAAGTTATCATTAGGAGTTCATTGTAATATTTCATTAAATGCTATTATTTAGTTATTAGTTACTATTTTAGTTTTTTCAAATAAGATTGAGCTCTCTGTTATATTCTTTCATTTTAATTATTCAGTTATTATTCAACATTATGTTATTATTTTCTGTAATTGGGTATTATATCTGTTGATAATGAAGAACTTATTGTTATTATTATTATCAGTAAGACCTCTATAAATATATTGGTGATACTGCATTTCATTTCATTCAATATTCTCCGTGTGATACGTATAGAAATATTTTTATATAAAATAATGTTACATATTTTTCTTCACTTTAGTTTCTTCAATAGTAGTAGTCCATATAATACTTTATCATGAATATCTATATTGTACAAACAAATGTACAATATAACTCTGCTAAAGAAAGATTTTATTGAAGCATTTAAGGTTAAAATAACCCATTCATTTTATTGACTCATTAAATATTTAAAAATGTGCCTGCTATTAATTCAATCTCTCAAGGTCAATCTTTTCGAAAGAAACACAACTCTTAATTGAAACGGCAATAATTCAAACTGAGAAGAAATTAAACTTCAAGCAAACAATGCTAATTTCACAGAAATTTCTTCGCATAAATCACCAACGTTTCCTTCTTTACATTCAACTTCTGGAAAATGTTAAACGGGTAATCATCTTGAGAAGAACTGTCTCCATGTTCATAATCATCGCAAATATCTTTTAGAAATTAAGTGTAGGAAAAATCGTTTTAAATATTTCAGTGGAATAACATTTTCAATTCTTTGATTCATATATAATATAGTTTTCGATGTACTAGAGCTTTAAAATGAATGGTAAGTATTCTGTTGCTTATTTAGATTGCCATCAGCCACCAAGTTACATTAGTGCTGAAAATCGTTTGATCTATAGTTTCAAAAATTTGATTTGAAAGCACTTTCTAATCACATTATGGTGAGTGTTTAGGTAAATAATGGAATTAACGGTGCCATTATATGAGTTTATTGGTAGAGAATTTCTAAAAAAAAAATTCGCTATAATATCGAACTGAATATTACATTTCAAGAATTATATTGACCTATCTGGTTTAACAACTTCTCATGATAGAGTATACACTCACAAATTTGATGTTTATTTTGATAAAAAAACACAATGAAACAGCATTTTGTTCTGAAAATCAATTGTTTGATGTATGATGATTTCAATCAATACATCAAGTTGATACAATTGACAAGGTACAATTTCAGTAAGAAAAGATGAATGAAAAAAATAGCATATCTATGGTTCTGGATCATTAAGATAACTTTCGTTTTATCCTAAATGTCTATTTGTTCGTGGTACAAAAAAGCAATGGTGGTTATTGATTTTTCAATGAGGGAGACAAATTAAAACCTGGAATACTTTTGAAAAGATGTATTTTTAAACCCGTCTTCAACTCGAGAACTAGCGTCAGAATTCGGTTTACAGATACTGAGTTGTCTGAGAGGGATGCAATATAACCCAATAGGAAAAATTCGTACAAAATTATTAGAGGCATGTTTTCTGCATTTTTTATGGAAATGATGAGAGTTTTCGTGTAATCATCAATATCAAGGTTGAAGAAATAGATCATTCTATGAAGATGTTATCTTCATTAATGGAATATGAGATATATTTTTATATCTCGGTCGCATCATAAATACATAGCACTTTATTTCGTATTAGGAGCAAACGTATCCGAGCATAGAATAGAAATACGGTGGAAGTTTCTCTGATTGCATAGCAAATCAGTCACAAACTGAAACTGGCATGGAAGGGCTTCAAGAAAACCATACCATTCTCATTTGCAATAGGGAAAAATGACTAAAAGATCAATTTTCAGGTAGTTCCCAAGAAATTTACCTTCAGATTCCATCACATAGTATTGCCTGTACACTGAACGGCGATTCTTAAAATGATTCCTTTTCGCAATAACTATCCTGTTCTACAAATGAGCTGTTGATTTTTCCACAGAAAGTGGAGGGGCAACTGCCTCCCTGGTACCTCTAATCGCCGCCACTGGCTAAAAGTAAAGATGAAGAAGAATGCAACTATACTTCTATACAGACAAAGACCAGAGTGAATTGTATATTTCCAATTAACTATGCAAATATCAACTTTCTTCCAAATCTTTCAATTGAAATTTATTAGGTTTAATGTTGACATTATTTATATAATTTCAGATATAATAGAGAAATGAATCTTTATGCAATATGGCGGGATATACTCAAGAATTCTTAGTGATTTTGAATTAAAGCCCGGTCGAGATTCGTTCATTACTCTCCTTCCGTTTTCCTACCTAATAGTCATTAGAGAAGTATTCAATGGTGAATGAAGAACCATTAACTCGAAGTGAAACAGGATTACAGGTATTCGATTCAATGGGTTCATTCATGGATAATTACTAGAAGATATTATTATGACTAGAAGCATTAAGACTCATGATGCTCAGTTATAAGTATAACAAAATAGTTGTCAAACTAGACGTACCCTTCAGTCATAATAAAAAAATGAAAATTCTCGCCAGTGGTGGCGTTTTATTTAAAAAAAAAAGGTTCAGAAAACACCAGCTAGTTTTATAGCTGACATTGAAATTTAATTTTCTAGAGGCTTTTCCTGGCAGATATGGAATAAAAAAAAATTTCGTACGTCTTGAGTAATTTCAGCGATTAGCAACAGTCGAAATAGTAAATTGAAAGTACTACATTACCGGTAGTAGAACATATTTTTAGTGAAATTATTATTTTGTATATATATTCAAAATGTAAATAATGAAGAATATATTTCTATTTGGATGATTCTTGTGTTTCATCTGCCTGATCTGAGTCAACGATAAAAGTCCATTACACAAGGTGTTCGATGTTTTTCGGAATACACTTAATATTCACTTTCGAAGTTTGATAATTTGTGGTTTGTTTGATAAAATCTGTGCGTTCGGAACCGTCGTTAAACTGTAGGTCCACTGAATAAAAAAAAAATCTGTGTGGGCAATTCCCTGAAAGTTCAATTCGAAAGATTTCGATATTTTCGTCACAATTCTCAGAATAGACTACATATATCTAATATAAGGATAGATTGAAATATGTAATCGTTAGCAACATGTAGCAATATGTTTTATATGGTCCATATCTCAAAATATATTTTACAGTAGACCTGTTAATTGGCTTTTAAACTTCATAATATTTGATGCAGCTATTGTTCTAAAAATAACACAACCTATTCAAAATAAACTACCGCAGAATTGATGTAATATACACATAGCGCTCATCATAAAGGGATGATGTCAGACCTGAAACTAATTAACGTTCAATATTTTATACAAAGACAGAATTGAAAATATACGCATGGTAACTTGTCAGTTAGCGATAATCGATAATCCCCATGAATGAAATTATGAATAAAAAATAGAAAATTTCAGGTTAGTTGAACATTCAACAAATAGGGCTTTGTTATGGCGTAGGCACGTGTACCCATAGATAGTTTTGAATGAATGAAAAAGACAGAATTGATTGGAAACAGTTGGTTATCTGATATGTGAAGCTCTACATATCTGATCTGATATGTGGATATATCTATAGCTGGAGGGTATACAGTGGTCTGAGTTTGTATCTACCTCTGGAATACCACAAGGGTCTAATCTTGGACCACTGTTATTTTTTCTGTTCGTAAATAATCTAATGGATAATATTCAGTCTCCACACTTGATGTTCGCAGACGAATTGGAACTATATCATGAAATCAGATCACAGGACAACTGTGTTCAACTTCAGGTCGCACTCGACGTTTTGCTAGTTGGTGTGAGGATAATTATTTGAGTTTGAAAGTTACAAAGTGTAATGTTGCCTCTTTCACAAGGAAAATAGATCGAATTGAGTGTGATTATAGCGTCAGGTTCTTTCTCGTTCTGATCAGGTGAGAGATCTTGGTGTAGTCTTCAATCAGAAGATTTCTTTCATTTCACACATTGGGAGGATAAAAAATACATGATATTCCTTTCAAAAATAAAAGAAGAAAAGCGAAAGATATTTTAGAAATTATACGTACTGATTTATGTGGGCTATTTCAAACAACGGGATTCAAAGGTGAAAACATTTTATCTCATTTGTAGATGATTGCTAGATTTGTAAAATTGCTAGAGTTTATAGTATACAATCAGAGATTGAGGTATACGAATATTTTGTTGATTATGTAAATGAATGTGAGAATTTGAACGGCAAAAGGGTTAAACTGCTAAGATGTGATAACGGCAAGGAAAACCCAAATAGAAGAATTCATGATATTGCTCTCGAGAAAGGTATTGAAATTGATCCTTGTCTTACATATGTACGTGAGTTAAATGGAAAGGCGGAACAGTTCAAGCGAACAATTATGGACGTTGTTTATTAGCAGAAGCAGATGTGCCTAGAAAATGATGCCCTGAAATTGTTTGCACTGCAACTGAGAGAAAGACGCCATATGAAATATTTTTTTGTAAAAAAATAGATGTTTCTAATTTACGTATATACATAAGGTAGCAAGGTTTTCGTTAGACTACCCGAACAGAAAAGAAATTCTAAATGAGATAAAAAAGCATGTAAGGGATTTTTGATTATAAACAATAACAAAAGATTTTTCATTGCTAGACATGTTGATATCATTGAAGAAAATGTTGAGTATATTGATTAAAACGAAATTGAGACTGAATATTGCAAAGAAGTTTCTGAAAATAAATAATAATCATAATATTAATAATGTCAATAATAATAATAATAATGATAATAATAATAATAAAAATAATAATAATAATAATAATAATAATAATAATAATAATAATAATAATAATAATAATAATAATAATAATAATAATAATAATAATAATAATAATAATAATAATAATAATAATAATAATAATAATAATAATAATAATAATAATAATAATAATAATAATAATAATAATAATAATAATAATAATAATAATAATAATAATAATTATAATAATAATGATGATGATGATGATGATAATGATGATGATAATGATGATGATAATAATAATAATAACATGATGCAGCAAATGAAACAAGGTCAATGAAATTAAACAAAATAAGCATTTTAACACATATTCCAGTAATCATCCAAAGAGTATGGTTTCAATTCAATTAAGAGTTTTTAATACTTTCTTTTATTTAACTAAGTTCTTCGAATCTTTTTACACTATCCGAAGCTTTTTGTAGAATCTCACAGAAGTGTAATCTGGATGTTTCTCAGAAGCAGTCAGTGTATGCTTAGAAAAGCGGTAATTCAAGTTATGTGTTGGTTTTGATTTTCTAATTAGTTATTTAGCAAGTAGTTATTTTCAGAGTCGATGTGCAAGTTTTGATTTATATGAAATAAACGAATTAAAATTGTGTGCCATTTTGATTTGAACCAGCTTTCATTAACACAGATGAATACTTAATTTTTGCTTCTGGACTGAGCGTTTCTATAATAGCTCGATGTAACAGAAGCGTCTTGATTTGAGGCCTTGACGAGATACACGCCATACTAATTCTTTGAATCAATATAATTAGATTATCGATGATTTCAGTTTCGGGTGGATATATTGTTTTGTTGTCACATGAGGTTAGTTTTCTCGAATAATTACGAGTAATTACATGTCCTTAAAATATAACTTGTAGTTATATTCATTGTTCTTTCAAACAAAAAGTGTTCGAAAGGTAAGGGTTGGCATATGAGCGACTATTCATTTGCTTTCGGAGAATGCTTCCATATAAATTCATCCAATTTAATGCAAATATTCTTGATATTTCGCGTTTGTGTGCTCTTGTTATCTGTCGTGTGATACCTGGCTGGTTCAAGGCACTTGACGTATTATTCAGTCTGAAATAGGAACTGTCTATTCTAGTTCATACTGCCAAGTGAATTCCTAGGCGCTATGCAGCATTTGATGAGAATTTTGAGAAAGCTGATGTATATATATCAAAGCGGAATAACTGAATTGAAATTTAGGGTATATATACCAGTGGCGGGTAGTGAACTACAGAAAATGGTATGTGATAACAAAAATTGTTGGAAATTATTGTTTTTGTTGGTTTTACATGGATATGAATTTAATTGGGTAGAATTTACAACCAATCGTTCTAGAGAAAAATTTTTTTTTATTAATTTTTTTTAAATTTTTTTTTTTTTTTTTTTTTTTTTAAATTTTTACATACAAGAGCTCACTCAACAGACATTTTGAAACTGTCCCATAATAGAGGAGCACATATTACAAATGTTAATTACCTGTAAACTAAGTGTTATCTAATATGTATATCTGTAACCAGAAATTTTTATAGATCTCATCTAAATAAAGTTTTCGATGCATTGACTTGAATCTTTTCATCTACAAACAAAATACCTAATTCTAATAAAATTGATTAGATAAATACATCATGAAAGGATAACTCTATAAAAACTGATAATTATTCTATTATCTGATAAATACGGAGAGAAAATATCCGAGTTGGTCTCTATACTTATCAGTTTAGCGTATTAAAAGATCTATGGATGGGGTGATATCATTATGAATGAGTGAATTCAACATATAATTTGTTTTGCTCTGCCCAACAACCAGTATTGTACGATTTATTACTACATATAGGGAACAAATAAAGTTTATAAGACTGGTACATGCAGTAGAATCTATTGAGCCATTAAATAATTTGTAGGAGAAACATATATCAAAGTACTCACGTCTCAAACTCAAACATTCCAACCTATAAAATTTGGCATTACTCTCATATGAGAATCCATGACTGTATCTATTAAAACGGAAAATAAGAGCATTTATCAACTTCCGTTGAACATTTTAAAATATATTCGTGTATTTATCACAATTTGGATTCCAGACGACCGACTTGTTTTCTAACTTGGATCTCACCATAGTATTATACAAAGCAATAACAGACTCAAGTCGACCAAAAGGCCTAGTCATTATTATGAAACCCAGATTTCTACAAGCACGTTGGACGATTCCTTCAATGTGCAATTCAAAGGTTAGATTCTTTAAATCATTGACTGAACTGACTTCAGTCGAACATTGAGCTAACTATGTCAAATTGGAAGAGATAAGATTTTTACTTATGGAGAAAAGATTATGATGGCATTTGTTCAAGTTTTAAGAGTTTTTTTTTTTTACTTTTACAAGAACTTTTTCTGGTGGAAATCGATGAAAATATTGATTACACATTTCTTGAGTAGTTTATGTTTCATTTTTCTATAGATTATATAGTTTTTATATAATTTTACGTTATATTATCTCATCAACTAGAGGCTTCAATGAGTTGAGAATAAGAATAGAGATAAGTGTTTTTGTTGTGGTTGTGTTTCCAACTGGTGTAACAGCTCTCTTAAATAGGGGGCTTCCATAGGGGGTTTAATAAGGGGACTTCCACGCCCCCATGGGGCAGTCACAGTTTGGGAAACTATGCTGTCAAATATGATTGAATAAACTGTACCGATTAAAACTCAATTGGCTTATTCGTAACGATAAAACTCAATATAATAAGCTTATAAAAAATATATCGTAGATGAAATATTCTTTAGCTACGAATGCCGATTGTGGATTACTAATAACTCTGTTACAGAAACTAGTGGCAGTTATTCGAGACTTAATTGAGAATAAAACATAATATCCAAAATTTCCCCACTTAATTTATATTTATGTTCAACCATTTTGTCGATTGTTTTGAACGAATGCTGCGTTTTTTGGCGTATTCAATTTTTGAAGCGTCGGTATACTTATTCATGTTATTCACCATCCTCTACTGGTTAAATGTTAATTTTTGAAAAGAATAATAATATCAGTGATGATATGTTAATTTCCAAGGCTGAATATCTGAGAATTATATTTTTATGCAAGCCAGCTGAATTTTGTCATCCCTGACCTTCCGTTGCAATTGGCTTGGAGATCTATTTTTCGTTTGAGATGTCCCAAGTTAAAAGGCAAGGTTGACTGACCTGTCATGAGTTTCCGGCCCCTCTTGGGACTGATAAGTTACTACTGGTCAGGTCAGGACGGATTCAGTGTCAGTATTGTCGCCCAAAGGGACCACTATACAACTGAAGAGGACAAAGTGGAAAAAATTTATATTCCACTTCAGAACATCCATATAATTTGAACAGTAATGCATTATATTGGTTCTATTAACAATGTTAGATAGTTAAGTTGAGTTATACTCCGTAAAATTTGATAATACAGACAAAACCTATTTCTGAATTAATTTTCTGATGAACTAAATAAAATAGAAGATGATACATTGAAGACCTTTATTGTAATAAATTCAATGGACGATGAATCTACTTTGTGATAGTTCATATTCAAATGAGAGGTAATAATAAAAACTTGTCTAAAAATCACTGACTGAACAATTCTTTATTCGACTAGTTTCGCCTTTTACAGCATTATCAAGAATGAATACATACTGTATGTACAGTATGTATTCATTCATATAAGCTGTATAAAGATGGAATATATCATAAAACCACCAAAAAACATGACTTATCACTACTAATATTCGCAACGAGAATCCAATATTGTAATGAATAATATTTATAACCAGTCTATACTCCCTATTTGCATCGGTGCGTTTCGAACCAACTTTATTCCATGCGACTTGGTCTTAACAATTATTAATTCAACCAGTGTAAAGTATTTTAAAACGTTACAAGTTTTTCGTTCACAGTGCAAACGATGTGTTTCAATACGTAGATTTCGAAACGAGAAATAACGAAATATAGGACACCTCCTATACCCTGGTCAAACAATGTCACACTTCGTGGACCCCCTTCCACCTCCTTAACGTGTGACGTAATTAATAGATGGTCCCTTACCTTTATATACTTTTTTATGAACTTTCATATATTTACACTAAGACGTACATCATAATTATTCAATAAAAGTCTCAAAAGTATTTTCTTTACCATCTAAATTTGAAATTCACCAAGAAACAGCCGTAAACATTGAGAAAATCTAATGAAAAAATGAGGCACTGAAATATATTGATGACATAATCACATTTCAAATTTATACCAGGCCTTTACTTTTCTGTCATATTTAGCTTCGCAGGACTAATAACATTCGGCAATATGTCACTGAAAAATGGATTCACTTTCGTTCTCGTTATTTATTATTCCTTCTCCCTTGACTATAATAATTTCATGAAACGCTTGAAGGTACTTCAGCGCTACGTCAACTAAAGTATGGGAAGGCAGCTAAAAGCGGAATAGCGAAAAAATTATATCACTGCAAAAAGTGGAGTTCGGTCACAGAACGTTTTTCATTTGCTGGAAAAATATGCTCATGTAAATACTGTAGTTAAATTTAACGTGGTTTTCGTGGTTTTTATATGGGTCATTTTTAATTTGGATTAATTATCTTTCTCGGCACGTTCATATAAAAATGAAATGAAAACAAAACGAGTATCTAATGTTGCGTACATTTCCTGTAGAGAACTGAAGGTTACTACTGTGAAATGTACCAGGAATGCATATTTTACCATACCAAATAAGTACGAAAAATGTTAGATGAATAATAGTAATAATAAAAATAATGATATTAATAAAAATAATAATGATAATAATAATTTTGATAATAATAATAATAATGATAATAATTTACTGATATAATACTCAATTACAAAAAATATTAACATAATGTTGAATATTAACTAAATACATAAATTGAAAGAAATATAACAAAGAGCTCAAAGTAATCTAAAAAAACTGAAACTAGTAACTTAACAACTAGTAACTAATACCTAAATAATAGAATTAAATGAAATATTGCAACTCAATCTAAATCAATTTATTTCAGTCAATTACCTTTATTCACATAATTACTGATAATAATTTCTATGCAAATGTCACAATTATTTGCAACTCTATGGAATGTGGACTCCATACACAAACGGGGGATTGTTGTGCAGTAATTTGTATAAAAATTTTAGTGATAAAGTTTATCTCCTGCTCTGCGATGAGATTAAACTAAATCGACTCAATAATTCATTATGATTGACTCCTCTCTGTTGATAAACTTTATCCTTCCTCCAAACTAAGAACTTCAAGAACCTTTTCTGAATGACCTCAAGATGGCGTTGATGGCAAGTGTGAATAATAGATCATGCTGCCACACTCCAACTTGCTACAGATTAAGGCATTGAATAGTCCTATGAATGTTGAGGAATTATTGAGATATTTGCCATTACGTATAACGAATCCATATATTTTCGAGGAAGATCATAATTTGGATGATGTGTGGAAGAAGGAAAACTTCTGATTGAAGACTATACTAAGATCTTTCACCTTATCAGAGCGAGAAAGAACCTAACCACTTACGCTATAATCACACTCAATTCGATCTTTTCTTCTAATATTTTTTTTCTAATAAGCACAACTTCTAAAGAAAATGTAGATATATAACAGCAAGGTCAGAATTTGAATGTTCAATCCATAACAATGATATTCCTGTATCTCTTAAATGAAATCTATTACAAGAAACTGAATTCTATAGTAGATTTCTTCATTTTTAGTAATGTCGATGATAAATTCTAAAGAGGTAAAACCGAGCGTTTCTACTGTGGTAACCTAGATGGCATTACTTCTATCATCAAATTAGATGAAATTGTTCATGAACTAGAGTTGTGAAATGTACCTTCACTACATAGTATAAAGCAAAGTCGCTTTTTCTGTCCCTTTGTACGCTTTAATCTTTGAAACTACGCAACGGATTTTGATGCGGTTTTTTTCAATAGATAGAGTGATTCAAGAGGAAGGTTTATATGTATAATAACATCCACTAAATAGTGGAGAAGTACTGTTATTTTTGAGGTTTCTAATGTGATGTCGTAAATAATTACATTTTTTCCGCTTACATTGCAAACGCAGGCTGAACCCTACGAGTTTTATCAAAATAATGTACTAAGTATTGTACACATTGAAAAGGTCTACAGAAAAGTCCGTGATGGTATATGTCTATCTCTTATGGATAACCCACAATAACTTTTTTTTGTCATTTACTTTTTGCGACAAATAATGGCTAATTTTCGAAGCGATTTTAACCCATACAGCATTAATCCTTAACCAATTAAATACCTTGTATACATTGTTCATTTAATATAGATATATATGGCCCTTTACACCGTATGATTTAAGTGAATATTTTCGAAGATATTACAGATTTAAAAATTGCGGGGCGTAGCGTTTGCGGCGTGCGAAGCCGGGGCGGGTCGCTAGTAATTGATAAGGAAGAGTGAAACTCTAAATGTTAGATGTATTCATGTTTTTAGTATTGATTCACATGATTTGAGATATATAGTAATCTATGCATTATATATGCATGCGACACTACAATATATTTCTGTCTCCTGATTCATAGAAGGATTTTTAACAATTAAAGTCGATGCTTTTCGTTTGTTGGACGTGTATAAGTGAAAGGTGCCTTGTAGCACGACACAGTGACTGTCTTGCGTTTCCGGTAAATGCAGACACAGATTCTCTAACATTCTTCCCTTGAAGGATAATAAATGGAGACATCACTTTGTTCATGTTGCACATAGCATGAATAATACACATACACATTTTGAATAATTCGTGAAAAATTATAGAAATAAAGTTATAATATACTTTTAGTGTACTATTACATCATAGTACATTAGTTACAAGAACTATATACTATTTCATAGTCTGACTGTACTTCGAAATATAAAAATACTGCCATTCAGTGAAAATGTTTTCTGTGTAAGGCAACAAGCTACTCTTTTCATCGGAACGTAAACGACAATGAAATATTCAAACTGAAAGGAACAAATGAGAATAAGGCACAGAAAAATGTGAAATATGTTCTAAATTATCTCCTTTGTGATCTCAAAATAGAAGGAAGTTGTGAACTTCCATTCAATATACCTGGCACAATATACGTATGGAATCAATCATTTTATTTCTTCACATATGTAGTATAAGATACGCAACCAAATCAGAAGTTTGGTTGCAAGAAGAATTAATTCAATTGACATCATTCTCGAACAACAAGACTTGAACTTGCGCCTTTTTTCAATAAAAAAAGGTTTTAAAATCACTGTGTCTGGCTTACGTGCCATGCGTATCAGACTCAAGCATCTGTTTGAAGAGGATAGATTGATTTGTGCTTGGATCATCAGTAGAAACATAACGCATTTTCGTTACATCACGATTGATACAATCCCACATAACCTGTAAATGCATTCATGAACTTATAAACTATATAATGAATTCTATGAAAATTTAATTGGAAATGAAAATCTATTCTAAATGAATGAAAAGTGGAATTGATTTCACCTCATTTTCATCCTAAATTCGGTAGACTGTAAATGGCACTGCTTATAATGTGCCCAATAGAAGGTGAAATATAAATCACGCATCTAGAAAAAAACAGAATCTGCGGAACTATACTGCATATATCAACTGATACTTATATGAAAGGTTTTATAAAGAACGGTGGGAAATATAAATTCTGTATTTTTAAAAATAGTTGGTATCCGATACACCTTGGAAGTCACACCTAAATTCTAGACTTTGCGCAAAAGCCAGTTTTTTAACTTTCATTTCTGCTACATTTTCACGAAAATTTCACATTCTTTTCATGAAAATCGGATTGGGATGACAAATAGGATTGTACAAAGGCGTTTGTTTCATTTAACGTGTCTACTAGAAGCCCCGTTTTGCCGTTTGTGAAAGAACGCTAGCTTGAAAAATGTGTCAGAATTACGATGGTGACAATTTATTTTAGGTATTTATATACAGGATTTCACCACAATTCCCAGATATTAAAGTGATATATCATTGTATTCTGTGAAAAACATTATTTGAGTTATTAAACCAAAAAGAATTAAGTATCAAATATTAGAATACAGAATGGCAATTGGAATATATAAATTTTTGGAGAATGAGACGGTGAAGCACATTTTTTCTCTTGGTTTTGACCACCAGTTACTATAAGCAATGAAAGAGGTTAAAATTGGAACCAAAAAAACCAAAACCTCTGCAAATAAGAAGTGCCAATCAACGGATTCCGCATACGTCTTCAGATTGGGACTTGTTTATTTCATCCTATATTTATATCCATTTTAATTTGGATCAGTTTGAGTTTCGGTGAAATGAGAGAAGGTCAAACTTATCCCAGTGTTCCTTTAAAAATTGGGGTAACACCCCGAAACAATTGTTAATATAGGTTAATATAAGTGGGTAAAAAAAAGTGTTTTTCATATTATTTGTAGTTTTTCTCATCGTGTGACATCCCTGGTGGAAAGTGTCTTGTACCATTTCTGAGAAAATGAACTTTTTGAAACGAATTAGAGAATAAATGTTGTCATATGTGAAGTTTCCGTTGTTCAAGTCAATAATAAGCCACATTTTCAATATTGTTCCACACTCTTATTCGATTTGAACAAGGAAAATCTTCAAAATCCACAACAAGTACAGAAAAGATCTATGCAAACAATTTTAAAGTGCAGCAGATGAACTTCAGTCAAAATATGTTGAATTCTCTAGAACTAATATCATTTGAACAGAGAATACTTTTTGCTACATATTCAAACTTGAAAATCATTTGCTTCCATGTGATGTAATGAAATTGTAACATTTATCAGTAAAAAGCACCGCTATATAGTGGAAATGATGATAAAATTTAAATCTAATTTTGTAGTATTTTAAATCTAAAAAAGGTTATATTATGAAGAATTTAGTAGGTTCAATAATTTAACCAGTTTTCTAGAAACTAGTACTAGTGCTTAGATATTCAAGCTTATTTTAAAAAAGTCCAAAATAATCTATTTTTATATGATGAATGAAACTATTCATCATGAGCAGGATGTTTTTGATTATTCTTCACTTGTCTTTTTTTGTATATATATTTGAATCATATTTGGTTTTATGTCATGAGTTCTAGTTCATCAAAGGGTGGAAAAATGCTACGGTCAACTCTCATCCCTTCGTCCATTCAACTATTTGAATTAACAGTTTGATGTTCATGAAAGGGTGGAAGAATATTCCAGCCAACCCTCCTCCAATAAATTCATACTGAACAAAATTCATTAGAAAAATTAAAATAAATTATTTCTGTATCATGTATATGTAACATCGCGATATTTCTGAACAATAGCACAATAAACAATATCTAGCCCACTCTAAGATAGATGAAGATAATATCGTTTATTCAGAAGAAGATGAGAAAATCATATTTTTCCTTGACGAAATGAGAGGAGCACTTAATAAAATAATATTACAATTTCTGTTCGGTTTCACGAATAAATCTTCTTTGTGTTCAGACCGATTTCGTGGAATTCTAGAATTTAAATAATCGAGTAAATCTTTGAATTGTGAATGATTCTTGGAACAGTTCTACTTCGGAACAAAAGAACTTATTATAGCAATAAATTGATGATTACTCTGAGATACTTTGTATGAGCTTTAATATTAAGAAATTTTCCCACATTTTCAGGTTATTAAGTCCAATGGAATTACATTTCTCTGACTATGTGTTACATCTCCATCTGAGAATAATTATGCAATCTGAATATTCATTTTACCAGACTCTACTTGAGAACTAAATTGAAGTGGATACGATATTCGACTTTTATTTACTTCAACTATATTGTGATCTCGTTTTGAACTATTATTTTCATTTTGTCAGCACTACATGAGTATTATTATGATGAAAATCACGAATTTTGAGCCAAAAATATATGTTTGAGTGGTTTGTTCACATAAATATTCAATGTGTGAAAGTACAAACTGAATCTTGTGGCTGTATCATACACCAGAGAGTTCATCTTGTTTCTGGATAGAGGAAGTAGTAGTAATCTTTATTGTAGAGAAAAGAAATCTCTTACAAATGGTAGGAGTTTGACGAATCATTCTTCCACTCCTCCACAATTAAAATGAACATTAATTGAAGAATAATAGGAAAATAGTAGATAAAGATACAAAATTAAACCAAGATGAGACTACTGATTGAAGTCTAATAAGTGTAAACTTCGTAAACTTAGTGATGAATTCTCCATAAGACTGAAAAAAAAAATTATATAATGCACAAAAAAATAAGTTATAAAAATTAACACATAAAAAGATGTGGTGAGCATGTTCATATTGAGGACTTTGCCTAGAAAAGCTCAGAATACTTGCTGACAGAATAGAAGCAAAACCTCAGAAGATATTTCTTGATACTTGTTTTGAATTTATTGAAAGAAGGCTCTTTGAAACGGGAAGGTGAGATATTCTATAAATTATAATCTATCGTGTTTTTTTTTGACTTATTTAGACGATACTTAGTTGTTCGGATATTATTTGCACCTCTAGTATTATAATTATGTAGATCAGAGTGTTTTATCAATGTATCTGCATCCTTTTGTATTTCTAGAAGAATGTTATATATCCACAGTGTAGGCAAAGGCATTTTTTCATATTTTATAAATAATGGTCTGCATGGAGCCAAGTAACCAAAACCTGACATTATTCGAATTGCCTCTTTCTGCAACCTGAAAACTACCAAAGCGTTGGAACAATTTATCCACAGAACAACGCCATAACTCAAAAATGAGTGGAATAGAGAGAAGTATGTAATTCTTAATGTGGTATTGCTCGTTATAGTTCTCATTTATCTAAGCAAAAATAGAGTACCCGAAAGTTTTTCTTTCAGTTGTTCGATATGGTATTTCCAAGAAAGTTTGCTATCTAGTGTTACGCCAAGCAGCTTTGAAGTATTTTTAACCGCTGGATTGTCAAAGAATGATTAGATGAAAAAACTAAATTTTGAGTTTCGTCATCGTTCAATTTGAGTTTGTTTGCCGTGAACCATAATTGAGACTCGGTATTTACCTACGTGGTTTTTCTCCATGCCAAGTGAGTATGTCACTGGCTTTATCGCGCCTTTTGAAAAGGTAAGGCGTTTTATGATTTTTCCACGCTTTTGGAAAAATCATAAAAACTTTTTGATGACTTTTTAGTTAGGTGTTAGTGAGATTATTGTTCAATTATAAGCGAACTAAATCTAGTCAAATATTGTATGCCCTGGTGCCAGTACTTTTTGTAACTGTTTTGGGGTCATAAATAAAGCGTATTATATTATATTATTATATATGAATTGAAGTGTATTTCAGTTAGCTTGGACTTGAATAAATTCATGAGTTAACAAGCAAGACTGTTGATTACGAATTGTTTTCGAAGAAAAAAAAAAAAAAGTATTCCCCATTAGGCAGCTCATTTATTAACACCAGTGTATGTAAAATTTGCATAATATTTCGGTCTTGTCTTCCATTATTTTAATTCATCAAAAAAGCAGAATACTATATCGGTGAAAATATTCATGTGAATAAAAACTCCTACGCTATTTTTCCAAACATCCATTTGTCAAAGTCAAGGAAGTTCTGAAAAGAAAAATACCATTTATCAGAAGGATGAAAAGAATTACCAGTACGTAATTATATTGCCGTACATATTTATGACGATGAGATGCATTTAGTATCTGTCTCTCACAAAATTATTTACAGCGGTGTTATTTTCACCATTATTCATATGGAAATTAATGATGTTAACCGATCTATGAGTACCTTTTGGAGAATTGATGAAATGATGAATGAATGAAGCTTTTTATTTTGTCACTTGAATCCATCAAACGAAAAAGGTGTGCCTTTGCGAATGGATCGTTTGATGTTTTATAAGAAGATTTATCGAATCGAAATTCAATGCAAAATGATGGTTAGAACTCTCAATTCGGTAGGTACACTGTATGATTAATTCTTTTCCTCTTTAATAATAATGGGTCTTAATTGTGCCAATTTGACGACCCCATTTTTCTGAAACTTAGCGAAGACCAGGTTGCATATTATGGTTAACTAGAAAATGGGGAGCAAAATTCTTGCAAGTGAAAATTATCGATCAGACCGGAAAGTAAATGTCGACAGGGAACTATGTCGAAATGACAGGGAAAATGTCGACCTACTGGTTGATCTCAGGAAGAATGTTTCCCTAAACGTAAGACACTCCCAGCTATCCAATACCAAGTTATTCCAACCCGTTTTACCTGAAATATCGAGGGTGGTGTGGCAAAATTTCCGGCCTGTCCAAGAGGTGGCGACACTAGGACGTGTCGATGAGGTCACAATTTCAGAAATTAATGATGTTAACCGATCTATGAGTACCTTTTGGAGAATTGATGAAATGATGAATGAATGAAGCTTTTTATTTTGTCACTTGAATCCATCAAACGAAAAAGGTGTGCCTTTGCGAATGGATCGTTTGATGTTTTATAAGAAGATTTATCGAATCGAAATTCAATGCAAAATGATGGTAAGAACTCTCAATTCGGTAGGTACACTGTATGATTAATTCTTTTCCTCTTTAATAATAATGGGTCTTAATTGTGCCAATTTGACGACCCCATTTTTCTGAAACTTAGCGAAGACCAGGTTGCATATTATGGTAAACTAGAAAATGGGGAGCAAAATTCTTGCAAGTGAAAATTATCGATCAGACCGGAAAGTAAATGTCGACAGGGAACTTTGTCGAAATGACAGGGAAAATGTCGAACTACTGGTTGATCTCAGGAAGAATGTTTCCCTAAACGTAAGACACTCCCAGCTATCCAATACCAAGTTATTCCAACCCGTTTTACCTGAAATATCGAGGGTGGTGTGGAAAAATTTTCGGACTGTCCAAGAGGTGGCGACACTAGGACGTGTCGATGAGGTCACAACTTCAGAAATGATTGGAAAAATTCATCAAATGGTATTGGAAGACCGCAGATTGAAAGTGCATGAGATAGCTGAGACCAGTAATATGTCAGCCCAACGTGTGCGAAATATTTTGCAAAACCATTTGAGGATGGAAAAGCTGTGTGGAATATGAAAGCCGCGTTTGCTAACGTTCGAATAAAAACTGAATCAAAAAACATTTCTACCGAAAGTTTGCCGTTGTATAGGCGTAATCCAATCGAATTTTTGCGTCGATTCATAACCTTTGAAACGACTTGGGTTCACCACTACACTCCTCAAATAAAGAACAGTAAAAACAGTAGGTGGAAAGCGGGAACCAACTCTAATGTAGGAAAAAAAATTGTTTTGGCAAACAAAGTTATGGCTACTGTCTTTTGGGATGTGAGAGAAATTATATAAATTGAATATCTTGAAGAGGGTAAGACTATCACTCGTCAATACTACGCGGACTTCTTGGAACCTTTGAAGGACGAGGTGCTAATTAAACGACCTCATTTGGCGAAGAAAACATTTTGTTCCATCACGATCACGCACCAGCGTCTAAAATTCACAAACTGAATTTTGAATTGATGCCGCATCCTACCTACTCTTCAGATTAAACCCCCAGCGACTATTACCTGTTTCCTAACCTCAGAAAATGACTTGGTGGTAAAAGATTTGAGAGCAACGAAGAAGTTATCGAAATATAAATCTGTATTTTGAAGAACTTGATGAATCTACGTTTAGAACTGGTATAACTAAATTAGAATTACGTTTTAAAAAATGTGTCGGTGTTGAAAAATAAAGCAAAAAAAGATTTTAAAATATCGGTTTTCTTGGTCAGGTCGGAAACTTTTCACCCTACCCTCGTATAGTTAAAGTCATAACAATTCAGTACAAAGGTACGGCAGGTGCCGAAACTTCTATCAATTTAAAGAAAATTTGTTTCGAATTTATTAAGTAAATCAATTTTACTTTTATCCTAAATGAATTTGATCTTCCTCCCTCACTAGATGTTTGAGAAATTTTTTTATGTTGTTTCTAAATGAGACTTTGGTGAATAGCGAATAGGACACCATATCATACAGCCAAACTATAACTGGGCTTTATTTTATATCAGATCTTCTTTTTATCAAAGAATTTAATTATTGAAAATTTGTGGCTGTATTCAAAAGGAGTCAAAAAGGAGAGAATTGTGCCCTATAAAACCCCAATATTTGAATGCTGTGAGACAGTTTCATTTATGTGTGGTACAAGAGTGAATTTCTGATCAGAAGTAATATCGAATTTCAGATATATTGGACAGAAAAATTTTGCTAATGTTGTGATCAAATTATTCGCTTTTTCTCGAAGTAATATCGAAGACCTGTCTTTCAGATATCCTGGACAAAAAAATTTTGCTAATGGTGTAATCAAATCATTCGGTTTTTCCTTTCTTCGTGAATGTTTCTCTCAACTTCATTATTATCCAGTTGTTTAAAACGACACCAATACGAAAATGCACTGTTAATGTAAGAAGAAAACTAAAACTCTGTTTGAGTTTAGTTTAAGACTCCTGTCACCAATGAAAAGTTTATTCCTCTATGAGAAAACAGATGGAAAAAGGTTTTCTCAATGATATATTCTTTCTATTAACGCTATAAGTGTTATTGTTTGTTATACAACAACGAACATTTAGAATTGTATTTTCACTATAATGTGAAATGCAATAACGAGAGTATCATACTGATTGATGAGCTTAGACGTTTTATTTCGATCAGAAATACATTTCCACTGAGCCAGATATAATTGAAAAAGCTTGTCTGAAGAAATTAACTACTGAATCGAACGATATCGAATTGCAGAAAATGTTGATAATAGGGTTTTTCAGAAATTGAATTGGTCGTCGCAAATTAAATTCATGGAAGTGAATACAAAATCGAATGGATCTGACCTCTCTGGCATCTTGAGTATTCAAGAATTCAGTTATTCATAATATCCCGAATATATCCCGAATGCAGTGTCCTTTCTGACTCAATCCAATCGATGTACGACATTTATTCGGAAGGAGAATGTTTTCTCCATCATATCACAAAAGTTATCGATAAAATCATAACGCAGGTATGAAACGTGGCACAAGGAAACCTTCAACATCCCAATTAATCTTTGGGGGTTAGTACAATGTTTCACAGAGTGTGGTTGATCTCTTCGGCAGGAGAAATGGTGTTGTTTTCAGTAGTCACAATGCTGAGATCAACATTCCCTCAATACCCATTCGTTTTGCGAAAATAGCGAATCTGTAGCTGCTCCTCTGAGGATCTTTCGCACGTGTTACAGTTTGTCTCGTCTGCTAGCGATCTTAATGAAAAAAAATTTGTTTTTGGTGTACAAATCACCTGGAGCCAGATCATCTGTGCTGAAAACGAAGGAAAAAAGCCTGACTTTCATCTTTAGGCCTCTTCCGAAAACGATAGAATCAGGGCATAGATTTAACTGTATACTGATTTAATTTGCACCCCTACAAGATCATGATTTGAGATGACCATGACACTTCAAATCGTCCCCAGTGGACTCGGCGTTTTGTAAAGGAATCACCTGACAGCATTCCACACATAGAATGACACGTGCTCCTACTTACCACGATTTTGTGTATCTTCGTTGGGGCTCATTTTGATCTCTAAGGCTCGATGCACACATGCGTGCAGTGCCGCCGATTATAAGCTGCGTGCTCGCGGCGTGCACGCGACTTTTTATTTTCAGTACACACTTGCGTGCTATGTCGCCGTGTGCTTTTAGCGTGATTTATAAGTGAGTCTTGGTCAACAGAAGATTCAGCCAACACCGTTTAATGCAAAGAAGATTCAGCCAACAACACAATTTTGGTCCACCTCTTCAACAAGCCATTCAACAATTCCAAGGTAACCAATGGAAACCGTTGATTTTTTTCCATGAAAGTTGTCACAAGCTCAAGTAAAATATACACCTATGATCAGGAACTTATAGCTATTTAGAGTGCAATCAAACACATAAGATATCTACTTCAAGGTTAGCACTTTACTATATTCACTGACTATGAACTTTTGTATCCAGTCAGAATGTAGATAAAGCTTCACCTCATCAGGCTAGACATTAGCCTGACACCTTCTCTACCTACATTTGCCGCATCAAAGGATTTGATGTGGAGTCAGAGTCGAAAACCATGTCTCTTCATCACTAAGGCTCAAGAACATGTACATTTCCTGACACATCTGTCCAAACTTATTGTGACAACGAGAAAATCAGACATATGGTTCCCAACAGTCTTCGGAAGCATATCTCCAATCAATTCACTGACCGAAACATTTTTGTCGACAAACTCAGTTAGAAGATGCCATCAAAGTCCACTACCTTCCAGAGATCATCAACCTAAAGTGTTTGTGTCTCAAGAATTGAACTCCTTCACTCAGCAACCTTTCAACAACCCAACGCTGGGACATTCAAAATCATCGACAATAGTGAATAGTGATAAGTTCTTCGGTGTAGTTTTTTTCAGTTCACAGCGAAACAGTTAACATCATTTTCATAAATGTTATGTATCAATTTTAATATGTAATCATTTCAACATTCCATTAATTAATTGTACATAATATTTCATGACATTCACTACTATTGTTCGTTTTCATTTGTATTCATTTCCTTCATGGTTCCGCCACTAGGGGGGGAGTTCTGTAGAGAATTGTCATTGTCATTCGATGGAAGAAAACATACCACAAAATAGCATAATAGGAATTCCATAATAAAACGCAAAAAGATGAGTAGTTGTTTCTCCTGAAGTCGAAAACACACTGTCACAGGACATGCGTGCACGCGGCGGTTTAGTAGTGGGCGGCGAGGGACTGCGTGCCCGCAACGAGCACGCAGTGTGCACGCCTGACAACCGCGCCCAGGACGCTGCCGCGGCACGCAAGTTTGCACTGCTGGTATACCACACATGCACTACCATGCCGCGTAAACGAACACGCAGCGTGCACGCAGCTTGATTTCACGCATGTGTGCATCGAGCCTAAGAGTGTGAGAATAAACAAAATGGACGTAATGAGCACCTGAAAATTCTTGGGAACTTCGCTAAAGTCTCTTTCATAGCTCTAAGTTTGTTTTTTAGGATTACCCTCAAGATAGTCACGCCAAACTGTCACTAAAGGCCCAAAAGGTAAGTGACCGCCAAGGTCATTTATAGAGAAAGGCTATGTTATCAATTTTCTACATTTCCGCGAATTATACTGAATTGAAATGAGCCTCATACAAATTTTAGGATTATGTGTATGTTTCATAGATTCAAAAAATTATTAACAAACTCTTATCTAAGAGAATTAGTTATACTTGTATATAACTATGTATTTAATTTTCAAACTCCTGTTTTTAAACTTGAACTTTGAAATTTGAAAGTACGAAAAAGAAACTTTTGTACTTCCAATAATATTTTTAGTAGTCTTTACTGTTAATTAGTACATATCCTGTAAAATAATGCATGTTAAATAAATGAATCAATTATTCACAACATCATTAGTCATTTGATAATTCATCGATAATTAAGTTTTAGAATATTGAGTAAGAGTTTTGAATTCCTTGTTTCATTTCAAATCACAGCAATTACGTCCTAAGACAATGAAATTTCGAATGTAAAATCGAGAAATTTAAATACCTTGAATACACTACATCTAGTGATTATACAACTTCTGTACCAACATAGAGAATGTTTCATTTCAGATTTGTATTAAAACTTTTCAAATTACAGTGCAATAGCAGAAATTCAGATCAGGAATTGCAATTCAAGTTGGAGAATAAATAGAGCGTTAGTAAACGAAGCAATATTCTGATGACCTAAGATTACATTGTTTCAGAATATTGCTGCATTTGATTAAATACCTTTGACCTAGCAGAAAATAATTAGGCCAAAAATTCATGCCTCAATAAATCAATTAGGAATAAGCCTTTGGATTCAGACTTTCTTGCAAGCTATTGTGAGGGTATTACAAATGTAGTCGTCATGAAAATATACAGGTTTTTCATTTAAGCACGGAAAAACTCAAAGAGAATACCGAATATCTCAAAAAGTACCTTTGTAGAAAAAATACACTTTATTTGTAAACACTTGGCTTGGTTTCACAAAATTTATAATAAATACTTGACAATTGTTTTGTGGTGCTACTCCATTTTCAAAAGTTAGACTCTATTGTCTAAAACTCTAATTGCTATAAACTCTAATTGTCAAGTTTTCATTATAAATTTTGTGAAACCAAGGCAAGTGTTTTTATTTAATATTTTGCAACTGCAGTTCCGAAGTATCACTCAGTACATTTTCAAGCACATTAATTGCTGCAACTAGAATTGAGAAACGTTAATTTCAATCCCGAATAATGTCGAACACAAAGTTTCTAGGGCTGTTGGTCGAATTGACGATGAAATTGAAGAAGAAAAGTTACTAGATTATTTATAGTAAAAGCATTCTCAATGATACTAGACTTTGGAACTACTGCTAAAATAGGTTATCTACGCAATATCTTACTCTATTTTGAATATTAATAATATTTCAAACTAAGGTATTTTCTCTCGGAGTAGTATTATTGCAAATATATCACTGCAAAAATTGCTAGCTCCTCCTGCACATTTTGTAATAATCTTTCTGGTCGAAAAATTTGATTATTCATAATTCCTTCGACTATTTTGATTACCCAAGTGTAATCTGTACTTTTCCACAAATATTCATGAGAACAGACGGTTGACTTGAGTGCAAATATGTGTTAGTCAGTTTTTAATATCGACTACACTCTTTCAAATTAACTGGAGTTTTTTCGATATTGTGCAAATTTGTGATATCGTTTTCTGGAGAACCTCTACAGAAGTTATTTGAAAGCCTCATACAAAACAAACGAAATTGTTGCCGTACATTGTTATTCGAACGTACATTGTTGAGTGAACTAATTTCAAAATTCCAGGTACTTCCAAGTGGTTCAAGTGGACATCCACAGAAGGTTTTGATAATTAGAATGATATACCCTGAAACGTAGTCAAGAATTTATATGACTGAGATTGAATTCTCGCTCAACTCTTGGTGAAACATAATGAAATATTGAATTAAATTAAATTATTGGCATAATGTTTGACGATTATATTTAACAATTTGAATTAGTCAACATGTTTCGAGCGTTAGCGCATTTTCAAGACCTTTTTTTTTCTGAAATTTTGGATTTGAGTTTTGCAATTTGAGGTTTCGATATGATGTTGGCACAAATAGTTTTTTTAAGTTTAAATTGTTCATAGATGTTGAATTTAAAGTCAATTCGGTGTTGACCGCTAAAAGTTTTTATCATTCTTACCACAATTGGATTCAGGGCAATATTTAAGGCCTTTATTTAGTAAATTTAACTCGTCTTCTTTCAAAAATAGTACCTGTAAAATGTTTTTTTACTCTAGTATCTAGAACATATATATATATATATATATATATATATATATATATATATATATATATATATATATATATATATATATATATATATATATATATATATATATATATATATATATATATATATATATATATATATATATATATATATATATATATATATATATATATATTTGACAAGATATATATGTCTTTAATATGAACATGCTCATCACATCCTTTTATGTGTTAATTTTTATTTTTTTGTGCATTATACAAATTTGATTTTTTTTCAGTCTTACGGATAATTAATCACTAAATTTACGAAGTCTAGAGTTATTATATTAGACTGCAATTATTAGTTTCATCTTGGTTTGATTTTGTATCTTATCTACTATTTTTGTATTATTATCTAATGTATGTTCATTGTATTTGTGGAGGAGTGGAAGAATGATTCGTCAAACTCCTACCATTTGTAAGAAATTTCTTTTCTCTACAATAAAGATATTCTATTCTATTCTATTCTATATACTCGGTTAACGAGTTTTAATTTTAGAATATATATTTTTTGAATATTCTGTTTTTATTAACTGTAGTTTTATGTTTTTCTTATGTTTTTTATATCTGAAACTCTAATTTAATTTCTCAATCGAATAATTTCAAATACGAAGAGGTATGGTGAAAATTATAGTTGAAAATATGAAAAAAAAATTCAGAAATAATTTGAGGGGCGTTTTCAGCGAATTTTTCGAATTCGAATATTAATTGTGTTTTGTTTTGAAATATTCACTCTCAATGGATTTAATAACCTCTTCACTCAAAATCTCCATATCTCTAACCTGATTCTCACATTTTGTAGACCTTCATTTCAATCAGCTATCCCGACAACACAAAAATGTTTTCAGTATCATCGTTTCGTTTTTCAATCCGCCACCGGAAAATGAAATGACTTCATATCCGTGTACATCAGTTATTGCACCAACAATTACATTTTATATTGAATTTTTTCGAATGAGGTCATGCTTAAAAGGATTTAACATTTGGTTGTTTCCTGTACGAATGCAAAATCTGTACTCTCTCGAGTGTTTTCAAACAGTATACGCATTTGTATTAATGCCAGGCGACTCTAATATATAGGTTACACAAGCACGCTGGTTTCAGAAACATTAATTTGATATATAGTGGATGGTTTCAACAGAGAATTGTGAATGGAAATCGCAACTCCTGAAACCGCAGAGGGAGACAAATATTAAAGGTTTGGCGAGCAGTAATCACCGATACAAAAAAAAACAGATTGAAAAGAATTACAAAGCTGACGTAGCTTTTTCAGATTCTTCAAAACCTTCGAATCTAACCCTTTTCTGAGAATTCCTTTTTTCGCAGAAATAATTCCATTTCGAAAGAGATTGAATTAATACCTCAGTAGTTTTACTAATCAAATCTCATTCAATTTAAATATAACGAAGTATGGTTTGATTTTGACTATAATTCTCACTGAATTATAGTGAAAATCAAAAAACGAATTACTTTTATTTGAATTATGTATTCAGATTTTCATCAAGTATCGGCCCAATAGATTAATATTTGAAATCTTATTTCCTGGAACAATCTCCTGAATTAAAGTTCCCTGCTTCAGAGATTAATAACTACAAAAACAAATTGCAATTCTGGGCTGAGTGAAATTTAATTAAACTCAAATCTGAAATTAGTACGGAATATTTTTTACTCAATTATGTGAAATGATATTAATTTCATCTTTTAGTTATTTCTAGACGTACCTTTGCAGAAATTGGTTCAACAAAACTGAAAATCTAGTTTTTACTCGGAAAATGAAATTTTAATTTATATAAAACTCACTTCAATATGGCAGAGTGCATTCAATTTAGAGAAAACGTTTCATAATGGTCTACAATTGTCTACTAATCCTTCTGAAATTTGGCAGATTTCGTAGATATTTCAATCTTCACTTATTACGGTGTATTTCAAAGACGAACATAGTTATGAGGGATCATTGGATGAGTAATAAAATACTTAGAACAAATAACAACGTATAATAAACCTTCCATTGGTCTCATCAAGAAGAGCATAGGTAGAATACATGTTGAAATACGCTCAAAAACGATAATTTGGCAACCAGTCAATGGGGTATTCATATTTATTGGGTATTCAAATGCATAGTCGATTTTCAATTGATTAAAATTAGTTTTTGTTTCTTTCAATTTGTTGTTTCTTATTCGAATAAATTATGTTTTATTTGACTCACTACAAATAATTAAGGATTCAAACTCACTATTGGTGAGTGCTCGGCATGCTACACGATATATACGAATAAATATTCTCATGTTCAGCAACTCTATGATTTCCATTGTAATTCCTGGAGATGTAATTCTAGAGATGGCTCTAGAGGAGCAAAGAGATGAAATGCTCGACTTCAAATACACAGTATCAAAACTACACAAATTAGTCTCAGAAATCTCAGAAAAAGTCTCCAAACTCATTCCTAAATATAATAAAACAATTGTTAAACAAAGATTTACACATATATTAAAAAGAATACTGCATGACGTACGTTTCGATGAGATTCACCTTTTTCAAATGCTACGTGCAGACTAATGACATTTCTCGAATACATACAATAGGTCAACTTCAATTATGAATACAGAGAAAACAGGTTTCAGATAACAGGTAGAAGGGATCAATTCTTACTGAACTACTATATAGTAAACTAAGTAATTTGAATATATCTTATTCAATGGTCCATTGATTTTATTGAACGTCAAATGAAAAAGTTGAATTGAAACTTTGTAATCATTAAAAACTGTATAAATTCGCAAAATGGGGTAACACCACGGAACAATACCCTATGGTTTAACTGTAGGTTAATTTTCATCTATCTGCTTCAATGATCATTTTCCTTTTGGTCTTATTAAATTTCAATGAAAAGAGGAGGAATGCAACTTTGTGATTATTTGAAATTGTGTAACTTCCACAGAAGTACTAACATCGCGAACCAATGGTCAAGAAATCATATAATTCTGTGAAACTGAACCAAGAATTTTCATCAAATATATTGAAACATATTTCATCATGGGATCCGCGAATATTCAATCAAATCTACTGAGAAGTACTCTTATTACTAGCCCACTGTTGTTTCCTCTATTTGTAAATGATCTAATAGACTGTCGAGCAACTTATAATCTCATGTATGTTGATGATTTAAAAATATATAACAAAATCGAAACATATGATGACTGTATAAGCCTACAGGATGGCCTCACCGTCGTTTCTGATTGGTGTTACCACAATAAATTCAATATTAATGTAACTATAAATGTAACGATATCACATCCACTGGAAATAAACGGCCTATAGTTATACAATTTGACTACACAATTAACGAAATCATTCGGACCAAGATCTCCGAAATTCGAGACCTCGGTATAATATTTGATCAAAAATTCACTTTTGTTACTCATATAAATAAAACAATTTCAACAACGTTCGAATCTTATGGATTTATTGAGCGTAATGCTGGACACTTTTCGAAAACAAAAACACTTATACAATTATTTAATGCACTTGAAAAGAGCAAATTAGATTTCAGATAGATGATTTGGCATCCCATTTACATTTCTCATAAAAATCATTGAGTCGATACAACGAAAATTTCTCCAATATCTAATTTGGATAGAAGATCACGTTTACGCGGCCAGAGGATATAACCAAACCGATCTGTTAAACAGGTGGGGAGATAAATCACTCGAAGTTGGCAGGAAATTGTTGTCTCTCAAGTTTCTGTACAACCTCTTACATAGTTATATAGACTGTGCTACCCTTATTGGATCTATTGGTTTTCATGTTCCTAGACAATGTTCACGTTGAAGTAAATTTTTTTTCATTGGTTACTACGAAAACCAATTCCCTCGTACAATCACCCATTAGATGTGTTCGCTATTCGAGGATGTGTCTAACAAATGCGATATCAACGGTGATTTATTTGTTTTCATAAGTCGGGTTTACTTGTACTCTTCTCATATATAGTGAATTCTGAGTAAGCAATGTTCTCATTGTCTATTATTTATTATAATAACTTTTTGTATTGATAATAATTTTTCAAACATTTGCATTATATCATTAGGTGTTAGTACTGTAAGTATATATTGTTTTGATTATTTCTTGTAACTGGGTGTTTTTACCTGTAGGAAAATGAAGACTTATTTTTATAGAGTCCACTAGTAAACAAGTAGGTATTCTTAACTGAAATTGATGTGTATGATGTGAAACATTATATGGAATTAAAAAAGTTTTATTAATTTCTCATTTCAAGTACACAAAATGAAATTCAACATGTTCTCTCTATTTTTTAATGAAAGCAGAGGGAAATTCATACTCGTGGAATATGGAGATAAACATATGTGCAAATAAAGTTTTAATATTCTATTAACGAAGTTGGCAACGTGTAGTGTTTTGTCATGAACGTGCTTCAATAACCTTGTTTCCACGAATTCAGTCTACGTGACGCATTGTGGTAGTTTAGATAAAATCATGTATCGCATACATCGATTCAATTTTCCTATAGAAATTTGCATTCTATGATGCGTTTCGTGATAATCGAATAACAACTGACTGGCAAATATTTCATCCGGAATAAACCGCTGAAGGGTTTGGCATTCTTTCGTTATTTTGAGCAGTTATATAGAGGAGCGAACGTATGAGAAATTTGTGGCAGAAGCTTAAACATCCCTATGGAAAAGGAAAATTAAGAACCTAAACATTTACAAGTGTTTTTAGGTTGTTAAGATCATGATATGAGGCTTCCGCATGAATTCTTCGAATTTGAAGATATTACCATCGCATATGGATTGGCATATCAAATAGATAGAGTAAAAGCTCAGGCACTTTCGTTATGCTGACGATACAGCAGTGGCAACGCAAGCGGACTCCTTTGAGGGGCTGGAACACTCTCTTACAGTGACCCTAAGCACGTTATCAGTTTTTTTTCACCACAACTTCCTGCGGCCAAATCCTCAGAAGACACAGGTGTGTGCTTTCCACTTAAAGAACCACAAGGCAAGTCGCAAACCTAATGTGATATGGGAGGGCGAACAACTTGAACACTGTACTACACCAAAATATCTAGATTTAAAACTCAACCGAACCCTATCTTATAAACAACATTGCCTGAATACAAAGAATAAAGTGATGGCCAGAAATAATATCATGCGCAAACTAACTGGTTCAAACTGGGGTGCAGATCCAAGCGTATTTAGAACTCCGCTTTGGGTTTATGTTTCTCTGCTGCTGAATATGCAGCACCCGTTTGGAGGAATTCCGCCCACTCCAAACAAGTTGATGTGGTCATAAATGAGTCTGTACGCCTTGTCACGAGATGTGTGAAACCTTTTCTAGTGGCCAAATTGTACCCGATTGTGAGGACTGCACCTCCTTCTGTCCGTCGCCAGACAGCAGCTGAAATGGAAAGGGAAAAACAATTAATGACTTGAGACTACCCATGGCAGAATATCAGACACAATACACATAAAGGTTAAAGTCAAGAAAGAGTTTCTTTGCTACATGAAATGAGCTTCAGCTGAACCCGGAAGAAAGAAGAATGGAACTCTGGAAAGAGGAGGTGCCGGATCCAATAACTGAGATAAATGAAGAACTGGCCAGTGGCTCCAACTCACATTTACAAAACATGAAGATCTTTAAACCGACTGAGAACGAGCGTCGGGCTCTGTGCCTCAAATATGTTCAGATGGAGTCTATCTGGGAGCAACCTGTGTGAGTGTGGATCTGTCCAAACCAAGAATCACCTTCTAGCTTGCCCTCACGCAGATGTTTCATCTCAGAGAATCTCATCTCTGCAAGCCAAGCGGGAGTAGATATTGCAAAATGTTGCGGGAGTAAAGTAGAGTAAAGCTCCTTATTCGCAATTCCGATATTCACGGCAATAGATTCCTTTATTCGCGGATCTAATAGTTATTTATTGTAACTAGTTCAGGAACTTTTTTGTTTGGGAATTTAAAACTTATTAAAATTTAGAGTTTGAAGCAGATCTAGTTTCGGATTATGCACCAGGTGAACCTCGCGAACTTGAAGTTATGCATTCAAATATAGAAGTGCCTTTTTTACTTCCAACATGACGGCTTGCTTCAACCTATAGAGCAAGGAATAATCCAGGTTCTGTTACATTAGATCAACCTTCAAAACCAATTTGGATGATATGTAATGTGATCCTGAAATGAATGTTATGGAATGCTGGAAGGATTTTGACATAGCAAAATGCATAGTAAATATAAATGTCTCAGCGGAAGAACTGAAGCCATACACAATGAACTCATGTTGGAAAAATTGTGGTTCAGAAACTGAGCCACAGTTTTCTGACTACAGAAAATGACGAAAAATGTATGCACAAACTTTGACTGCAAAGATTGCAAAAATTGCAAATGGGATAGGACGAGATGAGTTCGAACAGATAGAACCAAGTGACATTCAGATGTTCATTGAATCGCAAAATGAATATTTGACTGAATCCGACTTGGAGGAAATGTTAAATTCACTTCCTATTGAGGAAGAGGCTTCAACAAGCACGGGAAACGTGACATTCAATTTGAAAATTTTAAGTGGAGGTTTGAGAATGGCTAATGAGCATTGTAATTTTATTTATGAAATTTAACCACCTAGGAAACGAAGTCTCATTTCGAAGGCCAAATTGCTAAAGTTATTGCTTGATATCAGTCTGAATTGAAGGAATCTTTAAAAATTGCCAGCAAAAAAAATTGACGAAATTCTTTACCATTGCCTAAGGCTGAACATAATAATTGATCAATACGATAAAAAACTTAATTTAAATTAATTTTTTATATACTTTTTTATATTTATATATATTTGTATTTTTTTCTCATATAAATTAATTTTCCACATTCACGGTTTTTGTATTCGCGGCATATTTTCAGAACGTATACGCCGCGAATAAAGAGCTTTTATTGTACTGATTGAATAGTCAAAGAAAATAGATCTGAGTGACCATATTATCTATCTTACTTATATGTTTTGAAGCTTGTTTTTTGACAAAGAAGATATATTGAAACTCAAATATTATAAACTTGAACTTTTGAAAATGTCCAACGTCTCTTGATATTCAGGATATAATTCTAACAGTTACTCACTGATGTATACGATTTATTTTTCCGAATTCGCTGGGAATATCGGGAAAATACGGAAAGCTAGGTCCTTTTGCCGGAAAAATAAAAACCTGAATTCTGAGCATACGGAATAGCAAACAGTGTTCACACCCTCGTTATAACATTCTGCGAGAGTGGATTGTTTGGAAGCACATCTCATTGAATTTAATGGCATTTTGTGAAAAACTTTTTAAAATCGCTGAGTATGCAAAATCGTTTCGATTTTTTAGCAGCTTATAACCATATGTGGGGCAACTTTCTGGTCTGGGAGTTTGAAAAGGAAATTCGAGGAATTTTAGAAACTTCAGTCTCGAGTTTGTAACTTCTTCAAAAATAATTTCCAGGGCCAACTGAACGAAAACTGTTCATAATGAAATTGTATATAATAAAATTGGTTCTATAGTTTTAAAGTTGAAAAACGTCAATCAGAAACTGTCTACGGGTAAAGAAGACGTGTGAACATTCCGTGCTTGGTGTTTAAATGATCTGAGAGATGTTTTCTATTCATTCCTATAGATGGACTTAGAGAATATTCATTACTTGATGGGTCTCCACTTTGAGTTGTGAAAAGTGATTGGAGATTGAAATCGTTGTCACACTTCGATGGAAATGGTGCAAACTGACGAGTTCCTTGAGAAACGATACAGTTGTCTTTTACTCCCAACAGTTATGCTATCGATTTCAATATTTCAATAAATATGATTTTTCAAATTATAATAAATATACACTGATAAGTGTACACTAATGAATTTATAGAATAATATGTTGATACAAGAATATGATAATTATAAAATAATAATAATCTTTTCTTTATTCGGGGTTCTCGTAATACAATTATATAGGTGAAATAAAAGTATTCTAATTTTTAAATACAAATAACAAAGATAATACATTTTCTCATAAAGACCGTAGCATGTGGTGAGTACGAAAAATGTCTATTTATATACTGCAATATTGAATACCTACATACAGATGAACATATCAAGGTATCTATTTTAATTATTTGAGAAAAAAATATCGATATAAAAATTTGATAACAATATTGGGCTGAAGCGAATATCAATATTATAGAAAATGTGTAAAGCTATGATATGTACAATGGTTTTACAACGATTTGAGCTTTTAAATGTTTACCAATTGATGAATGATATAACTTTCATGACAGAGATTGAATTCTCGCTTAACTCTTGGTGAAACATAATTGAATATTAAATTGAATTAAACTCTTGGCTCAATGTTTTACGATTTATTTAACAATATGAAATAGTTAACATGTTTCGAGCGTTAGCTCATTTTCAAGACTGGATTTTCAATCTTGAAAATGAGCTAACGCTAGAAAAATGTTGACTATTTCATATTGTTAAATAAATCGTGAAACATTGAGCCAAGAGTTTAATTTAATTTAATATTTAATATGATATAACTTTCCTTCGTTTTCATTCAGTTCTTCATGGCGGACTTAAATTTTTCAATGTTAACCATAGTTTTTAATTCAAATGGCACTTCTTTATAAATTCTTGATGCCAAAAAGGAGTAGTTATGAAGACATATGGATTTACTGTATTGCGGAATTGATAAAGAGTTTCTGCTATATCTGCTATTCACGCTCAATAATATACGAGGTTCAATAAAGTAACAACTGTCTATCTTTTTTTTTCGTGAAATTTAGAGGCGATTGAACAAGCTGCTGGGGTATATTCAGTATGCCAGCTTCTTTAAACAGAAAGTCAGTAGGATATCTGATATCTTTCTTATGAAGGATTTTCAGCAGTCATTTTTGTTGAATTTCGAGTTTTTTATCACTGTATCACAAGCACCACCCCACGCAACAATACCATGTCGTATCAGCTGAGCTTCTAGAATAATTGACAGTTCTTTGAATCAGGATATTAGTGCTCTAAGCTTAACAATTAAGCTTCTGACGTGGCAATCCCATTTAAGGTGCAAATCCAGTATAATTCCTAATCTGCATTCGTATGTGCAAGGAATATTGAATGTATTTTCTGCTACTCGTATTTTAATTATCAGCGGTTCACTAGGTGGAAGTAAGCGCTTATCTACAGCAAAAAGAATGTATTTCTTTTTATCTATATAAATAATTGAGATGGCTCTAACCAATTATAGATATTCACAAAATCAGATTCAGGTTTGGCTTTGATATCATTCCAGTTTGCTCCTGAGTAAACTATAGCAGTGTCGTCTGCAAAACTGATTATTTAACCTTCACTCTCCGACAACAAAAGTTTACCCATATAGATTGTGAATAGTATTGGCCCTTATATTGTTCCCTGAGGTAACCCATATTCTATCATCCTTATATTACTGAATGTATTTTTCAACTTCACTGTTTGGTTTCGTTTTGATTAGTACCATCTAAATAATCTCAGATGAACACCATTCCAATTGAATAATATAGAATTATACCAACATATTAATACATAGGAACTTTGATATGAAGCGGTCCAAAAATACAATTTTCTATGAGACGAAGAACAAATTAATTCTATTTTTGTAATATTCTCTGTATGAATATTTAGTACTCCATAAATTTGTGAAACTAATTCCATATATTTTCATGTGAACCACAAAACTGAGGCTAGCGTAGTTGATAAACATCTCAAGTTTCTCACTGGGCATCTATCACTTTTACTTGGAAATAATACTTCACCGTCTTTCTTGAAATATTCAGCAATTATCTCCACAGGAAATTTTCCGAAGCGAAGCTCACAACTAACTTTCACATATTTTGTGAAACCTTAGATGTTTTTATACGCCATAATTTTCATTCTGTTGTGTCAGATTTCAACCTGTAAATACTCGAAATATACTACCGCTTGTTTTTAGTGCATTGTTAAAACCATTAGTCAAAGAAGAACTGGAATGGAGGCAAACTTAGACAATATATTTATTCAAGAAAGCAATTATATTTTTTTGAATTCAAGGTATGTGCTTTTGTGAATAACTCATTATAAAATCTCAAGATAATGAATTTTACTTTCACCGTATTATAATGAAAAATATACTTCGTTTTTTATCAGTTTGTTTATGTACTTGAAAATGTAGTAATATTACGAAACTGCACTAGCAAAAAAATAAAAATGCTAGTATAAAAAAATGCTTTTTCTCCATAAAATTATGCATTATCACAAAGTTATGGAAGAATTCATCCAATATTTATTGCTCTCCTTAATTGCTAGGTTTATTGTCGTCAATATATAATTAATATTAATTATCGTCAAATCTTCAAATTAATTGATGAGTTGATAAGTATTCATCAATTTCTCATTTTTGACTGTTGAAATGGATGAGTTCTATTATAACAATATAATAATAACAAAATTTATTGAGAAACATTACTTACATTGTAAAATTACATTTATTCAATTGATACAATAACTACAACTGAGAAGAATGCTCTAAAAAGGACTGAATCCATTTTTGAGTCTGATCTTCCATTCAGCCCTCGAACAAAAATATTGGTTTAAACAAAGATATAGGTTCAATTTATATTCACAATGATATACAATTATATTTGAAAGGAAAAGAAAAAAATTACCTCAGAAATATTAAACATTTGAGACAATTTCACATAGAGAGAGACATTCGCGGTGAACAAATAAACAAACACATGATACAAAAACTGATTCATACATTATTGCCTACATTCGATCATCGAAGTACTCTGCCACACTATACTATGCCTTTGTTAATATCAATGACTTAACTCTCTTCTTAAATAAATGAGCTTTCAGTAATTTCAAATTTGACGGCAAATGGTTGAAGATTTTAATAAGAATAGAATAAGTAGCACATGACTTTTCCTTGTTGATAACTCATGGTAACTCTTCAATCTATAAATATATAAACAAGAAAGGGTGAGTATGTAATTATTAATGAAGATAGGTTAACAAGATGTTCGTTGATGAATATTGAATATTAATCGAAGTATTAGCTTCTGTGTAGTAAACACCCTATTCATTTCTGTAGACCAGCCCCACAGCAGAATATTATAATTTATATGACTATATACAAGACTGTAATACACATTCATAACACAGTTTCTAGGTACTATGTTCTTGATTCTAGAGATTGCGAAAAATGTGTTACAAAAAATCAATTTTTTACATAAAACATCGATGTGTGTTGTCCTTCTCAAATTTCTACTTATATTCCAAATACCTTAGTTCATTGGGATGATAATATAGTGTTGTCTCTATATTTAACATTCAAGGTACTGATTACTTTGCCCTTCAGACAAAAATGAACACATACAATTTTGTCAACGTTTATAGTTCATATATATATCAACAATATATTTCAACAATATATATCAACGTTATATATATCAACAATATATTTTATATGTACCTGAATGAGTGGAAAAAGAGATTGAAACAAAAGAAATGTTCGTTAATAGTGTAATAAAGAAATCTATGGCACAAGAATTTTTGAATGAAGAATGTGATTGCCTATAATTTTGAGTTTCTCAAAATTAACCAACACATCCAAAATTCAACTAGAATATCTTTCTCAACGTAATGCGTTTATTGACATATAATTCTGAAGAAAACTTTTTGCTATTTGAAAAACGAAATGAATGAAAACAATAACAGATAAGAATCTTTTTTATACTAAGATAAAATGAGAAGTAGAACGAGAATTGACGAAATGGGATGAAGTTGTGTGGAAAAAGACGTGGTTATATGAATCAAACATGGTGAAAGCATTAAAGGTGTGTAATAGGATGTCCGAAATATCAAATAAGCAGGAATGAAGAATCCGAAAATGCAAGCCTACTGAGAAGACGTATAAAGCGCTTATACGAAAGGTAATATATACACCACAAAGCATGTGTTTGTTTGCAAAAGACCGACTTTGACGTAGTGCATTTCGGGTTCAAGACCCGATAGTTTGTCTTTGATTCTTTGCTGATAGGATTTGGAGCTTATTAGCTTGAAGTTGACAGAAGTTTGTTGTCATTCTAGTTTCTTTAAAACCTCTAACATAGGTTATTATTTAGGCTATATATACTTCTCCTTCTTTTAGCTTGCATTGAATTCCATGTTGCTTCTCTTCTCGTTAAATACTCCGAGAACCGCCAAATCTCTAATACAGTCACCAATCAGATATAAATGTTCATTTACGAGAAGATGTCTAGCTGTTAACTCTTAATCTTTTTATTTATGAATCTTTTAACGAATCTTCGATTAGTGAAATGAGCTTTTACATAGGTACCTATGAGCAAACATATGTATGTGTGCTCTATATTCAAATATGTTAAAATGAATTACATACATAAAAATGAATGTTATCTCGTTCTTTATTTTCGTTGAGTACCTAAATATTTCTTTTATTTCAGATATCTTTTGTGATATAGTAAAATTATAATTATTATAATATCTCTTTTTTCGTTCTTTATTTTTTTTTCATCAATCCATCTTTTTTCATTCAAAAGTGCTGTCTAATTTATATATCACTGAAATATAAATTATGTAATTGTAAATTGATACTGAATAATATTTCCTGTTTTTGGGTTTTTTTTACTAATAGAAAAATAAAGACTTATGCTTCTTATCATAAGACATATAACTCAAGAGCAAAGAGTAAAATTTGAACAAACTCAATTGTGAATACTGTATCAACAGTATAATTGATTAGTATAAACTTATAGAACTTACACGAAGTATTCGAAACGTTTTATTAATAACTAAGACATCAACTCAAATAACAATAAATCTAATGGATCCGTAAAAGCTGCGTGAAATAATTTGAAAGTTTGGGAATATATCACATATTTCACAGAGAAGGGAGAAGCTATTTGATAGCATGATATATCGGTCTAGTGTTGGACATTTTATCTCATCGGGAACGACGGTTCCCTGCCTGGAACGTTCCTGGCCTAAATTCCGCATAGTGTGTATAAAGGAAGCTTCTCAGTTTGAAGAACTATATTGACTATTAGTTTATGCGTTGTTGAGCCTATTTCAAGAACAGTTTCATTAAAGTTGATTGTTTTATCAACAAGTACTTATCGTTCAGAATATTCATGAGTATCGAAGTTGGGAATGCAAAGCTGCAAAACATAGGCTGATTAAAATCAATTATTCAAATTTGTATCGAAAGCTATGGGGTATTGGAGGATTCGATTTTGCCTCTCGGTGAATTAAAGACAAATGCTGGGTAGAGATTTCGAAATTACTCTTGCTTGATCATCAGATTTATATATATATATATATATATATATATATATATATATATATATATATATATATATATATATATATATATATATAATATTTATGACAACACATGGTGAAATTCTGCATGTAGGACATTTTGAATACCTTGGGGAAGTTATACAGTCCTCAGGTTTGAACCGAATCGCTAATGAACAGAGAATTACCAAGCTCCAAACGGCCTACAAACTAACATGGACTCACTATAACAAAAAGTGCATTTCAAGACGCGCCAAATGGAGGCATTATAACACAACGATTCTTCCAGAAGCAATCTACGCAGCTGAAACAATGGTTATTGGCGGCCATTAAAGAATTAGAGAAGAACGAAAAATTCTCAGAAAGATTTACGGAAAAGACCTCAGAATGAACTGTATCAAAAAACAAATGCGATAACGGAAGAAATCAGAAAACGACGAGCAAAGTTCTATGCACATGTTTACAGAATGAAACAGTCGAGAATACCGAAGAAACTACTCGATATAATTATGAATAGTAAATGCGGAACAGAGTGGCTGAAAGAGGTCCAAAAGGATCTACAACAGATCAGTATAAAAAATCTCGAAGATCGCAACGAATGTCGCTATAAAATCGCACATGTGAAGTTTGAGCAAAAATCAAATCGTCAACCTAGAGTAAAGTGGACAGATGAACGGAAGAAAGAGCATTCAGAGAGGATGAATCATTTTTGGGAGTCAAGAAAGATGAAGCAAAAGTTCCTAATAATTGCGAATTCGAGTTCAGTCGCTCTCCTCATGAGGAACAATCGTAGTAATAATAAAAATAATAATAAAAAACATATATTTCCAACAGGTAACTACCAAATCACAGGAAAATACATAATTAATAAATTTGGTTACTCAAGAGATCAATGACAGCATAGAAATACATATTAAGAAATAATTATAATAATTAAAAACTTCATCGAATATAATAATCCAAAACTATAATGTCAATATCTAAATGTTCCATTATAATAATAATCAAGAAGACAAATCACTAAGAACTCCATTCGGAAGAAGATACCTCACTGTTAAGATTTTAATACACATTTATGATAGAAACTTATGATTTCCAGTACAAATCACAGCCACTTGGTACCTGGTTTGCAGTAGAACATGCAAAGCTAAGCGGCGAATTCGAGAGAAGATTGGTTCTGTGGGTTTTTGATTAAAATGTCTGCCTCATTCTAGTACACCTCAGAGGAACGAAGAAATTAAGTTTACCCAGAAGCTCAGGACAGTCGAGATTATAATTGAGCAAATTGAATAAAAATTTCAATGCATTCAAACTTCTCCTAGTGTGGAGGTTCCTACTGTCAAACCTCGATAGCAAACAAGCGTGATCACAACCCCTAGGTGGATATAGTTAATAAATTTACGGTATTCACCTGAGATTTACGTTGCTTGTTTTTGTAACAGCCGTTGACATATGTTTCAAGCTCATTGGCTATCATCAGAACGGCGTAGTTCAAGTTATTAGATGTTCAAACTTGAAAGTTGATTGAAAAGAAAAAGACACAGAACAAAACGGCTGTTACAAAAACAAGCAACGTAAATCTCAGGTAAATACCGTAAATTTCTTAACTCCATTTTCAACCTGACAAACCTCATTCTTAATATATATATATATATATATATATATATATATATATATATATATATATATATATATATATATATATATATATATATATATATATATATATATATATATATATATATATATATATATATATATATATATATATATATATATATATATATATATATATGAAATCTACTACAAGAAAAGAATTCTGTAGTTCTAGTGCTATATTATCGCACTTGTAAATATTCGATATTAAATCGCAAACTAGATGGCATTACTTCATCAAGTAAGATGAAATTGTTTGAAAACTAGAATTGTAAAATGTGGTATCTTAATTGATAAGGACGTGTGTAAACTTGCAATGTTAGATTTATTCATGTGCTTTCAATTGATTCCTAAGATTTGAAATGTACGTTAATTTAGGGATTATATATGCATACGACTTACTGTATATTTCTGTCTTACGATCGATAAGAGTGTATGTGAGGAGTGTATATGATTTTTATCATCGACGTACTTATTGTAGTTTTAATTAAAGCTTGGGCATTATTTATGTGCTTTGCAATGATTTGGACTGAGTGTGTGGTATAATAACCAGCTGAACTGTTTGATTCTAGTCATCTACTTGATATTCTTCGAAAACTCGCAACAGTTTCACAAAGAATGTCATCAGAATTTACATTTTAAAATATTTTATTTTACTTGGAAAATTTAACTCGATGTTGAGCGTTTATTATATACATTAATGTACCATTTTATTCATTCTTTATTTGTCGAATGATAAATTCGAACATCACGTGTTGTCAATTCGAATTGATGTCATTTCAGAATCAAGAAAGTCTCTAACAGTCTGAAAAAATTGCTTTTACATATGTCAGTGTGACATTTGAATTCGAATCAAGCAGAAATTTTAGATCACATGGCAGATTCTCCTAAAATGGTGGCTGGAGATGGAGATGGTATCAAACAAAATATCATTCGATATCATACACCTTCATCGAAAAAGTACCCAAGTCCGATCAAGAAAAATGAACCGAAGTTTTCTAATGAACTGGCCTTGAAGGGAATACATGGCAGTCATAAATCTAAAAAATCGTATAAACGAAGAAATGCTGAGACTATGACCGTTGACACACCTTCAAGAGTAACAAAACGGAAGCCTATGAATTACATACATGACAAAGTGGCAAATATTTATTGTTCTCCTAGGTTTTCTGCCCAGACAATAGTAAGTAAGAATGCTGCGGGTCGAAAAATATTCAAATATCTTCTATTGAAATCATGGAGGCGATCCAGATCAGTACGCAAAGAACTCTCTTTGGCGTTGAAGAATAGAGACGAGAAACTGACTCAACTAGATATGCAAATCGATGTTTTACAAAATTTAAGAAAATTGGAATCAGCCCGTCGTGAAGAGACACACAAAAAATATCAAGAGCTTCAAAAAGACCTCGACCAACTTGTAGAGGAGAATAAAAGTCTAAAGGAAGACATCGAGTCTATAAGAAAAGAATGTTTCGCGAAAGTCAAAGAACTGAACGAAAAAAATCAACAGTTAAACAACTACAAGAACATATTCGACGAAAAACAACAATCATTAAGAGTTTTGAAAGAAAAACTCGATAAAGAAAAGGAGAAATTCAAACGTTGTTCTACAGAGAGAAAGAATAGCACAGAACAAAACGTGAAACTCGAAAATACATTGAATATACTGAAGGAGAAAGTTGAAAATTTAACGAATCAGATACAACTATTGCAGAATTCCAAACATTCTTTAGAGAATGCCCTGGAAAAATCCGAAAAAATGTGTGAAAATTACGCGGATAAACTACGTAAACAAAGTTTATTGGAAGAAACTTATAAATCTAAAATCGAGGAATACGAGAAAGAAAAAATGGAAATGGATCGGGAAATGAAAAATCTTCAGATGCATCTTGATATAGCACACTATGAATATAGTCATATGAAAAGCAGAAACGATGATATTGAGAAGGATATTTTGGATATATCACGGAAGCTTGACGACGAGAAGGAGAAGTCGCCTTGGAATTTAATGAAAAAGGGCGTCTCGAGCACTTATTTCGCTTTCAAATATTTAGCTAACTTGATGCTACCAGCAATACAATCGAATTTAAGGTACTAATATTGACATTAATTGAATATTTTCATTTGATATTGCATACCGTTTTATACTGCTTTAATGTATAACTTATTGTTAATTTATTGTATTCTAATTAAATTTTATATGAATTCTTTATACTTGGTTATCGTTTAATGTGAATGTGAGTTGAATTATTGGCCTATTTGTAACTCAAAAATTGAGGTATACCATAGTTTTGGTGGATTTAGATACACCAGAGTGAAATATTATGTTTATCACAGGCAATGCACAGAATAATGCAGAATACTAATGCAGAAGACTAATACAGAATAATACAGAATCATTATTCTGTAAGCATCTGAAGAAGTCGTTTGTAACGACGAAACGCGTCATGCTATGTTGTCAATAAAGTGTGAATCATAAGTTCAAGTGTTTGAATTTAAGTTTATATTCAATTATAATGAATTTACATCAAGTAAACGCCAACACTATTAAATAACTAAAATGACATTGACATCTATGATCTTTAAATGAACAACTCTCGTTACACTGTTTTAAACGTACTCAACAACCTGAGCTCTCATTTCTACAAATTTGATATTCCAAAAGTGAAATAATTTCACTAATCGTGTTATCAGTAATGGCAGATTCAATCAGAAGCTACTCAGAAATTATAATGGACGGAATTAAATTGTAAAGCTAAAACTAACAGTTGAAGTATAACGTGGAGAATTGAGACACAAGATTTTGTTTATTCATTACAAATCCCCATTCAAAGATTTGCTTCGTTGTCAATCCTCAAAGTGAATATTCCTACTTCCTGAGATTGAATTCTCACTTACCTCTTGGTGAAACATGATTAAATGAAAATTTTAATCGATCTCTTGGCTTGATCCTATTTATTCTTTTCTGTTGTTTCGCTTTCTGTAAATTATCTAATAGACTGTCTAGCATTTCATAGTCTCATGTATGGCGTATTCAAAATATAACGTATATTCAAAAATATATCGCAAAATCGAAACACAGCTTACAGGATGGCCTCACCGCCGTTTCTTATTGGCGTTACCGCAACAAACTCAATATCAATGTAACTAAATGTAACGTTGTCACATTCACAAGAAAGAAACGTTCCATACAATTTGACTACACTATTAACGAAACCTTTCTGACCAGGGTCTCCGAAATTCGAGACCTCGGTATAACATTTGATCAGAACTACACTTTTGTTCCTCATATATATAAAACAGTTTCAACAGAATTCGAATCTTATGGGTTTATTGCGTCATGCTGGACACTTTTCGAATACAAAAACACTTATACAATTGTTCACTGCGCTTGTGAAGAGCAAATTAGATTTCGTATGTATGATTTGGCGTCCCATTTACACTTCTCATAAAAATCATTTAGAGTCGATACAACGAAAATTTCTCAAATATCTAATTTGAAGGGGAAGTTTATCTGGCCAGAGGATATAGCCAAACTGATCTCTTAAACAGGTTTGGAGCTGAATCACTCGAAATTGGCAGGGACTTGTCTCTGAAGTTTCTGTATAACCTCTCACATGGTTATACACACTGTCCTACCCTTATAGGCTCTATTGATTTTCATGTTCCTAGACAATGTTCATTTTCAAGTCAATTTTTTTCACTTGGTACTCGAAAAGTAATTCCCTCGTACAACCACCCATTACCCATTAGATATATGTGTTCGCTATTTGAGGTTAATAAGTGTCTGAAAAATGCGATATCAGCAGGGTTTACTTGGAACTCAAATGTTAGTTCAATTTTCATGTATAGTGAATTTTAAAGTATATTCTCATCTTCTATTATTTATTATAATTACTTCTTTTATTGATAATCATTTTTTAAGCGTTTGCATTATATCACTAGGTGTCAATTGGTTTTAGGTCAATTAGGTTTCACAAGTATTGTGAAACATCAAGCCAAGAGTTTGATTCAAATTTTTATTCCTAATTTCAACGAAATATCACGAATATAGTCTGTGGCACGTACAAATTGATGAAAAATGATACGAGAGACGAAATAACGCCAAAAACTCAGACCCTCCACGTGAGCGACACAAAAATGAATATTTATCTGTGCAATAACACATTGTCGTACAATATTTCAAGCCTTGAATCCGGCTCTCAGTTAGAAAAGACTCGTGACGAGAACATGTTTTCGCTTTCATCACTAAGCTAACTCTCAACATCGCATAAATTCCCTCGTCAATTCAGATTGAAATCAATTGTTCCGTCAGAAAGTTGGCTTTGTCTCCAAATTGAATAAATTTCTAAATCGAAATTAGTTTGAAAGAAATGAAGGATGGATTGCTTTTCACACTGAAATAACAAACTAAAAGTTTCCAATCGATCACAGATTTATCGAATCGGTACATCGACAAACTTTCTCAATATAAAGAATCACCAATGATTTATTTTCGAAGCGATCATTTCTTCAGACAAGTCGCGGCTTTAAAGCGGAGACTGAAATTCGCCCCATCGGTTACATCACGCTATTGTCATCACGCTCAATTGAAAAGCCAACATTGCGTATTTCTCCGTAAAAGAGCTTAGAATATCGAAGGTTACGAAACCCAACTACTAAGTGATGCTTGCGAACAAATAATTTGTATGCACGGAAAATTAAACTTGAAATATATGTGAAATACTGATCGCAATATTTCTTGAAGAATAATAAAAGGCTACTCATTTATATCATCACAATATGCGTTTATTATCAATATATATAGGGTGATTTTTAAGCGTAGTTTTTTTTTAATTGTATAAAACACTCAATTTGCATCATACAGTAGAAGTACGATAATCCGGCACGTTCCGGACCGGCTCCGTGCCGGACTACCGAAAATTCCGGTCTATCGGGCGGTAATTATAGGAACAATTAGGTTAATAATTGAACTACAGATACAGTATGCAAATACATACAACAAAGTTTATTTTACATTTCATATAATGTATGTACACGTACTATAAAACATATTCATCAACATAAGTCACGAATGTCTTTTTGTTTTGTTGACATTTGGCGTTTAGTATAAAATTTATTTCTGATGATATGTAAATCGATAATTTCTGAAGCACTGTAGCTAGTACTAACCTCAGAAAAAGAGATAAACTTATTTAGTGATTCTGTAGCTTCTTTCCAGCTGAGTTTTTCCTTTTTTTCCGTTTCGGCAACTGAGTCACTTTCTTCAAGATTTTGAGTAGGCTGAGGATTTACTACAATGTTGATAATCTTCTCATCGGTTAGTTCTTATTCAACAGGCTCATTCTCATCGATTAGAAGCCACTTCTCTACCTCCTCTTCAGGCAGGTTTTTCTAGGGATTGTCAGCACTTCTAACGACATCCAAAATTTTGGTCAGAGCATCTTGATGGTTTTCTTCCTCATCAGTCTGTAGAGTTAGGTCAGATGCTATGTAGAGACAGGTTAGATGTTTTCTTCATCATTTTTGGAGTGTTGTATTTTTTACCTGGTTTCAAGGCAGTGCAGTAGTTAAGTAGTAAGACATCTTTTACTGTAAACTTATTTTGAAAATTACTCTCGTCAGAGTCGGCATTTAACAGGCCTTGAATAAAAGACCTTCTGATAAAGCATTTGAAATTTTGAATAACACCTTGGTCCATGGGTTGAATTGAAGATGTTTCGTTAGGTGGGAGCAGAGTAGCAACAATATTTCCTGAAACTAACTCATCTACTGGCGGGTGGGCTTTGCAATTGTCCAAAAGAAGGATTGCTTTAGTATCTTAGCACTTCCGGATGATCCCGAACTACCCCGAAAACTTCCGATTAGCTCTCGAGCGTTTTTATTTTCCGGAGAGATGCCGGACTAATGGACTTCTACTGTATATTCAAAATTTTTATTAAAATTGATGACTTGGTCTTTGCCAGTTACATTTTAAAGATAACTTCATGTAAATGTTTTCCGCGGCTCTGCATCAAATGGTCCATTTGGAAGGTCCGAATTGACATTTCACGATCCTCATTAATTAACACTGTACGCCAAGGCTGCAATATTCTCTTCAGTACGCACTGTACGCATGCAAGAAAGTTTTAATCTACAACAAAGTACACTTGGTGCGAAATTTGGTGATAACAACTTGAATTGTTGATTCAGCAGGTCGATTATGACGACCATAACATGGTCGTAAAAAACGATACACATTTTTCACAGAGCACGACATTTTATAGTAAATTTCAATATTTGCAATCGTTCGTTTATAAGTCTTTTCATGAAGAAATGGCAGAGCATACTGAAAACTTTTCACATTAACAGTTGACGTTTGGATGCCATTACCAACCAGTGTCGCTAACCTGAAAACTTAACTCTCAAAAGATCACCCTTTATTTTATTTCTGTTAGTGGAAATATTTCTAATTGAATTTATTATCCAATTAAAATTTTTTTCTATATTTACTCGAAAATTAACTTCGTTTTGTATTCGATTCGTCCAAAATTCATTCCGTCCAATGCCAATTAAGATACCATGATTTTGAACAATTTTGAAAAATAGAACAATCGAAGAATATGTGATATGTCATGAAGAATACAACATAAATAGCTTCGTGTTTTGGCGTGTATTGCTCTAATCTTTCTGAATAATAAATTTATTCTCAGTTTTTCACTCTCGACGGTTGTAGTGAAATATTTGAAGTTTGTGAAGATTTGTGTATTGAACGTCCGATCGTTTCTTCCAATGTATTGCCCCATCTAATCGAATATATCTCAAAAGTAAGAACCACGCGTCAGAAATTCAACATATCAAACAACTGTTCAACGTCTTTGGAGCAGAATAATTGAAACAACATTGAAGTTTTAACTTCAATTGCCCCTGGATGTTATGCCCCTGTATCTTGTATTAACATCATGAACAATCTGCCTTGTTCGAACCTGTGTTTATGCTAATAAGAAGCTTATAAGGAAACTTATGAACAAGTGTTTTGCTCTCCGAAATCTAGTAAAGTCCACAAACTTCCCTCTGTAAAGTGTTATATAATGTCTATAAGAAACATTGCACATATAATCATTGCACATATTATGTATTCTCTCTAATTAGCCATCAATAGTTTGAAAAACATGATAATAGTATTCAGGAAAACAATAATCGTTACAAGAGTTCAATAAAGATCGCACAAGTTGAAGTTGTAGAGGCATTCATCATTCTTGTATTTCTGTAGTATGTTCAAATTTAGAAAAGATTTTGGAGATTATTTACACTGAAGTAGGTGTTTTCTGGATGAAAGTTCAACACAATTCTCACATTGAGACATATTTAGGACAACAGATTGGATATACCAAGGTGTATAAAAAATCGCACAAGTTGCAGTTGTAGAGGAATTCAACTAATTCTTGCATTCCTGTTGTATTTCTAATTTCAAAAGGGACTGTAAAGACTCTTCTCACCAAAGACAATTGTATCGCAAATGGAAATTCATTGTCACTTTCAAATAATGTCACATTCAGCTATAATGGGTAATTTTTTAAGCGTAGTATTTTTCAAATTGAATAAACCACTCACTTTACAACACATATTCAAAATTCAATTCTAGCAGAAGTTGTATTTTATAGGCCTTCAAACCCAAATCAACACGTGAAATTTTCCATGTGGTTGAGTAACACATGACCATTTGCTGAGAACGGCGACGAATTGACATTTCACGATCCTCATTAATTAACACTGTACGCTAAGTGCTGTAATATTGTTTTCAGTATGCCCTGTACTCATGCGAGACAATGGTTTAATGTCCAACAAAGTAAACTTGGTGTGAAATTTGGTGATAGCAGCACGAATTATTGATTCACCAGGTCGATTATGACGACCATTATATGGTCGTAACAAATGATACACATTTTTCACATAGCACGAATTTTGATAGTAATTTTCAACAATTTGCAATCGTTGCTCGCTTGTAAGTATTTCTATGATGAAATGGCCGAGTATACTGAAAACTTTTCACTTTGACAGATGACGTTTGGATGCCATTACCAACCAGTGCCGACAAGCTGAAAAAGGTAACTCTTAAAAATCACCCTAGTTTAGAGAGAGATGAATCAATGAAGACCATTCCCGCATGTACGAATACCAACACGAAAAACTTGATGAGTATAAATGAATACAAACAAAGTGATAATCTGGTCTTGTTCCACTTAATTTCAACCAGGTTATTCTGATTTCTGCAAATTAAAGACCAACGAGATGACTATGGATATTAGTCGAGAGCGACATTAGTATAATATTTTCCTTTTGACAAGTTATAGTGAAGATCACAGAAGTGGCAGTTGTGAAGAAATTCAACTCATACTTGAATTGATGTAATCGTCTTAATTTTGAAAGAGATTTGGAAGGGATTTTGAACGAAAGCAGGTATTTTCCGAATGTAAGCTCACTACGCTTTCATATTAAGACATATGTATACATTTAGGAATAGTTTGAATGGAGTAGATCAATGATACCAATTCCCTGAGTCTAATAAATAGCTACACTGAAATTGCGATGAATATAAATTGATACAAAGGGAGTGAGAACCTGTTTTTGGTGCACTTGCTTACCATCAGGTCTTTCTGATTTCAGCAAACTCAGAACCAACGAGATAAATGTCAATATAAAAATCAGAAGCAGCATGAGAATAAATGTTTTTACCAAGGTAAAATGAAGATCACACAAGTTGCAGTTGTAGATGAATTCCACTAATTCTTGTATGTCTGTAGTAAATAATCTCAATTTAAGGAGAGATTCATTCATCTTCATATTTAATCTCAGTTAGTTATAGTTTGATAAACCATTTTCATAAATCAATGATAACAATTTCACTCATCTACAAGTACCTAATCAAGAAATTTGATGTGTATGAATAAACGGAAAGAGAGCAGGAATCTGCTGTTGATGCAATTTATTCAAATCAGGTTTTTCTGATTTCTGCGAATTTGGGACCAACGAGATGTCTATGGATATAAAAGTCGAGAGCGATATAAGTATAATATATTTCTCCTAACAAGGTATTATACCAATCGCACAAGTTGCAGTTGTGAAGAAACTCTACGTATTGTCGTATTTTTCCTTTTTAATTTCCAGAAGACGCTATTTTCACCGAAAGCAGGTGTTTTCGGAATGAAAGGTCATAATTTAAGGCATATTTTGAAAGTTTGCAAGGAGTTAAATAATGATAACAATTTCCGCATCTACAAAGACCTACACTGAAAACTTGATGAGTCTGAATAAATACAAAGAGAGGAAGAATCTGCTCTGTGTGCACTTGATTTCAATCAGATTGTTCTGATTTCAGCAAACTCAGGCCGAACGAGATAACTATCGATATAAAAGTCAAGAGCGACATGAGAATAACATTTTTCATCATGGTTAACAATGAACCGAAATTACAGTTCGGCATTCTCTAGCGTGAATTTGTCACCGATTGATATTGAATCACGTTTACTGATCAATATCGTCGAAAAAAACGATGAATTTCACCTCGTAGAATACAAAGAAATCAATTCGAGCAGAAATACATTTGTATTCTTTTGTGTTCGCGCACCAATTTTTCTCCGGGGAAATGAGTAAGGAGGAGATCAATTCTTGTGATATTTTGGAGATAGGGATACTGTTCTATCTGAATTAATCTTTCGAAAAATCCCGAAGGAATTAGGTTCTATTAAACAGGAAAATATATATCGGCTTGCAATCTTACTCTTAAAAAAAAAACTGGGAAATATATATATATATATATATATATATATATATATATATATATATATATATATATATATATATATATAACACTTTCAAAAGCTTTAAGGTCTTTTAATAATTGTAAGTCGTTTCTTGGTGCTGACTGACTGGTAGAGGCTTGAAACCAATATTTGATATAAATCATCACCGTGAAAATACATATTTCTCTCACAGCCTTTTCGTCCTTTTTCGTTAGCTTTAACTGATGCTTAAATAAATAAATTTTTAAACAGTACAAGGCTCTTGCCATCCATCTAGCTCGATGTAGACCAGCAGGTCTCCGAAATGAAACGCCTTTTTCAGGAACACCTCCTAAGAATATGATTGTAAGATTTAACATTTCTTTGTAGTCATCTCGAGGTTGATGTACTTGAAGTTGCTTTTTGGAAAAAGAAATCCTGTCTGCGGCCACTTCTGCAAGAATATTTGCCTCAGCGTCATCTGTTTTTGTTTTGAAGTCGCTTTGGTCAATAGAGTCCCAACTGTTCTTATCATTTGAATAATTGTATATCAGGACCACTAGATGGGGCAAGCGATTGATCCACTACACCTGACAACATAATTTCCATTATGTGGTGACGACAAGCAAACCAAAGCATATTTTTATCCATTTTGCGCTCCAAGAGAACGCATACTCCACTTCTTAAGCCGGTATTTACAGCAGTAGTGTCAAAACACAAACATTTTACTTTATCGCTCAAATTCCATGAATTTATAGCGTCGTAGACAGCCGACGCACAAGCTTCGCTTGTTCCACGTTCTAATTTTGGGACGGCGAGTAATTGATCGACTCCATGTCCTGATACCAAAATTGGCAGCCGATCTACAGTTTTGTGTCCAGTAATATCTTCTATAAGTTTACCGTCCCAATGAATTGTTAAAGACGAACTAGGTTTAAACTCGCTTTTGAGCGACTCTGCAACAGCTTTGCGATTTTTGACACGCTGCCGACGAATAGAAGATCTATTGACATTGAATTCTGATGGATCACAGCCTGCGCTTTTCAAAGTAGATGTCACGACCATAGTTGCTTTTCTGTCACTCAATTTAGAAACATCAAGACTGGAAGCTAATTGACTGTTAATAATATCTTTTCGAGCTCGTTTTTGAGGTGGTTGCATCTTCGTCAATTTTGATATAAATTCGGAGTCAGATGGAGTTTCTTCCTCACTTATTGTGGCAGACGATGACGAAATAAATGATAATGAAGACAATGAGCATTTTTCTGTTATAGACGAGATATCTTTGTTTTCACGCTCGCGCAATTTATCAAGCCGTTCTTTTTCTCTTTTATTTTCTTACATTTGTTTAAACTTTTTCTGTCGACTGAACCAATCAAAAATTGGCGTCGATTTTGCCGCACTGCTAACAAAAACTGTTTATCTTCTTCTAAAGTCATAATATTTAAAGCATCACGATGAGCGATGTCAAATAAATCTTCTAACTTTTGTTGCCAGTTTTGTTCTTTTGTTTTCAATGCTTCTGAACGTTTTTTCTTGTTTTCTTTATTTTTTTTAGATTCTGCCATTCTTTGAACAGCTTTTCAATTTTGCTGATGACATGTTTTTTTAATTGAATAGGTATGCCAGCTTTTTCCCACAAATTAATAACCCCACAAGCCGTCAAAGTCGCAGATTCACGAATACTTTTCTTTTCTTCATTTTTGTAGTAGAAAAAATATCGCAACACTTCGCCAATGGATGGTAAGGTTGATTGGCTTAATTCAGATAATAATTGACCGATAAGCCAAATCTCACTTTGATTTCTAGTAGTTATACTGAATCCGCTACTAGTAGACGCCATTGCAAATTGAAACACTTCACTGTAACTTTTACAAAAACAACACGTGCGCTCTTGTTGCTTAACAGAACTGAAGTGCGGGGCGATCGTAGTACAAATGAGGGGGTCGAGGAACGGAGAGGGGGAGGGGATTAGAAGGTATAGTCTATGCTAGTTTCACTCGCACGTAACATGTTATGTACCTAAATTTTAAATTAATGGAATCACCATTTAAGCTGTATTTGAACACTTTTTGTAAAAAATTGACAGCTGGTAGCGACCTCTAAATCTTAACAAAATCAAAATATATATATATATATATAAGAAAAAGAATACTAGAACATTCATTTGAAAAATTGAAATTAATCAAGAGAATGTTATAGTAGAGCTAGATATGTGAACGTGTACGATGTGATGTCCCCATTATCCTTCAAGGGATAAATGCTAGAGAAATATTGAAATCGATGCCACACCTGATGGAAGTCCGAGACATATATGTTTCGTTCTGCAAGGAACTCGTCAGTCGCACCACGTCCATCGAAGTGAGGCAACGATTTCAACCTCCAAGCATCTTCTTGTGACTTCAAACGGAAGATCGTAGAGTAATGAATACCCTTCAATTCCATCTATAAGTAATAAACTAATGAATAATTATTCATTAGTTTTGACAAAGTTGTAATATAACAACGAAACGTCAACAAAAATAAACTTTTTCATATCAAAAAAAGCCTGTTATTGCTAAAAAATTCAAAATAAAATATCTTAATTAGGCAATAAATCAATTTCAAGATATATATATATATATATATATATATATATATATATATATATATATATATATATATATATATATATACATATATATATATATATATATATATATATATATATATATATATATATATATATATATATATATATATATATATATATATATATATATATATATATATATATATATATATATATATATATATATATATATATATATATATATATATATATATATATATATATATATATATATTCCGTAAAAATTTTCGGTTCATGTATTCCATTATTCATTCATAATATTTGCAAAAGCAAGAGAAGTTATTGAAATAAATTCGAGAAAACCTTAGATACACATAATTTTCAATATTTTGAACAAATCGATAAAAGTAGTTCCTATGATGAATTCTAATGATGAAATTCTTTGTTATATACTTTTCCGTTGCTCCATTTCGCGAGTCTGGGCATAAAATTTGCTTCGTTTACTCTCGTTCTTTTATTTCTGAAAGAAAAATTCGACTTCTTAATTGGAAGTGTGCAAACGACAGGCAAATATCACAGGGGTGAAGAATAAGAATTTGCTTCTGCACGCTTGTGGGTTTTATGCGATAAATCAAATTCTCTTGGAAATTGAGATGAAAATAAATGAAGAGAAATTTTCTCATTCAACAGATATTCAACCGTATATTCAAGAATATGAAAATCAGTGTCGGATTTTAGTCACTGAATTGAGCCCTTTTTCACATATCACCATTCCTTTCATTCGGCATTGCGAATTGAAATCAAAGTGGGATACTTTCCATTCAGTTTCGAATTCACCATAACATAATTTGGTAAAGGTAGAAACACAATGGTGAACAATTTGTACGAAGTATTCCGAATGAATTGAAATAGGAACTTAAATTTCGTCTTCGAATAGTCAAATAATTTAGCAGATGGAAACAGTATGATAAAAAGTGATCTTAGATTTAAGAAGAAACGAAACTCTTATGTTTTTACTGATTTTCAGTTATAACTTAGAAAAAAATCACTAAGCATATTCAATTTTTCGTTCTTTTAATTTTTTCTTTCCCTAATAATATAGGGAAGGAGATCAATGCAATATTTACAAAGAATCTGAGGCATACATATCAGGTTGCAAAAAAGGCAATTCGAATAATGGCAGGCGTTGGTTATTGGATTCATTACTTCATATAAAATATGAAATAATGCCCTTGCCTACATTGTGGATATATAACGTTTTTTTAAAAATACATAGGGATGAAAAAACGTTGATCAAACAGTCTGATCTACATAATTACAATACAAGAGGCACAAATGATATCCGATCAACTAAATATCGTCTAAGTAAGCCAAAAAAACTCAATCGATTATAATTTATACAATATCTTACCTCCCATTTCAAAGAGTTTTCTTTCAGTAAATTCAAAAAATCAATAAATAATAATAACATCAATAATAAACGAAAAAAATTATAATAAACGTCAAGAATTATCTTCTGAGATTTTGCTTCTATTCTGATGCTCACCATATGTATTATTTTTTGTGCATTATATGTATTCTTTTTTCAGTTCTATGTTGAATTAATTACTTAAGTTTAATAGGTTTATTCTTATTATACTTCAATTATTACCTAGTTTCACCTAGGATTAAGTGTATCTTTATCTATTATTGTATAAGATTCTCTAATTTATGTTAATTTCATTTTGTAGGAGTGGAAAAATGATGAACACCTACCATTTGTAAGAAGGATATTTATTTTCTCTACAAAGATTATCATAAACCTCAACTGCAAAATTGTATTCGACGATTTTTTGAAAATTTTTTTTATTTTTAAAAGCATTTAGCCTTGACAAACATCATTAGCCAACAGGATACATGATATCTTAATTATACCTATACACAAATATCTAAAAATATACAACAACTATTCAATAATTCAATAATTAAACAACTTTAGAACTCAAATTGGAATAATAATAAAAATAATAACAATTATATTTATTTCAAAGGATGCTCTAGTCAACAAACATAATGCAGCAAATGAAATAACGTCAGAAAAAACAAACAGAATTAGCATTTCAACACATATTCCAGTAATCATCCAAGGAGTATGGTTCCAATTCAATTAAGAGTTTTTTAACACTAGTTTTAAATGAACTCAGTTTTTCAAATTCTTCACACTATTCGGAAGCTTATTGAAGAATCTCACAGAAGTGTAATACGGATGTTTCTCAGAAGCAGTCAGTCTATGCTTAGGAAAGCGGTAATTCAAGCTACGTGTGCTGTAATTGTGCATTTCGTTGCATTTATCAAATTTCTCCCTATGTTTGTGCAAAAAAATGAGATTCTCCAGGATGTGATGAGCATATACCGTCAGAAAGTTATTCTTGCGGAAATGTCCCCTGCAAGATTCTCTCCATTTGAGTCCTAAAACTGTTCTGATGACTAGCTTCTCAACGCAAAAAATATCCTTTATTAGTGAACTGCTGCCAATGAAAATCAGCCCAAATATCATCAAACCCTCAAAGTTTGCATAGTAAAACACTTTCAAGGAATTCCCATTGAGATATCTACTTTCTGTAATATCTTTATACTGTACGATACTGAGTTCAGTTTTTTTCCAAGTTCAATTATATGGTTATCCCAGTTCAGATGTTCATCGATGTGTATTCCTAAAAACTTTATGGAATTTTCTAACTTATTTTCACTATCTAATAAACTGATAGAACTCGGTGTATTAATTTTTTGTTGTTTTGTCCGAAATACTATAGTTTTTGTTTTTTCCGTATTCTGAACCAAACCATTTCTCAGAAACCATCCCCGAACACAGTCAAAAGTAGCTTCCGATGACCGGAGCAATTCTGGATAGCTCGAATCAGCAACCAATATGTTGCTGAATAGTTTGCTCATATAATAGATGACAAATTCGTTATGATTCAATAATAAAGTGAAAATATAAATTGAAAGGTATATAAAATTTCACAATATGAATTAGCTTTGTCGAGTTTGAATCAATCTTATTACCAGAGTTTTACGTGGCCCAGTGATCTGCAGTACCCAATTCACCTAAGCTGCAAAATATTTTTCACTAGAAGCTTCGAAATTCGCAGTTCCTATTACCAAATATTCTCCATGAGAATTCTTCAAATTAAGTTAATAAAAGAATGACGTAAACATATTTTTTTCACATGACAAAGTTGAACAAGGTGTTTTCGGACTTGTGAAGTGTTTTGACCTAGTTTATTTCAAAGTAAAAGCCGAATTCATTTTTTGTTCTATCACGAGAGAATGTTATATAAATGCAACTGAATCCTTTGTTTAAATTAATGAGAACCCACCACTTTCGCTAAGCGATTTTAATTGAATAGCGGAAAGAAGAGTTTCTTGTGATTCATTTTTAATATAGTTCAAAAGAACCATTTGCGAAATATCAAATGCTCACAATTTAATGAGATAACTACCTAACAATCATAAATTCATAATCATTCACCCATATGAAGCAATTATACAGATACATTCGTGCATAAACCATCAAGAATTTTGATATACAGAGAGTGTTTTTAATGAATGTCGGATATTCTATAGAAGGAAGAAACAATTCTGAGTCAAATGAGTTCAATTTATGATTTATTTTCAATTTTCATTTATGAATGAATTTTGGATCTCAATAAATTTCAACAAGTTTTGGAACTTGGGAGTTTTAAACATGAAAAATTCGAATTCGTTATCAGTTTGACACTCAGTTGTAGGCAGCGCTACTATATATATATATATATATATATATATATATATATATATATATATATATATATATATATATATATATATATATATATATATATATATATATATATATATATATATATATATATATATATATATATATATATATATATATATATATATATACATATTTATAGAACAGACACTAGAACAGACACTTACAGGTACAACTTCCAAGGTAAGATTTATGGGCGAAATATCAGATCCATTTGAAATTGAAATCGGTGTGCAGCAGGGGGACGGACTTTCGCCAATTCTCTTCAATATTGTTTTAGAAAAGATCATTAGGTAATGGAAACTTCACATTAAGGGCATACAAGTGGGTATCAAAAAAGAAAATAGAATAAATGTCGAATGGTTCACCTTTGAAGACTATATTGCTATCATCACAGATAACAGAACTGAAGCCATTCCTGCCGCGCCGTTGAAAAACTACATGAAATTGCGCAGAAAACCGGGTTACAAATTTCTTTCGATAAAACCAAATACATGGAAAGAAAACCAAAAAATAAATCTTCTCTTTTGACAAAACATGGTGAAATTCTGCAAGTAGGCAATTTTAAATACCTCGGGGATGTTATACAGTCCTCACATTTCAACCGAATCGCTTATGAACAGAGAATAACCAAGCTCCAAAGGGCCTACAAACTAAAATGGGCTCACTATAACAAAAAGTGCATTTCGAGAGGCGCCAAATTAAGGCATTATAACACAACGATTCTCCCAGAAGCAATCTACGCAGCGGAAACAATGGTTATTGGCGGACATTCAAGAATTGAAGAAATAGAAAAACAAGAACGAAAAATTCTCAAAAAGATTTTCGGTCCAATCAATAGAAACGGCATTTGGATGAAAAGACCTCAGAGTTAACTGTATCAAAAGACAAATACGATAACAAAGTTATCGTAGCACAGTTCTATGCACATGTCTACAGATAGAAACAGTCTGGAATACCGAAGAAACTACTCGATATAATTATGACTAGTAAATGCGGAACAGAGTGACTAAAAGAGGTCCAAAAGGATCTACAACAGATCAATATAAAAAATCTCGAAGATCGCACTGAATGTCGCTATAAAATCGCACATATAAAATCGCACATGTATCTTCACTTATTCATTTTCAAAAAAAATACAAAAAAACTATTTTGGTTTTTCTAAAAAATAAGTTTAACATTTTGATATCTAAAGTAACTCATAAATTCAATCATTCATTAGTTTTGACAAAGTTGTGTTATACAACGAAACGTTAACAAAAATGAAATTTTTCATATCAAAAGAAGCCTGTTATTGCTAAAAACATTCAAAATAAAATATCTCAAACAGGCAATGAATCAATTTTGAATATATATATATATATATATATATATATATATATATATATATATATATATATATATTTTAATAAAGAACCAGAACAGTTTGGGGTACAGTTGGCCGACTGAAACAAATCAGATGTAAATACGCAATCAGTCAATACCATGCTCGAATAAAGCAACCGCTGATCAAAGTGTAATGAAGCAACATCAACTGAAGCTGGATAGCCAGAAATCTGGATGACACCACGCAGAAGATTTGTTTACATTCGATTTAGGGTAAATAAACCGATTTTAAGGGTGACACATGTTTCCCTAAACCTAAGTACTTCACTGTTGTTTAGAGAGAATTAACTATCCACTTAACCGTACAAATAGTAATGCCCTGTGGAGCTGAGACATCTACGTTCAGGATTTGATGAAAGCCTTTTGTGGTAAAAATTATAGACATCTCTGCTTGCAAATTAAGTTTTGATGAGTTTATTTAGATTATGAATGTATCTGCCTTGATGAACAGGTTAATTATCTTCACGTATCGATCGGTGTGCTTTCTTTGAAGATTCGGTAACGTATTCATAATCTTTTGATTAACGAACTCTTTGTGAACTGCAGAGAGCTATTATTTACATATACTAAATAAAACGAAGCAAAAAATAGGATGAATTTCAGAACTGTGTTATAATGAACTATTCGCTAGTCAAAATCCTTCAGGTGTTCGAAACGTTTCGAATTGATCTCAGGTACTTTAGTCATTCCAAATTTAAAAGAGATATAAAAGAATTCTGAATATGAACTTAAATTCAAACACTTGAACTTATGATTTACACTTCATTGACTACATAGCATGACGCGTTTCGTCCTTACGAACGACTTCTTCAGATGCTAACATAATAATAACAACAAATTTGAAAAAACAGGTATAAATATGAAGGCGATTTGAGATTCTATGAATTTGGGTTTTACCGAAGATATTCCATTCTGAAATATAATTTTTATTACCAGAAAAGGTTTAAAAAGGGTGACTTGTTTAATTCTATCTGTTCATTGAGCAAATTTCCAGAATTTTTATGCCGATTTATTTCCACTATTTTCCAAAAATCTAATTGTTTACTTTTCTGTACATTATGTAAAATTTTGAAATTTGAGTCAAAAGTATGGTTTTCTGTTGATAAATGGATAGCGTAATTCGAATTGCTTTTGTTATGCGCGAAACTATATTTATGTTCCTGGATTCCAGTACCGAAACTTCTACTTTTTTTACCTATTTATATACCCGGACATATTTCAATTCCACATTTTAATTGGTAAACACCTGATTTGTCTTCTCTTTCAATTTAGTTTTTATTGTTCTTAATGTGTCTCGATAAATAATTGTTCGATTTGAATTAAATATTGAAATTATGTTTCTTTAAAAAGGTTTTGACTTTTTGACTGACTGTTCCAAAGTTTGTTAAACTATTATAGTTACGATTTCAATCAGAATGATGAGAAATTTCTAATTGCAAAGCTTTCTGATATAGTTTTTTGTGAGGAATTTTTGCCGCTAGTTCGCTCTCATAATTATTATTAAACGCAATCTGTTTAATGATGTTCAGTTCTTTATTGAATTTTTTTCTGATGAAGGTACATTAGTTAATCTATGTAACATACTATGGAACGCTGCCATTTTATGTGGATATGGATGGCGTGAGGAGTTGTGTATTATGGTATCCGTATGGTAAGGCTTAAAGAAAATAGATAATCTAGATAAATAATAATAATAGAAAAATAGGTTGTAAATTCTATATATTATAAATAATAAGTTATAAATCGGATGAACTGCATTCATGAAATTCTCAAATTTTTTTACATCCGAAATAGAGTTTAATAAATCCATTAATTTTTTAGACTTGACAATTACAAGATTAAATGATAAATTTGATTTTTCTATTTTCCATAAGCCTTCCCATACGGATACCATAATACACAACTCCTCATGCCGTCCATATCCACATAAAATGGCAGCATTCCTCAGTATGATACATAGATTAACTATTATACCTTTATCAGAAGAAAACTTCAATAAAGAAAGAATTTTATTTCCTTCATTCCGAAAGGAAATTAAATGACAGATATTGGAGGCAAAACTTTCAGAGATGTCTCATACCATTCTCGTTGAAAATACTGAGTTTATTGTATTTCTGTTATTTCTTTTTGAACTGCTAATTGTGCAAATACTCACAGAATTCGATGAACATTCTGGCTGATAAACTGTAAAACAATGATTTCAAAGCGTTTCCTCTCGGAGATTGTCACCTATCGCAAAGTACCAACCCATCAAAAGGTCACAAATGTCACCTACGTGCATTAATTCATTAATGAATTTACTGTTTGCACCAATCAAAGCATTGAGATGAATCAATCAAACAATTCAATTGAATGCATTGAATTGATGAACTAGATGTTTCATTCAGTGATAACAAACACACCTATTCTATGAATGGGAATAAATTCCACACAGAAATCAAAATTATCACTACAATGAAAATTTTCCATAAATTCAAATAACGTTCATGTTTTCAATATCATTCATACTTTATTTACATCCTCTTTTACAAAACAAATATTTCGACCGTGAGTCATATTGAACACGTTTATTATTTCATGCGTTTAAATCATGAATACAATCGGAACAGTTATTAGTTGAATTGGTCCTATTTATTCGATGAAAATTGCCTTTTTACTAGTTCTCGAAATCTATGACTTGTAACATTTTTATTAGGCAATGATCATGCTAGTTTCAGTTATACATATATAACGGGTGTTTTTTTAAGAGTTAAGTTTTTCAGGTTGGCGGCACTGGTTGGTATTGACATCTAAACGTCATATGTCAAAGTGAAATCAGTATACTCTGCCATTTCGTTATGGAAAGATTAACGAGCAACGATAGCAAATTGTTGAAATTTACCACCAGAATTCGTGCTCAGTGAAAAATGTGTATTGTTTGTTACGATCATATTATGGTCGCCATAATCGTCCTGGTGAATCAACAATTCGTGCTGTTATCACCAAATTTCGCACCAAGTTTACTTTGTTGTACATTAAACCATTGTCTCGCATGCGTACAGTGCGTACTGACGAGAAAATTGCAGCCGTAGCGTACAGTGTTGATGAGGATCGTGAAATGTCAAGTCGTCACCGTCCTCAGCAATTGGGCATGTGTTACTCAACCACATGGAAAATTTTACGTGTTGATTTGGGTTTGAAAGCCCATAAAATTCAACTTCTGCAAGAATTGAAGCCGAATAACCTACGACAACGTCTAATTTTCATTATTGCGGCCAAGAAACTCTATAATAAGCTTACGTCTGGTCCAAAATATGTACCAAGTTTTATTGTGAAAGATTGTATTTATGCACTTTCGGATCCATTAACACATATATATTTAATCTCAATACCTGTTCCGAAAAAAGGTGATCCTTCTGTTGTAAACAACTACAGGCCAACATCCATCTTGTCAAACCTTTCCAAACCTTTTGAAATTGTGGTCTATAATGCTACATATCCAGCCGTCAGAAATAGCATCAAGATTGAGAAACATGGATTCATGTCAATGAGATTTTGTTCAAGCAATCTAATGCTGTTTTCACAGTATGTTTCTGAAGTACTAGACTCCACCGGTCAAGTTGATGTGATTTACACAGATTTTCAGAAAGCATTAGATAAAGTTGCTCATGCGCTCCTGGTACAGAAATTACGCAACAAATTTGTATTCTCTGATAGCCTCACCAACCTGTTTCATTCTTACCTGGTTGACCGACGTCAATTCGTACAGCTGGAGGGTATAGTGTCTGTCTATATATTATGTCTGAGTTCATACCTACCTCTGGAATACCCCAAGAGTCTAATCTTGGACCACTGTTATTTTGTTATTTATTCTGTTCGTAAATGATCTGATGGAAAACATTCACTCTCCACATTTGATGTTCGCTGACGATCTGAAACTATATCATGAAGTTAGATCACAGAACAACTGTGTTCAATTTCAGCTCGCGCTGGACCATGTTGCTAGTTGGTGTGAGGACAGTTATTTGAGTTTTAATGTGTCAAAGTGTAATATTGTTTCTTTCACAAGGAAAAAAGACCGAATTAACTGTGATTACAGCGTCGGTGGTCAGGTTCTTTCTCGTTCTGATAAGGTGAGAGATCTTGGTGTAGTCTTCGACCAGAAACTTTCCTTTGTCCCACACATCACTCAACTCATTTCAACTGCTTTGAAAATATATGGATTCGTTATACGCAATGGCAAATATTTCAATAATTCTTCAACACTCATAGGACTATTTAATACCCTAATCCGTAGCAAGTTGGAGTATGGCAGCATGATCTGGAATTTCATTTACACCTGCCATCAACGCCATCTTGAGGCTATTCAGACAAAGTTCATGAAATTCTTAGTTTGGAGGGATGATAAAGTTTATCCACAGCGAGGAGTCAATCATAAAGAATTATTGAGTCGATTTAGTTTAATCTCATTGCAGAGCAGGAGGGAAAATTCATCACTCAAATTTTTGTACAAATTACTGCCCAATAGTATTGATTGTCTTACTTCGAGTTCCTAGGCAAAATTTTCGTAATAAAGAATTATTCCTCCTAGAGACTCCAAGGACCATTTCCCTAATACAATCCCTCATTTGGTTTATGGAGTCTATATTCAATAGAGTTGCTAATGATTGTGACATTAACTTTGACTAGATAGAATTTATCATCAGGAGTTATGTGAATAAAGAAAATTGACTAAAATGAATTGATTTAGATTGAGTGCTTTAATATTTCATTGAATGCTATAATGTAGTTATAAGGTACTATTTTTTAGTTAATTGCTATTATTTTCTGTAATTGGGTGTTTGACCTGTTGAGAATGAAGAACTCATTATTATTATTATTATTCCTTTCGATTTTCTTGAATTATTTCGCGAGCTGAATTTGAAAATATTTTGCGTTCAATGAAAATACCTACATTGTGTGTTCATTTATTTCAGTTCAGAGATTTCAAAATGAATGAGCTGAAGAAATTAATTACAAACATTATATTGAATTGTTATTTTAATGGATTTTTTTCTATATATTCACTTCACTTCATATATTCACTATCATAATGAGTATCTTTCGTTCTTCGTAACAATGAATTATTTCATGAAAAGCAAGTTGAGTTGAGCATGCATAAAAAAGCGCTTCTCTTTTCGAAACATCCATATATGCGAGTATAAAAATCATGTTTACGTCCCATTTTACTGCCTATTTACTGAAGCGGGACCAAACCTGTCTTTCTGAGCCAATGAAACATGTTCCTGTTATTGACATTGACATCTAGAATGAAATATAGTAGTCAAGAAATCGTCTGCATTAGATTTTATTGCATCAGAGTTTGGAGTGAAATGTGTCCTTCAGAATCACTCGATAAATGTTGAGAATATCATTTCAAATCATTCAAGTGGACGGAATATTCGAGCAATTTCACAAAGGACTGGGTTTATTAGAGATCTGAATAAAAATTATTCTTTACTTGTCATCCAAAGACAAAAGAGGCCCAAATGAAATTCTGAAAAATTAAATGATACCATCATATTATACATTCAGGTTAATTTGGAAAAAGTTTTAAGTAAACAGAGTAGTTTTTCCATTTTCACTATAATTAATCCAAAAACATGAGAATATCGTTACGCCAACAGAGTGGCTTCATCAGGTTGATGATAAACTGAGCTATTACATTGTGGACTTATTTTATTTATCCTGAAGTGAACACTGTTCTGCTTTTGTAGGGGAATGATTATAGAACATATTTCTTCTGAATTGTGGGAAATGACCATAGAATACTTTTCTTCGATTTCATTTTTTACTGGAATAAATTTAACAAAGGAGAGTTATTGATCAATACTTGATCATTTAATAAACTGTTCGATTTCTTGCTCTTAATAATTTCCATGGCTAATAACAGGGTTACTTTATAACCTTTTCGCTCTGTATTCAATATTTTAAAGTTGTTGTCGAAGACATGGTTCTCTTCTAAAAGATGTGTTGCATACGTAGAATCGGTTTTATTTTTTGCGAAGCTTCATTGGGGTTCAGATATTCTGGAATTCCTGCCAGTTTGACTAACGTATACTTTGGAACAAGTACCGCAACTCAACTCATAGATACCCGATTTATCATCAGGTGAAATTTTGTTTCTCGCATTTCTGATGTGTCTACCCATGGTATTCTGTGTTTTGAAAGCTATTCGTTGAATTCCTATCAGATAAAAACTTCGAGATTTTTGATATAGGGTTGCCTAAATACGTCTATGTTCTGAAATTTTTGTGACTACCTGTTATTTTAGGATATACTTGACAAATGGTTTCATTATATAATCTTTTCGTGAAATGTTATGGACGAAACAATGATGATATCTATTGTTTTGTGCGATCTGTTTGTTGATCTGATAGTGTTGGTCAAACTGGCTCGAATTTCAGCCTTAGAATATCTGAACACTGAAGATGCTTTGCAAAAATTAAATCCGATTCAACGTATACAACACATCTTTTAGAAGAGAACCATGTCTTCGACAATAACTTCAAAATGTTGCATACGGATTGTAAAGGTTATAAACTATTCCTGTTAGAAGCCATGGAAATTAATAAGAGGAAGAAATGAAACAGTTTTTTAATTGATCAAGTTTTAATCAATAATTCTCCTCTATTATATTTATTCTAGTAAAAATGCAATCGAAGAAAAGTATTCTATGGTCATCTCCCACAACTAAGAAGAAATATGTTTTATAGTCATTCCCTTACAAAAAAAGAACAGTGTTCTAAGTTCATTCCCACGCACAATGTAATAGCTCAGTTTATCATCAACATCTGATGAAGGCACTGTGTTGGCGAAACGATAGTGTCATGTTTTTGAATTCATCATAGTGAAAATCGAAAAGACAGTTAGTTTTATTTAAATTATGTATTTAGATTTTCATAAAGTATCGAACCAATCGATTAATGATTAATAATTTGATAAAATTGACGCCTAACTAGATCAAAAATTCAGTAGAATTGAAGCGAAAGCTCATCATCCTGAGGTTTTCTAATATAAACAAATCCTTCACATAACCAAGGTAGATACGTATGGAATTAGTTTCAAATTGAAAATCTGGTACAAGCGGAAAATTCATTACCATAAAATAAACTATGTTTATTACCAGAACCAACAAAATATGTTGAGGTTTGTGTAATACTGGATTGATATGAAAAGTTATGGAGAAAGCTGAGCGAGGAAATTACAATAGGACACATAAAACGTTCCGACTAGTTCTCAACAATAGCGCCAATTTGGATAGCTCCCGCCTTTCAGATATACTTTTCCATTCGTAATTTCAGTCTGAAATGAAATTTTATCAACCGGATGGAATAAAGGTGTTGGCACTAAGAAATGGAGTCTGGTCTAAGTGAATGAAAACTTATTTCATCAAGTTAATATACATCTTCACTATGAACAAATTTCTCCATTCAGTGAGATAAAACTGAGAATTTCCGTTTACGATAATGGACAGAAATTCATTTCTGTGATAGAAGTTCTCTTGAATTTTCCAAGAAAATCGTTTTATATTTGGAAGCAGTATCGGACGAATTTCATGAAGTTACTGTTTCGGTGAGAAATTTCATATTCTAGACATTCCATTTTTTTTGTGTTTATCATCGAATATTTTTCAGAACTTTTTTGTTGCAGCTCAGCTGGAAGAACGAAAATCAATTCCATCAATACACGGAATCCAAAATTTGTTCATTTTATTCCTTGAGATATACAGCACTCAACCGCTTAAGCCAATTACTGAGAGAGAATTATACAATATAATTTACAAATTCTGTAAAATAAAACTACAAACAGAACCCAAAGCGTACAAACAATATATCTGAAAGGTATAATTCTGCAGACTAAGATTGAACTCATCCACAAACTACACACAAACTAATATCTACCACCATTTAAAAAAAAAATTCTTTGAGGTAATTTCATATATGTGCTTTCATATGTAAATAAATTGATTACTCAACATGTTTTGTACTATAAATAAAATATATTGAAATAAATTACGTTTTTTGGAGTAAGCTGACCTTAAGGGTGCGAGCCATACCGGTTTTTTTTTTCTATTTTCGTTTATAGGTACTTGATGAAATTGATATTCATTCAAACATCCTATATATCAAAAGATTCATTCATATATTCTGTATTTTAACATAAATTATTTTATTCTTCATTAAGTATTCGAATATCAAGATCGAAATGTCGAATTTCTATTCGAGAAATATGAATATTCAAAATAAAATTGAAATTTTCAATTTATATTCGATATTCCATTTGCCTATATTCACTAACGTATTCCATACATATAAAATTAACGAGTTTATAATAAACTGAACCATTTTTGAATACGAATTTGATATTCTATATGTTTTTAACTACGTTCATGAATAATACTTCGCTTTTCACAATGTCAATCGTACAGAGAATATGAAACATCTAGCCTATTTTCACCCTGCTGGATAAATGGATGTTCTCTCTCCGTAGGGGGTAATTAAATTCCCAACCAATATCAAACTGAAGCATTACAATGTTCGCTGTGAGAACAGTCTCTAATTGTATTGAATTCAAGGTAGAATAATTGGTTCAGGTTGGATTATGACGAATGGTAACTCTGTCAGTTAAGAAATAAGAGACAGTTGAAAATTCAGAGAAATCTCATATATATATATATATATATATATATATATATATATATATATATATATATATATATATATATATATATATATATATATGTAAATTTAAAAAGGTTTATATAGGTATGAAAAGATAATAGAAAAGAGGAAATTTACTGTATTAACCTGCAATTTATGTTGTTTGTTTTTGTGACAGCCGTTTACATATGTTTCAAGCTAATTGGCTATCATCAGAATGGCGTAGCCCAAGTTATTAGATGTTCAAACTTGGATGTTGAATACTACGCCGTTCTGATGATAGCCAATTAGCTTGAAACAAATGTAAACGGCTGTCACAAAAAACGAACAACATGAATTGCAGGTAAATACCTTAAATTTCTTCTTTTCTATTTTCATAACTGTATAAACATTTTTAAATTCATCATATTGTCGGTACAAAATTTCCAGAAGGTATAAATATCGTATCACACGTAGACAATGATTCAGTCTTCAAAACAGAGTCCCATAGAACTACAATCGAAGATACTCAATTCAAACCACAAAGATGTCGATTCCTCACGAGGAATTTTGTGTTTTGTTTTGTTCTGTGTTTTTATTAGTCAACATCAAGTTTAAACATCTAATAATTTGATTTACTCCGTTCTGATAATAGCCGATTCGCTTGAAATATATATAAACGGCTGTCACAAAAACAAACAACGTAAAATGCCGGTAAATACCGTAAATTACTTCTTTTTCTCTCTCTCTCTATATGTATATATATATATATATATATATATATATATATATATATATATATATATATATATATATATATATACAAATGTTGTCAACGAGAACGAACCTATCACTTTAGAGAGTGAATATTAAATGCGCTTCGAAACATCGTCGAATTTTTTGAATGATAATGAGATACAATTGTTTCATCATCATTGATTCAACATATATTATTTTAATAATGATGAAACAATTGCGTCTTATAATCATTCAACAAGTTCGATAAGTTTCGAAGCGCTATAAACATTCACTCTTCAAAGTGATTGTTTTTGAATCGTTTTTGTTAGCAATTTGTGTAGACAGCTTCCTGAGAGTTTCATTCATTTGAAAACTTACGATATTTCAATTAAGTGTCTCAGTATTGACTGGTATGAATTATTCGTGAATCTCGAAACTAGCTAACTCTTTGCCGGCCTATGTGTGATCCGGAGTGATTAAGCGTAGGACCATTGTTAAACATGGCAGACAAAGCTCTGTTGTTATTGAATGAAATTTCTACAAAGCCTCTACGTACTCTTAATATTGTTACCATAAGTAGGAGTCTAGAATGATGGAGACAGTTTGTACCTCTTTTCTTCGATAGAGGGAGCACACGTGATTAGTTCACGAACTAATATTCTCCTCATTCGGATATAGGACCTGGGAGCGTTTTGAAAGTAATCGATTCTTGATTCACGGGTTAAATGAAACAGATGACTCATAATAATGATGAAACAATTGTATCTTATTATCATTCAAAAAGTTTTTCAAGAATAATTTTTCGAAGCGCACTTAATATTCACTCTCGAAAGGTGCACTAAATATTCATTCTTACAAATTGGAAAAGAAGTGTTTTCGTTCACAATATTAAGTAGATAGCTTTTTGGGAGTTTTATTCGGATTATTGAGATATTTTGCATGAACATCTGAGAAAAAATAATTATGAATTTTGCATTAAAAGCAACTTTTCGATTGGAATTGTGAATCATTGGCTTAAATGTGGATTGAAAACACTTTCAATTATCGGTGATAGGTGTTTTAAGACGTAATGCAATTAAAACTGCAATAAAGTGTTTCCATTCCAAAAAGACTAGCTCTAAATCAATGAAGATAAATCTTTCTTTATTAGCTCTGAAGTACTTTGTTGCTCGAAATGTAGCAAAGTTGTGAAGACTCACTTACTCTATTGTGTTACAGTTAATTATCAAGTTTTAGAGCATCGCTCCATGAAGTCTAAAATTGGGTTAACAACATTCAACATTGTAGGTGAAAGTGCTTTTTGTTACATATTTCTTCAAGTTCACGAAATAAAATAATAAATCGCTTGAAGAAATATGTAAGTGCTTCAAGGATTTTTGATAATAAACAGGTGCTTCTTCGACATTCATTATTTTTTTTAGAATTACACTGTAGATGATATCCTACGAAAAAAAGAATATAATTTCCATAATCACCGAAAAAAAGTTCAGTTTTTTAGTGAATTTTTAAAATGTAATTTCAGGCTTTTAGTATCCTAATTAATACTGGTGAACAATTTGTAACATACTTAATTCCTGTTGACTTCGATTTTTGGGCTGTTTTAGAGATAAATTGACAGGCTGATTCTAAAACTTTAATCAGTTTTTCTATCACGTCAAGTTATTTTCTACAGTTGTTGCGCATACTATTACGCTTCGCGGAACTGAACGCGAATTACAGAAAGCCCTACTGTACTCCTGTCGGCAGAACTTTTTCCTATAACGACTGGAGGGGGTAATGATGTGGGGTAATAGGTTTAGATTCTTATTATCTAGATTAATTTGGTCAGTTCATAAAGGATTTAATCAGCATGAGTTAAATGACTTTGTTCGACATTTGGGACTATCCAAAAACTATTAGCATCAAGACTGTACGAAAAAAACTTGTTGAAGGAAGGAGATTAAGTCACCTACTTTCGATCATAGTCAAATTGTATAGGCCGTTTTTTTTTATTGAATATGACAACGTTACATTTAGTTACATTAGTATTGAGTTTATTTTGTAACACAAATCAGAAACGGAGGTGAGGCCATCCTGTAAGCTTATGCAGTTCTCATATGTTTCGATTTTGCGATATATTTTTAAATCATCAGCATGCATAAACTATGAACTGCTAGACAGTCTATTAGATCATTTACAAAAAAAGAAGCAACAGTGGACCTAAATTAGAGCCTTGTGGTGCCACTGAAAAGCTGTATATACATATGAATTATGACCCTCAAATTATATAAACTGTGTTATTTAAATAAGACGGAATTAAGAAAACTAGATCTTCAGATTATAATTATTCGTATCGAAAAGTGCCGTGAATTATGAACTGCCATAGCCCATTTTGGAATGAAATTTTAGATGTTCAAATTCTATTGAATATTGCACTAATTAAATAACTATATCAAGTTTCACTTCAAATATGCTCGGTTGTTTTACTGTTTCTTGCGAAATTAACTGAATGGAAACGAACAACATAACACGCTAAGAATGTCGAAAAACAGAAATCTCTAGGAAATTATGCAATCTAGAATTTCTACTGGGCACGAATTAATTCAGAATTCAATTCCATGAAATCTGTTAATTGAAAATCTACCCCAACTATAACTAAATTCCTGAAATGAACAGTATTCATCACAAATTCCTCAGTGTAATTAGTTTATGTCTCGTAATAGTGCGTAGCTGCATCATATGAGCTACTCGATTATTAATTGAACGACAGATGAAATTTATTCTATGATATTTTTTTATCGACAATATTCTCCTCGGAAATGGAATCACTGTGAATATTTATAGCTGCTGCTTAATGTGAATCTATCTCCAAATGAAACTATTGAAAACAAACTGTCTTTTCGGGATATATACATTTTCTTGTAGAAAAAACCAGTGTTTTCTTCACCATTGTCAAGTTCATTAAGTTATAGTGCCATAATATGTAAACTTGGTTTCAAAACAAAATTTTTCATTTTGAATTATGTCAGAAAATTCATTGATATGAATAATTTTTGAAATGCTATTGACGAAAAAATGCATTAATAGAATTGTTCCTTCAATTTTTTAAATCTATTTTTACATGTTCATGAAACTAACAGACTAAATAAGTCAATGAATAATGTCCCCATAAATTGGTACTCTAAAATTATATAAACTCTCATTGTTTACTCTACCCCAACTCAAGGATCTGCAAGGGTTATAAATCTTGTGACTTCTTAATGAAGTTTGTGCATTGAATAACGAACCTATGTATATTGAAAGAATATTTTGAATTTTCTCATATATTAACAACAATATGCATGATGCGCGTTTCGTAGTAGTACTTCTTTTTCAATGCTGAATTAACAACATATGTAATTTTACAAATATTATACTTATAACTGCTCTCACAGCACATACCAGGTACATATTGAAATATGAGAAAATTCTAAATATTGTTTCATTATGGATATGAATTTTCTCCAAGTCTTGGCCTCATAAATCATCAAACCTATCTATGTTATATCCATTCAAAGTGGCTAATAAAGAATTCACAGGTTCAACAATCATTTTCCCCAATTCATTGTAAATTACCACAATAAAGAAGTGGAAATAGAAGGTTGTGTAAAAAAACTAAAATAAACTTTGACCGAAACATTCTAGAACATTTAGAACTTTCAATAGGATCTATTGAAGCTTTCCACAACATATGACAATCGAACCACAATTAAACGCATCCCTTATTGAGCTGGAAAACAAGACTTTCAGATAAACACAAGATAATGAACCTTCGTCTCTTCATTCGGTGCCATCGTGCAAAGAAAACAGGATGAGATTTTTTTGTTGATCTCCTGTTGACAGAGAGCAGAAAACTTAATTCTGACATATATATATATATATATATATATATATATATATATATATATATATATATATATATTTCTTGAAATTGATTTATTGCCTGTTTAAGATATTTTATTTTGAAAGTTTTGACAAAGTTGTAATATAACAACGAAACGTCAACAAAAATAAACTTTTTCATATCAAAAAAAGTCTGTTATTGCTAAAAACTTTCAAAATAATATATATATATATATATATATATATATATATATATATTAATTATTTCAATGTTATGCTTTTCAATTTTAATATTTATATTTTCGTAACTATTTACATTAAGAATTTTATTTGTTCCAAAAACTATAAATTTAGACTTTGTTACATTCAGCGATAAAGTGTTTATTGCTGCCAAGTCTCTATTGATCCATTCTGTCATAGTCTGGATATTTTTACCACTAACATGAGTCATTGTATCATCTGCAAACAATCATATTGAGTATTTTTTTACATGAAAAACAATATCATGGATGTATAAGGAGAATAGCATAAGGGCCTAGGACCGTGCCCTGAGGTACTCCGAAATCAACTCCAATACGATAAGTGTTTTTTACCTAAAATTTCTCGCAATATGTAGAATCTAGGAATAAGTTTCCTGATATTAGTTACTAAGCGCTCTACGTGTTTGTCCCATTTCAGGTTCTTGTCTATTGTAACACCTACATATTTAGTGGATGCGACTTCTTTAATTACCGTCGATTCGACTAAAATGCTGTCAAAACTGGGACAATTGGCAGAAGTAACAGAAAACGCCACGTAATGTGTCTTATCCACATTGAGTGTTAGCCGATTGGAGTCCAGCCAATTTTTTACTTTCGTTAGTCCTTTTTCTGCTAATTCTTTTACTCGTGACCAAGAGTCAGCCACAAAAACTACCGCGGTATCGTCTGCATATGAGATTAAGGAACCCCCATCAAAAACCAAGTTTGTTAAGGAGTTTATATAAATATAAGGAAGATGATTGGACCCATAACGGTGCTCTGTGGTATTGCTATTTTCAATTCTAAAGATTCACTCAAGACATCACCAATTTTGAAGATTTGTTGCCTCTTCACCATGTAACTTTCAAAGATTTCCAATGATTTCCAATGATACTCCAATGTTTTTAAATTTCCAAGACACTCTCTAGAAGATGTCGAGGAAAAAATTAATTCAGATATCGAAAGTTTATCTAGTGGTTCACAGAATATGGGTCTGTGTTTGAATTCAGCGAATTTTCGGAGCTAATTTTTTGAGGGAGAGTGTGAGGAATCGAATCTTGTTGAATCTGAATGATGTACCCATTGCATTGTCTAATGAAGCAAAAAATCTGGTACTCATTTTGGATGCAAAATTGAGATTCGACTTACATGTTAATTTTTTGCTGCGGAGATGCGAATTGAGTTAATACGTGGTTGTAGAGATTTCTTGGACGTAAATCAACTTAGGATACTGATGGATGCTCTGGTATTGTCGCAGGATGAATTACGAGAATGTAGTGTACGGGTCCTGCTCAACTGAATACAATGCAACTAGTATACAAAAAATTCAAATTTATTGCGTTAGGCTGATATACGGGTTGAAGCGTTCGGACTGATTCTCTCACAGATTGGTAGAGTTGAGTTAGCTTAATATGGAGAAACGTAGAAAGTTTTATATGTTGTAATCGTATTATAAAATCTTGGTAACTAAAAAGTCATCTTATGTACATCGTAAAATCAGGTTTCGTTCAGACATCCATTGTCTCACTGGAAGGTTAAGACATAAGTTGGCTATTGCTCGCTTGTATAGAACTCACTTGTATTTAATGAATAGTATTCCGAATTAATTCTTCAGTTACAAAGCGAAAACTTACAAAAAAAATGTAAGCAATTCCTTCTGAAAGGAAATAATTGAGTTTGTTTTTAGGTAGTTTTTTTTTTTTTTGTCTTGATTTTAATTTTTTTATATCGAGCATGTGGTTGTTATGTATTCTACAGTGAACCACCATACCTGTCTAATTTGTTTTAATTCATTCTATTTTTTTTTCTTTATTATTCAGAAAATCATTTGAAAATTTTTTTTTTGTTTTTTTCGTTTGGATTTATCAGCTACTGCTGTATCCTACCTCTTAGTACTCTAAAGGTTGTGAAGACCAATGCAATTTGAATAAAGTATGTTCAAAAATGTTAGCAGTACCATGTATGTATGAATTTTGTAATGGAGTTCTAATAAAGTTTTATTATTATTATACTTTTCAGGAATATCGTTGAAGAAATGAAACCTTGTACACTCTCCACGTTAATTAATAATTCCCATTCGTAGAATCCTAAAAACGTGAGAATTAAAAAGCGATGAACTGAAGATCAATTAACCTTCCCATCTATATAGTCTATTCTACACTAGTAAAATACACTAGTAAAACGACTAGTAATATAAAATAAAACCATAAACTTGAAAACGAAACAGTGGATGCAATTGAATATTTCATTAATAGCGAGGAAAATTCTTCGAAAGCATGAATCAAGAGCAACAAACACTTTATGAATGAAACTTCATATCTTGACCATATATCGTAACGGGAATAAAAGAAGGAATAATCCATAAGCGTTCCAAGATTCGAATCGTAAAAATCCATGATCTTGAAGTACTTTACAAATAGTTCAGTTCACATAAAATGTTTATTTCAATCTTCTGATCTGCATATCGAATTCTATAAATTCAAACTGAATAATCGTATATTTTTCTCTGGAAATATTCAATAAAATACAACTGCAATGCACTCTTTCCATTTTTCATCAATTCTATTTCCGCAAAGAGTTGTTCAATTTATATTCATTATCTCCATGTATTGTTCATTTCAGTTTCACGGGAATATAAATTTTGGAAAAATAGGTAGCATATTCAATTGTTTGCGTTACTACACGGTGAATGTCTGCTCACTAAAACCGATAAACAATGCATGTTACTGAATTATAAATTGATGCAGGTCTTGAGTTCAACCTCGAGACAAAATGTTAGACGTGGAAATATATCACGAAGAGAATAAGATAGTCATGAGATTTAAAGGATTACGTTTGACTATAAAAATAGTCTTCACGAAACTGTTCCGAAAGTTTCGTGGAATATTTCGTGAAGTTTACTGAGTTTTTATGAAAGTATGTGAGCTCAACGTTTGCAATATTTATAATTTCAAATATAGAAAGTAGAATTGTTCATGGCTTGTCTGTCAATCAACATCATACATTGTTTGGGACTCCCTTCATTCTCAATTGATTCAGTGATTTCAAACCAGTTCGGAAATATGATTCACATCCATATTTTGAATATATACATTACATTTAGATACCTCTTTGGACTCCCAATAATGTAATCTGTCATTCTTGTTCTTTAATTAATTACTTTTCTATTTGTAATTGGATTGAAACTAATTAGTTTTGATTTTTACTATAATCTAGTCAATCATAACAATGCCTGAGTTTGAAATCTCGCTTAACTCTTGGTGAAACATAATTAAATATTGAATTGAATTAAACTTTGGCTTAATATTTCACGATTGAATTCAATTAATTGAGTTCAATTTAGTTTAATTTAATATTCAATAATCATAACAATATTGTTTCGCCATCACAGTAGCTTTATCAGATGTAGATGATAAACCGTTTATCATCTATATCTGATGAATCAACTGCGTTGAGGAAACAATATACTTATGTTTGACTAAATTATAGTGAAAATCAAAACTCTACTCAGTTTTATTTGAATTATGTATTCAGATATTCATCAAGTATCGGCACAATCAATAAATTATTATTCTATTTGCATTATCAAGGGGCAGTTACAAAACATCTGTCCTCTGTTCCCATTCATTTGGACAAATAAAAAGTACTAATCATCCGGAACATGTGAAAAACTCTCAACATTTAACCGAATATTCAGATTCACTGAAGCAAAAAATGAAAACGAGCAAAGGAAATGTACCAAAGGAATACAACATAAGTGTTTATTGAATTGTAATCAAAATCTGTTTTCGTTAGTGAGGTTGACTTCTCGCTTAACTCCTGGTGAAACATAATTAAGTTTTAAATAAATATTTTATACAATTTATTAATATAAGATAATTCGGTGTTCACAGCGTTTTTAATTACTAAAATAAAACAAAATTCCACTCCGCTTTCTGTTTCGGTCATGAAGGTATCTTCAGGCAATTCGAACTAAAAATTTTCAACTCCAAACAAAATGGCAAATTCAACAATTGGCTTCAAATTTCAAGCTTCTTGTCGCACGTTGCAATTTGACAGCTTTTATATTGCAGCCGATTCTCCTACATTTCTCGTGTACGAATAATTATTCCACCTGGTGATTTCGTTTGAGTTTCCAAACTGAATTTCGTGTTTTCATTTTTGAAGTCGCTAATTTATGTCCCCTGATTCGAATTCAACATCGCGTGTTCACTTTGCGAGTTATACTTGCCTGAAAAACAAAAAATATTCGAAATGAAATTCCAAATGTCATTATTTCTGACATTTTTTCGAACGATTGGTCTTTTCACTGAATTTGAAAGGTGGAATACGAATTAAATTTTCAATGGAACTTACAGATTATTCTCTGTAAACTTTTAATTCACTTAGGAAATTTATAGTTCGCTTTAAAATATATTTTCCTTTGTATCGTCTGAAATTCATTTCATAAAAACCGTCATGACAGAAGAGTAAATTTCATCAAGATGATTGTAAATGTTTGTTATCATCCTTTCAGTTTTTTGATATTCGAAAAGCTCTTTCAAACTTAACTTTTCCAATGAACTATCGACACGAAACAATATAAAAGTCATCGATAATCATTTTCAGGAACTAACCCGAAAGTTCTACACAAGATTGGAAACACTAGGACATATTTTACCACTATTTTATTTCAATTAGAACAGCAACCATAATAGAATCAAATTTATTAATGAATTAAACTAATTCTTGAAAATTTCAAGAATACTTTATACATTGTCCACTCCAATATTGTTTCGGTATAAAATTCCTTCATCAGGTGGATGAAAACTGAGTACAAAAATAACAATTTCATAGCTGTAAGATTCAAAAAAATTTGTTTACACTTAACGATGGACTGGAGGTTAACAACTAACCTCTACTAAACCTTAAGTTTAGTAGGAGTAAATGAATGAAGTTTAAAACCTTTTGTAGTCAGTTTTCATTCATCTAATGCAGGTGTTTTATACTGAAACAATATTTTAGTGGACAATATATAAAATATTTTTGAAATTTTAAAAAATGAGTTCAATTCTTGAGATTGTTGTTTGAATGTGTTAAGTTGACATGAAATTTCAGCTCGTTCCTCCCTACTCCATCAAGTATTTGAAGGAAAAGTTTCCTAGAATAACCTTATTCAATTAGATTCTTACAGAGAATCTCCTTCAATCATTAGACTGAAATCAAAAGTAGATATTATTGGTATATTCTGTGGAGAAGTGAGAAAATAATACTGATAATTATTATATCGCAGGACCTTGTTTCTCATATATCACATCAATATATAAATAAACAACAATATATAGGTAAATAATATATTTTTTTGTTTTAATAAGCATAGATAGTAAGAATAATAATTTCATTATTTTTTTTTATATTTGTATTGTTTATTATTATTATTTCAAGATTTATTTCATTCCTCCCTACCATACCTAGCTGACGAACCCACCATTCATCAGTAGAACCAAAAAGAGCAAAATAACTACCTGTAAAATAAAAACCAATAAATTTATTTCTTTTAGAACCCACACTAAATATTGAAACTTGGGTCCCACTGAAGATCCCAAGGTGCAATAAAAAACTGCTAATATTTTTCCTAATTGGATGTACATTGGATATTCTATTTGAGTATATTAAATTCATGTTCTACAAACCTAGGGCTCCCAGTCTCCACCATATGCGCCCTCTTAACTTTACGCTAAAATTAGAGGAGAATATAAAAGGCGCTGGGGGCTCAGCCCCTCCCTGAATTAAGATAATGTAATACGGAAGTTTTTGATAAATTTTCAAGTACACCAAAAAACTTGACTTTTTGTAATCTCTGTGAATATTTTTTCACCTGTATGTTTAATCACTTATATGCACTTTGTTTCTCCGTTTCGAAAAAGTTTTAAGTTTTTAGTTTAATTTGTAAATAAAAAAAAAATGTTGAAATAATGTAGTTCTGATTCATGAATTCAAATCTGCCTCAAAAACTAACGAGAAACATTGAGTATACACTACTTCATTATCCAAATTATATAACGTAATCTTGGTCTTAACAAAAAATGATAACTTCCATGGACTCAAATCACCATTTAACGCACAGTAATTATCTAAGCGCTTGTCGAGCCGCCCATTGGATCATTGTACGTCCCCCAAGTTGGGCGCCCACGCTGGTTCGGAACCCATGTTGTAGAAGAAGTCAGCAAACAGTTTTTGTTGTAACTATTGACTTCCATCTGAACGTAAATGTTGAAGTTTCCGTAAAAGTACTCCAGACATTGATCGAATGTCTGGAGTTGAGAAATCTTCATATTCTGATTATGTGAAGATGTTATCAACTCTGAATGACCTTTTAAATTCTTCGTGTGATACTTAATTGACAATAACAAAATTGATGAACATCTTGCAGTAAGTTTTTGAAACGGAAATTTGTTTTGAAATGGAAAACAAATAGTAATAACTGCGTAGCATCTCATGTGGGTTTCCCTCTAGATATTTGTTTCCAAGCACGTTCTGCCGAAATTTCCTAACCTGCCTCACAAATAACCATCCTCAAAGCAATAATGCTGCTCTTCACCCAAATTTATATTGCCCTTTTTCAATTATTAACTCCTAATTTTATAGTAGACAAATGGATCGTAAATTGACCATTCTGTAATTCATTGAAGCCAATCACATCTCATGGGATCAGCTTAAGCGAATTATATGTTTTCGTTTGTAGTTTATCGAGCTGTTTTATACTTTCCGATTGAATCAATTTACCTTATAACGAATTTCTACGGTCGGAATTTCAAGTCGATTTTCTTCAGATTAGATGGAGTATATTTGAGTTTCTCCAGAAAATCGACATACAAACGTGATAGTCATTTGGAATGAATAAGAAAACTTCGGTTGAAAAAACACCCGAAGGAATTTTATTAACTAGAGCGAATGAATAGCAGTCAGGGTTTCTTAACTCAAGGGGGTAGATCGTTCCATATACATATCGTTCATCAAAAGTACTGAACGAGTATTAGGATTTTTCTACAGAAAAAATTCTAATTTTTAGATATAGACCGGTCAATTTAGACATAAAAATGGTGGTCAAATGACAAAAATTCCCGGAAAGCCAAATATTGGTGGACATACTGGTAGAGAACTTTATAGACAAATAAAGTTTTAAAAATCCCCATCGAACCTATGTGTGCTACAAAAGTTATTTGGGGTCAAAGATCAAAATTAGGAATCAAAATTAGGAATAAAAATTAGGATTTTTTTAACGGTAAATTTTATCAAAAAAAACATAAAACCAAAGTTATAGATCTTAAAATTCTCTACAAAAATGGTTTTCATGATAGTTTTTTTAAGATTTACCATTTTCTAAGTGTCACATTATACATAATTTGCACATATAAGCCATTTATATACATATCAGGCACTTCAGACAAGTACATATACCTATTTGAGTCTCTTTTATATATATATAATACTTTCCTAAAAACATTTATTCTAAAGATAGTCAGTACCTAACTGAATCCCCTTTCACCCCGTGGCCTTGAAAAACATTTGAAAATTTAATGCAACAAACAGAACAATAATTGTAGTTGGTGAAGATGTTGATTTGTTAGTACTACTTACTGCAAGAACTCCAATAGATAAAATTATTTATTCTCTGAAACCTGGAAGGGCTCAACAGCGAACAGAAATATATTCTACAAAAAGATTATCTGCTTATACCAAATACCAAAACTATATTTAATTTTTACATGCTATAACCGGCTGCGGCTGATGCCAGCAATTTACAGAAGGGTCAAAACTTCCGTATTAAAATTATTCGAAAAAAAAGATTTGACTGACTGTGCTTAACTATTCACAGAAATTCATTCCAGACCTCAAACTATAATTACGGAAGGAATTCGCTTTCTTCTTGCGGTTTATGAATCTCCAAAAAAATGACTTGCATTGATAAATACCGATACTTAAATTTTGTAAAAATACACGAAACAAGAAAAAAGTACAACTATCATGTCTTCCTCCAACATCGGCATCTGCTATTCACACTTGTATCGAATATACTATCAAGTTCAAACATGGCTAGGCAAACAACTAAACCAAGAAGACTGGGGTTGGAAATTGATAGATAATTCTATGGGACCGATTAAAACTTTACTCGCACCTGCTCCAGAAAAACTTCTCGACACTATCTCTTGCAATTGCAAAAACGGTTGTAGTGCCAAATGTGGCTGTGAAAATTCGGGTTGCTGTGTTCTCCAGCGTGTACCAATTGCAAAGGTCAGTCTTGCTCAAATGTTCAGTTCAGTACAATAGAAGAAGATTCCTGTGATTTCAATTAAGAGAATAATGACTCAGCCACATTTGAATCATTTATAAACATCGAGCAAGAGGAAGAGGAAGAACTCGAGGAAGACATGACTATTGAAGTAGACTTTCAAGACTATGAATCTGATTAAAATATCTAAAAACCAAATAATAGTTAACCCAATAATCAATAGCAATATCGATAATCATTATCAATAATAAGGTAATATCTAGAACTTGACGGGTATTATTCTCTAAAATTTTCCTAAAATTGTCATGAGAGTTAGTGGAATAGGCCTACAGGGAAAACCACAGTAAAAAAACGCACCGAGTACACTACCTCACAGGTGGCGTGGAAATGTATGCATATCATGTATAATGTGACTCTTGGAATCGCTTGAAAACTCTTAGGAAAAAAATAAGGACCATTTTTGTAGAGAATTTAAAGATTTACAGAGAAGAATTTTTTTTTGAGAAAACTTCTTTTTGAAAAAATGTTTTCGAGAAAAATCCAAAATACCTCAAATGTTAACCTTTGACCCGGCATCACTTTTGTAACACATATAGGATCGATGCGAAGTTTCAAAACTTCATTTTAATGGTATATCCCAGCTCTCCACCAATTGTTGACTTATCGGCAATTTTTGTTATTTCAAATGTCTATTTTGACCGGACTCATTGTACTTTTTGGATTCTGATGGGAGAGAAAAAAATTCACCCATTGGTTTTTGTGCCTCTCCATAAAATATGGAAACTGCGATTTTTTCTACCTTCACGAGTTTTTTTACCACAGGACCTTTCGTTTAAACTTTGCTTCAGATTTGTTTGTAACGAAATTAACGTTATGTAACGATCTACATAAAGTTTCCAACGCTCTTTTGAAGTCCAACAGTTCAACAATATCGGGAACCTGTTATTAAGATTGATAATGACAACATTATTATAATGAAAATGAATTTTACAGAAAGAATATTAAAAATGAAATGAGAATTACTCGTCTGAAATAAAAAAATAACAAAAGGAAGATACGTCAACTCTATCAAATATTATATTCAAATATCGGTTTACTCCTCAAGATCTGCGTGCTTTGAATTAATGTCCATAACTAACGTAATATCTTATTCCATAATCGATACAATCGATAGCTCTATCAACATTGATACAGGCCTTTACGATATGTCCCCAATAAATAATTTAAATTGGAGATCAACCAATTTAGACGAAAATAACAGAATTCAGCGACAGTGCCATTAATGAGTCAACATATTTGCAGAGCAAACATTGTTGCAGGAAGATTTAGATGTACCGTTTAAATTGCGAATTACAGTAGTAGATTCTCTATGTAATATTATTTCAACCACATTGGATTTGAAATTGGTCATAGTCGAAAATGTCGAATAGTGAGTTGGTCACTAGATAGGTATATATTTACAGTAATAGCCGTAAACATGCATTGAAATTAGTATAAAGGGGATTGTTTTTGCAGTAAATTGCTGTTTATCGATTAAAATGGATTCTATTGGAGACCTGTCATTAGAATTGTTAGTGTTTAAATCAGTATTGAATGATTTCATCATATGGACAGTGGAAATACTTTCTAAGCACTTTCAAAAGTATTTTAGAAACTCCTTCTTCTTCGTCTCCACCTCATTGAAGCTTATGATGATTTAGGAAAATTATCTTTGATATATTGAATGAAAACACTTGACGTGGTTTCACAAAATTAATAATAATTACTTGACAGTTGTTTCGAGGTGTTACCCCCTTTTCAGAAGTTAAACATTTTCAACAGTTCAACTTTTGAAGTTGGAAGGTCTGGAAGTAGTGCCCTCTTGGCCTATATATTTATTAAATTTCATAATTATATTATGGAAATTACAATCAAAAAATTGAAAAATCACAATTTCTCTATATTTATCAATTTCGTCTGCAGTTTCGTAGTATGCCTACATTATCAAGCACCTGAATAACGAAAAGAAGAATATTTGAGGAGAAGTAAGAAGTTAACAATAGCTTTCGCATTTTTCTTTTTCTTCTACGTATGTCCCAAGCCGCATGGAATTCTTTTTCTTTATAGAGTGGTGGAATACTTATATCTATTTAATCATTCAAAAAATTGATCTGGCTTTGTGTGGTGTTCAAAGTTTTCTATGACTTCAAGAATATCAAGTTTTTTGGCTTTTGAAGCTGTATGTGATATCTTCAGATTGTCTCTACTTGAAATTGTATGCCCTGAGCATAAGGAGTATTTCACAAGTGTAAGAGTTAGTGAAAAACTTGTGAAATGTGTAAACCTGACTGCTATTATTTTGACAGATTGTTCATCACAGTTGTCATCGAGAAATATACCACAAGGGCAAGCGTTAAACCTTTTCCTTTAACCGCATAGCAAGTTGAATTTTCGCCCTGAAGTACACTCGTTCTCTGCATGAACTTATTATTGGCTAGTTGTATTCAACTTTGTGTATCGTTCAGTTTTAATTTGGAGTTAGTGACAAGCGACTGAATAAGAAACATACACGCTAACAAAAAACGTGGCATGCAGCTTTCTAACTTCCATCCTTTAAAGTAATAATTACATTGGAACACTCTTTCAGTGAGTGGGATGATGTTTTAAGGATTTTCTAGAGCTCAGTGGAGCGTTATCCAAAATCTCCCTACGGATTCATACATTCTCAACAGTAAATATTTACTACCTTCTCATTCTTCAACACGAATTGCTTATCAATGTATCGTTAGGATAATGAATGTGTAATTCATTGAAAATTCCATGAATTTGAGAAGAGCAGCGAAGGAAAATCAGGAAAGAATTAAAATAACCTATAATTCGTGTTGAAATTACAATTAAATTTCGATTTTGTCATTTAATATTAACATCTTCATCGACTTATATATCAAATTATGTCTTCAAAAGTTTCAACTGAAAATCATCTAGCCCGGGGCCTTAATTGTCATTTAATCCTTAATCCTAGACTCGATATTCTTCATACAAAATTTACAAAGTTCATAAAATTTAATTTGAAGAGTTTCATTCGCAATTCGTGAATTAGTTCGCTAGAAATTCGTTTGGGAAAATTTATCAAAAGTAGAACCTATGCGATACATATTGCTAACATTACACTCTACCTCCCCAAGAAGAGTCATAGAAATACGACCAATGTTGCCAGACTTGTGAAAGGTAGGATAAAATATCGTTAATTTTAGATGAAGTATTCGATAATAAACTCTCGTTGTTCACACAGTATATAACTTTGAAGTATATATGTACGAAGTATATATGTACATATGTACAAATGTATATATTAAAGATTTTCTCAGGTTCTCAAAATGAATTACTTCTCACAAAAGAGGACAATTTGGAAATTTGAGTTTTTTTGGAATTCTTCAAGAATAAAACAATACACCATACAAAAGAACACGAAAATCGAATTTTAAGAATGTCTATGTGACAAACTTCAATTATATTCAAAAAATTCCTCAGATTCTAAAAATGAATTTCTTCTCAGAAATGAGGAAAATTTATAAGATTTTAGTTTTTTTTTGGAATTCTTCAAGAATAAAAATACAACTTACAAAAGAAAACGAAAAAGAAATTTCAAGATATTTTATGTGTACAAATTTCAATTATTTAAAAAAAATTCCTCAGTTTTCAAAAATGAATTTCTACTCAGAGAAGAGGAAAACATATACCAAAAAAACGCCAAGAACGAATTTCAAGAAATTCGAGCAAAAATATGCTACAGGTGCTACAATATCAGAGTAATGATTATTATTGTAGAAATTTCAATTGTATCAAAAAATTCCTCAGGTTTTAAAAATGAATTTCTTCTCAGAAAAAAAAAATTTGGACATTTGACTTTTTTTTAGAATTCTTCAAGAATAATAATGAATTAATATTCAGAATTTCAGAATTCCAATATAATGAAACTATATTCAGAATTTTCTTATAATTTTAATACAAATACTCATTACGACGTTTCGAAGTATTACTTCTTTATCAAATGCTGGATTAATACTAGGTGTAATTTTACTAAATACTTATAACTATTTTCATAAAACATACCAGGTATGTTCTATGACTAACTTGGAATGAGGAACATAGAATACAACTGATACATAACAAAAAGGATCGTATAAATGGAAATGAACACAGAAAATCAATTTCTGAAGTCAGGTATAAACTAAATGTCGGAAAAGATGGAGAAATGCCAATATATCTTCCAAAAAAAACGAAAAACGAATTTTAAGAAAGTCTATGTGTAGAGATTTCAATTAAATTGAAAAATTCCTCAGGTTTTAAAAAAGTGTCCTCTCAGAAAAGAGGAAAATTCGAAAATTTGAGTGTTTTGGAATTCTTCAAGAATACCAATATACCTCCCAAAAAAAAGCGAACAACGAATTTTAAGAAAGTCTATGTGTACAAATTTCAATTATATTCAAAAATTCCTCAGGTTCTGAAAATGAGTGTCTTCTCAGAAAAGAGGAAAATTTGGAAATTTGAGTTTTTTTAAATTCTTCAACATGACAATACACCTTTCAAAAGAAAACGAAAAAAGAATTTTAAGAAAGTCTATGTGTAGAGATTTCAATTAAATTGAAAAATTCCCCAGGTTTTAAAAAAGTGTCTCCTCAGAAAAGAGGAAAATTCGAAAATTTGAGTTTTTTGGAATTCTTCAAGAATACCAATATACCTTCCAAAAAAAAAGCGAAAAACGAATTTTAAGAAAGTCTATGTGTACAAATTTCAATTATATTCAAAAATTCCTCAGGTTCTGAAAATGAGTGTCTTCTCAGAAAAGAGGAAAATTTGGAAATTTGAGTTTTTTTCAATTCTTCAACATGACAATACACCTTTCAAAAAAAAACGAAAAAGAATTTTAAGAAAGTCTATGTGTAGAGATTTCAATTAAATTGAAAAATTCCTCAGGTTTTAAAAAAGTGTCTTCTCAGAAAAGAGGAAAATTCGAAAATTTGAGTTTTTTGGAATTCTTCAAGAATACCAATATACCTCCCAAAAAAAAAGCGAACAACGAATTTTAAGAAAGTCTATGTGTACAAATTTCAATATATTCAAAAATTCCTCAGGTTCTGAAAATGAGTGTCTTCTGAGAAAAGAGGAAAATTTGGAAATTTGAGTTTTTTTTGAATGACAATACACCTTTCAAAAGAAAACGAAAAAAGAATTTTAAGAAAGTCTATGTATTTAATTCCAATTATATTAAAAAATTCCACAGGTCCTATTTGAATCGTAAGAAATATTTAACAAAAGAGGGATCAAAGAACTGAAGTAGAAACGAGTGAACCAAGCAAACAATAAAAGGTCAAATTAAATGACAGAAATTTCGGATGGGAATAATAAATTACTTATTAGAGTTGAAAATCGGTTGATTCTATGCAGAGAATTCCTTTCTTGTGGTTCCAGATATCGTTGTGCCCAATGACGTTCTACATGGTTTCATTAGAACTTATATGTTCTCGGAAAGTTAGCGGTTACGCTCTGGTAGTAATTAAAGACGAAACTCGCCAATACGAACAAAGCCAAGATTTCATTGACATCCGAAATATAAGTGGAGTACAAATCCTTACAACATTCCTAAATTCCTCACTTGTCCAATAAACACGAAGGAAACAGAAACTATGTTGAATTATCTACATTCGATTAAAAAAACGTCATATTGATCTTCTTGGATTAATGTGTACAAATTTATAATATTGAAATCTACTAGCGATCAGTCCCATTTTTTAAAAAAGAAGGAGGATAATTCGATAATATATGTGTTCCGTTTTTAATTCGTTTACTCAATATTTTTCAGTTTATATAGTGTTTGAGAAAAAATTTCTCATAAATGAATAAACTGAAGTAATAAAATAAGAACTCAATGTCTAATGAGTAATGCTTGAAAATGTCAAATAAAAGGGTTCTGTTCAGGAGAAATTGTCGAAATGTTTTTCTATTTTTCTATAGGTGTGATATATATATATATATAATCTATGGATTAATCTATGGATTATATATGCATTCCACATTTTCATGATCTTCTGTCTTCTGAGTCATAAGAGGAGTTTTGAGAATTGAAGTCGATGCCTGAAGTAAAGTAATGATGAGTACCTTGTAGTACGAAACAGTAACTGTCTTTCGCTTCCAACAAATTTAGGCACCGATTTCAATTTTTCAAAGATTTATCCCTTGAAGGATAATGGAGGCATCACATTGTACATGTTTCACATAACCAGCTCTGCTTTAATATTCTTTTTAATAATTCGTAGGAAAACTATCTAAAGAATGTTATGTTGATGATATTAATAAGAATGTTAACTTCGAATATTGAATATATACCAGTGCTTTGATATGTGCACGATAACCATATGAAAACATTTTGCTCTATATGTAGTCGATTTCTTTATATATATATATATATATATATATATATATATATATATATATATATATATATATATATATATATATATATATATATATATATATATATATATATATATATATATATATATTTAAATTGATGATTGATGTGGCCGATACTTGGAGAAAATTAATATCCATAATGAAACAATATTTAAAATTTCCTCATAAATTTTATACAAAATCCAGTAATCCAGTAACAAAACGCATTAATCCAGCATTTGATAAAGAAGTAGTACTTCGAAACGTCGTCAAGCGTATTTGTTTACGTTATTTTGCATAGTTAAAGTATGATAAAATTTTGAATATTGTTTCATTATATTGTTTTTTAAATTGATTCATTGCCTGTTTAAGATAGTTTATCTTCAATGTTTTTAGCAACAACAGGCACATTTTAATGTTAAAAACTTCATTTTCGTTGACGTTCGTTGTATATCACAACTTTGTCAAAACTATTGCTGAAAACATTGAAAATAATATATATATATATATATATATATATATATATATATATATATATATATATATATATATATATATATATATTTCTTGAAATTGATTTATTGCCTGTTTGAGGTATTTATTTTGAAAGTTTTAGCATTAACAGGCTTTTTAATATGAAAAAGTTTATTTCTTTTGACGTTTCGTTGTTATATTACAACTTTGTCAAAACTAATGAATTAATTAATTCATTAATTAATTAATTCATTAGTTTTGACAAAGTTGTAATATAACAACGAAACGTCAACAGAAATAAACTTTTTCATATTAAAAAAGCCTGTTAATGCTAAAAACTTTCAAAAATATATATATATATATATATATATATATATATATATATATATATATATATATTTTATATATTCAGTCTAGTGGACCGATAAATCTTCCGATCCAGAAAAAGCTTCTGAGCGGATTTTATGAGGGTCATTCGTGTTTTACGCAAGTCAAAGTAAAGTGGTTTTTTATATGTTTTTTTTATTTCGAAAACAAAGAGTCAACCTTACCTAGCGTTTTCTGTGTATTGTTTTTATACAAGGGTGTTGGTTGCATCAAAATAGATAAAGCTCTGTCATCGTTCCATTCAAGATTTGTTTTATTATAGCGATTCTTTCCTTGAAAACACTATTGATTTATATTCTTTATGTTCAGTTAATTCGGCAAAATGATTAAGAAAATTGTTTGCAGAGTTTGCAGGAATAGGCAAAGAGTTAGAGCTAATAGAATTTTTTTCTGAAGATTGATGAACTATAAAATCTCTTTCAATCATTTTTATAATCACGTTCAGGAAAACGATGGAAAGCAATTGAAGTTATATTTATTTCCTCCGGGGTCTAGATGAGGTTATAATAAAATACAAAATGTAAATGGGTTTCCTTCCATAGTGTATCTTAAACTTGAAAAATTCAAGCTTTCCTCACTTATGTGTTTTTTTGATAGTTTTTTGTCCATAAATATTTTAATGCAAAGCTGATTTTCTTATATTTATTCCTCATTTAAAATTTCTCTTAGAGTTTTTTTCGACAATTTGAAGCCAAACATTAACAAAGAATGGATATTTTAATTAATGGATTAATGGATATATATATATATATATATATATATATATATATATATATATATATATATATATAATATATATATATATATATATATATATATATATATATATATATATATATATATATATATATATATATATATATATATATATATATATATATATATATATATATATATATATATATATATATATATATATATATATATATATATATATATATATATATATATATAATTGTATATAGTCGAATTTTATACTTATCCAGAATATGTATATTAATTGGTTTATGGGTGTGAAATTGAAGGTAGATCTGGAAAGAATAAGTTTTGAGATGTGATGTTTGGTGATTGTTGTGTATTCATTTTATGAGTGTTATTTGTAAGTTTATCAAATCGTTGTAAATAGAATTAAGAAGTTTAATGTATGTTCTTTCATTTACTGTGTTTTCCAGATTTTTACGAATATGTAACATTTCTAAAATTTCTCTACTTTTCTGTCTTTTTCAGTTGCTAAAATCTTTGTATTGTTATAATCAAAATTGTGTTTCTTTCTTATTTTATGTTTATCTAAGGCTGTTATTTGTGTTTTCGCGTATTTATGCCCTTCAATTCTTTCTTCGAGGTTTTGTGATGTTTGTCCTATATAGGAAATATAAAGTTATATTTATATATTAAATTTATAACTATAATTTATCCTATATATATATATATATATATATATATATATATATATATATATATATATATATATATATATATATATAAATTAATTCCCTTGATAAATTTCTATCGAACTTTTTTAATTGGTGGGAGTCGGATTTTTATAGAACGCAGATTACCAACAACAAAGGCACTCATCCATTGTTTCTTTCTCTTTGGCATCTATCGATTAATGTAATTTCGACCTTTGACAATCAGAAGACAATGGATAGGAACTGAAAAAAAGTGGAAAAGATAACATTGATGGAAAAGGCATCATTAAAAACCATCAAGTATTTCAAAGGACACTTTGATGATACTTAGTCATTGATAGATTGATTCGGAATATCCTGTGGCGGAAAAAGAAGTTTTGAGCATTTATACCACTCATTTGTTTTTTCCTGGAGTGATATTGAGAGAAAGTAGACGGTTCGGACCAAGATTTCAGTTTTTTTGTATTTCAATTTTTGGGCTAGTAGTCTGCGTATATTACCTTTCAAATATATTTCCCAATTAAAATCTCTTAAACTTCTTAAATATATATACACAAGTACACATGTCTTACCCTGGATTCGAACCCACATCACCCTAGTCGGGAACCCAAAATCTGAATGAACTTTATCAGAAGACAAATACGATAACGAAGAAATCAGCAAACGACGAGCAAAGTTCTATGCAAATGTCTACAGAATGAAACAGTCCAGAATACCGAAGAAACTACTCGATATAATTATTAATAGTAAATGCGGAACAGAGCGGCTAAAAGAGGTTCAAAAAGATCTATAAGAGATCACTATAAAAAATCTAGAAGATCGCACTGAGTGTCGCTATAAAATCGCACATGTGAAGTTTGAGCAAAAACCCAATCGTCAACCTAGAATAAAATGGACAGATGAACGGAAGAAAGAGAATTCAGAGAGGATGAAGCGTTTTTGGAAGGCAAACAAGATAACGCAAAAGTCCTAATTGCGAATTCAAGTTCAATCGCTCTCCTCATGGAGAACAATCGTAATAATAACAATAATAATAATATTACCAGATAACACGGTAAGAATCGAACCCACTAACATTTTTACTATTCTGCTACTGACCCTCTAGTTTAACAATGTTGGAACGGTGTTTAATCTTCTACATGGCCCAGCAATTGAATTATAGATTGAAATCATCAACTGATATTTATCTACAACGATCACACCATATCTGGAACTCAAACTCAGCACATTTCCTAGACATATTTTCGAAGTTCTATTCTACAAATCACTAGGTTTCATTTTAGTACCACTCAACATCGACAACATTCAGAATAATGAAATCCAATTTGTTCCTCATTTAATAAGTTTTATTCCTAGTGACAAAATTCACTCTAGAAAGATGTAAGATTCAGTTTATCTTATGTTCTCATGTGATGTAAAGGATCCAGTAGTCTTCTGAAAAGTTTTCTGCGTCTAAATGGACTAGTTAAGACTTGTCAAAATTAATTTTATAAAATGAACGTTTATGAGTTCGTTAATAAATGTAAGATTTTCGTGGAATGTTTCAATTAGTTAAAACTTCACTCTTTCTACGAGGGTTGTCCGTGAAGTTTCGCAAAAGGCCAAAAGAAAACAATAGTCAAAACATTTCGAATACTTTCTTGTGTTTTGAGGTCTTTCTCTTGAAGAAAAATGCATTTTTGTATTAGATCAAAGCAAATCTTGAAGACTGAGATTGAATTATCGCTTAACTCTTGGTGAAACATAATTAATATTTAATTAAATTAAACTCTTGGCTTTATGTTTCACGATTGATATGTCTTGAAAATGAGCTAACTCTCGAAACCAAAGAGTTTAATTTAATTCAATATTTTCTTTTAATAAAATCTTGAAGAAGTTATTTCGTTCACTTGTAGATAAATCAGAAATTGAGTTTCTGAAGCCGTTGGATGATGCCTTTTGGTACTGAAACCTTCGGCAAGCAGGCTATTATTGATTTATGTTAAAGTGAGAAAATCGTTGAAACTGATGTCGGAACTGTATGAAAAATCGTCCTATACTCCGCTATTTCTTTGGTCGAAATACTCAATTGTTTTCCAAGATGTGTGGAAACTCCATTTTCTTGTTGGAGGATCATTAAATGAAGGGTGTTGGTTTTTTAGAAGTGATCAATCTTTTCCGACTAACAAATGAGTATATACCATTCAGAAATAATAGAGCTTTGATCCGGCAGACAAATTATTGATAAAGGACTCACTTTTGAGGCCACCTAAAAATATTACGTGTGAGAATTTCTTTGGTCGGAAAAATAAATACCCTAACAGTTGACCGATGTTGGGTTTTGGTTTCATGATACTGAATCTAGGACTCATCACCAATGGCAAAGTTATATGTATTCAGTGTTCTGATTCGAACTGTTTTGGGACTTTTGACATCACTTGACCCTATTTGAACCCCTAAATTCGTCACCAGTTGATGATTTTTCTAAACACATTGCTTAGGAAAGAACATGTGAATTCTTCAGAATAATTTTTTTTATATACCCATTTGCATGCCTTAAATTAGCTTACGCGCACTGTAGACATTTTGCCACGTGACTAACTGCCTTTGTTGTTGGAAAACAGGTCGTTTTTGGATCGTCGACGAATACTGATCGGTATTTGTCGACTAATCGAATTCCTTGTGGAAATTTCAAGAAATTGTTGACTGATACAGTGTTTCGCAAAAATTCGCAATGAAAAATCGCAGTGAAATTTTCGCACAAAAAATTTCTGAATTTCTTTCTACTTTTCGATCAATTCATCAACTTTGAATTTTGTGAAATGAAGCTTTCAAGATAAGCTTTTCAAATATTTATGAAAGTCAGATTAAACATTTTACATTTGTCGACATACACTTCCATGTTTTTAACTGCAACACTCAATAGACAACCCTCGTATATATCAAATGAAGTCTTGAATACTGATGAGTAATTTTGAAGAAATGAAGGTATTCCTAGAAAAATCCTCCAACTCTGAAATGATATGAAAATTATTTCCTAAGTTGAAAACATGTCACAAACATTCAACAAGTTTGTTCGAGTAATTTCTAATCGAATTGAGATGGAATTTCAATACTTCTTCATTACATAGAAAATTTAAATGAAAAATGTTATATATTCGACAACGTTAGATCAAGTTGTGACTTTACAATTTGAAACTTCAAATCTAGTAACAATTTCTGAGGCAACACGAAACATTTGGATGAAGAAAATCAAGAATATAATGAAAGAAAGAACAGAAGCTGAGAATATAAGATCTCAAATAATATAATATATTTAACAACAAAATAACATGAAATTTACGTAATTTCATGAGAGAAAAATTCGAAATGCAACAAAAAAAGAGTTATAAAAGAACTTCATTATATCTCAACGATTTTTTTTCAGGTATTTATAAATCAATCTCAAGTTTTTTGTCAATTCTTCGTTCATACGAATTGTGATGACAGTATTATATTACTACATATCAACTACCCTCTCCACCGTTGTAGGGGTAGTTAATATGTGTCAATAAAATACTGTCATCAGAATTAGTGTAGTTAAAAAAAATCCTAAACAAAAAAATTCATTCGAAAGTTATAACATACATTGAATTCTTGACATAAGGGTAATGTAAAATTCAGTTAAGATTTTTTTCATCGAATGAATATACGTATGAAAATCGGTCGACATATAACTAGGGAACGGTGATTTAATCCAAGAGATGAGAAATAAATGAGAAATATAAATGGTTAATACTGGTATCCAAAACATTGAATCCTATGAACAAAGTCCCGAAAAACATTATATTATGAAAATCAGCTTCAAATTCATTACCCTCTTAAGTTTTCTCAATTCAGTTGTCATCGAAATGATTCACACATTAACGATCATTCTAAATTGCGTTCAAATTACCCTTAGTTATCTTCAATATCACCTTCAAACTCATGGATATAAACACCTGTCCACTCTGTGATTCGATTCCAAAGCATCTGCAATTCTCCACATTGATCTCGCAGTAAAAAAAACATTTATTTGACTTCAGACACTTTTTTCTTTTATCCCAAGTGACGATTTATAGTTTATCTGCCAATATGAATAAACGGAGAAAAAAGTAAAAATCATAAAAAACCTGTGCTATCGAAAACAAAATCGCATATTAGAAATGGAAAGTCATAGCAATAAGTCACAAAAGCGAGTCAGATTGTTTTGTACACTCTATGTATCAAGAAAATCTCTCTTCGAATTTGGACCGTACGTAAAAAATAGAGAACGATTTATGATACGAAGCTCACTGAGTTGAAGAGATATATGGAAACAACATATTTCTGCGGGTATCATTGAAATGGGGTTGATATTCCTGAATATATCATCACCTCAGCTAGATATCCAATCGAGCAGAAATTTCAATACCAATATTATATGTACATTGATGAATATTCGAGCATTGTTGATGCAGAAACGTATAAAGCATTAGTCATTTTCATCTTCTGGTTATTTCCTCTGATATGGAATTTGGATACGCAAAAAAAATAATCGAAAAAGTGATGTTACTTTTGAATAAATTCCTAAAATAATGATACAAATAAAAGAAACAATAACACATAACCTTTCAAAGAGAATATTCTAAAATATAATATATCATAGATTTTCTGAAACTTCAATCGCAAGGTACTTTATAGACATTGAATATAATTGATAGTGATATCTATAAAAACTGAGTTTATACGAGCGCAACATAGATGGCATTAGTTCATCAAGTTGGATAAAATGGTCGAAACAGTCATTGCAAAATTAGAAGTTATTTTACTTGATACGGACGTGTAAAACATTCAATATTCGAGGTAGTTATGTTTTTCTATTGAGTCCTATGGATGTGGTATATATAGTAATATATGCATTACATATGCATATGCTTTTCTATGTTTTTCTGTCTTCTGAGTTATAAGAGGATTTTTGAGGATTAAAGTCGATGACTTTCGCTTGTCGGACAATGGCGCAAGTGATGAGTACCTTGCAGTACGAAACAGTAACTGCCTTCCGATTCCAACGAATGTAAGTATGGATTTCAATATTCTCGAACAATTATCTTTCGAAGTATAATGAAGGCATCACATTATAAATACATGTGTCACATAGATGACTCTGCAAGAATATTATATAATGAAAGAATAATATATCATCATTTGAATACGTGAACGGATTGGTCTCATATTTCTCTTCAAAATTTTGCATAATGCAATCGACTCGCCATTTCTTCACAGCAAAATAAATATTTGCGTACCAAGGCCTGGTCTGAAGCGTAATAATACATTTTATGTCAATTACAGCAGATAAAATTTTACGTCACGTTCTATGTAATTATTCTTTCTCGTTCTCGTTCTATTAACTGTATATGTAATCTTTATGGTGGATCGATGTGATATCAATTTTGATTGGCTATCAATGATATTGTCATGCCACTCAGAACAGCCCAATGGGATGTAGTGGTATTTTCATGAACTTCTGTTGTCTATATATGGCTCTGTACCTAATATAAAATATTTTAATTTTCGTTTTGTTTCATATGTTTACTTCATACCTATTACTATTTCGATTTTATTTACGTTCACCTCATCAACTACAATCATTGACTTCTGTTGACTACGTATAACTTTGTAATATATAATATTTCAATTTTAGTTATGTTCATTTGGTTACTTTATATTAATTACTGTTTCAATTCAAATTTTCGTTAACTTCATCAACTACATTTCTGCTGACTACGTATGATTTTGTTATAGATAATATTTCATTTTTGGTCTGTTTCATTTATTTATTGCTATTTCAATTTATTCTGATTTATTTACGTTGTATATATACGCTTATCTCTAGTTTCTTGTTTTTTTTATTTTCTTCAATTTTTTCTTATTTATTATTATTTGTGAACAGTTTGTTATTTTCCTCTGTAATTGAATGTATCTGTTGGGAATAAATGTATTATTATTATTATTCAATAGTGAATAGTTACAAGTGCGTTCAGTTAAATTCATTCACGAAAGAATTGGTACGAATAAACTGAATTGTTTCAGTAACTAACTCACATCAGACATGTTATACGCGTATTATCACCAACTATAAAAACGTCTCATACGATTGCAATCTAGAATTTGGCCTTGCAGATTAAGCCGAAGAACTATATATACGACCGAGATAATCTTAATCAGGATCTATTTTTACATGGATAGTAAGATGTTCCTCCAGAAAATCTGGCTTATGAGACAAATAATGGTATCAAATAATTCGAAACTATCATGTCTCTTGCGGGATGATAAGATATTTCGATTCCTGATGAAAACTCATAACACTAAAGCAAATCAGAAAATATTTTTATACAAAAATAATTTATGGATGGCATAAATTTAACTGAAACAGGTGCTGTATAACTCAATTTTTGCAAAAGGTTCTTTCATTTTCCTAATATAGGGTTATAATTCAACTTACAACAGCAGAGAAAATATAAAAACCGAAAAATATTATGTTAGAAAATTTTCCTTGCTTTCAAAGACGTTAGAGACAATTTGGATCATCCTTTTCCGATATTACCCCAATTTTTCTCTGCAATTTTTGGGATTTTGATTTTCGGAAATATAAAAAATCGGATAGTCTTAAGAATACAGTCGTTGAAAATTAGTAATTTATCGCGAGAAAGAAGAAAAGAGTTCCAGTTGTATTGGTATATTATAAAATACCTTTATAAAAATTCAAATTAAACTCTCGGCTTATTATTTCACCTATAGTTGTGAAACATTAAGCGAAGAGTACGATTTAAATTTTCATTTAATCGTGTTTCAATGGTATGCGAGAATTCAATATCAAATACATTCGTTATTAAATTCATTCAAATCAGAAGTTAGTTGACATTGTAAAATGGTAGTGATATTATTGAAAATGCAAACAGTAAAAATAGTTGTCGTACTTTTCAGTTAGTTCATCAGAAAATAAACCCGATAATATTAAGATTAACCTGAAAATAACTGACATAAATATAACCGACATCCCCTCAAATTTGATGTCAAATACTTTCCCTGGCAAATGAAAAACTTGGAAAAAACAGTTCCGTGGCGAAAATTAACTCATTAAATTTGCATATTCTTCCATTTTGGATAAGATATTCTTCAATCTCTACTTTCATCGTGAAACTGGATTTGAAATTTTATGAGACATATATACTAGGCCACCTAATGAAGTTGATAAAATCATCCACAATCATATAATTCAAATAATGATTGATGTAACTAAAATGATGAGATTTTTCATTGTTTTCAACGTAACGAACGAATAGTGTGTCAGCTGTGTTCAGCTGAAATAATGGAAACAATGATTGAAGTACATCATTTTCCGCTCTGTTCATACACAATGAGGACCAATAGCAGAACCTTGAATAATTCCATTGATGACACGCTATCATCTAAATTTAATCAGGCAGGTGTAAGAAGTGGACCATAACAGTATTTCAACAATAGAAGAACTTGAAACTCCTTGTTACTGGAGAAAGTTCTAATGAAAGTAAGTTTAATTCAACTGAAAATGACCATACGTGTTATGCACGCCAGTGAAACATTTTATAAGCGCCCCAAATCAATTATTGAATGTAATATGTAACGAAATTATTCGGGTAAGAATTTTTTATACACTTCCAAAGCATGTCATTGAGTCTTTCAATCTGAAGATTTCTTAGGTTGAATTGAAGGTCAGACGATGAAAAACTAGATGGAGATTTTTTATATTCTGGTTATACTTTTTGAAGGAAATGTTCATTTTTATTTAACGATCCCTTGTTATTTATCCGAAAACAAAAATCAATCATTCTCAATCACATTCCAATGTACTTTCCGAAACTCATCAGTGAACTGGGATTCAGTGAACATCTCTACAAGAATTCCAGGAGTAAGATCATGGTTTTATTCTCACCGTGAAATTGGAGATACAATGGAAGAACATAACCTTGAATTCGAATTAACACCAAAGATTTCTCCGCCACGGACCTGATGAGTTAGGAAAAGCTGCAACAATCACAAATTCCTTCGAAATTCGAGATCGGGGATAAGTGAATATTATCCTCGAACGCAGTACAAAACCATAAAATCACGCAATTCGAGCAATACAGATATTATAAAGACTAATCTCTTGCGATCAATAACGGATATAGTTTGTCATTGTAATTCTCTGCAGCAATTAATTTCACATCAGTAAATTATTAATACGAGGTATTGTATCACGTTATGTAGATAGAACAACTAGGATACTCATCAATTATCAATCATACACATCAATCAATGATTGACGATTAATTTCAAATGTCGTTTCTACGTGTCCGTCTACAATACGTCTCTCTGTTGTGCTGCCTCTTTTCTGTCCTCTCTTAATGTTGAGAAGCTTTTACAGGGCTAAACCCTAAATAAAATCCACCGCTTCTAGGAAAATTCACGTAAGTCTTTTAAAATCAGGTGTCGATCAATCGACTTCTGAAACGTAACATCTTGTTAAATCCTATACTCACAACAGAAGAGAAAATGTCTCTAGAAGGACGGCTAGTGAGTGGGTTTTCTTATAAAGCTGATGAATATATTTCAAAGTGTTTATCTACATTAAAATAAGAACTAACAGGAAGCTATTTCGGTTGGTAAGTGAGGAACTTGGTAATGGTAATGATTGTCTACCATTCACCTTTAATGTCTTGAGTTTCCACTTAAATCATGTAGGTGTTTGACAAAGCTTAATCTTCATGAATTTTATGATACCTCCGAAGAAAATTCATAATAGGTAAAGCGCCAAAGTCCTAATTGGGCATTTTGTGGCATAAAGAACCTTTGTAGGCTTCATAAAGTTAATTGGATATTTCCTGATCTCCTGGTGAAACATGGTTTAGTATGAATTGAATAAAAAACACGCATTTTCTGTGAGTAATATCATTTGTTTGACAATTTCCTCGAGGTGTGCCTCCATTTTCATAAGTTTAACTGAACATCTCAGATGGTAACAAGTTACTCTAGTGTATTGTTCAATTAAACTCTTTGAAATGGGGTAACAACCTGCATCAATTGTAGATCAAGTAGTCCAATTCTGTGAAACTGAACTGAGTGTTTTCACATTAATTAATATTTGGGTTCCTTTTCTCTTATATTCATTTTTGTAAACTGAAATGGCTCTCGGATTTTCGAAAGCACTTAGTGGACTTTTTAAAATGTATCGACTTATGGAATATATTTCTGAAAGGTATTCATAAATTCCTGGAAAAATCTTGCATACACGTGGTATACATTTCAGGCTATCAAAAGTTACGAAGAAATAAATAAAATTCTGACCTGAATTGAACTCTTGGAAATAAGTAGTAGCTCGAAAAAATGTCGAATATATCATTTTGTGGCATTCAAAAAAGTATTTTCAATTTTACGATTTTGTTCGACTATATAATTCTGAGAAAGTCATGCTAAAATTTGGTGCAATAAATTTTATATGTTATTCAGGATTCAATGCTTTTTGATTGTTTGAAAAAACTTCGAAGCCCCTTTTTTAAAAATGAAAATCACAGTGGAAGGACATGAGATATTTTAACGTTATGCCCTATGCGTTTCCTAAAATTTTCCTTGTTTTCGTTTTTCATCGTGCCCTTGGGTATTGTACACATCCGTGACTTCAGTGGTTTATAAAATGTGAAGAAAAATGTTAGGTAATGTTCATAACTCATTGACCGTTGGGAACTTGGAAACTATTAGGTCTACTCAATTTCAAAACTTTTGTTGCATTTACTCCCCGTCCAGTGTTTTGTAAATTTGATTATATAAAGGGGTAATATTTGAATATTTCACTTTCACCCAAACTCAATGCTTCAAAATAAAAAAAAACTTCAAAATTAGTGAAATGTTTTAGTGAAGTGTCAAATCTAGATTGATTAATTATGTATCTATCTCAAGATATAAAGCCGAAATTCTCAATCAAAGTTTTGAAAAAATATCTCGAAATTATTTTTTGTTGCTCTCTGTTCAATTAAACATCTTATATTCAATATCTTTCAGAATCAACTGAGAATATGTCCTGTCAAATTCCTTGAATATTTACGTAAATTTGACAGTTCTTCTATGAATATTCAATGAACTTTCTACTGTTCTGAATATAATTAACCAAAAATGATGAGGCAACTCTATAAAACATAGGTAGGTCTTTGATTTTCGGTTTCTCACTCAAGTGAAAGTTGAAATGGAAATATTTTTTCTGAAAGCACAAGTAGTCAGTGGCATAACTACGAGGATGGTTTTCATGTTATAATCACACCTCTTGAGTCTGTAGGAGAGGCCCTAAAAACAAAAGTAGCACCACTAAATTAAAGGAAATTGTCGATTACTGTACTGAGAAAAAATTAATCGTGCATGAGAACGAAAAAAAGATGATAAATCTTAAAGCATGAGATTAATTTTCTTATAATGTTCAAATATATTAACATTTTACTTGTATCTCTGTGCGTCTTGTTAATCCAGACCATCTTGAAGATCCCCAAAATTTCCGGTAAACATTTCTATCGGGGAATCTTGCGCACGCTACTGCAAGAAATTGATGGAGTTCACTTTTTTTGGGAGTTCTCAAAGATATATAAGTTATACAAAGTTTATGACGCAAAAATAATTGTGAAAATCTAAGCAACATTACGTAAGATGTATTTGAGAATGTTCGTCTAGATTCACAGAGATTGTTCCACTCAGCCACTCAGAGACTTACACAAATATGTCTCATTCGTCACAGGATTCAACCCCTGATTGGTACGACTTGACTCAATCAATACTCTGCTGTTTGGTGCAGGACTGAATTGAATTGTTGGTTGAAATTAGACATTCTAACTCAGTTTTTGATAACTCATATTTCTCTATGAATATTTTATACATTTTTGCAATATTTTCCTACCAAAATAGGTTGTTATTTATATTCACAACTAGTACCACTTCATATCGAAATGCATCGATATGAATTGCATGAACTTATTGCTGGCAATACCTACAACCACTATATATTCCTCTCGAAATTGAATACATAATTCGTCATAAATAAGTGCACAATTCCATTTATACCTGCTGTTAAAAGCAATCCAATGAATTGCAGAAATCCCACTATACAGCAATACCAATTCCGATAGGAAATTTAGTAATAGAGATGGAATTCAGTGATAGTGTATGTATTACAATGTATGTGAGACATACATTGTAATTGTATATAGTATATACAATTACAATGAATGAAAACTATTTCAATTGTTGGATTTGATATTGTTTTCACTCTGGACTCGTACTATTGTCATGCTTTCTTGAAGTCACAGTTGAAATAGTTAAAACTTTTGAATCAGAATAGTCCAAGTCGTCAACACTTTTATTATTAGTTGGAAGATGTTATATTTTTTTCAGTTGCTTCAGGCCATTTTGCACATTGGCTGAAGCTAAGTCACTTTATGATTCACACGGAACGTAATCTCAACATCTTGAAATTAAAATTGTCAGATATCAGTTATATGTACTCACTCTAGATCCTGAAGCTGAAATAAATTCATCTCGTAGTATCAAGATTTTAATTTTTTATGAAGTTTTGCTACAAATAGTAGCGTCTTGAAAACTTCTAAATATTAGTTCTACTAATTTCATTAAAAACCATACCTATATTCAAAGTATTGAAATACCTTAACTATTGAATGAATTGTTCACAAAAATAATTAAATGAGATGAATGTCTCCAATGAATTGATGGTATAGTCGTATTTCCTACTCAGTTATATTTCAATTTTCCATGAAAAACGGCCGAAGAATAAAAACATCCTTTGTTTATGTTTATGTTTCCTTATGTTATAAAGATTTCTAACGAATTTTTTGAAAAATTCTCGAACTCACCGAATCTGTTTTCTGTGTTAGAAAATATTCAAATTTCATAACTTAGTAACGAAATCAAATCTTCGTCTGCTGAAACTTTACACCCATTTTTTTTGGAATCAAAGTATTGTAGGAAGTATTTCTTTCAATTCCTATGAACATTGACTGCTTCTGTCTGTTATCAGTTATCATATTCAAAAAGTGTGAAAAAGATTGAACAAACATCTCAACTTCATATAATAATAACTACTTACGCCACCATGAATGCTTTTCGAAATTAAACACCAACAAACATGTGAACAGTAGTTTTTGAACAATGCCTCAGAATATCATAAGTCTATAATATTAGTTAAATCGAAAAAGTTAATTTGTACACCATGAGAACATGTGTAATAAATTCTTGTAACGAACGACCTAGAGAAATTTTTTTGAGATGCGAATTCTCCAAGAGACCGCCAAGACGACTTTTAAATGCGGGTTAAATACGGCGGCACAGGCAGAGCAACAGATAGCCACGGTGCGTTTTCCGCAACTGAATGCTGGAAAGGGAGGAAAATTGAGGCAACCAGAGCACTACGAGGGATTTTCCGGAGCGTGGAAGAGCAGCAGCAGAAGATCTGACGTCGACGCTTTCCGCGACAGCATTTCCGATAGGCCTACGTTTGGGATTAAATGTTTCACTAATTCCAAATTCAGTTTCTTAAGACTTCCTCGTGATTTTAATTCATTAATATTGGAAGAACAGTTAGTAGAGTCGATTCTGTGAGTTGCGCTTTTATATGAAATTTCGCATGAAAACTTTTTTATACTCATTTAAAACAGTAAGTGCCTGTAGCCCTTACAAGCGTTTGAGTAGAAAAATTTTCGACTTCCTGACTGATTAAAATTGAGTTAAAGACCAATAAATATAAGCACTCCCGTCACGGGCTTGATAATATGTAAACAATTCCTACAGAAAGTTGTATAAAAATAAGTTCTTTATTCTCAACAGGTATAACACCCAATAACAGAAAATAATAACAATGTTGGATACATATCTAAATAATTAGAAAAAAGATTCAACTAAATAATTTAAAAAAAGATTCAACGAAGAGCTCAATTTAATCTGAAAAAAAAGTAACTTATAACTACATTATAGCATTCAATGAGATATTACGAATAACTCAATCTAAATAAATTCATTTTAGTCAATTTTCGTTGTTCACGTAACTCTTGATAATAAATTCTGTGGAGTCGAAGTGAAGGTCACAAAAATTGGCAACTCTATTGAATATAGACTCCATAAACCAAATGGGGGATTGTATTAGGGAGTTGTACCTCGGAGTCTCTAGGTGGAATAATTCTGTATTACGAGAATTTTGCCTATGAACACGAAATTTCAAAGCGGACAAGAGAGGAGGACAATCAATTCTATTGTGCAGAAATTTGTACAAAAATTGGAGTGATAAACTTTCTCTCCTGTTTTGCGATGAGATTAAACTAAATCGACTCAATAATTCGTAATGATTGACTCCTCTCTATGGATAAACGTTATCTTCCCTCCAAACTAAGAATTTCACGAACCTTCTCTGAATAGCCTCAAGATGGCGTTGATGGCAAGTGTAAATGGGGTGCTAGATCGTGCTGCGATACTCCCACTTGCTACGGATTAGGGTATCGCAGCAGATGGAATAAGTAGGGTGATGTGTGGGACAAAGGAAAGCTTCTGGTCGAAGACTACACCAAGATCTCCCACCTTATCTGAACGAGAGAGAACCTGACCACCGACGCTATAATCACAATCAATTCGGTCTCTTTTCCTTGTGAAAGAAACAACATTACACTTTGACATATTCAAACTCAAATAATTGTCCTCACAACAACTAGCAACATGGTCCAGCGCGAGTTTAAGTTGAACACAGTTGTCCTGTGATCTAACTTCATGATATAGTTTCAAATCGTCTGCGAATATTGAATGTGGAGAATGATTATTATCCATCAGATCATTTACGAACAGAATAAATTACAGTGGTCCAAGATTAGACCCTTGTGTTATTCCAGAGGTAGGTATGAACTCAGACGACTGTGTACCCTCCAGTTGTACGAATTGACGTCAAAGCTGTATCCCTCTGATATAAGTCAAAGTTTCCCTGTGAGGTAGTGTGAAAACTACGACCTTGAAGTCGAGTTTTCAATAATAATTTGTTGGTTATTGAGCAAAAACTATTATGTTCAACATTCATGGAATTGACTCAGTTATCTTTTTTATTCCTATTTACTGTTATTGTATATAGTATATCGGTCATCAGCAGTTTTAGTATATACCTCCGAAACACTTAAATTTCGGAACTTGAGACAGTTGATATAATATTCTTAACTTAATTATTCTTGTTCATAGTTACTCGCATTAGATTCTTCGACTGAACAACACACCTTATTACGGCAGTTAAATAAATGATTTGATAAAGTGACGATCACCTTGTTTCACTTAGATCCACCATACCTTACAATAATAATAATAATAATAATAATAATAATAATAATAATAATAATAATAATTATAATAATAATAATAATAATAATAATAATATTTATTTAGCTGAAGCTATACAAAAAATCGATTTTGTTCAATTCAAAACAATTTTGAATTACGGACCTATCTCATTATGTAAAACATATTTTCTTAGATCACGCTCAAAGATCTTAATACTAGTACTAGTTTTCAATATATTTAGTAAATTATTGAAAGCCTTAAATCCGTCATAGTATATGCTGTTTTCAGATTTAGAGACCTTTACAACTCTGGATATAAAAACTATCAGTATTTCTAGTATTATACCCATGCACATCAATGACATATGTTAAATTTTTCATTGCATTACATGGAACGAACTAATTTTTTATTTCAAATATGAATATATATGAAGCGAAGAGTATTTTTTGTTTAACAGACATAAGTTGCAAAAAGTTAAGCATAATTTTAACATCGGTATACCAATTGCTCTTTAAAATGGTTCGCATGGCTCTATCTGTAACTTTTGTAATTATTGAATATTTGCTTCAGTCATACCAAATAAGAATGTGGAGCAATATTGAAAATGTGGCATTATTATTGATTTGAACAACAATAATTTCACACAGTCGACAGGTTTTCTCCTATTCTTCTCAAAACATTGATTTTTTTCAGAGATTTTAGATGATATGAAATCTATAATTTCCAAAATATATATATATATATATATATATATATATATATATATATATATATATATATATATGTGTGTGTGTGTGTGTGTGTGTGTGTGTGTCTTTTCACATCGAAGAATCTTCCACTTATCAATACAAAACCAGAACCTATCGTCAAATGTACAAATGATCACATTGTTGCATCGATATTGAAATAATTTTCAATACTCAAGTACTCGTTAATTTTTCGAGGGCAAGGTTTGATTTCAGCATATTCCTTCAACTGGATTGAAGAAGTGATAGCTTCGGATGTTTAGTAATTTTTGAATTTCATTGAAATTCAACGTAATTGACCCTACATCCACAGCAGTTCAGACTAAACCGAATTCATGTTTACGGAAACCCTTATCAACGGTCATTTCGACGATGATAAGGGTTGCATACAGTGCTGGCTTCATTACCTTTTAAAGGGACCAAAATATGTAATTTAATTTTAAATGAGAACAAACTAACGTTGTAATTTGTACAATGCTTCAATTTCTTTCCACTTAATATTGAGTTAAGTACCTATGTCACAGATGTATCCAGTGAAAGCAGATACTCACTCAATCATTGAAATGTCTATTTTCGTTTCAGTGAAAAAAATTCCAAGTATGATCGAAATAGCAGTGATTGTGATGTTCGCTAATTTTAATTTAGGTATTTTATACGCTTGACACTTATTTATTTCGGGGTGTTACCATATTTTCAGGAGCTATACTGAGCACTTGTTAGTCTATACTAACATTTTTACACATTTTACGTCTGTACTTGCTTTTGATACATCATGGGAGAGAAACTGGGACTATCACTACTTCTGGAGAAGGATTATAAACTTCCATTTATGCTAGTTAACTCTCAAGTTCCATTACTCTGCTACCTATTTGATAACGTCGTCTTGAGATGCTATCATGTGAATTAACTTTTTCCTCAGTGTTTCTTTGAGTTTATTCCATTCACAATCATGATAACTGCGGAAAAAACTATGATGGTGTATGAAAAATGATGATAAATCATTCGTATCATCTTGAAAAACTAAAATCAATTCAAGAAAAGCATTATAAATATTCAGAAGACCTTAAAATTTCAATAGCCAACTGCCTGTATTTTTTAAATACGCCTCTGGTCGTGTAAAGCGTTTCAAAACTATCTGTAAGAGTTTTATTCGCATTCATCCTCAACTTTGCTAATTCCAATAATGTAAAAAGCTGAGATAAAAGTACTTGAGAGGGATACTTATGTTTTTTATTAGTGAGGTAGAATACGCTTACAAAACTCTAAGAATTTAACTGTGAATTTCTGCCATGAAAACGGATTCTTTCCCTGTATTTGGGAATCTGGAACTGTGCTATATTTCTTATACCAACGGAGATGAAAATTGTGAGCTCTGTAAAAGAAAGAGGTCCAGAATATTTGGAGAAGTTTGTATGTCCACGTCTTTTTTTACAAAAACTTGAACTACATCTATTCTTCAGCAATTTCTTGTATCAGATCTGCCAAAATGAACATCGAGAATGATGCAACCGAAATGCAATTTGAGCCTCATTTCAAGGAGGTGTACTCAAAACAACAAGCACATTCTGGCCATAGTACCTTGCAGGCGAGGTAAAATAAATACATCTTGTTCGCATTTTTTTTTCTTTAAATGCCATGAGATTTCTGGTCCTTAGTTTCTACTGCAAATCAGAAATATCATTTGAAATTCTTCCCAACAGTTTTTTAGAAGCTAGAACTACACAATGGTAAATAGTTCTGAACCAGATTGGAAGGCGGAGGTTGCATAGAAAGAGTAAACTGTCAGAGCTATCACAGAAAAAAAATTTTTAAAGATTCTGGAATATAATTTTGAACTAGGATATCCGATTTATATATTTTCAATTAGGAAATAAAAACATTTGGCTTGGTTTCACAAAATTTATAATAAATACTTGACAATTATTTCGGGGTGTTGCCCCATTTTCAAAACTTAAACTGAGTTCTGAATTCTGTGAAACCAAGCCAAGTGTTTTCATTCGATATATTGAACAATGTTTCACCAAGAGATCAGATAACATTCAATCAAACTTTATTTGATAGTTATCCGACAGAATTAAGAAGGAAAAAACCAAGAAGAAGTGAGAAAAAATCATTGCACTCATTATTCAATTCCATAACTTTGAGTTCTTCTCTTCAAAAATCTGCTCTGAAATGTCCAAATAAAAATGGAAAGAGTTATGCGTGCAAAAGGAGAATTGTAGTATTTGTTCCAACAATATTGAGAAAACGAATACTTTGCGTAATTTTCACTGAGTATAATAACAACTCACTATAGAGCTGTTAATATACTCACTGAAACTTGAAAAGAATTGAGAAATGCTTGTAAATATACTGAGTTAAAGTTGAGCCAGGTGTTTCAAATTTCAATTGGTCATGAACATATTGTTTTACTATACCTGTCTCCGTGGCTTAATCGGTAGAACACCCGACTATAGTGCGGTAGAACTCAGGTTCGAGCCCCGCTGAAGGCAGGGATGTTTGTGTATGTCCTGATTTGAGTAGTTCAATGAATGATATATGCTGGGTAATATACTTCAATTAGAAGCCCAATGGCCGTTCGGAACCGGCGTTAAAATGTAGGACTACTGAATTTTAAAAAAATGATAAGCGTCATTTATTAATAATTCAATGTCATACTCTCTTCTGCATTCATATTCAGTAACTCTAAAACAAAATTACACAATTTGTACAATAAGTAATCAATTTCAAGTAACTAATTCCTAGAGGATAACATTAAAGTTGCATGTGAAAGCGATAAACTAGAATTGGCTACTAAAGATTAATAACTCTCGCTCCTAATGGTGAATGTGAAATATGAAGTACGGCAATAATGAGTAGTAAACATTGTAGACAAAGTTTAATTTTAGGTATGAGAAACATCATTCGTGTAGTCTACAATTTCACGTATCAGATTGCCTGATATGAAGGTAGGTTTGTATATATGAGACAATATTAAGCGCTTGTGTTTGTGACATTTCAAAGTTTCATCCGAGCAATACTACACTTTGAAACTTCCCAACTGTTACAATCTGCTTCCTCCGACTGAATAAAATTGGGTACAAACACGATTTGAATTTATATCTCAAATGGAATTCCTCTCATTCCTCTATATACATATATATATATATATATATATATATATATATATATATATATATATATATATATATATATATATATATATATATATATATATATATATATATATTATTACGATTGTTCCCCATGAGGAGAGCGACTGACCTTGAATTCGCATCATGGCTTTTGCTTCATCTTCTTTGCCACCCAGAAACGCTTCATCCTCTAGAGTGCTCTTTCTTCCGTTCATCTGTCCATTTTACTCCAGGTTGACGATTTGACTTTTGCTCAAACTACATGTACGATTTTATAGCGACATTCAGTGCGATCTTCGAGATTTTTTATATTGACCTGTTGGAGATCATTTTGGACCTCTTTTAAAACCCTCTTCCGCATTTACTATTCATAATTATATCAAGTAGTTTGTTCGGTATTTTGGACTGTTTCATCCTGTTAGCATGTGCATAGAACTTTGCTCGTCGTTTTCTGATTTCTTAGGTTATCGTATTTGCCTTTGATACAGTTCACTTTCAGATCTTTCCATCCAAACGCCGTTTCAATTGATTGGTCCGTAAATCGTTCTGAGAATTTTCCGTTCTTGTTTTTCTATTTTTATTTTTATATATATATATATATATATATATATATATATATATATAATGAAAAAGTTTATTTCTGTTGACGTTTCGTTGTTATATTACAAAAAAAAAAAAAAAAAAAAAGTTTTGACAAAGTTGTAATATAACAACGAAACGTCAACAGAAATAAACTTTTTCATATTAAAAAGCCTGTTAATGCTAAAAACTTTCAAAATATATATATATATATATATATATATATATATATATATATAAACATATATTTCTGAGATTCATGAATCCTTTATAGTTAATCAATACTAAGATTTTCAATCGAAATAGTTCAAATGTTGAACTCAAACATCTCTCTATACGAATGTTGTAGAACAGAGCCTATCGCTTTCGAGAGTGAATATTAATTAGTTTTGAAAATCATCGAATTTTCGAACTCGATGGGAATAAAAAGCTGTTTCATTTTATTATGGGAATCATCAATGGCATGCATCAAAAAATCAAATTTCGATATTGTTTCGAAAAGTTGATCCTCTGAATTTTGATAAGGTCCGGAATTATCTTCCATATGTCTCTCCGTCCTCGATTTCCACCTTGTTCTACTCGTTACAATCTTGCTTCATGATCCTTCTAGGGATAATTAGCTTTGTTCGCGGTAAGGATTCTGAACCGATTCAGAACTATTCGCATGTGCAGTTTGAATTTTGGCGTTCGCGGATCACCCAGTTCCGAACTTTTAGTTACAGTTCTGTGTTCTCGGATAAACTGGGACTGGTTCGGAATGGATTCGGAATCGCTTCTACCGGTTCGAAGGATCAATCTAGAACTGTAAGTTCGGGACTGGCGCATTCACGATAGTTTGGCAATTGGTATTATAGAAAATTATTCCTATGATTTGTTTATACATGCCACATGGTAACGAAACTATCTTGTGCTTTCGAAAATAAATAAATTGGAAAATGGTTGCTTACTTATAAGTCGACTTCCATATAATAATGTGTTATTGTATTCCTCTTTGATTAGAATGACAATTGCAAGCGGTATACGGCATATTATTCGATAAGAACAACCGTGATTTGAAAATTCCGAAATCTAGTTCTAAAATCGTTCGCGGGTCGAAAAAATTCCGAACCAGTTCATAACCGAGCATGCGTATTAAATCAATCCCGAATCAGTTATGGATTAGTTCTGAATCGGTTTAGAATCCTTACCGCGAACAAAGCTTTGTTAAAGGCAAGGCACAGGTTATTTCTGCTTGTTAGATCTGGCGTGCATCTTTCAAAACGTCCTAGTCTCTTCAAAATGAGTAAAATGTCTATCAGTAAACTACTCAGGTGAGCTCCCTCTATAGGAGAAACAAGATAAACTGTCTCGAGTATGGTAAACTAATGATTGTGACATGATGCGTACTTCCATACATAGAGGGCAGGCTTTGTAGACGTACCATCCAAACAAATCAAAGATTTCTGTAGAATGTGGGAAGGTCCTATGAATTATCGCTCCGTTTCACACTCTAACATTCTCTGGGTGTCATCATTGAGTGGCCAATCATATGAATAACTGACATCACTTTGAATGATTTGGAAGCTCTGAGATGAGAAATAATGAATCTCAAACCTAAAAAACTGTTTGTTCCATTTTCATTCTCATTGCCTTTATTTCATTTTAATTGCCCTGTAGAAAAAAAAAAATAGAAAACATGAGTAAATATTACGAGGTTTTCTAGAAATATGTTCAAGTAATTGTCCTGAGTTCGGCTATTTCCCACCCTCATATATTTGTTCAATAATATTTTCATGCCTAGCCACGATCTGTAGTTTCAGTTGAATATTCAACCGTTTCTCAAATAGAAATTAAATACTATTACCCAAGTTTTCGGACACCGCTCTACATAAAACATTTCTGTGTGAATATGCGGTTTCATTCAAGAAGATTGGACATCGAGAATGGTAAGGGTAAACAAAATTTGAATATGAGTGTTCCTGGGGGTACTCGGTCTATGTTCTACTCTTTCATTATTTATGAATTTGACATACGTTATAATGAAAGAAGGTTATACGTGAAAATGTGTTTGAAGCAGTTGAGAGTTGACATAAAATTCACGGAAGCACTCGTAAATTTCGAAATTATATATTATTTGCTTAGGTATTTTTGCAGAAAATATACACAGGCTTCGCGAAAACTCCGCTTATGCACTCTCACGTAGTTTTAGTCTTTACATTAAAAATTCGTAGCTATGTTCTCTCTGGAGTAATCATAATTATCACTTTGAGATGAGGTACGGAATATCTCTTGTTTCAAACTTGAAACGTTGTACTTTAATGAATAAATAAAATGCTTGAAACGTTACAAAAAATCTTGCAAACCTTCCGAGTAGATAAAGTAAAGAAATACGAGAAGCAACATTGCGCTTCAGATGTCGGACAATTTATGCTTCTCACTATCAAAATATATTTGTGCCGTTCCCTGATTGCAGTAAAAAAAATTAAACCATGATATTAGCCGCATTTCTCATCAGTAATATTGCTTCCATGAAAATATTTTTTCCGACACACTCTTCGCAAAATTTGTTGATTGTTCTATTCAGTTGTTAAAGGTATAAATAAATGTTGCTATATTTTCATTAAAATATATGCGCAGTTCCATATGTCCAGCCAACCAGCTTTTATTCCCTACACAACCATTGCTTCAGTAACACGATCGATGTGAAAGCTAAAGGTAGGTTCATCTGTGCGAAGCAAAATAAATATTCTGACTAGTAAAATAATGACAATGACAGGAAATTTGCAAGAGATAAGCTCTATAGTTCGAAGAGAAAATATTCTCAAATCTCTTAGCCTTGCATGAAGAGTTCGACGAAGAGTAAGAAGGAATGACTACTTGGTGAGACATTGCGGACCTCGGACCATTGTAACAAATATCAATATTCCTGCTGTTCTCTTGTATTTTGACTGAAAAGCAGAAGTTAAGATCTCTCAAAGGCTAGGAGCAAGGTTTGTGGGAAAATATTGAGGATTCTCAAGTCGTAATCTACGACGGAATTCGTAACCATAAATATATTTCTCCACCCAAACAGCTCAGTGAAGAGTTCGAAGAAAAGACTGGTAACCACAGTGGAAGATTTGTGAACACTGAAGTCATTTTGCTGAATATTGTTGCCTATGAACGAGACAAACATGAATAATCTGACTATTGCTAGATATTGCACAACGTGCAGAAAGCATAACGCTTCCAAATACTACATCAATCGTCTCGAGAGGTCATTTCGCTCCACGACAATGTGAGTAACTGGTTTTAACTTCATGACCTTCTTTTCAACTAAGACTTTTAGTGTCATAATATTCATTCAGTTAAAGCACTTCAGGAAGCTTTAGAGTGGCAATTATTTGTAGGAAATGACGATGATGTAAAAATTTCTCCTGCATTTGATTCCTAATGCCATCAACTACTTTCTTTGTTGCAATGATACAATGCTCCATCCTCTATGAAAAAAATGGATTTCGAAGTGACAAAAGTTATGTAGACGAATAATTTATAACATTATGGTAATTCAAAAGTTTCTCAATGAACGCATTCAAAGACAACTGAAAACTCGTTTTCAATTCATTCAGCGTCGTAGGATCGGCCTTGTATACATTTCTAATTCGTCTTTTTGCAATATATGAGCAAGGGTTAACATAATAAGATTTTATGCCCTCGTCTTTTTTTATAGAGATGTAATTTGTTCTACATTCTTCGACTATTTCACTTCTATATTGAATTAGGGTTGATGTGATATATGTTACTGCCTAGGCCAGATAGTCGACATAGACAGAGTACACATTTTAGTTAGAGTGCATTTTTCCATCAGCGTCATTCATTGTCTGAAAATGCTTGTTGCTGCTATTGTGTACATTTTTATAGCCTGCTTGATGAAGAGCTCTTTGAAAGTTGAATAAATGATCAAATCATATGATGATTATTAGGACGAAAATTTGTGAAATATGGAGAGAGCTTAACGACCTTCAGCTGTCCAAGTTCTCAAAAAAGTGTATCATTTTCAATGGGTAATGTTTATCTTTAATGTTTAATAATAATTTTCATAATTATTACATAAGTTAATAATGAAGCTGATTAATCATGCAAAATATTCAGGAGTAATATTTATGGTAAACTGCTCATATTATCTACTTCAAAAATCAGGATATACAAACTTTTGTTAGCAATTTTCATTGAAAGTCTGCGTTTCCTATTATTCTAGCTTCTCACGTATATTAATGTAACTATATTCTATGGTTTAGGGAACTGTCAAACTTCATCACTACTTGTATCAAGCGAAAATTTTCAGAGTAAACATTGTGTTTTTGTTCGTTTGTAAAGAATGATAAATTGAAAATATTATTTTATGTTTCATCATTTCATTAAAAAAAAACAATTTTGATTTTAAAATTTTATAATCGCTAATCACAAGTTAATCTCATATTACGTTTAATGTTAATTGCACCAAATCGTTACCTTTTTTGACATTTCGAATGCCATTAATCTAGATCATATGATTATAAATGGAAATTGAGATTTCGTAGGATTTCATGTGTTAGTTACCAACATGAGCATTCAAAAGATAACTGCTATTGTATAATTTCCAGTAACCTCTTTACTGATTATTTATTAGTAATCAACAGTGTAAATTTTCTCTTTATATGCATAGGTCCCCTTGACAAATTACATTTCAGAATGACAGGTAGTTAAATCGTGCTTTATGGCTTCACAGAATATAAAATAATGTATAAACACTGATAATCTGAAAATTCTCTCCGTGAAACATATAATTATATATAAAAACTCAACTAAATACTAACCTAACCTATCTCTCTCTCGAGTGAATATTAAGTGCGTTTCGAAAAATCATCGAATGTTTCGAATGAAAATACCATGCAATTGTTTCATCCTTATAAGGTGAATATCTAGTGATATTCATTCAAACAATCAAGTTTCGATGACTTTTCAAATGTCCCGAGATCGCATCGTCAGAATGGGGAGAATATACATTCGTGAACTAATCAGGTGAAGTCCATCTATCGAAGAAATAATATAAACTCTCCCGGGCATTGTAGATTCCTTTCTCTTGACTAGATCAGTGAGAGTATGTAAAGTCTTTGTAAACATTTCATTCAAAAAACTCAGAACTTTGTTTGTAGAATGTGTAAAAATGGTCCACTGCCTTATCGTTCCAAATAACACCCTAGCGGGCAGTTTGATAACTACTTTGCAGGTTCAGGAATCATATTTGATGTAAAACATCTAACAATAATTTACAAAGCTCTGGCAGAGTCTCTGATACGATATTGTATTGTTGTGGGGTGGTGCATGTGATACAGTAATAAAAAAGCTCGAAATTCAACAAAAAAGAAATGCTGAAAATCCTTCATAAAAAAGATATCAGACAACCTGCTGACTTTCTGTATAAAGAAGCTGACATACTGGATATACGCCAGCTGTTTGTTCAATCGCTGCTAAACTTCACGAAAAAAAAGATAGACAGCTGTTATTTTATTGAATACGTATAACGTGAATATCAGATATAGCAGGAACTCTTTATCAATTCCACAAAACAGTAAATCCATATGTCTTAAAAGCTACTCCTATTTGGCTCCAAGAATTCATAATGAATTGCCATTTGAATTAAAAACTATGGTTAACATTAAAAAATTCAAGTCTGCCATAAAGAACTGGATGAAAAGAAAGGACAGATATATGAATTATAACTGGTGAACATTTAAAAGCTAAAATGGTTGTAAAACAATATATGATACTGTTACAGATTTTCATAATATTGATATTCACTTCTCCCCAATATTGTTATCAAATTTTCATATTGATAATTTTTTTGTCTAATTATTGAAAAAGATACCTTGATATGTAAGTATGTTGGTATTAAATATTCCAGGATATAAATACACTTTCTTCGTACCCAAAACAGGCTACGGTCTTTGTGGAAAAATGTATAATCTTTTTTTTAGGCAAGAAAATTGACACAATAGATTTTCAAAATTAGAATACTACTGTTTCACCTATATAATTGTATTCATCAAAATAATTACCTGGAATGTCAATGAATTTCTGTGAATGTATACAAATAGAAGAACATTTTTTAACCTAACATTTTCTCAACTATTATTTCTAACCCAATAATTCAATGTATCACATCGAATTATGTACACAATAAAACAGGAAATCAAAATCATAATATTCACAAAACTTGTACAAAACAATATATAATAATATAGATGTCAGACTAGACTAGAAAGCATCATTGCTCAATTCCATAAACTCCTAAAAGAGTACAGATAATGTTCAATAGAGAAGATTTCCAACGTTTCAAGAATATTTTCTTCAGTGCTTCTTACATATTACTTTCTGTGTATCCAAATTCACTGAATTTTTAAGTTATCTATGATAACTTTATTCTATGATTTGAGAGGTATTTATATTGAATAATTTAGTTTAGTTGTAGTTTATTTGTTTTATATTTTTTAAAATTTCAGATGTTGGAAAGTATGTAGTACACATAATAAGGTACCTCATATGATTCGAAAATGTGGAAAATTCCAGTGGGTCAAGTTTTTCAGTTAATATAAGAAATGTATATAATATGTGAAAGAGAATCAATTTCATCGTCAATGTTTTTGTTCTTACGTTTCACTTTGAAACAAATTATACTAATATGATAATTACTACATCGTGTATTATTTCAGTACATAAATATTAAAGCAAAATCGTTCCTTGGTTTCAGTATTATAATTGGTTAGTCAAATATGAAATCACCATAAAGGAATATCTATGAATACTTACTTTATTGGAATAGAGAAATCTCAGTACAATCACGGTCTTGAGATCGGTACTGAAATTGTAACCTACAAATATGATATGGTGTTTGTTTTGGTTATCTCTGCCTCACTCTATGACAAATCCCATTAAATTACAGAATACGCCCAGAACGACTATTGTAATAGAGGCCTCTGCTTTATGTGTGCTATACACATAATATCAAAAGGAATATTTGTTGCGTAAAACGATGAATGCCATATCAAAGGAGATATTGCGGTTTCAAATCAAATAACACTAATTATGGAATGTTTTGAATTCGGTTTCTCTCGTTATGTTGTTTACTTGATGGAACACAATTGTTTTTTGTGAAAGCTTTGCTCGATTTTCAGTGAATTGAATGTTCAGGCTTACAACAGGAATTACCTATTCTGTCATTCAGATTTCAAAGTTTCGAGTATTAATAAGTAATAGGTTCAAACGAGTAGAGACAGTTGTTCATGAAAATCTTTTTTTCACTGATAAAAGCTCATTGGAAATAGGTAACAAAGTTCTTCACTAGTTTCATTAATTTTTTGGATATTTATATACTGGCACAGAGGTTTCGCTTATCTCTTGGTGGAACATTATGTTAAAAACAATTAACTAAAATTAACACACTTGGATTAAGTTTCACTAAATATATTAAAAACTATACATATGTTTCGGGTGGTTAACCCATTATCAAGAGTATACAATATTATTATTTTAGCATTTTTAATAAATTACACGGAGATTTCGCATATATCTTGGTGAAATATTATGTTAAAAACAATGAATTAAAATTAACACACTTGGCTTAAGATTCACTAAATATATCGAAAACTCTACATATAAATGGCGCAGAAGTTTCGGTTATCTCTTGTTGAAACATTGTGTTAAAAACTATAAAATAAAGAGTATACAATATTACTCAAATAATGGGTTAACCACCAGAAACATATGCAGAGTTTTTAATATATTCAGTGAAACTTGAGTCAAGTGTGTTAATTTTCAATTTTATAGTTTTTAACTCTACATAGGTTTGGGGTGGTTAACCAATTATCAAGAGTATACAATAATACTCACAATATATTGTAATATTGTATACTCTGATAATAGGTTAACCACCCGAAATATATGTAGAGTTTTTAATATATTTAGTGAAACTAAAGCTAAGTGTGTTAATTTTAATTCATTGTTTATATATGTCAATTAATAGGGAAATACTGATTTCATTAAAGCAAATCTCTTTATCTCACAATTTTCACAAATTTTTTCAATTGTATCATTTTTCCAAAGTGATCAGAAAATTATAAACTTGGTTATGTGACTTTCAACGTATATTCTCAAAACTTAACAATTCTCTGAAAATTGTCAGGTTTTAACAATATATAGTAGAAAGTGAATCTAAATTTGATAAAAAGGTTTGGCTCAACACAGAATTATAATAAAGGCTTGAGAATTGTTTCGGTGTTTTGAAGAGTTAAGCCTTTTTCGAAGTTTCTCTAAGAAGCACCGGTTCCACTTTCGATAATGGGGTACCACATTGAAAAAATTTGTCAAGCAATTAATTTAATTCTTTGAAACTGGCCACATGTTTCAATTTCAATTTATATCAAACCTTGTTTCTCCAAGAAACGCGAATATTCAATGAAATCTATGAAAAGTATTTTTGTCACTTCATAGACTGATCACCACTGTAGTCCATACGCCCATGGCACCAAAAATTTATGAAGATTGAGAAAAATAAGAAAAAGCAAATATGATTCAGGTTCTATGAACACAAAAATACCTAGCTCTATGCGTAAATGATACAAAGCAGCCATAGAAAACATTGGAACTACTAATACACAACATAACCACTTGAATACATTTAACGAGAGTGATTTTTTATATCCAGTTGGTCATTCAATAAACAAATTATTATGTGTTTTTAAAGTTTCTTAAAATTGATATTGTATATTGTTATACCTCTGGAAAATTCAAACAGTGTTATATCTGAATGGAAGAGCTCTGTCATACTTAAAAATCTTTCATGAAGGTAAACAAAATCCATCTTTCTTACCCTGGATTCGAGCCCAGATTTTCAGAGTCCATTATCTGTACTAAATCAGAAAGGAAACATAGAAAAATTCTCTCCTTTTACCTTCAGTAAAAACGTGTCTTTTTCATTATTTCCTATCCATGAAGAGTAAAATATCCCTAAATATTCTGTATTTCTATTGCAAAGCGAAATTCAAAGCTAGCTCTTAAAGAGACCACTCTCATTATGTTGAAATAGAGAATAACGTTCACATACTCGTATACTAAGATGTACGTTTGGACTAACGTCAATCAATAAAGCTCGTGCCACAGTTGTTCGAGTTAGACATATTACCCATGTATTTGTAAATTGAATTCAAAATTATCCAAGTGTCACTCACACACTGTATTTCTTGGAATAGAACACTGGAAATTTTTTGTGCTAAACCGCAAGAAGTTTCAAGTCGATCATTATTCATCTTGTAAATTCCAGATTGTACAGTAACGACTGTTTGCTGAAAGTTTGTCCATTAATTTGAGAAACGATTACGTTTATAAATTGTTCATCAAGTTATTAGCTGAAAGTTACTAACGATAAATAAATAGATACCTAACAACAAAATTACATCGTTAATAAACTGTCAGAATTCATATGTCATACAATCTATACCAAAAATGGTCAAAATGCGTAATTTTGATAAATCATATATGAAGTATTTGAAAAATATCGTTAGAAGTTTGAAAAATACAGGTTGTTGCGAAGATGAAATAACAGTCAAGATACTGAAGGACTTTTGACATTTCTGGAAATAGATTTTCAGATTTAGTTAATACATCACTGACACATGGAGTATTTCCAAAAGATGGGAAATGTTCATTAATAATACCTGTGCCAAAAATTTTCAATACTGTTAAAATAGAGCAATTTCGACCTATAAATTTACTACCGCCTTATCAGATAATTTTAGAAATAGTATTAAAAAACCAGGTATTAGAACTAAGTGAAAAAATTTCTATCATATCTGAGTTTTAATCAGGATTCAAAAGAAATTGCTCTTGTGAGACAGCAATATTGAGCATATGTGAGGAATGGTATAGTGTTATAGATAAAGGAGAAACGGTTATAGTAGTATTATTGGATTTTAAAAGAGCTTTCGAAACGTTATGTAGACCATTATTACTGAAAAAACTGAATAAACTTAGCTTTGAGGGAGTAGTGAATGATTGGTTGGAATTTTACTTGGATTCATGAACACAAAAAGTTAAATTTAATGGCATGCTGTCGGGTAGCACGAAAGTGGATGTAGGCGTACCTCAAGGAACTGTCATAGGTTCGTTTTTGTTCCTCTTATATATAAACGATATTGTCTCTCATACGGAAAAATGTTCTATACGTTTATTCGCTGATAATACTATGCTCTATATAAGTGGCAAATATATTAAGAATATGACAGAGGGCATCAATAGAGACCGTTATGCAATTAATGAATGGTTATGTGACAAAAGCTTTTCCCTAAATGTGCAAAAATCCAACTTCATCATTTTGGTTACAAGTGAAACCCTTAAAATCAATAAAAATGAGGATATAACTATAAATATTAATGAAGACAAATTTAGGAGAGTAGAAGCAGTAAAATATTTAGGCATTATGTCAGACAAAAAATTGAATTTCAATGATCATCTAAAAGCTTTAAAAAAATCAATTTTTTGAAAATAATAAGAAACAATCTGTCGACATGTGAAATTATTGTTGTTCAAATCAATATTAATGCCACATTTTGAATATTGCTCCAATTTGTTATTCAGTTTAACCAAAGAACAAATGCAACAATTACAAAAGATTCAGAGTAGAGCCAAGCGAGCAATTTTGAAGTGCAATAGGTATACACCTGTTAAAATTATGCCGAACTCTTTGGCACTAATGTCTGTTGAACAAAGAATACTCTTTGCTTAAATGTTATAACAACATTTTGAGAAACACAGGTATAAATATCAGGGAATTTGGGATTCTATGACTTTGATTTTACTTATGATATTTCATTCTGACATATAATTTCTATTATATGTCAAAAAATTAGCTTCAGCCTTTTGCAAATATTTCTCTAATATAAGCAGACGTAGCTTGATGAATCATTACGGTAACTCACTATCGCATTCTTGTACTGTCTCGCGAATGGCGGATAATACTTTTTTCTTTCTACCAGTATTAGACGTTGATGTGATTGATGCCATAAGACTTCTTAAAAATACTAAAAGTACTGGCATGGACTCTATTTCTACAAAATTAGTGAAATATATTTCTAAAGCCATTTCAAAACCGTTGTCTTGCTTGATGAATTTATCGATCTCTTCTGGCATATTTCCTAACATGTTTAAGACAGCTACTGTTATACCTGTACATAAGAAAAATGATCCTCTTGAAATAGCGAATTATCGCCCGATTTCAATCTTAAGTGTTTTTTCTAAAATTATGGAAAGAATTGTTTTTGACCGAATGATGAAATATTTAAACAAGTTTAATAGAATTGCCAATTGTCAACACGGTTTTAGGGCTGGCAGATCCACTGAATCAGCGGTTGTTGAATATGTTGAGTTTATTCACGAATCTTTAGACTGTGGCTTATATGTTGCAGGGCTATTTTTTGACTTGTCGCGAGCATTTGATTGTTTGATCTTTGATTTCATCCTTAATAAATTGTACAATCTTGGCTTCCGAGGCATATTTCTGAATTGGCTTGAAAGTTACATATCTAATAGGAGTATGTCAGTTAAAGTTCAGGAGTGTTGGTCTACAGAGGAGGTTACTGACTTGGGAGTTCCTCAGGGCTCCGTGTTGGGTCCCTTACTATTTATGTTATTCATTAATGACTTACCTGGTCAGGTGGGGGCTGACAGTATAACTTTATTTGCGGATGACACGTCGATCGCGGTCACCGCACGGGACCCTGAGGAGCTCCTCGGTAAATGTGCACTTCTGATGAATGAATTTAGTGCCTGGTGCCAATCAAATGCTCTGATGTTGAACATCAGTAAAACTGAGTGTCTGTATTTCAGTCATAGCACTTTGGATCGAAAATTAATAATCCCATTTAAAAATGATGAAGTTGAATCAAATGCTTATGTTAAATTCTTAGGAGTTTTCCTTGATCATGATATGAAGTGGTCTGTGCATATAGCTGCGTTAAATAAAAAATTGAATTCAGCGTTCTATGCAATAAACAGAATCAAGGATTGTTTGCACCTTAATTATGTGATGGAAGTTTATTATGCTTTAGTTTATAGCCATATTACCTATAATATTCTGCTTTGGGGTAATTCAGCTGATAGTCGTAGAATTTTCATTTCACAGAAGCGTATACTACGGATGATTTTCAAACTTAAACCGCGCGACTCTTGTAGGCTTTTGTTTATTGAGAAGGAAATTTTGACTACTCCTTGTATTTATATTTATAAATGTCTGATGCATGTTAAACTCCATGAAAAAAGATTCACAAAGTTAAATAGTTTCCACTGTTATAATACTAGGCATACAGAATTATTGTTCATTCCTAAACATGGTACGGCCAGGTTTGAAGAATCACCAGCCTATCAGTGTATCAAATTGTACAATCACTTACCGCTGGGGCTGAAGAGTCTTGGCCTTGTCAGGTTTAGGAGAGTTTTAAAGTCGGTACTTCTCAACAAAGGATATTATAGTGTTGGTGAGTACCTGGCTGATAAATTTACTTAGGAATATTATTAGTTTAACCTGACGTGTCCAATACATTTCAAAATGTCTAAATGGATGTAATAAAAAAAATTATTATTATTATTATTATTATTATTATTATTATTACCTGAAAAGGTTTAACAAAGGTGAATTGTTTAATTCTATCTGTTCATGGAGCAAATTTCCAGAATTTTCAAGCCGATTTATTTCCAGTATTTCCCAATAATCTAATTGACTAGTTTTCTCTATTACTTTTATTATGCGCGAAGCTATATTTATGTTCCTGTATTCTAGTACCGAAATTTCTACTAGTTTTACTATATATATATATATATATATATATTATATATATATATATATATATATATATATATATATATATATATATATATATATATATATATATATACCAGGACAGGTTCCACAATTCAATTGGTAAACACCTGATTTGTCTTCTCTTTTAATTTTGTTTTTATTGTTCTTAATGTGTCTCGATAAGTTATTGTTCGTTTTAAATGAAATATAAAAATTATGTTTACTTAAAAACGTTTTGACTTTTTGATTGACGGTTCCAAAGTATGTTAAACTATTATATTTACGATTTCTATCCGACTGATAAGGAAATACTAATCGTAGAGCTTTCCGATAGAGTTTTCTGTCAAGAATTTTTGACACTAGTTTGCTTTCATAATGATTATTAACCGCAATCTGTTTAATGATATTCAGTTCTTTATTAAAATTTTCTTCTGATAAAGGTATATTGGTTAATCTGTGTATCGTACTTTGAAACGGTGCCATTTCCATTCATAAGTTCAAGTGTTTGAATTCAAGTTTATATTCAATTATAATGGATTTACAGCAAGTAAACGCCAACAGTATTAAAAAAAGAAATAAAATTAATTCAATAACTGATATTTAATTATCGTCAACATCTTGGTGAAGCGTGATTAAATGAAAATTTAAATTAAACCCTTGACTTAATGTTTCACAAATATTGATTCATATAGAAAAATATGTAACAGCTTTCACAATAATTCATCTATCATTTCAAATATATCAATTTTCTATTCTTTTTGAATTATACGAAGAATTTGGCTGGATATTCAATAAACATCCTGTGTGAGACAATATTATTTTAATATGAAATACGAAAAAATCCAGTCATATTACTCTTCGTGAAATATTAGTTCGTGTATCATCAAACGAAATCTATTTAGAGTAATCTGAAACTTGCCAATTATCTAATTTGAATCGTGTTTGAGCTGCGGTTTACTTTGATACCAGTATCTGTCCATTTTGTATTAGTTCCACAAGTTTCCTAAGCCTAGCTAGGAAGTTTTGTACCTTTATTCAATCGATGGACGTAGTAGAACAGTTTATATACTCTTTCCTATCGAGAAATTGGCGAAATTTCGCTTGCAGAAGGAATTTGTTTCAAATCACGTAACGAAAATTCGTTATTTCCTCATGATCATCAGATAATTCGAATAAGTATATACATTCAGAACTTCTGAAGTGCACATTTGTCCATTAAATGATGGATATCAAGTACAAATGCTGCTCTACAACTGTAAAATATTAAATTGAATGTAATTTTTCATATGTCAGACTTCATTTTTCAATTAGAACTTAGCACTGTGAATTACCATCTACCGGATAACAATAGCATCAAACACCAAGCCTCAAAAATGGTAAAAAAAGAGTTTTTGAATTACAAAATTAATACATCTGAAAAATTAATTCTGAAGTCAATCAAACAAAAATCCATAATTATTGAATTCATCTTCACTAAAGCTGACAAAGGTAATACAGTTATAGCTTTAGATCGTAAAAAAAAATTAAACTTTTATGATTAAAATCATAAATTAAAAAAAAAAACTGCTGCAGTTTAATCATGAGAACTGTCGATATTTCTCTTCCTGACAAAAAATAAGGATTAAATCCGTGTGATAAAAATGTTCGAATTGGCAGTCAGAACCATTCGGAAGAGATTAAAAAACTTTTCATTATATACATAGACTTTTATGAACATGAATGAGTTCATTGCTACAGGGCTAAGAGAAAGGACCCACCGGCTTTGTTTGAAACAACGTCATGAATATATTCTTACAAATGAGCTATAAAGTGGGTTTCATCTTAGCAACCCCGTAGTCACCGAAATTGAATTTTATTCGCACATAATAACTTTCAAAATTAAGTAATATACAGTAGCACGTTTTATATACCAGAAGTTCATTTGAGATGAAGTGAAAAATACATTAATGGATCTTTAGAATCATCTTATTACTCATTTGGTGAGCTTAACACCTACTAAATGGTTTTTGTAAAGTAGAAGAGGCCATTATCACTCTCCACCCCTATATTCTACTTGTTTATCCCATTTCTTCCTGGTATCAAAAGTTCATGTTCTCAAATGAAGCGATTTATGTTTCAACAACAAGGTAATGTTGAGAATCTACCAAGAAATACCACATTTACCAATACTAAAAGTTTTGAGTTTTTATACTTTTTCTTTTTCTCTTGAAATTCACTCTAATTCTGAAATTTTTCATCATATAAAGTAGGAGGAGAACACTTTCATCAGCTTTTTCAAATCATGAAAACATTACTCAAAATCATATGAAATAGAGGGTGTTTTTTTGAAGGTATAGAATTTCAAATTGCAATAAAACAACGATGGATCATTCTTCAAAAGATAATCTTGTGGTATTACATTCTGAAGATGATTTCTGGCATATCACCGCCACGGATGGCTCGAATGTAGTTCAATATGAACGTCCAATTTTCGATGAATTTTTCCAACATTTGTGGCCATATATCGGCAATAACACGGCGAATATTGTCTTCCAAATGGTCACGCGTTTGTGGCTTATCCTCATAGACCAATGACTTTACATAGCCCCACAGAAAGTAGTCTAGAGGTGTCAAATCACAAGATCTTGGAGGCCAATTCACATGTCTGAAAAGAGAAATTATGCGGTCACCAAACGTGTCTTTCAATAAGTCGATTGTGGCACGTGCTGTGTGACAAGTTTCGCCGTCTTGTTGTAACCACAGCTTCTGGACATCATGGTTGTTCAATTCAGGAATGAAAAAGTTAGTTATCATGGCTCTATACCAATCACCATTGACTGTAACGTTCTGGCCATCATCGTTTCTGAAGAAGTACGGACCAATGAATCCACCAGCCCATAAAGCGCACCAAACAGTCAGGTTTTCTGGATGTAACGGTGTTTTGACATGCACTTAAGGATTATCTCCACTCCAAATGCGGCAGTTTTGTTTGTTGACGTAGACATTCAACTAGAAGTGCGCTTCATCGCTGAACAAAATACACGCGATATGTATTCCGCACAGAACCATTATTTTCGAAATAAAATTGCACGAGAAAATCTGAACGAGAGAGAACCTGACCACCAACGCTATAATCACAGTCAATTCGGTCTCTTTTCCTTGTGAAAGAAACATTACACTTTAACACATTCAAATTCAAATAATTGTCCTGGCACCAACTAGCAACAAGGTCCAGATGAAGTTGAACACAGTTATCCTGTGATCTAACTTCATGATATAGTTTCAAACCGTCTGCGAATATCAAATGTGGATAGTGGATATTATCAGATCATTTACGAATAGAATAAATAATAGTGGTCCAAGATTAGACCCTTGAGGTATTCCAGAGGTAGGTATGAACTCAGACAACTGTATACAACCGGGTAAGAATGAAAAAGGTTGGTAAGGCTATCAGAGAATCCAAATTTGTTGCGTAATTTCGGTACCAGAAGCGCATGAGCACCTTTATTAAATGCTTTCTGAAAATCTGTGTAAATCACATCAACTTGACCGGTGGAGTCTAGTACTTCAGAATCGTACTGTGAAAACAGGACTAGATTGCTTTAACAAGATCCCATTGACATGAATCCATGTTGCTCAATCTTGATGCTATTTCTGACGGCTGGATATATAGCATTATAGACCACAATTCCAAAAAGTTTGATAAGATCGATTGTCATTAATATTTTTTGTTATGTTTTTCACTTCACCTGTTTGATGTTTGACATTTTCAATAATACAGTGATATTTTCAGGAAATAAAGCATTATTGTTAACTCAGCGCTATACTTTATCTCATTCGAAATATACCGAAATATTGAATGTTAAGACTGGTTAACACGTTTAGTTTCTGGAGAGGTTGGAGTCACTGGTCACATTACAAAAAAGGAAAATTCATATATATTCTATGTACCAATTTTGACATTAAGTCAAATCATAATATGTTGTACTTCTCAACTGGCAAAATAGAATGGTTATTCTTCGAATAACGATACTTAACTTATACAATTCAATCTTGATAAAATTATATGTAGGTATGTTCAGGTCCAAACTGCCTGTGAAGATGTAACAACTTTCATTGATGACTTGTTTTAAGGATAATTTTGATAAATGAGAAAATATTCACACATTTCGTTTTGTGAATGATCAATAACCTGATAAATAATAACATAATGCTCGACCTTATAGAGGAATGTCTCCAGAAATGCTACAAAACATTCGTATAGCGTGAATTATTTGCGAAAGTCGATCTTTTACCCATTTTCTTCCTCTTTGTGGCGACTTTCCGTTTCGATCAATGAAGCTAACATATCCTCTTTTTGCTGTTCAGATAAAGCACGCCTTCCTAAGTACCGTTCGTCTTAATTTCGTTTGCCAATTTGAAATTATCTTGTATGTGTATTTTTCTGTTGTACGTAATTGCAGTCTATCTCAGTTAATGCTGTGATTGGCTACAGATGTAGCAAGCATTAAGTAGAATATTTCCTGTATTTAATCACAAACCGAAGTCTGCAAGTAATTTTCTTTACTGAGTGTTTTTCCTCTTATAACCTCTTCTTCTTCTCTGAAAACTTAGCATCACTGATAAAGGTACAGAGAATGGATATTGCAAAGTATACTACAACCAAAAACACGTAATAGTAATACGTAACCACAAAAACGTTTATAGGACTATCAAAAATTGTATTTTGCCGGCCTGAGTAGCTTAATCGGGAAAACATCTGACCTAGTGCGGTAGGATTCGGGGTCGAACCCTGGTGAAGCCATAAGTGTATGTTTCGTCTATAATCTAAGTAGTTCAATGGTGATAATTGTTGGATAATGTACATTGATAACAATCCTATTGGTCATTCGGAACCGGGGTTAAACTGTAAGTCCACTGAATTTTGAAAGAATTGTTTATATGGATACCTTCAATGTTTGTGATATTAAAAATAGATACTATACGAAAGTTTTGAATTTTAGAGAATGCTCACTGTGTGAGAATACGTGCTCCAACAAAACGCCCACAAAGATAATTTGTAGATCATTCTGAGAATGTAAATGGTTGCCATCAATCAATTTCAAATTAGAAACGACCTTATATAATTCACTATTCTTTAATTCTTCATCATTTTTAATGGGCAACATCAGAAACAACCTCCTTATAAGAACTGTAATATCATTATGAATGTTCCATCATAATTTCTGTGTTAAAAAAGTTGGTAGGTTATAACTTAGTGAATTCAATTTCTTATAATAATTGGTTTCCTCGATCAAAGGAGCTTCCCACATTTTTTAATGGTGTCAAACAGAATTGTTTTTTGAGGGGGCTCTTTAGTTGGCAAGATTGAAAACACAATTAAAATTCTTGGTAATGGGTTCAAAATCCGAAATATATTCCCACCAAATATACTTTAGGAATTTCACTGCAGGAACTGTGATTTTTTGAGGATTTTTCGAATGTTCTCTTTGTTTTTGTGTATATGTATATAATCAAGAGTAATATATTATTACTGCTTGTTTATTTGTATATATTCAATATTAACATTTCAAGTATTTATGAATTAGTGTAGATTTTAGAGATATTGTAACGTCAATTTATGAATAGAGATTATCATGATTATTCTTATCAATTGATGAGGAACTCTTTGAGTGTTATAATATTTAGTTGGTATATTTTGAAATTTTGGCATTATATCTATACATCCATTATTCTGAGTATCGAAGTACGCACTAGATGCTCTTGTCATGATCACACTCTAACACACACGAGAAAGATTATAGTGGAAAGAGGAAGCTCAGGTGTGTTTGTCGGTGACATAATCCGGTCTTTAAAACAGGAAAAGTTTCTGAGGTTTCTGCCGAATATCGGGAATTTATCCCGCTTTTGAAGAGATAGGGACTTCGTGCGTTCGAGAAAACATCGAAACATCATTATTTGGATGCATGTCACTGATGATTCTCAGAATAGGATGAAACAACTTCATGGTTCTTTCGAAAAATTCGATGTATTTCGAAGCGCACTCAATATTCACTCTCAGAAATGATATGTTGTGTTTTGGTAGATCGCATTTTTAGGCAGCTCACTGGCTGTTTAGTATCAATTTTTTATATTTCTGAATTTGCGTTAGCTAATAAAATTAAAATATTGATACGAAATATGTACAATGATATTCTAAACTTTTCAGATGAAATCCAGGAGTTTTTTCGATATGAAATGCCTGTTTCGAAGAAAATAGGACATTCTTCAGTACAATAAGGTACAGAAGTGGAATTCAATGATAAGGCAAAACTTATTTGGAATGTTTTCATCTGCTTCGTGAATTCACAGTTCAGTATTTTCTATTCAGTTAGCGAATAAGGATGTTTGATGGAAATCGTTTCCTCCTTTCTATTCAAAAACGCCCACAATGGGTAAAAGTTCTGCCTGGGCCACGTCTCTGGTCTCATTTCGAAATTAGGGGTAAACGAACCTTCCAGTTGCGTATTGGAAAGTGGAGAAGATAATATTCATTGAATCTTCCGAACTTATTGTATTAGATTGAAAATAAACTCTTAAAATGCTGTAATGATAATAGCGTATCCTGTAGTTCAACGTTTCGGCACTTTTCACCTTCCTTAGATGCTGAGTAATAGCTTTAGAACGCAGACTTCACCAAAATGTGTAACGTGTATTTTTTATATTCATAGATATTGAAGAAATGTGTTAATTCGTACCAAATTTTAGAACGGAACAATGTGCTTTGAAATAACACCAAGACTTGAAAAAACATGCCTCGATGAATAATTTCCACTATTTCTGAAGCTGGGTTTCTTATGTAACGTTCTTATGGAGAAAGACGTCAAAAAATCTGCTTTTATGTCAAGCAACTTCAACGTTTTTTCAACTTCAACTCCAAGCAAATTTTTGACGTTTTTGAAAATTTCGTGTAGCAAGTAACTTTTATATTAGTTCAGTTGAAATATTTCAAGAACATAAAAAATTAAGAATTTATTAGATAATATTCTGTATTGCAGTCGGAAAATGCTTTTCAAGTGTATTTTAAAAATAATACAATCCAGTTCGAAATAATGTTCCATTTCGAAATAGCTTCTAACAGCCATTGCCACGACTTCCACGTTTTTTTATTAGTTAGTTAGTTTTGAATGAAGAAATTCGTGAATCTTCTTCAATCCGTTTCATTCCATTTCAAGCTCAAGTCATTGATTTTGTCGAGTCTACTTGTGAAGAGATAAATGTATTTGTGAATTGTGAAAACTATATCCTTTTCTCCTTAAGCACCTGACATTTCAATTACTGAATGTCAATCTAAGAAATACTTGAGATGAGAATTTACTTGCAGAAGATTATTCATTTATTTGCGGAGATTGCCTATTTTCACTCATTTTCAAAGCTGGTATCGTAACTTAGAAGTTTGAGTGAAGATCAACTACTGGGGAGATCCGAGTTCGAATCTCATCGGAGACATTTGTGTAAGGTTCGAAGTTAAAATGATTATGATCATGAAATATGAATTCCGATGTAACAATACCAGATGTTCTAATAAAAAGTAATCAAGTACTATAATACGAAGAAAACAAAATATCATATATGTAAAGTTCTAGGAGAGAAAATATTGCAAAATTCAATTAAAAATTAAAAACGAACCCAAATGATGTGATACCGACAGAACTTCCTTGAATACGTTGTGTTCAATCTTATTTGCATATTCATCAGTAAAATTGATTATCTGTATACGTTTGGCGCAAATTTTCTTGAAGTTAACAGAAGTTTGTTGTCATTGAAGTTACTCTACAACCTCCTACATGGTTATCACTACTCTTCTAGCCTCCATAAAATCTCATGTAGGTACCAGGAGTATGTCCGCCATCAAACGAGCTATTTGTGTTCAGTAACAGAAACATCAGAAAATATAAAAGAAAACTGTAAATACAGCAAAATTTCATTTGGTATATAAAAGAGATCTCAAGTTTAACCATGGAGTTTGAAATCTCAAAATCCACCATAGAATTCGAGTCAATGTTATAAATAGATAAATAGATGGTTTTTAGTTCACTCAGTTGCAAGTACTCTATAATCGATAATTCACCCAAATAAACCCATATATTGAGTGCTTCAATCAATTATTTTCAGAATTTAGCCAAATTTTCACTTGTTGAAAATAACTTCGAATTAAAATTCCACCATGTATTACATTCAGTTAACTTACCTGGATAACGATGTTGGCAATTGTAACAGATAAACAAATTTGCAAAGCGTTCGCTGTCAATGTCAATCTACCTCACCCTAAAGGTAGTAGCCACCAATAATGAATTATCCGCTAGTATTTGTTGAAACCCTTGTGAATAACTAATAGGGGATGTAAGAGACGCTAGACCAAGACTCAGTCTAATCCAGCGTTACAATTGAGTTTGGTTCGAAGTAGAATAAGATCAAGCAGATTGGGATAATTACATCGGCAGGTAAACAAAACAATTAATTCATAGAATCTTATTATCAGTGACAAATACTCATTCAATATATTATGTTTACACATGTTCTGAAATGGATTATCTTAAAAGAACCTTTAAACTTATATATGTCTGAAATGTCATATTTGGAATTTTACTCTGAATTCCTCCAATCAAACTCGAATATGAGAAATAACAAGGGTATTTGCCTGAGTTTTCTGCATATATTAACGAATTACATGTTCGAATACGTAAGATATATCTGAGATTCTGTTCACAAAGCGTGAAAAAGCGTTGACAAATGAAGAAAAGAAAACTACAGTTTCTCACAAAAAGTCGAATCTCTTTGTAGAAAGACAAAATTGCATTTGGGATTGGTTCAAAGGAGAATAAGATCAAGCAGGTTGGGTAAGTAAGTAATGAGGAGGATCGATACACAAAACAATTTATTCAGGAATATTTTGGCCACAAAACAAATAACATAAAATAGGAGGAGCTCCAAAATTATCAATGCTGGTTTCATAAATTGCTGGATTTTTCATTCTGTCTCTTTGTATACGAACAGAAAAACTGCGTTTAGTTTTCATTAATTTCTAGGTCATTAACGAAGTCTAAATTGTGATTATTTAGCGTTTTCATAATATGGAATGCAGTGCTTTATGTTCCTGTGTCCTCATGTGCTCTTCTGAACTTCGGATCTTTGTGAAAAGTGTTATTTTCCGTAAGTAAATCAACAAATATATTTTCGTGAATATGCGACAAAGAGGGAAAAAAGAGAAATCTCTACGAAAATGTAAAAATAAATACGTAAAATAAAAATAAATAAAATCAAAGTAAATATAAATTATAGAGATTCCAAAATAAAGTAATGTGGCTATTTCGTCATAAAAATTTTATTTATATTTCAGATATTGTAGTCTGGTAATAATCATATTGCCAACATCGCCTGATGGAAACACCAGACTGCACCTGTTTCGCCTTTACAGGAACTCCCCACTAGTGTCCCATCTTTAATCAAGAGTTTATCCGAACAGTTCCAAAAGACCGTTATTTCGGAACGTTGTTCCATATTCACGCATTCTCTTTATCATGAATAACTTTCTGTTACCGCAAGTTTTGTGAACGTGAAAGTATAGCGCCCACCTTTTAATTTGACGTATCGAAAATTGACAATATAATATATGACAATAAAGACCGATAAATTAGTTAAAGCTTCAAACACAACTAAATGAATATAAAACTTTTGATACATAACTCTTGGTCGACTTTCGGCAAATGACAAACATTGAAACAACCGCAACTTATATTCCCTAAAGCAACATGTAATCCGAGGCCAACAGTCAACCTGAACTGGAAACTGAACGATGGAAAAGTCTTGAATCAAAAATGACAGTTCCTTTCTTTCATACGTTCCAAAATCCCACTGAATCCCGAACCGCTCCGTTCCGTTCCGAGAAGATACCGTGACAAATGAAATACTAATAAATACTAATTTGTATTCCATTAGATTCCAAGGATTTCTCTTGTTTTTGTTAATGTCAGTGCGAAGTATGAAATCTAATATGCATAGAAATAACGTATTACAAGTATTAAAGGTCTTTCATGAATATTGAGAATTATCTTAATATTAAAGTTCACTATTTGAAGTTGCAAAACATACTTCCATTCATGATAAACAAATTCAAATGATAAACATTAAAACAACCGCAACTTATATTCGCTAAAGCAACATGTAATGCGAGGCCAACAGTCAACCTGAACTGGAAACTGAACGATGGAAAAGCCTTGAATCAAAAATGACAGTTTCTTTCTTTCATACGTTCCAAAATCCCACTGAATCGCGAACCGCTCCGTTCCGTTCCGAGAAGATACCGTGACAAATGAAATACTAATGAATACTAATTTGTATTCCATTAGATTCCAAGGATTTCTCTTGTTTTTGTTAATGTTAATGCGAAGTATGAAATCTAATATGCATAGAAATAACGTATTACAAGTATTAAAGCTCTTTTATGAATATTGAGAATTATCTTAATATTAAAGTTCACTATTTGAAGTTGCAAACATACTTCCATTCAGAATATTTCTAAATCACTATAAGTCCCTTTACAAATTCAAATATCTTCAATTGATGGAAGATTTATCGCATGAATTATCAAAGCATTTGTCCGACTTTTCATGGGACCTATACAAACTGAATGGTTCGTTTTCGGCAAGCAAGGAGCTTAATTAGAATATAATAAGCGTATAACGAATCTCACTCAAAACGTAAAGTTGACTCGTTCGTCTGCAAAGTTGGTAGGATTAGGTGTATTTCCAGAGATGATTTTATTTATATCTATACATTTACAAAACTCATAAAGCAGTACTGCAAATTTGTCGGAATCAACTTCCCTCGTGAAAGATATATGTTCACTTGGTTCTATTTGTTCATGCCTGACTGAAGTAATTAGAGTTGATGAAAGTTCACGATAGGGTCACAAAAGTTGGATCGGCAAAAAATATAGAATATTATGAGAGAAGGGCAGATTGGAGTTTCCAAATGCACACTGGATAAGTTTCAATTTGACCAAATGGAATTAACACACTCACATCATCTTGATTTGAATATATATTTGGCTTTCACACTGCCTGACAGGGAAGCTATCACTTATTCCAGTTATTATACCAGGGGATTAAGCCCTGTGGAGACCCTTCACTTAGCATCCAATCTTGGGCCACTGTCATTGATTCTGTTCGTGAATGATCTGATGAATAATTCTGAATCACCACTTTTGATGGCAGTCAACTGTGTTCCTTCAGTTCGCGCATGGACCATGTTGCCAGTTGGTGTGTGGAAAATTATTTGAGTTTGAATGGGTCAAGTGTAATATTGTCTCTTTCACAAGGAACAAAGGTCAAATTTGATGTGATTATAACGTCGATTGTCAGGCTCTTTCTCGATCTGATAGGGCCAGAGTTCGTGGTGTTTTCTTCGATCAGAAACTTTCCTTCATTCCACGCATTACCCAACTCATTACATCGGCTTCAAAAATATATGGAGTCGTTATACGCAATGGGAAATATTTCAATATTTATAAATTGAGTCCATTCAGTTCAATCTCATTGTAGGGCAGGAGAAAAACTTTATCACTCTATGTTTTAACCCTTTCTATGCAAGGTAGAAAGAGACACACAAGGAGTCCTGGTGTAATTATGGATGTAGACCTCAGTTACAGCAGTCCGAGTGAAATTGTTAGTGCATTCGCCGATTATTTCAGTTCCGTTTGCGCGGTGCCGAATAGTTATGTGAATTGTGATGGAATTACGGAGACTAGTCATCGAAATTTCGTGTCAGTGGATAGTGTATCGGAAAGTGAAGTTAGGTCGGCTGCACGCAAACTCAGTAGCAAATTGACTGCCGGTCTGGACCTGATTTCTGGTTTTGTTGTTAAGGACTGGATTGGCGTATTTGTGTTACCAGTCAATGATATTTATAACTTAGTCTTAAGGACTCATACAGAGATCCCGATCAGCTGAAGAGTGGCTAAAATTATTCATGTGCTCAAGAAGGGCAACTCCTCATTCATAAGCATTTACAGACCTATATCAATTTTATCCAACTTCTCTAAATTGTTTGAAATAGTTCTGTTTAACGCCATATATCCTAAGATTAAAAGTAGTATTTCCAGTAAACAACATGGATTCATGAATAAAAAGTAGTGCTCAACTAACCTAAATATGTTTTCGCAATTCGTTTATGAAAAATTAGATGTGGTTGGGCAAGTTGATGTTATTCATACAGATATCCAAAAGGCTTTTGATAAAGTTAATCATAAAATTCTTATTGAGAAAATTGAAAAACTATTCGGTTTTTCGAGTAAGCTAACGAATCTAGTGGATTCTTATTTGAGCGGTTTTACGCAATTTGTTCAAATTGAAAATTGTAGATCTAAAGAATTCGGGGTTGCCTCAGAGGTACCTCAAGAGTCAAACCTGTGACTCCTTTTGTTATAATATTTATTAATGATCTTTTGCCTAAATTAAATAACTTGAAGTTAGCCTATGCTGATGATCTTAAAATTTATGCCAGTATATCGTCTGCTATTGACTGTTTGAGTCTGCAAGAAAACATTGATATTGTGGAATTGTGGTGCAAATATAATAAATTTCATTTGAATGTACTGAAATATAGCGTGGTGTCTTACTCGAGGAGGAAACAATTGCAACAGTTTAATTACAATATTGAGGGTGAAAGTCTTTTTCGTCTCACCAAAATCAAGGATCTGGGCGTGGTATTCGATAAAAAGTTTTCACTTATACCGCATACTACGCAATTACTATTATGGGCGTGTGAAATATATGGTTTTATTCAAGGTGTGCGAGGCTGGTTGAGAGTTCGGCAACTCTCAAACAGTCTCAAATCCATTTGTTTAATGCTCTGTTTAGAAATAAGCTCGAGTATGGTTGCCTCATTTGGCGCCCAATCTGTAACTGTCATGTTAACCATCTGAAGGCTGTGCAAAGTAGGATTTTGAAGTGGCTTGCATTCCGCGAGGATGGTCAATATCCACCTAGGGGATATGACCATAATACTCGTATATTGTTGTCGAGATTCAACTCGAAAAGCGTTGAATGCAGGAGGGTATTGCGTACCACCAAGTTCCTTTATGGCCTTCTGGATGGTACCCTCAACTGTGTTCAGTTGCTGAGTAGACTTGATTTTCTCGTGCCTCGCCAGAACGCTAGAATAAAGTATCTTTTTTATAAGAATACACCAAAAACAGATTTGCTTTTACATTGCACCATTGTTAATATTATATCAGATAGATGTGATCTGCATTTTCATTCTCTTGGCTATATTTGTAATCTTTATTCGATTAGAAATGTCTGATGTCGATATTGATCACGAATGACTTTATAATTCACTGATCTTTTTTCTCTTCTTTATATCTTTTGTTGTTAGTCCCCAATGCTGTTTTTTACTGGTGAATATTATATTATTGTTCTCATTTTTTAATCATAGCTGTTTTGTGCGATTCGTATGCATGATATTTGGTTTTGATATTCACTATTGTCACTTTTTTTATTGTTTAAATTTCCTGTAATTAGGTCCGCGCCTGTTGAAAATGAAGGCTCATCATTATTCTTATCATTATATCACTAAAATTTTTGTTTGAATTACTGCAAAACAGTATTGATTATCTTCCTCTCTTATCCGCTTCGAAGTTTCGTATTCCTAGACAAAATTCTCGTACTACAGATTTATTCCACCTTGGAATAAGAGTCTTCAAGGACCAACTCGCTAATACAATCCCCCATTTGGTTTATAAAGTCTTCATTCAATAGAGTTGCTAATAAATGTGACATTCACTTTGACCTCATAAGAATCTATTATTAGGAGTTATGTGAGCAAGAGAATTAACTAAAATGAATTGAATTGGGTTGAGTTATTTGTAATATTTCATTTAATTTTATCATTTAATTATTAGTTACTTTTTCAGTTTTTTATAAGATTGAGCTATTTGTTTCATTTCTTTTCATTTTGTTCATTTAGTTAGTTATTAAATATTTTGTTTTATTTTCGGTAATTGGGTATTATACCTGTTGAGAATGATGGACTTATTATTCATATTATCATTATCAAAATAACGATGAGGTATTCATTTTGCACTATAAATACAACAACACTCAGTAACCCACTGAGAAAATATTTCATAACTGAGATTGAATTATCGCTTAACTCTTGGTGGAACGTGAACGTGAAAAAAATTTTAATCGAACTCTCGGCTTAATGTTTCACAAATATATTGAACAAAGTGGCATTACAACGTTGAGTTGACATATTTCGAGTGGTCAGCTCATTTTCAAGACTTTCACAGAAAATATTAATTAAAAACATTTCGTGTTCGTGATATGTTCAAAAACTTCAATCAAAATTCACTGAACCAATCATCTACCGAAGCATATTGAAATGAAAAGCTTTTCACAAAGCTTTTCATTTACAATGTTATGAAAATAAAATTTCACTATCAACAAAGGCTATGGAATTAATTCGAATTCCACTAAACGCTATAACGAAATAATAATAAAAATATCAACGCCTGGATTTGAAATTTCATTTAAAGACTCTTTGAACCGATTAATTAATATTTTTTGTTATAGAAAATAATTTTCGCGATAGAAAAATGAAATCGTGTAGGCTTTCATGGCCGGTGTCAATTGTGAAACATGGTGATATAATCTTCCAGGCTGATTTCCGTGGTCAACTGAAACTTCTGCTCTTCCAGACGTTCGTCTCTAGAGAGACATCTTCAGTTGCGGCGACTGCTTCGACGTAGTTGTGTACTGGGCGACGACTCTGTTTTCTATGTTCCGATAGAAAACCTTCTTGAAAATGTAATGTGTATTAAAATGAGAATTAGTCCTTTTCAGTTTTTTCGTCCGTATAATGAATTAAATTGAATATGAGGCTGTCAGGATTGCAGTCTTTATATGTTATACTATATTTTTACACCAGTTTAATATTTCGAATAAAACGTATTATTACTCTTCCCAAATAATCTCCAATATTCAAGATTCATACATGATTTCCAAGTGTGAACTCTATTGATTTGAACATCCTGTATGATGAGTAGTTCCATTTTGTTTTTGAGAATGATTGATGACCAAAATAGGCTGATGATGAATGAATGAAAAAAACAGAGAATGGTTTCTTCTAAAAATATTTGAATTCAGATTTCAAAATTGAAATTTTCGTGTATAATTTATGGAAATATCTACGAAGAGTGAAATAATATTGGTCGTTAGTGTTTTATGATTGCAGCTTGGCTGAAAAGAAGCCATTAGGGCCAAGTTATATCAGATGATAGAGAAAAGAAGCATCAGCTGTTCAATAGATTTGAAAATCAACTCGTATGTATCATCTCAGTTTCTTGCTGATATTTTCAAAGATAGCAGTCTAACTAGGGTCTTCTTCTTTTTTTCATATACATTTTTGGCATTGACATCACACAATGGGATTTCCTCACTCAAAATTATCAATCAGTGCAATAAATCTTGAGATTTTCATTTGAAAATCATCAACTAAAAATGAAGACAGTCTGCAAGAAATCTACAATAGAGTTATTTCGTTTTGTATAAGCTGTAGGTATTATAGTGTTGAATGTGAAAAATCATGTTCACATATAATTTCGAAATGCGAAATTCCCTTTGAAAACATTCTTTGAGACAACCAGTCAGATACACAATTTCAAAATAAAATAACCCAGAATGAATAGCTTATGCTTTCTATTTTTTATTTGCGTAATGTCTATAATGCAGACCAAAACTCCTAAATCATTGAATTCTTAGTACGAATATGAAAACACTTTACTTTAAAAAATAGGGCCAAACAGATATTGAATGCTTTATATACCCCAGACTGAATTTGAATTCACATTTGTAGTCGCTTTTATGGAATACAAAATCAGACATATGCAGAAGAAGTTACTACTTCTGTCCTATCCTATCCTATTCTGTAAGATGCTTACAGAATAATATTATTCTGTAAGCATCTGAAGAAGTCGTTTGTAACAACGAAACGCGTCATGCTATGTAGTCAATAAAGTGTAAATCATAAGTTCAAGTGTTTGAATTTAAGTTTATATTCAATTATAATGGATTTACATCAAGTAAACGCCAACACTATTAAAAAAAAATGATTATTAACTCAGTGATTTTTTTTTAGTTAGATAAAATTTATATAATTCAATAATCTTATTGTCCTACAAATTGCGTGGTACGTTATTCCGGTCCTACGTTAAAAAGTAGTCGAATCGATCCTCGGTGTGAAAGTAATTACTATCAAGCTGAGTCTTCGTCAATAGCTTCGTTTCGATGAGACGCCCAACAGTTTTCTGTGCGAAAATTCTGGAGTGTGATAGCTAACACAGGTAGCAATTTTAAAATATGTCCCCTGCTTATTGTTTACTCTATCAAGCGTCGGAGAATTCGATAATGTTCGGAAATGCTCGACTATTTTCGGGAATACTTAATAATTTAAAACTTTGATCTCACACTACTTGTTGTATCTAATTTTTTTAAATTTTAAAAAATATTTTTTCTCTGTATCGTATAATACAAATAGAAAAACGAAAAATTGACAATTCTTGTCGGACTAGTGATTCATACTTGTTTTCTTGTAGGACATTGTTTTATTTGGGCAGAGAAAACACTAAGCTAATATGTAATATTTTGTCCTACAGCCAGTAATGAGAAAAATGGTTTAGTAGTATTAACAATTTCTCAGCGTAGGACCGGAATAACGTACCACGCAATTTGTAGGACAATAAGATTATTGAATTATATAAATTTTAACTAATTAAAAAACAAAAATCAGCTGGTTAGTAATCGTTTATGATGGCCTCGTTATTGACACATGATCAATAAATGGGACTCTTTGATGAAGCCATAGATTTTGTAGGACAAATATATTTTTTCAATAATTTAGATAACTATCTTTAGACTTAACAAAAAAATTCGGGTAGTAATACATATTTACAGAATGATTAAATCAACACATTTCATGATTGCTATCTCTGTTAACTATCACAACCGGAGTTTCGTACAGAAAAATCTTGGGCGTCTCATCAAAATGGGCGTCTCATGGAAAATTAGCTTGATAGTAATTAAGTTCCAAAATGCTCCAGGGATCTGGACTATATGCTGTCAATAAAAGTGTAAATCAAAAGTTCAAGTGTTTGAATTTTAACTTATATTCAATTGTAATGGATTTACATCAAGTAATTGCCAACACTATTCAATGTTTTAGAATCACCTGAGTCTTCATTGCATGCCAGTAAAACCACTGATACAAAATTTATCAGCTTTAATATATCGCCAAAATCTGCAAACAGTATCTTTTAAACAACTTCAACTTCATTCGAAAGATAATTATTATGTTACAATCTCAAAACATTGAGAACTATATACGTCTGTATAACTATGTTTTTATGTATATTTAATATTATTTTGTACCTACATTTGTTATGTCAGATTACTAGATAATAGAAAAGTAATGTTAATGTATCTTTTAGTGGATTTTTTATGAGTTGCAGTAACTATTTATATCTCAATCTATGCTTAATTAAACAATATTCGAAAAGACATAAATTTCTAAAACCAAATGTGCCTAAAACTAAATATTCATCTGATTGAATTCATGAATAATTTATGAAGAATAACATTATGAATATTAAATCTGATGGTTTACATCAATCTAAATTACTTAAAATTGTTCCGCTATCTTTCTTAAGTAAATTTATTTTCCATCAGAACTCAAGAACTCGAGAAAAATTAAAATTGAAAAGACTCCGTTAACTGATGATTATATTCCGAAAATGAGGGGGTAAAACAATTCGAGGATCCGACGATCTTTATAAATATGATAATATTCCCCGACGAGAAATATTTCTTCCATCAAAAGTAGTCAACTGAAATTTTGCGAAGTTATTTCATTTTCTTTCACCTTTTTAATTGCTGAAATGAAGGCGTTCTTGGCCAACAGTTTGCTTCACTTTAAAAGTTAAACTCATTATGAGTTTCGACAACTGGAAACTTTTATTGTGATATTTGAAAGGAAAAATTCGACTAGATGAGACCATTTGCATTTGGAAAACCCTGTAATTAGTAGGGACACATTGAAAGTAACTGATGCGACACTGGACGAAAAACGAATATACAATAGAACAATTATTTATCACGAAGTACGAAATAAATTTTATTGCATTCTACTATACGAGATCACGTGATTACTGGTGACTTTTGTTGTGACACTATCTCCGCATAGCATGACGCGTTTCGTCGTTACAAACGACTTCTTCAGATGCTTACAGAATAATAACATTTTGAAAAATATAGGTATATATATATCAGAGAATTTTGGTGTTCTATGGTTTTGGTTTTACCTAAGATATTCCATTCTGAGAATAATTTCTATTACCTGAAAAGGTTTAACAAGGGTGAATTGTTTAATTCTATCTGTTCATTGAGCAAGTTTCCAGAATTTTTAAGCCGATTTACTTCCACTACTATCCAATAATCTAATTGACTACTTCTATATTCTATATTGTGTAGAATTTTGAAATTCGTATCAAAAGTATGGTTTTCTGTTAATAAATGTTCAGCATAATTCGAATTACTTTTATTATGGGCGAAGCTATATTTATGTTCCTGTATTCTAGTACCGAAATTTCTACTAGTTTTACCTATATATATACCGGGACATGTTCCACAATTCAATTGGTAAACACCTGATTTGTCTTCTCTTTTAATTTTGTTTTTATTGTTCTTAATGTGTCTCGAGATTTATTGTTCTTAATGTTTAACGAGACATTGTACAAATTACTGCAGAATAGAATTGATTGTCCTCCTCTCTTATCTGCTTTGAAATTTCGTGTTCCTAGGCAAAATTCTCGCAATACAGTATTATTTCAACTAGAGTCTCCGAGAACCAACTCCCCAATACAATCCCCCATTTGGTTTATGGAGACTACATTCAATAGACTGGCCAATAATTGTGACATTTACTTTGACTCCATAGTATCCACTCCTCCATATTATCAGGAGTTATGTGAAATGATTTTGATTGAGTTCTTTGTAATATTTCATTGAATACTATAATGTAGTTAAGAGTTACTATTTCTTTAAATTAGATTGAGCTCTTTGTTATATCTTTTTCATTCTAATTATTTAGTTATGTATTCAACATTGTTATTATTTTCTGTAATTTTATGTTATACCTGTTGAGAATAAGGAAATTATCATTATTATTATTATTATTATTATTATTATCATTATTATTATTATTATTATTATTATTATTATATTATTATTATTTATTATTATTATTATTATTATTATTATTATTATTATTATTTTTATTTATTATTATTATTATTATTATTATTATTATTATTATTATTATTATTATTATTATTATTATTATTATTATTATTATTATTATTATTATTATTATTATTATTATTATTATTATTATTATTATTATTATTATTATTATTATCATTATTGTTATTATTATGATTATTATCATAGTCTTATTGAAAGAACTTTTATCTTCAATCTGATTATATCTGCTGAAAACCATGTAGGAATTTCTGGTGGTCCAAAAAAATGTTCACGAATTTTATTTTATTTCATACAATTACGGAAAAACCTTATAGAATTTAAATTAAACTATAAATTATTACTCACCTCAACATACACCAATTAGTATTCTTCATATTTGGATATAAGTAAAGGAACATTATTGAACTCATAATTCAAATTACGTATGGAGAAAGAGAAGGTATTGGAAAAATCGCGAACTTACCGAAGTAAGACAAATGACTTGAGATTTTCTCTACGAAACTGATGCAAAAGTTCCACAAATAAATCGGATTATTATGATAAGTATTATACTCTTAAACGTGCTTGACTATAAATCTCCGTGTAGTCAGTGTATTTCTATTAGCCTGTCATCTACAAAGTATACGTATCATATTAATGGTTCAGTTTCCTCTAGATAAATATTAGTTCAAACAACGTTGAAGGTTAGTTTCCGTAAATAATTTTTATCTTATATTCAGTAGAACAACTTCGTATATTCATTCATCCAACAAACATTCACGTCATCTATATCCATTCAGAATAAACTCCTCATGAATAACAATTGTTTCATATCGCTTATTTTCTCATTCTTTGGTATTACTGCTTATTCGTCAACGAACACTAATCTACTTACCTAAATCTTCGCAAACTGCTTTGTTTTCGGTACTTCAGTCATGATGTATGTTCATTTCAAATAATCAACTTGGTAGACGAGAGAAGATTTTGTTTGCTGCAATGATAACATAATTCACCTAAACAATTCATAACCAATGCATTTTGATACGAATTGACGCCAGTTATGTATTGCATCTTCGAGTTCTATTGGCTTTCACAGTTTTACCAACCTCTTTCGTCACTTATATAGTATGACTGTGAGAGATTTTAGTTAGAATGTTGAATTGAAAATATTCTCATGTGATAGCTGAAAACTTCACTAATTTCATCATTGAGTTCGAATCTGTGAATTTCTCATACTACCCAACAAGGTTGTGGTGATAAATATAGAGAGACTGAAATGAGCTGTCATAATCCCACAGATGATGTCAAATGTCATTGTGCTTTGTCATTTCTGTCGTACAATTATATATCACCCAATTTTCCCGGAAAGAAACACCATAGTCCAAGAGCTGGCACCAATTATTGGGTAGGATTTTGAGGCAAGCTGAAAATTTGTCTTTTACCACTCTTGATATACATATGAATAGCGGGGATAAATCAACTCCTAAATTTTCAAAAATATTATTTTTTTCCCCAAAATATATTCGAGACAAAACGCAATTTCTAAATGTTGCAGTGTATACGACAATTGATGAATAAAAAAATAAGCCAGACGATTTGATCGGAGTTTGAACATTGCCAGAAGCATGCAAAAATATTTGCAGAAAATTTTAAATAATATATTTGAGGCAGCTTGAAATTTCAATGGAGTATTATTTATAAATAAGAGATAAGATTCCCAAAACGACAACCAAAAGTCGCACCAAAATGACTTTCCAGCTGCCAACCGCTAAAAATTTAGGGGATGATTTAGCCCCGCTACTCACCAGCCAGGTCTGCAATTCCGTATGATGATTGCGTATTGATGATATCAGGTGACATGTTTTCAGCTTGCTTCAAATACCAAGCCAAAAATTGGTGCCAGCTCTCCTACTACTAGGTTTTCGCAATAATTATCAATATATAAATTTTTACAAGTGAAATTTGTAGATTTAACGTTTACAAAAATAACAATAATACGTTTATTCCCATCAGATATACATCCAACCACAAGGAAAAAATAACACATTGTACACAAATAATAATTAAAATAAAAAGTATAAGCAAATGTATGCAACGAAAATAAAATTAAAATAAATCGAAATAGTAATAAACAATAACTGAATGGAACAAACTAAAATTCAAATATTATCTATAAGAAAGTCACACGTAGTCAGCAGATGTTAATGGAATGTAGTTGGAGAATTCAACGAAAATAAAATTAACATAAATTGCAATAGTAATAGAAGTAACAAAATGAAACGAAACTGAAATTAAAATATTATATATTTCAAAGTCATATGTAGACAACAGAAATTCATGAAAATATCACGACATCCCATTGCACTGTTCTGAGATGATCACTGATGTGTAGAAGAAGTTTATAAAGCTAATTTTTATATAACATGCAAAAAATAACATGATAAATTGATTGTAGTAAACATAACATACACTTCAGCTTCAATAACATACAGCAAACACTCACATACATAATACATTTACTCTATGTTCAGACTAGGTTAATTTCTGTGTAGGTATTGGTTTTAATTATTCAATTCTCTTTGGTCTTTTAAATGCCAATAAAAAAAAATTTGTTTTCGATATATTTTTGTATATTCATTTATAATTCTATTTCAAAGGGGAAACATATCTTGTCATCATAACGTTTGTTTTTTTGATGTGGAACAATCAAAAAAAGAGGAAAACAAGGGTTGAACAAAGGGTTAACAAAGGTGTTATATTGGAGAATACATATTGAGAGGGTAGCGACAAATGTATCACGGTATTGTTTCACATAGGAGGTTATTGCCGTGTGTGTAGAAATAAATCTAAAATTGTGTTATTTGAATTGCACACTCTTATTCAATCTCGTGTTAAATATGGATTCATATTTAAGGAAAACTAATGTCGTGGAGGGATGATGTAGAAGTAAAGTATTTGAGAAAGTCATAAAGTTCTAACCCAAAACTTTAAAGAATTATGGCCTAACTCAACCAATAGACCAGTTATATTTAATTACAAACCGCCTTCAGTTTCACACGATCATCTAAACGTTTTATAACAACAGATTTCAGTCGAATTCATTTCTAACAAAATAGAAGACAATTCAAATTATGGCATAAGTTTTGCGTATTGTGCATATTCTTCTTTTTTCACTGTTGTCAAACCGGCCCTGTTCAGAACTTTCATTATATCAACATTTCATCATTTCACTAGTTCCGTAAGTTTCTGAATTACGAATGTGTTTTTTGTTCGGAATTTGTACATTTTCATCAGTTCTATCCAACTAAAAATTTTAGATTCATAGAAAGATGAAACGGATATATCAAACTTTTCACGCAAACTTCTGTTTTAGTTGGAAGGAAAGTCTGATTAATTCAAGTCTCGAACAAGCATTATTCAAATTTTATCATCAGTAATTTCGTCATACTTTTTGGAGTTACAGATGAATTTTCTCAACTAATATTGTCAGGTACAACTTTGTAAGCTGAGAATATGAATTTTTTCTCAATTTCTTGGGCTTGTTAAGAGCATAGAATTAACATAAAACATAGAAATACAGAAATTTATGTTCAGAAATCAACTCAAGGTGATTTTTTAGGATGAGGTATGATTTTTTCAAAATTCATTCTATGAGAAACATATTCTAAGCCATTAATTACAAATTGGAAAGGAACTGTTGACGCATGTTTCGTGTTTTGCGACTCTCTTCAGAATGGCCTAGAAACTAAATTCATTACAGAGGAAATGCTCAAGCAAATGTTAAATGTATTAATCCTTTGAGACATTTGACAAATGTATAGGATAAGTCAATTCAAGGAAAGTGTAAATACAACAGAATACAACAAATGAAATAAGTATAAAATGTAATATTTACGGGCTATACAGGTTATATTAATGCATCATCCGTCAAAAACTCCTCAAGACCATAATAACCATAGGATAATAACACTTTTTCAAAACATCCCTTTAGTGATATCAGGTTAAGATATCAGGTGATGTTTTACAGGTAGATGATTGTATAATTATTTAACACCCTGATATATATAGCTGTGTTGAAATTCAGCAGATTTGTGACCATGGAATGCCAGTAAGTCGCTATTTCTCGTTGGATAATTACGAAGCGCACTATGAGTTTTAAATAAATTGATGTTCACCTTTATGTACATAATGCCGTTCAAAATATATACACATCGGAAAGTCAAAATGTTATGCCTAATAAAATATTGTCTACAAGATTCCCTTAGAGGTAAATTCAACATATTACGGATAATTCTTTTTTGACACAAAAAAAGTTTTTCTGCTTATGGCACTGAATGAAATATTCAAGAAAATGAACACTAGAACTTTCATTCGAAAAATTCAAATTAACCAAAAGGATGTTATAGTAGAGCTAGATAAGTGTATGTTTACGATGTCAAACATTTATCCTTCAAGGGATAAATGTTAGAGAAATATTGAAATCGATGCCACACCTGATGGAAGTGCGAGACAGTTGTTTCGTTCTGCAAGGAACTTATTCGTCAAGTAATGAATACTTCACTATTTCATCTATCAGGAATCGATAGAAAACATCTCAGATCATAGACACACCAAGCATCGAACGTACACACCTGTTCTATACACGTAGGTAATCTACGTAATTGCAACGTGTATTGACCAATGCTTGGATTGAAGATGCTTTGAGATTGAGATGGTTGCCTCACTTCGATGGACGTGGTGCGACTGACGAGTTCCTTGCAGTACGAAACAGCTGTCTTTCACTTTCATCAGGTGTGGCATCGATTTCAATATTTATCTAACATTCATCCCTTGAAGGATGATGGAGGCATCACATCGTACACGTTCACATATCTAGCTCTACTATAACATTCTTTTGGTTATTTTGAATTTTCGAAAAAATGTTTTGGCGTTTATATATATATATATATATATATATATATATATATATATATATTTATTTATTTATCTCCATTGTTCATTAAAAGAAGACAATAGCAATTATTTGTATCGTCAATTAAGAAATTACATTTCCGCACTAATTGGATTACGTTTATAAAATGTTTATTGTGAAAACTATATTGTTCCTATTTTATTGATCATTCTTCGATGAAAATTAGAAATCATTTGTCAAGAATCAGTGGTAAATTCTCCTAGCGAAATGATCAAAATATTTTTCTTCCTCATTTTCTACGTATTTTGCTTTGGAAAGGTGAGAAAATTTTATATAAAACTCTCACTATATTGTTCGATCGATTGAATTTCATTTCAAATAGTGCTATATATGAAAATGAAACAAAGTTTTAAAATATATACACTCTTACATATATTTTGCCACATTTGGCGATGTACACATCAATTGTGGCCTCGATTATAATATTCTCCAACATTATTTACCCCTTAAATAATAGTAATAGTTCACTTAGCCAGTTCTACTATGACATTCTTTTGATTAGTCTGAACCAGTGATTTTTAACCACTGTGCCGCGAGATTCTTGAAGTGTGCCACCAAATTTCACACACGAATACAGTAAAATATTGAAGAAGACTTTTGAGAAACGCATATTCCTTCCAGGGTATTCATCGACGATGAAAATAGAACACAGAAATTAATATGAAGCTTGTCAACAGTTAAAGGATTTCGTAAATTAAAATGAATAATATTCTTCACTTTGTAATGCTATTTTACATTAAAACGGTACCGTTGGAAATTTTTATATATAATATCTTTACAAAATATATCGTATTCTAGGCTTTCAACAGTTAATTATGTTCTCTCAATTCATCTAATCGTTAGCGTGTCACCAAGTTTTTAAATTATTAAAAGTGTGCCGTGAAGTAAAAAGCTCGAGATTTTTAATGTAAAGCTCTGAACATTTTTCGAAAGCATGTTTTAGTATTTTTTCCAAGTCGCATGATGGTGGATGGAACTTGGTACAATGGATACTTGGATAACGTGGTACAATTTATAACCTACAATATAACGAGACAATATGTTAGGGCTTGTTCTACTATCACTTTAAAGAGGCCAACAGTCACAATAAACATATGAGACTTCACAGCGAGAAATAGCTAGCTTTATACTCGTTTAGATATTTTCCTAGTTCGTCTATTTTCTGCAATCTTTACGTTTTACCACATTTTTATCATCTGTCTTCATTTAGATTATCACTGTAATTTAAGTTTCCGTGCTAACATGTAGAAGTTGGAAAATATATTTTGTTGTTGTCATTCAATTTCTATTTCAATCATAATTTTTTCTGTTATTTCAATCCTACGAAACCCTATTTGTCCTTGAAACAAAGTAATGTTTCCTGGAACTCTCGCTAAACTTCTCCTGGGTTACACGCAGAATAGGAGCCCTCTATAACTACACCACACGTTAAGAGGATGGTGGTGGATGAAGTGTAACATTAAGTGTCGAGGGGGAAGAAGGGTTCTAGATTTTGTGATTTCACATTTCGAAATTTACTTCTTGAAACACGTAATTTGCATTATTAACGAAAATAAATTCAACTCTATCTGAATTCCGAACGTAAATTCGCTCCTCTGTTACCTCAGCTAGCTTCAGATCTTTGAGCGTCATTACATTCGAAACAAGCTCCATTTCATTGTTTTTGCCGCAATATCAAGGCATAAGCGATCATGTGGCATCTATGCATCTTAGTTAGTGCTATATTTTGAATCATACAAGACCACTAATCAATACAAGCAATCACATAAGATTCAACAGCAAGTTTTGCCAATAGTAGAGATGCGTCGTCATAAAATTGCTGCTAGAAATGCCAGAGAAATTCTTTGTTTGGATGTTGAGGATAATGCTCTATAGTTGGCTAAAATAAATGTTGACACATCGAGTATTCCTGAGAATAACAACTTGAAACAAGAACGAAGTGACTGCTTTGCCAGTTATGAATAATTGAAATAAGTGCATGGACCCATGAAGATGAATACATTTTCCCTGATATAGAATTTATCGTTTATTGTTGTGTTTTCTGTTAGACTTGATGTTGATTTTATCAAAATATAATTTGATTATATTTTTTGTTTTATTATAATTTTATTAATAAAACTATAGAAAAATTCCAGAACAAAAATTTCAAATCAATATTCTCTAAATGTAAAATTGCGAAATATGGAAAGTTACAACTCAGGGTGGAGTCTCACAAATGTGTTCAACTGTGACTAGGGCGGGGAGTTCTTCACTCGAAGTCGTAAGAAGGTGTTTGGAGATTGAAATCATTGCCTCACTTTAATGGTCGTGGTGCAACTGACAGGTTTCTTGAAGAACCAAACAGCTGTTTTGTGCTTCCATAAGGTGTGGCATCGATTTCAATATTTCTCTTATATTTATCCCTTGAACTATAATGGAGGCGTCACATCATGCAAGTTCATGAAATTATTTTTCAGCTGTGACAAGGACGAAAAGTGAATGTCCCCATATCGCATGTAATGGTGTTAGAACACCTTCTATGGTGTTCATTAATCAATTTAAATTTTCGAAATGAATAACCTATTGTTTTTAAACAGTACCACAAGATTTTCAATTTATTTTCAACAACTTCGAATGTTTTTAAAAGAGTTTTCATCCTTTTCAACTTCTGTTGCAGATAAATGGTGACCGTTACGAGAACTTCGAAAGTTTAGAAAAATTTTCTACAATCTCGACCGACCATGTCATAGAGAAGATTCAACAAGATGATTTGATTTTTCCTGTAGTGATGGCAGATTTTCGAAACAGATTGTTTCCATTCATTAGAAGTTTTATGGGCGCTAATAGGATGAGAATTCGAGATCATGTAAATACAACTTTAGCTACTATTGAAAATATAGTGCAGGCAGACAATGCTACGTCAGAAGTCTTAGAATGCGTAGAAAGCAATAAGAAAATATTGTTGTACTTGTACATTACATCCCTTTCTGACTGGTCGTGCTTGAAAAGGCGTGCTCTCCATCTTGTTGAAATTGCAGTTGATGTATGGGGTACGATTTTCGAATTCAGTCTCATCACAGACGACCACTGTTTGATACCAGTATTATGTAGTGGTTTGACGCTTGCAAGACTGACAGGTAGCATGGCCGTACACGCTGCCAAATTTATAGGACTCGGAACCAACTTTTTTCCAGGAATGAGAAAATGCCAACGAAATTTGAAGAAATTACAAACGTATACTGATATTGTAATCGATAAAATTAGATTGTGTGTTGCTAAAGCAGATTAATTTATGTTATATATGATTTTATTATGTTTATAACATTGTGCTACTATGCATCTGAATTTATGTACTTCATAAATAATGTCTTGTTTCTAAACTTGTGTTTTATTATCATTATCTAATGAAGTATTAATCTGTAGTAAAGTCACCGTAATTCCAAAATTATAACTTGTGAACTAACATGAAAATACTTTCAAAAACAAAATTTGTTAAAAAACCAATCACTTATGGAGATTTGATGAATAAAACTAAGTACTGGTGATTTTTTAAGAGTTAAGTTTTTCAGGTTGGCGGCACTGGTTGGTAATGGCATCCAAACGTCATCTGTCAAAGTGAAAAGTTTTAGTATACTCTGCCATTTTATTGTGGAAATACTTACAAACGAGCAACGATTGCAAATTTTCGAAATTTTTCATCAAAATTCGTGCTCTATGAAAAATGTTATCGTTTGTGACGACCATATTATGGTCGTCATAATCGACCTGGTGAATCAACATTCGTGCTGTTATCACCAAATTTACCTTGTTGGACATTAAACCATTGTCTCGCATGCGTATAGTGCGTACTGAAGAGAATATTGCAGCCGTAGCGTACAGTGATAATGAGGATCGTGAAATGTCAATTCGTCGCCTATTCTCAGCAATTGGGCATGTGTTACTCAACCACATGAAAAATTTTACGTGTTTATTTGGGTTTGAAAGCCTATAAAATTCAACTTCTGCGAGAATTGAAGCCCAATGACCTACCACAACATCTAATTTTTTATGAATGGGCCTTAGAACAGCTTAATGAAAATCCGCTGTTTATGGAAATATTGTGTTAAGCGATGAGGATCATTTCTGGCTTAACAGATATGTGAATAAACAAAACTGTCGCATTTGGAGTGATGAAAAGCCACATTCCATACAAGAATTACCGATGCATCCTGAAAAAACGACAGTTTGGTGTGGTTTATGGACTGGTGGCATCATCGGTCCATTTTTCTTCAAAGACGACCGAGGAAGAAACGTTACCGTCAACGGCGAACGATATCGAGCCATGATACGCAACAGTTTTTTTGCTCCAGTTGGCCGAGTTGAACTTGGTTGACATGTGGTTTCATCAAGATGGTACCACATGCCTCACAGCTCGTGAAACAATGGACATGTTGAAGGATGAATTTAGTGAGCACCTTATCTCTCAAAATGGCCCTGTGAATTGGCCGCCAAGGTCATACGATTTGACGCCTCTGGATTATTTCTTGTGGGGTTATGTAATGTCATATAGTGTATGTGGACAAGTCGAACACGATTGAAGCCTTACAGATTAACATAACACGCGTAATTTGTGGGATACAGGCCGAAATGCTCGAAAAAGTGATGCAAAATTGGACGTTCCTAATGGACCATTTGATACGAAGCCGCGGACAACATTTACATGAAGTTATCTTTAAAATATAAATGGCTAAGGCCAATTTCAATAAAAATTTTGAATATATAATGCAAATTGAGTGTTTTATTTGATTTAAAAAATAACTACGCTTAGAAAATCACCCTATAGATATTATATACATAAACTGATGGAAATAGCAATTGGTTAACGGGATGAGTGTAACAATATGTTGAAATTTTTTACCAAAATTGAATTGTATGTATTGATTTGTATTTAGATCTAAATGCAATATTTCCTAAGGTAGGTTCACCACAGGGCCTAGTCTTTGTGAGCTAACCATTTATGGTATATTTTTGTTTTTATTCGGAAAATGTTATTATCTAATACCCATAATATTGAAATGATTTCCTATTGTACCCATCTTGAATAAAAATATTATATTATTTTTCTTATATTATTATTCGCCCAAATTGATCAACCTAAGCCTATGTGAAATTGCAAGAAAATCGTCCTTATTTGTAGGTCGAGGAGTCGAAAGTGATCCTGGGTACAATTAAAAACACAATGTTAATTAAAGGATCAGTAAAAATTCAAAAATTTCTAACTGGAGATGTCACAAATCATCTAGATGTTTCAATCGAAATGGTGATCGACATTTCAATGAAGATACCATTTATGTTCTGAGAATGAATAATTTGAGTTTCAGTTACTACTTCTGTATAATTTACTTTAAAATTTCAATGAATTATTAATATTTGTTCCTTAATCAAACAATTTCAATCCATTGTTTCGTTGAAATTGTTCAGAAATTACACACTTTATTACACAAAATTATACTCTTTTCTTATTTGAATATCTTCAAAATGTCATTAATTAAAAACTCAACTGAACAAATAGTAAGAAAGAACTAATAAGTTTCTGGCTCATCTAAAAACTTCTTTATCTTCATCAAAACGTGTTGCCACTGTTATTTCTTGGTTATTCCAAGAAACCATAATGGATATTGGTACAAGTGTAACCTTTGAAATGTTCATGAAATTTCTGTATAAAACTACTGACTGTGGTATGCCAATAAGTATTTAATTTGACTTCATATTCAGGATAAAAATCTGCATTAATTTCAATCGAAATTATTTTCGCATCCTTTATTCTCTTCTTCTTTTTCAAGGAAAGTAAATCAAATTCTTTGTCAGAAATAAAGATTAAAATGAAGGATTTCAGAAAATCTACATGAAATATATTAAATTGAGAAAAAAATCTCATTGAAAGAGCTTCCCAGGTTCATTTCTCTATAGCGGAGACAAATTCGACGTTTAATTTCAAGTGAAAATCTTCCCTCACTTTTCCACAAATGAGTAGTTTAATAAAAATACACCTCTTCCAAATCATCGAATAAGAGATGACTCATTTCGAGAAAATTCATATATATTCTTCACTGTGTACACTTTTCAATTGATACATTGTCTCTATTACTGTGAAGCACATTTATACGCAGATGGTACGCAAATGTTTTTGAAATTTCCAAGACACTCTATAGAAGATTCTGTGGAAAAAATCAATTTAGATTTGGAAAGTTTATTCCGTGGTTCACAGAATATGAGTCCGTGTATGAATCCAGTTAAGACTGTAGCTATACTTTTAGGAGCGAATTCTTTGAGGGCAAGTGTGAGGAATCGAATCTTGTTGAATCTGAATGATATACGCATATCTAATGAAACGAAAAATCTGGGACTCATTTTGGATACTAAATTTGAGATTCAACTCACATTTAAATTTGTTGCTGCGGAGATGCTATAGTCGAATTAAGTTAATACGTGGTTGTAGAGCTTTTTTGGACAGAAAACAACTTAGGATGCTGATGGATGCCCTGGTATTGTCATAGTTGAATTACGGGGATGTAGTGTACGGCTTAACTAAGTAAAATACAACTAGAATAAAAAAAATTCAAAATTATTGCGCTAGTATGATATACGGGTTGAAGCATTCGGACCGAGTCTCACACAGATTGGTATAGTGGGGTTGGCTTAATATGTCGGTTCTTATGTCGAAGTTCCGAAAGTATGGTTTTGTTGAGAGCAGCATTGAATTGATTTCGTCATTTCTGTCTGATAGATATCAGTCGGTGGTCTCCGGTGGAAATTGGTCAGATAGAAGAGCCCTATCCGTAGGAGTTCCTCAGGGATCTATTGCGGGTCCAATTTTATTTTTGGTCTTTATAAACGATCTACCAGACTATCTAACTTCAAAAGTGATTTTATTTGCGGACGACAGCAATATTTCTGTTGGTGGGTCTGCTTTGAGTCAGGTTCGAATTGTTTGTGACAGGGAGCGCATGAAGGCCGAACAGTGGTTTGCAGGCAACGAATTGTGTATGAATGATGACAAGTCAAAGAGCATGATTTTCAGCTTGAACCATCATGATAGTGCGGATGATTATACCAAGTTCCTTGGTATATGTGTTGATTCTCGCCTTACATGGAAACCACACATAGCATCAGTTGCCGCCAGGCTTAGTAGAAGCATATTTGTGCTTCGCAGTTTGATCGGATCTGTGTCGAACGGGGTACTCAGGTTGGCGTATTTCTCTTTGTTTGAGTCTGTCCTCCGATATGGCTTGTTAGTGTGGGGTCATTGTTGTGGGGCTAGAGAGACCATTTTTAGACTTCAGAGGAAGGCAATCAGAGTTATCTCGGGTTCAGACTATAGAGCCTGTTGCAAAATTAAATATAGGGAATTACAAATACTATCGTTCCCAGGTTTATATGTCTTTGTTTGCTTGTTATACGCTTACGAAACTAAAGATTCTATGTTTGTGGGTAGTAGTTTTCATCGGTATGCTACCAGATTTAGATCTGACATTAGAATTGATTTCTCCAGATTGAGCAGGTCGCATAATGGTCCGAATTACTGGTGTTGGAAATTTTTCAATGCTTTGCCTCATAGAATCCGCACCTTACCTATTAATAAGTTCAAATCATTACTGAAGGATATTTTAATTGAAAATGTTATTTACTGTTTCACCGAGTTCTTTCGTATAGATTTCTCCTTATACATGACTTGATATCATTTTATTTGTGAATGTATGTATGCAGATATTTGTGATTGTTTGTGTTTTTATTTATATTTTTGACTTGTGTAAAAACAGCTGTACGATGTTTTATTGCACCAATAAACTACTACTACTACTACTATGGAGAAACGTAGAAAATTACATATATTGTGTTCGTATCATAAAATCTTGGTAACTAAAATGCCATCTTATTTACACATAAAATCAAGTTTCGTTCAGACATCCATTATCTCACTGCAAGGTTCAGATATAAGTTGGTTATTCCTCGCTTTTATTGAACCTTATTTAAACGTTCTTTCTCCTATACAATTGTTAATTTAATGAATAGTATCCCGAATGAATTCTTCAGTTACAAAGCGAAAGCTTTCAAAGAAAAATGTAAGCAATTTATTCTGAAGGAAAATAATTCTGTTTGTTTTTTATGTAGAGTTTTTTTTGTGTGGTTTTTAATTTTTTTTTTTATATTGAGCATACAATATGTGTTCTACACTGAACCACCATACCTGTGTTATTTATTTTAATTCATTTTATTCCTTCCTTTTCTTTATTATGCAGAAAATTGTTGTGAAATAGTTTTTTTTGTTTTATTACGCTTAGATTAATCAGCTTCTGCTGTATCCCCCTCTTAGTACTCTATAATTTGTGAAGTTATACCAATGCAATTTAATTGAAGTATGTTTAAAAAATGTTAGCATCACCATGTATGTATGTATGAATTTTGTGATGGAGTACTAATAAAGTTCTATTATTATTATTATTATTATTATAAATATATTTCAAAAAATTTCAATAATATGGAGAAAATATGTGTCTGTCAAGAGCTCGAATAAGCAATATCTATAACACTTCTCAAAAATCTATCGTGGTAACTGCTATTTAAAAACTTTTCAACCTACCTAAGTTATTCATTTTTAATGATTTCATTTATCTGAAATTAATCTCATCTGTACACTCGAATTTTTACAATTGTTTTCATTTAATGTGGCTATAAACCATTACAAGTGGTACAAAGTAGTTCTATAAATTCAATGAATGGGTATTGTAATACAGACAATTAACGAAAGAGTGGGTAGTATCGATATCAAAGCCCCATTAGCCATAAATGGGAATATAAAATCTCGAGGGATTAAATTCGTCAAATTACTCCATTACTAGTATTCAATTGAAATAATGGAAAATGGTGAAATATTAGTTTGTCAGCAGTAATCTACTACGATGGTTTCATACTTGATATGTTTTATATTTATTTTTTCAAGTATCAATAAGGTAATAATAATTGTATTCATAAAATTTCATGTTTATGGAAAGTTATATCTTACGCTTCGATGCTTTTTAACATCACTTCGAAAATTGATAGAAAACTTCAAAACTTCACTAGAATATGTTCAGAATTTTACCATTCAGTTTTCGATTCATTTTTCATCAGAAAATTAATTATAATTCGCATTCGTACATTTATATATATATATATATATATATATATATATATATATATATATATATATATATATATATACATATATGAACACTATAACTTTCATTTGTTATTTGTAAAAAAAATTCAAATTAACCAAGAGAATGTTATAGTAGAGCTAGATATGTGAACGTGTACGATGTGATGTCTCCATTATCCTTCAAGGGATAAATGTTAGAGAAAAATTGAAATCGATGCCACACCTGATGGAAGTGCGAGACATATATGTTTCGTTCTGCAAGGAACTCGTCAGTTGCATCACGACCATCGAAGTGAGGCAACGATTTCAACCCCCAAGCATCTTCTTGTGACTCCAAGTGAAAGAATCACTGTGGAGTGATGAATACTCCACAATTTCATCTATAGGAATCAGTAGAAAACACCTCTCAGATTACAGACACACCAAGCATCAAAATTTCACTTATCTTCTATACCCGTAGGTATCTACTAAATTGCAATGTCTATTTGACAAATATCATCATACGATGTTTTCAAATGTCAATAGGTTGCGTTAGTAGTACGCTCTATTACTAATATTAATAATATATTACTAATGTTTATTACTAACGCAACCTATTGACATTTGAAAACATCGTATATTTGTCAAATAGACATTGCAATTTAGTAGATAATTACGGGTATAGAAGGTAAATGAAAATGTTGATGCTTGGTGTGTCTGTAATCTGAAAGGTGTTTTTACTGATTCCTATAGATGGAATTGTGGAGTATTCATTACTCTAAGGTCTTCCACTTGGAGTTACAAGAAGATGCTTGGGGTTGAAATCATTGCCTCACTTCGATGGACGTGGTGCGACTGAAGAGTTCCTTGCAGAACGAAACATATATGTCTCGCACTTCCATCAGGTGTGGCATCGATTTCAATATTTCTCTAATATTTATCTCTTGAAGGATAATGGAGACATCACATCGTACAGGTTCACATATCTAGCTCTACTATAACATTCTCTTGGTTAATTTGAATGTTTCAAATTAATGTTCTAGTGTACATTTTCTTAAATATTTCATTCAGTGCCATAAGCACAAAAATTTCATTTCCTTATATATATATATATATATATATATATATATATATATATATATATATATATATATATATATATATATATATATATATATATATACGAGGGTGGGAGTGAAATGTTTCCGGCCTGACCAAGAAAAACGATGTTTTAAGAGTTTTTTGCTTTATTTTTCAACATAATCACCACCAACACTGATACATTTCTCATAACAGTGTCCTAATTTAGTTATATCAGTTTTAAACGTATATTCGCAAAACTGATCAAAATACTACTTCATATTTTCGATAACTTCTTCCTTGCTATTAAATCTTCTACCGACAATCCATTGTTTGAGGTTAGGAAGCAGATAATAGTCGCTGTGAGCTAAGTCTGAAGATTAGGAAGGATGCGGCATCAATTCAAAATGCAATTAGTAGATTTTGAACATCGCAACAATCGACAAATGCGCTGGTACGTTATCGTGATGAAACAATTTTTTTCTTCGCCAAATGAGGTGAATTCGCACCTTGTCCTTCCAACGTTGCAATAAGTTTGCGTAGTATTGACCAGTGATAGTCTCAACTTTCTTAAGATAATCATTGTTTGCCGATAAAATTGTTTTTGCCGTCTTTGAAGTTGGTTCCTCCTTTCCAACCCACTGTTTTGACAGCTCTTTATTTTTAGAAGTTTAGAGATTTACCCAAGTCTCATCAACAGTTATGAATCGACGCAGAAATTCGTTTGGATTACGCGTACACCAAGCCACATTTTCGGTAGAAAAGTTTTTTCGAATCAGTTTTTGGTCGAGCGTTAGCAAACGCGGCGCCCATCTTGCACACAGCTTTTCCATACTCAAATGGTTGTGCAAAATATTTCGCACAAGTTCAGCTGACATCCTACAGGTCTCAGCTATCTCATGCACTTTCAATCTGCGGTCTTCCAATACTATTTGATGGATTTTCTCAATCATTTCTGAAGTTGTGTCCTCAATGGGCCGTCCTCAAAAACCCACTGCTCAATAATTGAATATGATGGGGAGGAATCTCCTAGTATTCGATCCGTCTCTTATTTTCTTTGTTTTGGTGTAAAACCTTTCAAATAGAATTATTTGATGACAGCACGTTTCTCCAATTTTTCCATTTTCACGAAAACAACAGAAGCGTCTCGTGGAATGTGCTCTCAAACGCAAACTAACGTAGCGATTGGGCTGAAACCTTACATACAAGCTCAGTAGGAAGGGTACTGTACATGAGCTTGAAAAAGGTTTCAATATGAACCTTTAGAATTATATTTCTACTTTTATATTTTTCAACTATGAGTCTTTTTTCGAATGAAATATATTTTAATTGAATATTTTTTACAGGTGTACACTCTGAATCGAACATTCCAAAATATCGAACAATTTTCTGATGCTTTGCAAGAAAGTGTTCTGTTTAAAGTTCAGCAGGACCGGTATTATGTGAAGAAATCGATAACAGCTTTTATAAGAGTGTTAGAGAATATAGTACTGAGTTTTTTTGGATTCAGCGTTTCCGCTATTAGAAGTCTAGAAAGAGACACGATCAGAGAAATGAACAAAATGATTGGCAATACACAAATCACAGAAGAAATAATGATATGTATTAGATCTCTCGAAAATTTATTGATATTTATTTTTGAGAAAGCGTTATCAGATTGGTCATGCCTGGAATTCAGCTTTTATCATTTATTTGAATCCGTTTTCAAAGCTTTCAATAAACTTATAAAAATGGTTGGTGCACCTGGCGAGGGATGCTCTACAAATGTAATATGTTATATAGAATATATACTATTCAAGGTAGCGACAACTCCAAAAGATATTGTCAGTATACCAATGGCATTCATCTCCTTTTTGGGAGAAGTTAAAAAATGCCAGAGGGACATATCGGAAATAAAAATTCCAGTAGCAGCAGTTGCGAAAAATATGAAATATTGTTTGAAATAATTGAAATTATCAGAGAATACATTTGTTGCCTCAAAGTAAAACCATATTTTTACGTTATTAAATTTGTCAATGTGTCAATGTGTTTTTTCATGAAATGAACATTATTTCCTCACTTCCTTTTCCATCAAGACTGGAGAACTTCGGAAACTTTCGAGGAAAATAACTGAAAAGAACTATCTTTGGTGAAAATCATCAATTTTCGAACACTGATTTATGACATCTGGTTCATATTTGATTGCTAGTTGGAAGATTCTCAAATCCTATATTAGGAAATTGAAAAATAAGGTTTTCTTTCAATCTACTATACTTTGTGATCATCGAATTGCTACGAACAATGTTTGGAATTGAAGAACACTCAGTACATGAAAAGAATATCGTGAAGTCCAAAATCTTCGAGTAAATTTCACAAAAACTGTTTAACATAGGTACTCCAAATAAGATTCGGGCTGATAAACCAATATCAGCCTTCATTCTTTTGATATATTTCACTAGGTTTGTTGAAAGTTATAATATTCACAGAAAATAAGCTGAAATTCAGTTTGAAATGATTGAAACATTAAAAGAAAGGAGCTTCTCTCTGCTTCGATTTTTGTTGTCAGATGCTTTAAATATTGAGCAGTGTTTAGAAAATGCCTCAGTAATCAATTTGCTACTCAAGAGGATTAGGTCTACCAAACATCTAATCATTCTTTGATTATTTACTATTGACTTTTACTATTTGATGGAAATATGAACAGCCGCCAATCCAATTTTCAAGTCGAATTGATCTCATTTTCCACGCAAACCTTATCAAAATTTCTAAATCAATATAAATAATTACCTATATCAATGATTTTTTTCCTGTGAGAACGATATGCCAAAAACAGAGCCATCCAAATTGAGAAATTGAAAGAGAAATTAGCAATACCGTATTTAACTAATAATGCAAAAAAATTCTAAAATTCTCAGGGCAATTAGCATTAGCAAAGAGATTCAGACAACGCTTAATAAGTGTGTTAATAGTCATTCTATGAGACTTGCATAAAAAGTTGAAAATACAAATTTTTACGGCTTAGGAGCAGATGGTTTGAAAACTTCGATTAATTTTAGAACTATAAAAAATAGTCATGGCATTTTGAATTTCAGTGAATATGTTTGTGATGTTGATTCCATTGGTTGAAAACTGGTATATCAATGAACAATCCTTATATCTATGAGTACCATTAAACTAAACGTGGTGCTTATCTAATGATTAATGATATGAAGTAAAAGTATGGAAGTAGAAAAATATTGACTTCCATGTTATTGAAGAATAATTATTAATAGTATCATTTGCTAGTATCAAATTATTTTTGATTTTAATGTAGCTTCGTTTTGTAGGATTTCTCTCTCTGCGAACAAACATCAGAAATATCTGAAAATTCATTCGAAATATTATTTTCTCGCACCAAAATCAATGAAATATGGTCGAAAAAGATGACATCTTCCAGAATACTAAGCTAAATTTATGAACATTCGTTTAGCAATTCATTGTTAACAACTCTTGATGATGTATTAGTAACTGGAAACACGTCGAGTGTGTTGAACAAATGTTCGTAAAAATTATCCAAGTCTTTTGAATTATGCTCTAATTTCTATATTTTCATCACAGATTCATATAAAATTACCTCTTCAGAGAAAACATTTCATTTCTGATGCTTCTGAAGGCAATATTCATAAAGGTAGGTTGATTTTTCTTGATTTTTTAAATACATAATGAGCAATGAAATTATTTATCAGTATTTCATAAAACTCTTCGAAACAACTGACAAATTTCATAAAATTAAACATGTCTTTTTTTCTCATATATTCTGTAATTGTGAGGTAAACAGCGAATGCTTCGCATGTGTCACACACTTCCCCAATCGATACTATTATATCTCTCCACTCCTTCCTAACCCCTCAATTATCAGAAGGGAAATAGCCACTCCAATCTGGACAAACACAACACCAGATTCAAGTGAATACAGAAATTGGAATTGCCTTATGTGGTGATGCTAATCGCAACAGCTTCTGGCTATTTCGCGTTCTAAATTGGCAAACATCGATGCTTCATGCTGTCATTAATAGCAGAACTCCACACAAAGAGAATTGAATAAAAACGTGTTCGTGCAGGTTGTCAAGTCGTTCTTCAAACTCCAATTGTACTTTGAAATGACATCTGTATATTTTGCTCTTCATTTCAATCAAATCAAAAAAATGTTGAAAAATTAGGTTTGTACAAATGTCTTCTCTGACTCTTGCTGATTACGAAGAGCGTCTTCATGTTTTTTTTTCGAACAATACGAAGCAATGATCGGCTTGAAACATAAACGGAACACCATGCTATGAAAGAACCCTTATAGTTCAACCCAGTTTTTCTTGTATCTTTCTATATTTCACTTCTATCATTTGTATCACGAATCTTGTTACTTGTTTTGTACCTTATACGGCAATATTCTTGGTGGAGTAAAATCAGAAAATTCTCCTAACTCTGAAGGGTGTTTTTTTTACAACGATGGATCATTCGATTGACAAGAATTGCTTTTTATTCGAAAGATAATTTTGTGGCATTATTTTAAATATGATTTTTGGCATATGACCGCCACGGCTGGCTCGGATGTAGTCCAATCTGGACGTCCAATTTTCGATGACTTTTTCCAACATTTGTGGCCGTATATCGGCAATAACACGGCGAATATTCTCTTCCAAATGGTCAAGCGTTTGTGGCTTATCCGCATAGACCAATGACCTTACATAGCCCCACAGAAAGTAGTCTAGCGGTGTTAAATCACAAGATCTTGAAAGCCAATTCACATGTCCGAAACGTGAAATTATGCGGTCACCAAACGTGTCATTCAATAAATCGATTGTGGCACGAGCTGTGTGACATGTTGCGCAGTCTTGTTGAAACCACAGCTCCTGGACATCATGGTTGTTCAATTCAGGAATGAAAAGTTAGTAATCATGGCTCTATACCGATCACCATTGACTGTAACGTTCTGGGCATCATCGTTTTTGAAGAAGTACGGACCAATGATTCCACCAGCCCATAAAGCGCACCAAACAGTCAGTTTTTCTGGATGTAACGGTGTTTTGACATACACTTGAGGATTATCTTCACTCCAAATGCGGCAGTTTTGTTTGTTGACGTAGCTATTCAACCAGAAGTGCGCTTCATCGCTAAACAAAATTCGCGCGATACATATTCCGCACAGAACCTTTATTTTCGAAATAAATTTGCACTATTTGCAAGCGTTGTTCAGGCGTGAGTCTATTCATGATGTATTGCCAACCCAAAGTGAGAATAAATCACTTCTCAGCTGTGAAATCGGTCGCCATCTTGAACAGTAATGCCAACTTAAAATTCTATACCTCTAAAAAAAACACCCGTTATTAGGAAGAGTCAGAAGGCGAACAACGAAGCATTTTTATTTCAAAAACCTTCAGTTTCAAATGAGAAACTGCAATAGGAGAATCCATCCAAAATTCCTCACACATAGATCTCCCTCACATTTGAAATGGTTGAAAATGACTACGTAAATAGCCAGAAAGAAATAATTAGATGGGATATTAAAGTGGACTGTTAAACTTATAGCTCTCAGAAATTGTGCATGTTAAAATGTATGAGTATCTGTTATCTCTGACTATATAATAAATTGTTCTGGAGTTGGGTTTTTCTCTTGTGTAATTTAGATAATTAAACGAAATTTCTCTATGCATACTTGCGACCATTCCATTCCCTATTTTGGACCAGAAACTTTTTCTTCTGCTCTCCGAAACGCTTCAGGGGTTTTCCATTTATATATATTAATAATGAAGCTGAAAAGAAATGAAATTACACAATTATGAAAGAATTGAGAATTAAAGCGGTCTATATAGAGTGAATTTGTTCGAGTGGGAAATGATCCCGATTCGATTATAATATAACAATTTTGATATTTCTACACGTATACCTAATATATCTAAACCATGTTATATATATATATATATATATATATATATATATATATATATATATATATATATATATATATTATTTTGAATGTTTTTAGCAATAACGGGCTTTTTTTAATATGGAAAACTTTATTTCTGTTGACGTTTCGTTGTATATCACAACTTTGTCAAAAGTAATGAATAATTGAATTTATGAATTACCATAGATATCAAAATGTCAAACTTATTTTTTAGAAAAATCAGATTAGTTTCTTTGTATTTTCACTTATTGATTTTCATTATTTCAATGAATAGAGTAATGTAATTATAATAATAAATAAGTTATACTAGAGTAATGAATAAATTCATTACTCTACGACAGTTCACTTGGAGTCACCAGAAAATGCTTGGAAATTGAAATCGTTGCCTCACTTCGATGGACGTGGTGCGACTGACGAGTTCTTTGCAGAACGAAACATATGTCTCGCACTTCCATCAGGTGTGGCATCGATTTCAATATTTCTCTAACATTTATCCCTTGAAGGATAATGGAGACATCACATCGTTCACGTTCACATATTTCTAGCTCTACTATAATCTTCTTTTGGTTAATTTAATGAATGTTCTACTGTTCATTTTCTTAAATATTTCATTCAGTGCCATAAGGACAAAAAAACTTCATTTCCTTATATTTATAATTTATTTTTATTCATATATTTATATTTATAACTTATATTTACTTATATATATATATATATATATATATATATATATAAACATTTCTTGAAATTGATTTATTGCCTGTTTAAGATATTTATTTTGAAAGTTCTTAGCAATAACAGGCTTTTTTTGATATGAAAAGGTTTATTTTTGTTGAATATTACAACGAAACGTCAACAAAAATAAACTTTTTCATATCAAAAAAAGCCTGTTATTGCTAAAAACAAAAAATATATTTATATATAATATATAATATATATATATATATATTATAAAATTGATTTATTGCTTGTTTATTTTATTTAAAATGATTTTTTTAGTTTATTTTCAATAACAGGCTTATTTTAATGTTAAAAACTTCATTTTCGTACACGTTTCGCTTTCGTTTCGTTGTATGTAATTATCCTATTATTGCTGAAAACATTGAAAATATATATATATATATATATATATATATATATATATATATATATATATATATATATATATATTTGAAGATAGTAGATTTCGAGTGTTCATTGTAACTCTAAATAGTACAACTTGAACACAGCTGCGCTGTTCTGGTGAGATTCAAAAAGCTCGAAACACGAGTCAACAAATGCCTCGAAAGTTGGACTATGATGAACGCTTATCTGATAATCCATCTTGAAATTTTCGGTTTAGAGATGCGATTAAAGGATAAAAGTCGTCTCCATGCCAAAAAGAAGATCTCATCTTCCCATATAGGCAGTTTAGAACATAAGATATAAATCAGCACTATTCGGTTTTATTGTATATGACAAGGATAAACCGATTAGTGTTTCATTATGTTACAGGTTAACCAATTGAATTGAGCTTCAATGAAAATTTAAAATGTTTGTTAACAGAATCACGTGAAATCTCAGCATTAACAGATTTTGTGATATAAAAGGGTAATGATGGATGCTCACCTGACGTTAATTTTGTAGATGCAAACACTTATAAAGTGAATAATATGAAATGGAAAGAGCTTCAAAACTCACGATCCGTGCATCCCGAAGAATTGTTTTAAGCCCTTCATAAAACCTACCATTTCGGTCCTCAATTGGATTACCAAGTAATTGAAGGCTTATTTTGAAATTTCGCCGTTCAAATTGTTTCAATGACAGAAAATAACGATATAAAATAACTTCAAAAACATGGTTGTGGGAGGAAATATTTGAGAGAGGGTGCTTGATAGAATAGGATTATAACCTACTACACCACTCGAGAAAATTAATTTTTGATTAATTATTTTGATTGAAAGATATTATTGGATTTCAAGGAAGAAAGCATTATAACGAAGAGTTCAATTTTATTTGAATACCACAAGATTTTCGGGATTGAGGAATCTATTTTGACAATTTATATATAAACGAAAACAAAACTTTTTTTCATAATTTAAATGAAACAAAGTCGTTTTTTAATTTTCAATAAAATTAACAAAATTTAATTTTCAATCAACATAATTGACTCAATTATAATGAAAATTTACTACTTAGTTGTATCCAAATTATGTTTTAGATTTTCATCAAGTATAGGCCCAATCAAGAAGTGAAAAATTTCTTCTGTATTCAATTTTCTAAGCCTAATCTCGTGACCAAGGTTAAATTGACTTACTGAAATATTCATCCGAATGATGGATTAAATCGAACAGGCATCCCAGGGAGAAGAGCTTTCTGATGGAAACAATTGACAGGACCTATTTCGCATTAACAGGCACTCTTCAGTAGGGTCCGTCCTTCAATCAAGCATGGTGTTCACAAAGATTTCTCCAACTAACCCAGCCTACTGAAGGACACGGCACAGTTGTATCAAGAACAATTACCAGCACCATATTTTCATTAGTAAGCGAATTTCAACCACAGAATACATATACAGGAAAAATACGTCAATAAAAAATACTCAAGTTAACTCAAAAAAAGTTCATCATATCGAAGATTTACTACATTACCTTCAAGTACATCAAAATAATTCATAAATTACATGAAAAATGTAATACCTAAAAATATCAAAATAGACGACACGGAGGTTTCACTTATCTCTTGGTAAAACATTATGTTGAGAACAATAAATTAAATTAAACATACTTGGCTTAAGTTTCACTAAATATATTAAAATATCTACATATCTTTCGGGCAGTATGCAAATCAAGTTAAGTATCGGTATGGTAATACCGATACTAAGGTAATGGCTAAATAAGTTATGGTATACAGTATCAAGTGTTGCATTTAAAACACTTCAACATACATATCAAATACTTGTAGAATCCTATAGCAAAATGATTTTTCCATGTGTATGCTGAGTGACAGCTTTCGGTTACAGTTAATTCAGTTATGAAACTAGTGAGCGGCCAAATCCAACTAAGGGGCCAGATACACCTAAGGGCCAGATCCACTTAAGTGGCCTGATCCACCTAAGGGGCCAGATCTACCTAAGTGGCCAGATCCACGTAAGGGACCAGATACACCTAAGAGGCCATATCCATCTAACCATCCAGATCAATGGAAATATAGATCCATCTAAAGCGGCCTAGTGTCTTATGTAGCTCGATCTACCTAAACCCCGATCCTTAAAAATATTGATCTAAACAAAACGGCCAGATCGCCTTTGAAGCCAGATCGATGGAATTATTATACTGATTCTATTAACCTTCAAATCGATGAAAAAATTTATTTTCTTTTAATCTTTATAATATTCAATCTGTGGGTCAATTGGGAGACAATAATCCAAAATACTAAAACCATACTGAATATTCTTGTTTATGGTAGTTTTTGACAAGAATAAGTAATGTTTCTTTCAAATATTGGAAGTATCGATAATTGATGAGGCCGATACTTGGAGAAAATTAATTTATTGGATTTATTTATTTTTGGATTTTTTTCATTAATTCATTTATTGGATTTTTTTCATTTATTTGGATTGGTTTATTGAAGTATTGTAATACTCACATTTAGATCCCCTTTGAGTTGATAGAATGAAATAAAAGATTCAAAACATTGCATAAAACCATCATGACTTTTCTCCGCGCAAACTGATTGAAAAAATCTATTTTACAAAAGATAAATTGCAGTTGTCACAAATGAAATCTACAGTGAAATGACTCATTCAACGACCGTGAAATTGAAATCTGTAATGAGTACTGAGACCTATGAATTTGTAATTTGAATTGAAAGTTAATAGCTCTGGGTAAGTGCCGAATAATGCTAATCTTACACTAGATAAACCGACATATAGGAGTACTTTAAATGTGGAGCTTGCGTAGAGCTTCATATTCTCTGCACGGTTGGTATTCACAAAAGAATTCAGTTTCCCAAATATTGAATCGTTCAGAAAAGAAAACATTGGAAATTCGAGAGAACTGACGTTACTATCTACAAAGAAAACACGCTAGATACACAGCTGCATACTCAATATAATTGATCTACCACACATTTCATATTTGAATGATAGATGCGTTCTATTTGCTCGTGTTTTCCCAGAAAATTTTAATTTATGAAATATCAAACGGAAGTACGGGAGTTACTTATGAATTGGTTTCATTTCTCATACAGGAAACACTTTTAGTGTTTAAAGGAGATCGAGTGAAACTGTGCCTTTTGACAGCAATATTCGACTGTTTTTTGTATTGATTAATTTTTAGTATAATTCCAGTTATTCTGATTCTAGTGATTCAGTTTTTGTAACAGGAACAGTTTTCGAATAATTTCTGAAATGAATGTCATGGAAGTTTTGCTTGTCTCTTAGTGAAACATTATGCTAAAAAAATAAATTGAAATTGAAATTAATTTTATTGATTTTAATTATTTCAAATTTTCATTGCTTATGGATTTATTGTTTCAATTATTTATTCACTATTTTAAAATTAATTATATTATATTAATTATATTAATTAATTGATTATATTAATTATACTCAGTGAAACTTGATTCAAGTGTGATTATTTCAGTTTATTGATTTTTAAAAAGTTCTCTGGTGTAGTAGTTAGATGACTTTGAGGCAATAATTTGAGAACGTTGAATCAGTTGTCTTTTTACCATTATTATTTTTCCATTCCATTATAAAATAAAAAAATTGATTAGAATTATGAACAAAATAATTTTTGCAAATAATTTTTCAACTGGAAGTGAAATAATCGAACACACTTTGAATATTTCACCATCTCAACATAATAGAATCAATGAAAATGACATAATCATATCTTTATTGTCACAGAAACATTTTTTTTTACTTATATATCAAGCTAAGTAGCAATAACTTTCATCTTTTTCATTTGGAGGTAATGAATACGAGCCACAGAATACTCTGCTTCGAAAACGTTTTCTCTGGTTTCTTTATGACACGAGTATATCACTTGTCAATCTACATGCTGGAACGTCATTTCCTTTTGAAATCACCGGAAAATCTACAAGGCCGCTCTATATTTTATTTTATTGTGCTTGAACGATGAAAATCAAGGAACGTTTATCAATGTCATCAAAGTATTTTGAAACATAGGAAATGTTCCGTTTTTCCTTTCCTACTGAGAATAAGAAATATGTATTCATATATCACTACATAGTATAAAACAAAGTCGCTTCTCTGTCCCTATATCCCTATAGTAAAAACCTTTTCAATTTTATTTTCAGTATAAAATGTTGAATAATATTTCAAATCAAACTATCGAACAAAATATTTGCGAAATAGTAAACCAAGAGTTCGATTTGAATTAGTATTTAATCAGACAATGTTAATACTGATAAAAATTGATACTTGACAAAAATAGCATACATAAAAACATGTTCAATAATTGTCCAAATATTTGTAGGGTTTCACATAAAACTGATAACTTGATGCAGGTTTTGCAAAATCGGAATTTTCTTGAATTATGAGATGTTTGAACAAACTAAATTTTCCATCAAAAATAATATTTTCTTCATATAACATGAGTTTAACCTGAATTTAAACATTTTTTTTTCTTGGCACATGAGTAGGATTCTAGAATGCTGGACAGAGTTTATGCGTCTTTTCTTCGATAGAGGGAGCTCAGGTGAATAGTTCACGAACTAATGTTCTCCTCATTCGGATAGGTATAGGGCCTGGGGGCGTTTTGAAAATCATCGATTCATAATATTAATGATGTCTTGGACAGGGAAACATTTTTAGTATTTTCAAGGAGAATGTTTATTTTCTTCTTCAGGGCTAAAATAGTACAATATTAACAATTTATATAACAAGGCACTATCGAAAAGTCTTCTCACAATTACTATGAAGAATATGAGCCATTAATCAGAAGAACACATGAGATTTATACCTATGTTGCTTAAATTATCTGTATCAGATTTTTTATTAATACAATTTCCTGTCTTCTTCATATGAACCATTTCTAGGAAAAGGCGTTTGTTGAAATTATTTTCCTGATCTATTTTGCCCTGAAAAAGAAAATAAACATTTTCGAAAGCTTGAAAATACTAAAGAGATAACTGATTTTCCTGTTTCTAGACTATATATATATATATATATATATATATATATATATATATATATATATATATATATATATATATATATATATATATATATATATATATAAAATGTTTTCAGCAATAACAGACTACTTTCATTGTAAAAATCAGAACGTCAAACTTATTTTAAAAAGTTTTGACACAACAACTTGACTTTTTTGTTTCTTCAGTATTCAGAGGAATATTTCTGTCTGAGCATTCGCATTTATTATTCCTCTGAATATTAAAGGGACAAAAAAACAAAGTTGATTTCTTTCAAACATAAGTTTGACGTTTTTATATCTATGGTAATTCATAAAATTCAATTATTCATTAGTTTCGACAAAGTTTTGATATACAACGCAACGTCAACAAAAATAAAACTTTTTACATTGAAAATTGCTGTTATTGCTGAAATATTGCTATATATATATGGCAAGGCTGCAGCTGAGAAACCAAGTTTTGAGACTGAAAAAACTCTGAAACTGGTCTAATGATTTACTAGATAAAACCATTCGCACCTCACTCTATATGACTGATATAGAGCATTAAACTTTCATCCAATTTTCCAGATCAAATGTGAGTTCAAAAACTTAGTTTTCTCCACATTGAAGCTAAATAGAAAAATGGACCCATTTCAGAGAAGAATAAAATAAAAATGCATTGACATCTGATATGTTTTGATTCATTCTTGAAAACTTCGTTTGAAGTAACTTCATTATTTTACTCTGCAAGAATGATTTGATTGCATATTAATATTTCATGATTTGGATAAATTATTACCATAGCTCATTTCATACCCATTGAAAATGTAATTCTTACTTCTCTTTTATCTCGCTACATTCTTCATATTCAATTTCACTTGAAAAACAACTCCCACCTCATTGTTAGTCTTCAAGACTATTGTTGAACAATACTGAAAGTTCTTTCATAAGCTGAGGAATGTTTGTCTTTTACTTCTGTATTTTTCTGGGTACAGTTAATGCTCAGGTAAATTTTTTGGTTTTGAATTTTCATTATTTCATTCTCATAGATTTTCGTGTGTGGAATTTTCAAGTGTCATTTTTGTTCGTGTGTTTTAATAAAATCTTTGAATAATTTCTTCAATTTAATGAATAATTAGTCATTTCAACTAAAGTGGTTGTTTCGTTATATTTAAAATCTATCAAGACTATTTTCAAAGAACTTGAAATTATATGCCATCAATTTTTGGCTGCCAACAAAATTTAATTGTGAAAAATTGTTGAAGGATAAAGAGAAAAACGTTGAATTAAAAAGTGAGTCTCCTGAAAAGACATTATTTTTTTAAATCTTCTCCATTTTCACTTTTGGTCTTTATTATTCTTTCTCTGCTTTTAGTTTTAATTCGATTGAATATTGAGTTGCTCAATTTACTAATCCCTTTTCTAAAATATGATAGCTTTACAGAATTAGTCATTTGAAATGAAGTACAAAATAGGATTAGACCTGTACAACCCTCTTAAACTAACGAACATTTTCTTAGAATGACATAATCAGTTTTCTTATTTTTTTACAGCTCAGTGTATACGATTATCTTCAAAGAACTGAGGAAGAAATCGTTCATCTCAAACATGTTTCTGCAGGATGCAGACCACTTTTGGACTGGACAATCATCAAGTTATACCAACTGTCTCAAATTTTGTTTGGCTATGACGAACATTTAATCAATATGGAATTCAGAAGAGTGGTCAATTATTTCAGAGTCATAAAACTTCATCTTCCACCAAATGCTCGAATGTGTGTTGATACAAATTACCACATTGCAGAAATCGCAACAAAAACCTTCAAGTATGACTCTAGATGTTTCATCGAACTAAACGTTGAGATAATAGCAATTTTACACAATATATTCGTTACTTTTCTTCCTCCACATCATGATGTTACGTTGGACTGTCACTTACCTTTGTTCTGTGGATTGTTGAGGATGAATATCGCTGGACTGATGGTTTCATTGAAAACCCTTTTTAGTCTAATGAAAGATGGTGTTAAATTAATTTATCATCTTGTGACTTTCGTCAAAAGACTAAGAATTTGTAGAACGAATATTCACGCGTATAAATTCATTCTCAATAATATTGTTAGTAATGCCAATATGTGTAAATGGATAGCATCAAAATAGAATATTGACATCACTGTAATATCGTTACATCTGAAAAATATTCTTGTTTTGTTCATATTCAAAACTAAATCAGAGAATTTCTTGTAAGTTGTTGTCAGATTCAATTTTTTCAGCTCTATTGTAGGACATCATAATTTTTCTATTTTCTCCCAATAATTTCTCCATTTTAGATTCATGTTTTCATTAAACAAATATGTGTTTGAAATCCCTAAAATTGAGGTTATTGAGGAAGGGAGACTTTAATAAAACTCCAAAGAATATCTGCTTTTTTTCTTTTTCCTGTGATTGATTCCCATTTAATTCTCATGTTATTTAATGTAAGTAACACAGCAAATTCTTTCCAAATAATTAATACGAAAATAGTGCAACTGTAATTGGGGGCCGTCCATTACTCATGCGAGGCTCGAAAGGGGGGTGGGGGTCCATAAAAAAATCATGAAATATCACAAGGGTAGGGGGGTGTAGTAATATATCACGAGTATTCATTTTTTCGGGCGATACGGAACCGAAAAGCGGCGTTACGTGTATTCATTTTTTCGTCAAACGAGTGAAAATTCGAAAACGGCAGATAGAGATAGATATAGAGATGCACAATCCGCATCCTCACGCGACCAACGAACGGTTGATAGAGAGAGATCTTGCAACCTTTCTGTCTACCTCTTAAGGTTATTATTGAAGTTTTTTTTATTTTCTGTTTTTCATAATAAATATCTTTAAAAAATTAAGATTCTCTGTAGGTACTAAAAAATACACGTGATATAAGGAAGGGATGGGGTTAGTCTAGTACCTCACCATGTATCACAGAGGAGGTGGGGGGTTTAAAAATGCCAAAAAAACATCACATGATTAATTAATGGCCCCTTGGTATATATTAAATAAAAAACTTGGTTTAAATTCACAAGAATGATAATAATTGCTTGACAATTGTTACGCGTTGTTACTCCATTTTCAAAATTAAACTAAACAGTGCAGTTTTGCTTTAAAAAAAAATGGAGTAGCATCTTAATTAATTGTCAATCAATTGATACAATTTTCGTGAAACTAAGTTCAATGTTTTTTATGCAATGTATTGAACAATTTTCACTATTTTGTCGAGCTTCCATTTCTTATAAATTTAAGTTCGAATTCGGAAAAAAAACTATAATTGAATAAAATGTAATCGTTAAATTATACACATCAAACCTGAAAAAGATTAATAATTGATGTTCTGTGGTCTGTATCAGAAAATATAAAATTAAACAAAATGAATAAATTCTTACCGCCAATGAATAGAGGATTGGTTCATTACAAAAAATACATTAGTAATGTATCTATAACCGTTCTCAAGTGAAAACAGTTTTCACTACCAGGCGTCAATACGACGCAGAAAAGTACAAGAGAAATAGAATATATAAGCATTCTGACTCTCCAATTAACGTTGATATATTTTACTTATTGATTTATTACTATAAGAAAGTATTTTTCATTTCATGGCCTAGTTTGAGGAGCTCGACATCTCAGATAAGACCAGTTAAACCATACTTTCTGAAAAAAACTATACCCGAGGTAAAATGGCTTCCCAATATGTTGCCGAGAAAACTTGTGAACAAAATATTTTTCTTTAACTTTCCGTTGTTCTCTAACGTCATCGGCGTCTATATTATCACATATGACAGCACTATATAATTATTTGTGCTTATTGATTTGTCTTTCAATTTTTTTCTACCACAGGTCATTTGAGTTCTTCAATTTCGACTTGTGCACGTTAAAAATTGTGATTATAGTTCAGTTTTGATTGAATACGTTATGTATTTCTCAGTGAAGTGTATAGTAATTAATTGTTCATCGATATGCTGGTTATTTCTTTCTTTAATTTCACGATAATCGAGCAAGAAACTATTAATTTGACTATATAAAGCTTCGCGAAGCAACAAATTGAAAAATGGAACATTGAAGTAAAGAGTGAAACATTAAATATGGAGCAAATTGTATCTGTTTTCGTGGTGACTTTTGTATGTCTCATATCTCTCTCTTCTTGTGAGGTAAAGTATTCATTGTTTTATAAAAATTTGCTTTTAAATTTCTTATAAGGTTTTCAAGATCTTAGTAACAACATATAAGGCAGTGTACTAGGTTTAACCATTGTTAACTTATGTGTCTCTCAAATTAATATGAAATGCCACTTATTTGGGGTGGAGACAATCATGTGACAGTAAGCTGCACGTATTTTCAGTTACCTTTCTTAGTTTTCAGTAGATGTTAACGCTTTGGTGGTTAGAATTCGACACTTCTCTCTAGCAATATTTCTCACAAAGTTAACAATGGTGTTTTTTTCACATCTGTTTAATGCAATTCATTTGTTGCACTCGTTATATCGATTCCTTGGAAGGTTCTCGACAACATGTGAATGATTTTTTTCCCCTTTAGTATTTTAAAACACTCCAATTCTCAACATCTCATTGCGTTGAATTTAAATTTTTTCATTTCGAAGTTTTCATAGATGAAAATGATAATTTCATGGAGGAAACAGAAATTTCACTTCTTAGAGAAGAAGTAGGGAAAAATATTTCTTTCTTCTACACACTGGAGTACTCTAATGAATAGATAAATCTTCAAACATGGCCTGCGACGTAACGTGTATTTTTTATTGTTATGATCTTCGTGTGGATCTGTCGGATTGATTACTCCTCATAATAGGAATGATTTAGACCATAGAAACCCGATGTAGCGTCATGCCGAAATTCATAGATGGTTAGATAAGCATTTTTTGGAAGCAGAACAACAACTTAAATCGCTGCTGAGGCAAACGTTGGTTCATAAATCGCCATCGCCGTTATATTGGTGACCAAAAAATCCCGATGAGTTCATCACTAGTCAAAGTGAACTAAACCCCGACCTGAGTCTCTGGTAAAACAAACTTTTAAAGTCATCTTGCTTCTATGCTGTTCCAAGTGGAAGAATGCAGAGAATACAACATGCTTGATGTCATGTTGTTTTTGGCTTGTGCAAGTATGACAGAACATCTACAACAATTAATGAGCTGGTTTGGCTAAGCGTAGTTAATCTTTCTAAGTTTCAAGCACTATACTGGTACTCTTGTATATTCTGTGATGTAGCATTCTTCTCCCATCTACTTAAGAGAAAAACTTTTGAGGCTTGGAAGCATTTTGGAAATTTCTAAATATCATTCGAGTAATTTTGGAAGAAGTTTTACTTATAATGCACTTCCCGTTTCTTAGCGTTCCAGTCATGACATTTGGTAACTTGATGCCTTTGAGGCTCTTTTACCGTGGTTCTTTGCTGGTGGCTAGTGTGGTTACTAGAGTATTGACATAATTCAATTTCATTAAGTGAAGTACGAATTATTGTTTGTATTATTTTCATTTCACTTTCCATTTTGTAGGGAATTAATTGAGATGCTTATTATAATTTTTGGCTCTTCTTCTGTTGTACTGTAATATAAATTGTAATTAATGAAGGCAATTCATTATTATCATGTAGCTGTCACCGATATACCGATGAATTAAAAATCACCTATCAGCTCATCAGTTCTTATGATGAGTTTTTGTATTTGTAGAGTATAATAAGTTTTGTGCCAGAAGTCAAAGACATCATGGCAGAATATAACTTTACATATCCAGTTTTCTCTCTCCATATTGACATTTTTCCTTACAGGATACTCTTCACGAAGATCTGGAACGAGCAGCAGCTCCATACGTGGAAGCGCTTCAATCTACTAAACCTTTGATTGAAATCATAATCCGAGATATCCATTGGGCGAGGACTAGCTTGATTGGCTCTGATCCAAAACAACTGAGACTCGCCTACCGAGTTTTCAATCAAAAACTCACCACTTCTAGAGACGAGGCAGCATCCCAAGGAAGCAGGAATTGCTTCCAAGAAGCCAAGACTCTTTTAGACGAGACAACAGACATGTTTCGAACAGATGCTTCGTGCCTCAAGCACAAAGAAGAAGAATTCATGCAAATAGTTTTCGCACTATTGAAAGTTATATTTCCCGTGGCTCCAACAGCATCTTGTCCGATTCCCATATTATGCAAATTGAATATCCGCCAGTTAGGGCTCATGGAAATTAAACCGGCAATTGATTCTTTAAAGGGCGTTTTAGAACAAGGCAAGAAGATGCTCGCATTTGCATTATATTTTCCTCGTGATTTACGGAAATGTAGAAGGGATCAAACCAAATACAAGAAAATAGGGTCTAGTATCATGCACTTGAGTTCATTATGTCGAAGAATAAAATCGTGAAATTAAGGGATTGAATTAAATGAAATATTAAACTAAATTTGTGTAGCATATCTAATTTTTCCGAGCAATTTTGAATATATTTTAGCTAGGTAGCTCAAAAAGGCAACCAGTTGACAATTCGAGCTACTTATGTGTTGAATTTGGATCTTGGCTATCTCAAATTTGAAAAAATTTGTGAATGACAAAGATTCCCACTAGCTCATATGTGGTTTCTAATTTATTTTGTGTACTTTTGAATATATTTTCATCTGGTTTTTAGATGTTTTGATGGATGGAATTTTGATCTTATATTATCATTACATATATCTACATTTTCTCAAATTTTAAAAACTACTAAGTAGAAAAGATTTCCGCAAGTATTTTGTCAAAAAAACTCATTTATCTACGTCGGAAAATACAGAAGACATTCTCGCTGTTTTCTTTGAAATAATTTGTAGAATGTTCATAAGGAAAAGCACAATCACACAGCAGTGGAGTTTACTATGTCGGTAAATAAGATATGACGAATGCATCTTTCGAGGCTTAATCGTAGAGAAGAACATTGAAATTTATACCAAATCAGTTGTGTCATGAAATTATCATAGAAATCAGTAAAAAACACCATTTGAGATCATTGAAGTGTCTAAAAGCGAATATTAATACATTCATATTTTTCCCTCAAAAGTTACATTATCCATATCTTGTCAAGAAAATCGATGTAATTCAAAGACTCTTTTTTTCATATTATACATTGTCTAATGTTCCTGAAACATAAAAAATATCTTTAAACAAATACGAACAGATTTGTCAATAAATTTACTTGTAAAAGTACAATTAAATAAATAATTGATGAGGCCGATACTTGATGTAAATCGATAAACATAATAAAACAATTGTTAAACCAAGGTATATATGTAAATCTTGGTCTAACAATTGTTTTATTATACACTTAAATATAAAATGTTTCTATTTAAATAGCAGAAACATAGCAGAATAGCAGGTGTATAAAGTATTGGAGAAAATAGTAGATATTCATACGACAATCAATAATCATACAGGAAAATTTTATAGTGGAAATGGCTATATAAGTGATTTCCGTCTCCAAACCATTTAAAAAGCGGAAATAGTTCGAATTGAAAACATTTTGAGTTATGAATAACCCCAATTTCAATACTTTTTTTACCTAAAAAAACTTCCAAAAGCATCAACAAAACTATTCAAGACCATCTATAGTTGTTGACTAACAAAGTTTAATGGATTCTTGAAGTAGGGGGTGAATAATATTCTCTCTAAAGCGTCCAACAAGAAATGTAGTGCACGTTGAACAACCTACACTGCACTTTCCGATATTTGCCGTTTTTGTCAGTTCAGAAAGGGGTACTGAATATTACTGTCAACGGACAACTAAAGGTTTGCTTCGAGCAATTCTAAACCTGCTTTATCTGATCGATGCTTTCAGTAACGTAATAGCTAAAGGTGAAACGAAGGTCATGCATCAAGAAATATATAACTCTCTGTAGATAGTAATTAAGACTAAAAGATTAAACTTAAAGTATATATTTGAAATATAAAACAAAATAAAAAAAATAAATTGATATTGAAAAATATGAAATGAAAATTGTAATATTGGTATTGAAAAGTATTTATTCGAAATATGTCATGTATATCCAACAAGCTCAAACTTCGTGCATTTGGCAGGCATCAACTTGCATAATTTAACTTTCATAATTAATAATTAATTATATTATTAGTTATAAATTAATAATATATAATTTTCGTATATTTTACATAACTAATTTTCAGATATAAAAGCATAATATATAGGCATTGATATTCAAACGAGAGCTTTTTCTCATATCGAATTGTTTCAATTTTCGCTCTTTTTTCTTCGATATTGATTCATTTTTTTGTTCTGAGTGTAAAAAATTTATAGGCGATAGAAACCTGCAAATAGTAAAACACATCAAAATTTTAATTTGGTGTTCGAAATTGCGAAAAGTCAGTCAGAAATCAACGATAGAATTTAAACACCTTGTTCGGATATTTGTATACTGTCTTGATAATAACTTAAAAGCCCGAAAAAGTGTAGAGTGTACTTTAACAATTTCTGAAAAACATGAACAAATTTCTTGAATTTCTATATATCATTCTACTATAGGAAACTTCATTTCTACTATAGTTTGTTATCATGTTTTTCAATATTGACACTTTTAGGGACATATAGAAACTATTGAGAAACAACATTAACTGAAAACATTTTTGTTCTGTTTCATTTTTTGGATATACATTTTGATTGAATTCTGTTCCTTTTTAAACAAAACAAATGGAAATGGCTTCCTCGGTTTCAGTTTATATTTACCAGAAATGTCAATAGTAAGAATAAACGTTTTCTTAATTCTCTCAATTTCACATTCGGATTCACATGGATATTTGTTACTTGAAATACTCTTAGGAGTATTTTCTTTGTTGTCCAGTTTCAATACGATCAGAAAATATTCGATTCCGTACCTATCCATTCGAATCGATTGAAATTCCTGAATACATTACCTAAGGTGATTCCTATAGGTGAAGTATAGTCGTACCCTAAATCAACTGAAAACGAAATTCAGATCAATGAAGGAGAAACTGGAGCATCTATCATGAAAAACACTTGGATAATTATTCAAAATTTCTCTCAAATGATTATTCGAATTCTTTATGGAAGATATTTTATAAACTAAACTTTGATATTTCTTTTCTTGCTCCTCTTCAAAGGAAGTTGTTGAATGAACGTATAAGAGTGACGAGAGGACGTAACAGACTCGTTCCTTTTAGGACTCGTTCCTTTTCGTAACTTTCGTTCCTGTTCGGACTGGTCAGTGTTGCTGTATCGAAATTATGATTGAAGACTTAACAGCATACAGAATGAAGCAGCACCAATCCATCTTTAGATAATTTTTAATATCTGAACCAAAATTAAAATTAAAACTCTATTTTATTGATTTATTACTCAAAGCAATTCACAACCAAACGGAGGAATCATATAAAATAAGAAATTGGGTAAGACTGAAGACGTTTCTTCAGGTGAGCTCAGACTACTCTAATAATATAAATTATTTACAGAAAATATATACAAATGTACATACTAAAAACGTTAGAGTTGTTGCTAAATATTGTACTAGCTATTTAGTCGGTAATTGTTCGTGCAACCAAGTTCGAAAACCGCTCTCGCTAAAGTCAGCTGCTGCATGGTCTTCCCCATTTAATACCCACTTTGTAGTTAGTAAGCCCTCAACTCCAACGGGACCTCTTGCGTGAATTCGGGCTGTACTTATCCCAACTTCCGCTCCGAGTCCAAATCGGAAACCGTCTGCGAATCTTGAACTGGCATTGTGGAAAACACATGCGCTGTCGACCTTCTTCTGGAATTCCTGAGCAGTATCCACTGAAAGAAATTTCAATTTAATAATATTGAAAATTTAAACGGAAAATAAGAGGTCTGTTAAAAAAAGGATTTGCGCAGGCTGTGCAACTTCGATTATCGAAATTTGTTTTTCGTTATGTTGGTGCAAATACGTTCCTCATATGTTCAAATTATATTATCAGCAATTTTTGATTGGTAGTTTGTTTTTAACAACTGAAAAGGTTAGTCACGTGTTATGTGTTCTTCGATTTGTTACTATTGCAAAATATGGATCGAAAAATCTGTATTAAATTTTGCGTTAAAAATGTAATAAAGCGCTCCAACACACTTAAAATGTTGACTATGGAATGTTGATTCGGTGAGTCTACTTTGTCTCAAAAAAGTGTATATAAGTGGTGAAGGCGCTTTGCAGAAGGTCGAAAAGATGTTGATGACGATGAGCGTCATGGAGTTACAACCACGTCAACAAAAGTAGAAAACACCGAAACAGTGAAGAAAATGGTCTTGGAAAATCGTCGAATCTCTGTTAGGGAAGTTGCAGAGGATGTTGGCATATCAATCGGCTCATGCCATGAAATGTTCTCGAATGTTTTGTTCATGAAACTTATGGCCGCCAAGATGTTCCGAAATTGCTAAATTTTGAGTAAAAGCAACGTCGCTTTAGTATCGTGCAAGAGTTGTTGAATGACATCAACGAGATTTGTTCAAAAAAGGTCATAACTGGCGACGAAACCTGGGTATATGGTTATGACGTCGAAACCAAGGCCCCATCATACCAATGGAGGCGGCCAGAGGAACCAAGACCTAAAAAGGCACGCCAAGTTCTATCAAATGTGAAGTTTTTCCTTACTGTTACAACGGAGTGGTACACCAAGAGCTCTTGCCGTTGAACAGACAGCTTGAAAAAAGACAGCACCTTGACGAAAAAACAGGCTTCAATTGAAGATTATTATAATGTAATTACAAGTTTTGAGATACCAATGTTACTGTTTCAAAAACATGTAGAACAGAAACCGAAATACACTGTATTTTCATAAACTGCATTATTATATTGATTATGAATTTTTCTTTACAGTAATCCGAACATTCCAAAAATCCAACACCCTCTGGTTTTTAAATGTGCCGGATAAGTGAGACTCCTGTGTATTTATATAGTTCACGAACCGCCACTGATATTCTAACAAAAGGGTGATCAATCGAAGATATAAGGTCCGCACTAAACAAATTTGCATGTGCCCCCAAATAAATCAAAGACGGACATGGCAATGGAAAAACATAGGAACTCAACTAACAGAACTCAGATGCGGCTGAATGAAAAAGATAAGTAAACAAAATATATTGAACTTACTATTTTCTGTGATGATGACCTCTGTGTGACCACTACCAAAAGTGTGTATGTGGTCTATGGCCTCATTCATATCTTTCACTATTTCTATGCAACACTCCAAAGATCCATACTCATGCTTCATAGATTTCGCAGCAGGTGGCCCAAAGGTTAATATTTCATTGAGTTTTGGGCCCGAATAAATTTGAACACCTTCCTTCTTCAACATATTGCAGATATCGTGAAACAGGTCGCCATTCATCAAAGATTCATGTATCAGAAGAGTTTCCATGGCATTACAAGCAGCTGGGTAATCGCACTTTGCATCTCTGACGATCTTCAGACTTTTTTGCGTATCTGCGTGCTGGTCGATGTAAACGTGGCAAATGCCTTCGGCGTGTCCAAGCACGGGGATGTGTTGAGCCTGCTCTTGGATACTTCTGACAAGTTCGCTGGAACCTCGAGGTATAACTAGATCGATGTGTTGTTCCATCGACAGTAAATCTCCTATCTCCTCTCTGGTAGACACCTGATAAAAAAAATAATATATAGAACCAAATACTGCTGCTTATGACAAAGAAAACATAGAATTTATAACATCATTTTTCTAAATAAAATCTATTTTAAACAGTATATGTCAACCTATTCAATCAACATGTCAATTAGAAAAGAGTATGTTCATCATTACTCGATATAATAACCATAGTGTTAATAGACATCTTACACAACACTTGGTGGAACATTCTATAAGCAAGTATAAATACCAAGGAACTTAACCAAGCATAAAAACTTGTAATTTAAATAAAACTGAGTAGTTTTTCGATTTTCACTATAATTAATTCAAAACATGAAAATATTGTTTCGCCAACACGGTGGCTTCATCAGATGTTGATGATAAACTGAGCTATTACATTGTGGACTGCTTATATTCATCCTGAAGTGCGTAGGGTGGGAATGACCATAGAATACTGTTCTTCTTTTACAGGGGGATGACTATAGAACATATATCTTCGGAATTGTGAGGGATGACCATAGAATACTTTTCTTCGATTGCATTTTTACTGGAATAAATTTAATGAAGGAGAATTATTGATTAAAACTTGATCATTTAATAAACTGTTCGATTTCTTTCTCTTATTGATTTCCATGGCTTCTAACAGGGTTAGTTTATAACCTTTTCGCTAGAAACAGATAGTCACAAAGAGTTCAGAACATTAACGTATTTAGGCAACCCTGTATCAAAAATCTCGGAGTTTTTATCTGATAGAAATTTAACAATAGCTTTCAAAACACAGAATATCGTGGGTAGACGACACATCAGAAATGCGGAAGATGAAATTTCACCTGATGATAAATCAGGTATTTAGGAGTTGAGTTGCGGTACTTGTCCCAAAGTATATGTTGGCTAAACTGGCAGAAATTTTAACCTTAGAATATCTGAACACCAAAAGATGCTTTGCAAAAAACAAAACCAATTCTACATATGCAACACAAATTTTAGAAGAGAACCATGTCTTCGACAACAACCTTAAAATATTGCTACGGAGCGAAAAGGTTATAAACTAACCCTGTTAGAAGCCATGGAAATCAATAAGAGGAAGAAATCGAACAGTTTATTAAATGATCAAGTTTTAATCAATTATTCTCCTTCATTAAATTTATTCCAGTAAAAATGCAATCGAAGAAAAGTATTCTATGGTCATCCCCCACAAATCAGAAGAAATATGTTCTATAGTCATCCCCCTGTAAAAGAAGAACAGTATTCTATGGTCATTTCCACCCCACGCACTTCAGGATAAATAACAGGATAATCAGGATATAAGCCGTCCACAATGTAATAGCTCAGTTTATCATCAACATCTGATGAAGCCGCTGTGTTGGGAAACGATATTGTCATGTTTTGAATTAATTATAGTGAAAATGGAAAAACTACTTAGTTTCATTTAAATTATGTATTTAGATTTTCATCAAGTATCGACCCAATCGTTTAATGACATAAAAACTTGGTTAAGTTCAAAAAAATGTTTCTATTTACTTGAAATATATTTAGGGGACTGTCCCGCTATAAATAACTGATAAAAGTACTTTAAAAAGGTAACAACCTTCCGATCTTTAACGTAGGCGTCAATTTTATGGTTCAACTCAAAATCTGCAATTTGGATCCTAGTTTGACCAACGCATTTAAGAAACGTTGTTCAACCACAGAAGTTCAGAGTTGGAACAGAATTCAATCTAATATTTTTGGATATATTGTTAGTTTTTCAAACTAGGTGTATCAATTATTGATGACGGTTTAGTAAGCCGAATTTTATTGTGACTGAATCGAATAGTTTTTGTTGTAATCAGCCAAATGTTCAAAATCATACTCGAATACTTTAACAATGTTCCATAGAATTTGTTGCTGGAGTAAATTGATATTATTTATAATTTGTGTTATGTCAATTTACGTATATTGACATAAATTCGTATGTTGACGAAAATAAACTAGAAAAATATCAATGTTGTTAAGTGCACCTACAGAAAAACGTGTTTTCAAAGCACCCAGATTGATTCTTAAATATTACATACCAGAGAAACTGCATTTTCTGCGCCAACTGTAGCCAGGGCTTCTTTCACAAGTTCCATCAACGCTTTATTACTGTTAGCTGCTTCTTTTCCTCCTTTCAACAAGAGTCCGTTTCCTGAAGCAATCGCCAGAGCTGCAACTTGTGGAAGTGAATCTGGTCTGGATTCGAAAATAACCAATAATACTCCAATCGGAACAGTTATCTGTTTCAGTTCCAATCCTTCGGCTAACTTAGTTCTTCTCAAAACTCTTCCGACGTTTTCATGACTTGAATCGGCGATTTGTTTCAGACCCACTGCAAGGTTTTTCAACTTTGCAGGCGTAAGTGACAGTCTGGAAAGTAGAGGCTTGGCAACTCCTGACTTGGCAGCTTCATCTAGATCTCTCGAGTTCGCGTCCAAAATAAACGCTTGCTTGGAAATCAACAAATCAGCCAGAGTGTGAACACACGAAGCTCGTTGATCCGGCGTGAGAGTTTGAAGAACTCGTCCCCCAATTCGGGCTGAAATTTATTACAAAAGTTAAATGAGAAAGATAAATTAAAAGAAAGGCACTCCATATTATCTTTGTCATTCATCTTTACTGACTATGCAACAAATCAAAGGACCATTCTTAAACTTATTCGGATATATTTTACCGGTGGATGATTTAAAGCACCCTTTGATTTAAGGATCAATATTTCCATATATATGTAAATAAAATTATGACGTATGACACTGAAGTCTCACTAAAGTTTACCAATGCGTTAATATCTCATCTTGCAACATTTCATCTGCAAGAACAACTGTTTTGACTGGTCCACCTCACTAGTGACCTGCTCGGATGTCTGACTTAAACCTCCTGTATTATTTTGAATAGTGGAATTGAAAGCAATCGTTCAGTATTCAAAATACTGTAGGATTGTTTTGCAGTACGATGTACTGCACTCAATGATGACAAAAATAAAGACTTGCATTGAAGGTGGAAGTTGTTATTTTGAACTTAAATGCAAAGAATTCCTAACTTCCGTTTTTAGTAATAGAATATTTTCTCCTAGCAATTTCCTCAATTTCTTGAATCTGCATGTAATATTTTACATACAGCACCCAGGTTTTCTGATAGCAAAAAATATAGTTCAGTGAAAGAGGAATTCTGACCTTCTTTCAATCCACATTCAGCTTCATATCAGTTTTGTGACTATGATATTATTAATCAGTTTCTAAGTTCATTTTCAAGGAGCACAAATCAATCAGTTGTTACTTATCAGATATTGCAAAATATATGTTCAAATCAGATGTATATCTTTTATAATTATTTAAAAATTATTTTATACTTTCTATTCAAATTTCTTCATTACAAAAAACAATCAGTAAGATAAGATTGAAATATGACTTCTATTGAGTTTATTATGAATTATATATTTGTTCAGGATAAATTCTAAGAATAAAATGTATATTAAGATGTATATTATCTCAGTTTTTTTTTAACGCCGCATTCGAGTTTTACACCATAAAAATAAGGAAAACTTTGTGGGCCCCTTGTCCCCACTGCTTGTTGTTGCGTATTCAATTTGAATCTACTTTGAATGCTATTATTTTGTTTTCTCTACTTTCACGTTCTCTTCTGCCGTTAACAGAATGTTTATTCTAGTTGAAGGAACGAATTCGAACAATTCTTTCTAATCAGAATGTGCTAAATAAATAAGTTGCGTCCTGTAAACTGTGGTAATATTCTACGAATTTCAATTGAACTTCGTTTCTGGGAAAATATCGATTAAAGATAGCTTTACGTCTTATATATTCAGCAATATTTATGTTCATTTGGTTATTTCAAAAGTTTAATTTGAATGTTTGAGATCTCAAGAACAAAATCAGATTTTGCAGATGATAGCAACATGGGATGAAATTTTCGTTATAGATAGATTCAGTTTTTCTCAGTCAATAAATGATGAAGAAATGCAAAAGTTAACAAGTTCGAGACTTTTGTCAATGCCAGCTTCTGACAGAAAACAGAAAAAATGCATTTTTTTTCATTATGTGAAACACTAAAACGATATAATGATAGTTGATTCGAGAAAAGGTTTTCAAATGTTCCTATTGAGATCATTCAGTATCGGGATAACTCACCATTTTCTGCTACGATTTCCGTCGGAATACTATTTGGGGAGGAGCTCTCAGTGAAGAATGTCCCTACTTTTCTTCCTGACAAAATGGTTTTTATTGCTTTCTCCTGCGTTCCATTGCAGATGACCACAGATACACCTCTGTCGAGGGCCCAAGTAGCAGCATTCACTTTGGAGTCCATACCGCCGGTACCAACCTTGGATTTCTTCCCATACTCGATAGTATGCCTCAAGTCTGAAGTGAAGGTGTGAAGAAATCTAGCTCCTTGTTCCCATGGTGGCTTATTATAAATACCATCAACGTCAGACATTAAGATAAGCAAGTCGGACTGAATTTCAGCTGCTAACATAGCAGCTAAACTGTCGTTGTCCTTCAAACTGATACCTCTTTTTCCAGCTTTTCCACCAATAGGTTCGTCAATTTGAGGTGGTGGCGATACAGCGTCGTTCGTGTTAATAATTGGTACAATATTAAGACTGATCAATTCGGATATTGTACTGAAGAGGTTGCGTCTTGTCTCCTCGTTGTAGAAATCAGGTTTGGTAACTAGTACTTGAGCAATTTTCACACCATATTGGCCAAACATGGCATCATACAGCGACATGAGACCCGACTGACCTACTGCTGCGGCTGCTCTTGGTTCCAGAAGAGTAGGAGCATCCTATTGATGGAAAAAAAATTAGATTATTGTCTAGCTCTGACGTTTTTTGTATTTTGATTTTCTAGTTATTGGTATAAATTGGTCGTGATGAAGCATATTATGAATGCTTTGTCATTTGGATTTTTTATACTTATTCTGATAGCAGAAAATGAGATATTACAGACAAATGATATATGTTCATAGTAATTACTCGTCATGGAAGAAAACAAAATCAGAGGAACGGATCACTTTTAGACCTCTGTATGTTTTTTTGTAGGTGTTTTCTTTCATCTTCTGCCATCTTCACGTGCGGACACCTGGAAGTACGCTGTTTCTGATGAGTTCTGTTAACAATCTGCTTCAAAGTGTGGTCTATACCGTTCACTTTACTTGTTCATACTTTCTTCTGCATTAATCCTTTTTTACATATTATTTATATATATATATATATATATATATATATATATATATATATATATATATATATATATATATATATATATATATATATATATATATATATATATATATATATATATATATATATATATATATATATATATATATATATATATATATTATATATATATATATATATATATATATATATATATATATATATATACATCAATTCTATTTTAGCTGATTCGATGAAAACATCGTTTTGGCTCATTTGATAACCTTCTACACGTGAACAAGTGATCAAGGTTATAGAATAGACAGATTATTCGATCAAATATATTGGAAATTATTATTTATTTTTTGCACTTTTGTATTTCAAGTACCGTAAATTGCGTAGCTGTTCTATTTACTTTCGTGAAACCAAGTGTTTACTGATGATAACTCGTGATATTCTCATCAAACATTTACTGATATCCATACAAATTATATTGATTTTTTGTAAGGCAGTTTTTACAAGAAAAATGGAAATTTTTGAGCAATATGAAAAATAATAATTTCTCTATAATTCGCTCAAAACACTCCAATTAGTTCAAATAAAATCGTCAACGTAGACCAGGGTGGAATGTTCCAAAACTCTTCAAATTTTGTTTTTGAAGAAAGAAAAAAACAGCTCTTCGAAATGGATAAAGTAGATACCTACTTCAGTGTAGTAAACAGTAAATCTTTCGAAGTAATTGTATTATATAAATTAGTAATTCTGAATTCAAATAAAAGCAAATAATATTATAAATGAATAATTAAAATGTAATAATTTTAATAGCTACCTCAAATATTCTTTTATGCAAGTCTATTGATGATAATATAGAAAAATTCTTATTATAAATATCTCATTTTACCTACCTCTCTAGTATGGTCCGTTGGAGATAATGTTTCCCTCATAGACAAAGACATCAGTAATTCTTGCGTCAATTTCTGTTTGCCAAAAGCAACAGCTCCACTCGTAACCATAATGCATTCTCTACCTTCGTTTTGACATTCGGCAACCTATTAAAAAAAATTCAAATTGAATATACATGATTTCTTGAGACGGGACGGAAGTGTGTAACAGGAAGCTGCAGAAGCGCGCGTTATTTAAATTGACAAATGAGCGAGCTAAGCGATAGTGTTTGCATTAGATAACTGTCATCAATAATGACATTGCTTCTAATAATATTTCTATAAAATACAAATTTCAGATAGATTTCTTCTTCTTCTTCACTTATTTTTTCAGTACTGGTTACATTTTTCGTTCCTTCAAATTTGTGAATTGTATGAGCATTAAAAATGGATCGATCTTTACAGGCCACTGTAAATGAATGGTAAAACCATTCCAGTGGCGTGTAAAGAGGAGTTGCCTCATAAGTCGTTTATTCAAAATATCACGTTAAGTTTTTTTTCTACAGTTGTTGCACATACTATTACGCTCAAAGCGTCAGAAGCCTGCACGAAAAATACTTGTTAGAAGGAGGAACTAAAGTCATCTACTTTCGATCGAGAGAACTGCATTTCTGCAGTTCTGTCGGAATGCTGATAGATTTGCGTGTTCCCATAACTTAGCTGGTTTAATGAAAGAATTGGGAATTTCTGACTATAACGCAACTGTAATTTAAAATGATAAATGAGCGAGCTAAGTGTTTAGATCAGATAACTCTCATCAATAAAAAATGACATTGCTTCTAATTGTGTTTCTATAAAATACAAATTTCTTCTTCTTCACTTATTTTTGCAGTACTGGTTACATTTTTCGTTCCTTCAAAGTTGTGAATTGTATGAGCATTAAAAATGGATCGATCTTTACAGGCCACTGAAATGGTAAAACCATTCCAGTGGCGTGTAAAGAGGAGTGGCCTCATAAGTCGTTTATTCAAAATATCACGTTAAGTTTTTCTTCTACAGTTGTTGCGCATACTATTACGCTTAAAGCGTCAGAAGCCTGCACGAAAAAACTTGTTAGAATCAGGAGCTAAAGTCATCTACTTTCGATCGAGAGAACTGCATTTCTGCAGTTCTGTCGGAATGCTGATAGATTTGTGTGTTCCCATAACTTAGCTGGTTTAATGAAAGAATTGGGATATTGTGATTATACTGTAATTTAGAATGACAAATGAGCGAGCTAAGTGTTTAGATTAGATAACTGTCATCAATAGAAAATGACTTCTAATTGTGTTTCTATAAAATACAAATTTCTTCCTTTTCACTTATTTTTGCAGTACTGGTTACATTTTTTGTTCCTTCAAAGTTGTTAATTGTTTGAGCATTAAAAATGGATCGATCTTTACAGGCCACTGAAATAGTAGAACCATTCCAGTGGCGTGTAAAGAAGGGTGTTCTCATAGGTCGTTTATTCAAAATATAAACAATTACTCACTTGTTCTACTATCGATGCCAGTCTTCCTAGTGCTAAACCGTGTTCATCTTCACGTGTAATAACAGCGCTTCCTAGTTTAACCACTAGCCTCCTAGCATATTTCAATTGACTTCTATCTGTGAACGTAACTTGCTTCTTATCCAACATTGTTTTGTTCTGAAATAAGATGTAATAAAATTTGTTACATTTTTTAACTCTACATCTATTATTTCGTTTGTTGAACCATTTAAATTCTAGATGATCAATTTCAAAAATCATAAATAGTTGAAAACTAATAGAAATTTCAATTCGTAGCACCTTAGTTAATTCAGTTTTCAATTCGAATCTCATTTTTTCTGTTAATCTGGTGTTTATGCTACGAAAAACATGTCTAAGAAATGAATGAATGTAAATATAGTGAAACAATAAACTATTTTTGAAATCTTCATTTCATCCCAATTTTTCACAATATTTCAACCAAGTAGGGTTAGTGCAAATTTTCAATTCTGCGAAAAAAATATTATACCGCAAAAAGTTGAGAAGATTCATCAACTATTGCGATCTTAATTTCCTGGAAAATACAATACAATTTTCAGGATGAAAATTTATCACTTCATTCATTCAATAAAAATTAATCAATTAATGAATTCAATGAAAGTAAATACTGATGGAGAAATATTTGTTCTGCCAAAATAAATTATGCATCAGTTCATATATATTTCACTAAGAGTAAATATTCAATACAAAAAAGCAGTTTTCTTTCTAATGACTTATCATAACACAATTTTTCATTGCCTTAGATGAACATCGAAAAATTTACTAGGTAAAGAAATGTAGGTACATTCTCTCTGGAGCTTCGCAATAGAATTTGAAGCTTTCTACTTTTGTTATACTACCTTAAAAAACAAAATTATTTACTTGAAATGAAACAGCTTCAAAGCTTTCATTTTTTTTTGTTCAGTTTCTTTTCTGTGTCAACCCTTAAAGTTGTTGATAAAGTTGGATGATGTCATGGCATGTATATATATATATATATATATATATATATATATATATATATATATATATATATATATATATATATATATATATATATATATATATATATATATATATATATATATATATATATATATATATATATATATAATGATCCGTTTGATGAAACAAAAAAAACTATGATTTGCATCACGTTTAAAGTAAGATCAATATTATTTAAAGTATGTTTCTACATGAGAAAATAATGAAAAGCAAGAAAAATCATTTTGAAAATGACATAAACAGGTTCAACTTCATTAAATCAGTAAAGATCTCTGTCAGTAAAGTAAAACTTCATTTAAGAAGAATCTTAATTGAGAAATTAAGAGAAAGAATCAAGATTTCAGTATAGGGAAAAATTATTCGTGAAAAATTGAAATTTCAGAAACATATTCAAGCTAAATAAATCAATTGTTTTCATAGTCTCTAAGGAGATGATATCAATTCAAAATTCCGTGGTCTTTCTATAAAATAACAGTGTTTACCTTGAACCTCACTGAATTTATAATCATTTCAATGATCTAAACATGTTATATAATATATAAAATACTGATCTACTTTCAAGAAATATCACCAATAACGATCAAATCAAAATATATATCATCGTTTGACCAATAAGAAAGCGTAGATTGCCTGGAATATTTTAATGTAACAACTTTTTAACACGTGCCAGTTAGATTGATACAATCATCGAATACCTACGAACAAAACAAATTAGATTTTGATTCAAATACTTCTTTGTTTTCGTTTCTACGGTATATGTTGTTAAACAGAAATTAATCGATGACCTTTGATGATGCAATTAATACAAACACGATTCGATACATCATTATACGTAAGAAAATTCTTGAGATAACAGACATGTGTCTATGTTGAATATGTAAGGCAGATTCCGTAAAATAACCAAATTGTCGAATGCACTTTACTCGTTCCATAGATAGAATTACCCTTCGATCTATGCTCAGTGATCTATACCTGTCTCTACATTCCCAATGACGTAAGTTTCTGTGATCTCTTTCCAAGGATTTTTAGGTCAATCGCACAAAGATCAAATGCCAATTCGATTATACAAAAATCGAAAATTATATACTGGAGCTTTGTTCGATAATAATTATTAACTGTAATTGTGGTCATATTATATTTGGTTTCGTTGAATATCGAATCAATAAATAATATAGACCTAATCAATTTGTCATTAGTTTCTAACAATATATATTACATATTATTCTTTTTCTTTCAATTACTTCCCTATTTTATCAAACCAAAAATTATGTTTATGAAATTTATTGAAATTGAGAGGATTTAATACAACTTCTAACTATTTTATTTCATCTACGTATTATATTATACTTTAACTAATTTCAACATCTTGTTTACAACCTTGTATCATTCAATTAGCTTTTCGATATATAATTAAAAATTTGCACCTGCGGATGAACTGACGAAAAAACCCATTATAATCAACATATAATATAAATAAAAAGGGTCCTGATACAGTGCCTTGCGAATTACCACAGCCTAAATGAAGCTCTTCCAAGCATTCCCCTTTTATTTTGGTGTTCTGATACCTTTTGGTCAAATAACCTCCTAACCAGGCAAGGTCACTGCTTGTTATACCGTGTGTTTCACATTTCACTAATAATCTATCTCCATCAACAGTTTCAAAAGCTCTCTTCATCTGTTTTCTTCATTGCATTAAATTGCAATTTTTCTTCATAAAATGCTCAAATCTGGAGTTCGGGCTCAAGACCTTCACTATACTAAGGTCAAAATGATTTCCGTTTGTCACTTTGCAAAGCAGAAGGTTCAATCGTTGATACTTTTATGGATGTTGAGCTATTGCTTCAAGTTCCATAGAGTAATTGAAGAATGTATATAAGTAAAACCACTAACACTAGGCCAGTGAAAAATATATGAATAACTAAAAATCAAGAAGAAAACCTGGGTGATTTGAATATTGGGTCATAAAATCGAATATTACGAGCATTAGTTATAGTTAAAGATATATTCGGATACTTTATCCATTTTTCTATAACTAAATATAATTCTTATAATCACTAGCAAAGAACGTGCAAATTAAATGATTCATGAACCTAGTCGATTTCAAAGTACAAGGGTAAATACAACACAAAACATTATAATGAAACAAATATACGTAAACAGGGAATTTGCTTATTCTTAAGCAATGCGATTTATCAATAAAACCCAATACAAACAGTTCGAAGATTACATTCAATTGCAAAAAATCATCGATGTTCAATACAAAGATAATATATTTATTGATAATAATTCGACCATAATTCAAAATCTTCTATTAGAAAGGGGATAATGAAATTATCAATAAACAGATTTATGGAGCAAAAGCATAATGAACGAATACCAATGTTATTGTTGCTATTATAAGAACAATTCGGCTAATTGCATATTCTATCTACCTGCAAATTGAACTACTATATAAAAGATTGAATCAAACTTTTAAAAGAACGGTATATTGAATCGTTCAGAAAATATGAAAATATTTTCAATATATAAAATATATTATTATAACTTGTGTACTATTGAATTAATGTTTTATTTTTCATATTCAATATGATTGCTTTCTGTTTATTATATATCGATGTTATATATTATTATAACATCGGCACAAATTTTCAATGTTACGATATCAATATCTAAATTTGAATTGAAACATCAAACATAATGGAAAATTCTATACACTTGTCTATATTAACTACTTTAAGTGAGACCTTGTGGTACCAGATAAAATCAATTCAGTTTGATAATAAAACAGAGTTTATCTATGTGATAATGGAAATGAATCTTAATGTCATGAGGTAGATACCTACTGCACTTAACTATGCAAATTCAAATATCATTAAGTTTATCTTTTCAACTAATTGTACCTACATCAAAAATGTTAGTGTACTCAAAATGAGCGATAAGATCTCCTTTACTTAGAAGGGAATTTCAGCAAAAGCGAAAATAAAAGCACATTCGACATTTTTAGACTGTTTCATTTACATACTATTATATGAACGTTTTTATTCTGTGCAATTTGCTAAAATATTACTCTCTGAACATTTTGACAGTAGATCCTTAGAGCATAGACATTTTTCATAGATAATAAATTATAATATCTTTATATGGTTTAAATTACGTATACAAATCACTGTGATTTTATCATTATTGGTGCGGATATTTGTTTATAATTCACTTCTTATTAATACAAATTTTATGTTACAAAATATATACGAGTAATGATTTTCTATAATAAATTTCTGAAGTTTGTTATACCTATGCATCCAAATAGACAATTGATTCATCTATTATCAGATTAGATATTCTCTGTTTACATCACTACATCAATAATTGTTTAAAATCGAAGTTTACTTTCGTAAGGTATAATATTTACTTATGAAAGCTGGTATTTCAAAATATTATTTATACAGACAATTAAATGACAAAGAGGAAATAACAGGCCTATTCGAAATATAAGTTCGAATGGCTACTAGAAATATTTTCACATACACCCTATAAAATATGCCCATAGATATTTTCAATTTTACAAGAAACTTTCAAAACTTAACTCCAATAACAGTTGTTTTTAATTATAGGTATTTTTCAAGCTACGCCAACTTCTTCGAATAATTGAAAATAAGTATTGAAATAATTATTTATTTATGGCAGCCACATATTTAGCAAAAAAAGCATAACCCTTACTAATATCTTAATTGGAGATACTCTATAATTGTATAAATATTATCTATCTGACATATATAAAGAAAATAAAGAAATATCAAAGAAATACCAATGGATTTCAATTAGGTATCTCAGTGTTTCTGGTTTTAATTAAGAAGTATATTTCCAATTATAGCTTGTTTAAAGATATCAATGAAAGTTTTAGTCAATTTTTGAAAAAGGTGATTAAATAATTAATGAATTATAGTATACCTGAAGAGTTGGCGGCTTCCATAAATCAGTTGTTGAACTAAAATACCTTGTTATGGTATTTGGCCGCAAAGCAGCTATTTGTATGGGCAATTTCATACCGAAATGGCACACCAAACGACTTTCTTTCACTACGTTGTTCAGGAACATATTCACCAAGACTCAACAGGGTTGTATAGTGAGATTCGATGTTAACATAAACAATCAGTCAAGACTTATATTCCAGATTTTCGTAGCCTCTCCAATCCTATCATAATTCGAACTATGTCCACTGATAGGAGAAAACTGATAGCAAATGATTGTAAACAAATTCAGAGGCGTAACAAATTACTTACATTTTGACTGAAAGAGCTCATAAATACAAGAGATAGTAGATGAGCTGATAAACACTTCTGGGTGGGTAGGTACCTACCCGAAGCATCATGAAAACTTGTTGTTCCTTAATCGAATATATATATATATATATATATATATATATATATATATATATATATATATATATATATATATATATATATATATGTATAAAACTTGGTTCTCGGAATGAGCCGCGTTCTAGATTTATAAAATCTCGACGTTTCGGCTTCCGTTGTGAAGCCATCTTCAGTAGTTGGAATAAATTAGTAAAGGAAAGGGTTACTCAGTTACGTGGCCTCAATCTGCCTACTCCACGAACTGAATGAAGGAAAATGAGGAAAGGTTACCTGGTTACGTGGCCTCAATCTGCCTACTCCACGAACCAAATGAGGGAAACTAGGAACGATAAGAAATTATGCGGTTGCGTGGCCTCAATCTGCCTACTCCACGAGCCAAATCGTTTCTAATAGTTATCTCCGAAGTCTCAACCTGCCTACTCCTCGGAGTCAACTGACTCCGAAGACTAGTTGACTCCGAAGAGTAGGCATTCGGAGTCAACTATTAGAAACGATTTGGCTCGTGGAGTAGGCAGATTGAGGCCACGCAACCGAATCATTTCTTATCGTTCCTAGTTTCCCTCATTTGGCTCGTGGAGTAGGCAGATTGAGGTCACGTAACCAGGTAACCTTTCCTCATTTTCCTTCATTCAGTTCGTGGAGTAGGCAGATTGAGGCCACGTAACCGAGTAACCCTTTCCTTTACTAATTTATTCCAACTCCTGAAGATGGCTTCACAACGGAAGCCGAAACGTCGAGATTTCATAAATCTAGAACGCGGCTCATTCCGAGAACCAAGTTTTATACATACTTCTGACCGCGGAAACCTTTCTGAACATTTATATATATATATATATATATATATATATATATATATATATATATATATATATATATATATATATATATATATATATATATATATATATATATATATATATATATATATATATATATATATATATATATATATATATATATATATATATATATATAAAAGACTTTCTATAGAGGAGAGTCTTTTCTTCTTGTTTTTCCATATCCAGGTTTGTACGACTTGAACTTAGCTACGCAGTTCTGAGGAGAGCCACTGAGCTCTAAACGTGTTTTCGACTTCTGCTACCAATTGCGGGATATGCCGATAATATTCATTTTCGTTCAAATTTTCCTCCGCATGAAAGATTATTCATATATTGTTTGATTTCTAGGCTTAGAGTATCCTTGAAGGAGAAATAGTCGCTTCACTGGCTAAGTAGTATTCCAAATCTTTAATCGATTGGGCCGATACTTGATGAAAATCTAAATATCTACATTATATAAATAAAACTAAGTAAATTTCTGATTTTCCATATAATTAATTCAAAAACATAATAATATTGTTTCACCAACACAGTGGCTTCATCAGATGTTGATGATAAACATCTTCATTTATCAACAACAGTTTATTATCAACATCTTATGAAGCCACTGTGTTGATGAAACAATATTGTCATGTTCTTGAATTAACTATAGTGAAAATCGAAAAACTACTTATCTCCCAATCCGGAGAGTACAAACGGGGCATCCTTCAATGTATCGACTGTATAGAAAAACTTATTGAAATTATTCATTTAAAGTCCGTTATTGCTAAATTATATTGAAAAAAACTATATATATAAATATATATTTTTTTGAAGTTGATTTATTCCCTGTTTAAGATAGTTTATTTTCAATGTTTTCAGCAGTAACAGGCTTATTTTAATGTTAAAAACTTTATTTTCGTTGACGTTTCGTTGTTTTCACAACTTTGTCAAAACTAATGAATAATTGAATTTTATGAATTACTATAGATATCAAAACGTCGAACTTATTTTTTATTAAATCAAATTGGCTTCTTTGTATTCTCACATATTAATTTTTAGTATTCAGAGAAATATTTCTGGCTTAGCATTCACTTCGGAAGTTTTAGTCTTCTTCACCATGAGGAAACCTTTGAAAACACTCTTATGAGTGTGTTTTATATATACATATAAACATACATATAATTACACATAGTTGAGTTTTATATACTCAAATAGTAATCATTTTATATACTCAAATATAAATAATTGAAACTGTCACTGTATATACTATTTTAAGATTTAGAGAATTTATAATTTTAGATGTAAAAACTATCAGTATTCTAGTATTATACCTATGCACATCACTGTCATATGTTAAATTTTTTATTATATTACATAAAAGCAACTGATTTTTTTATTTTAAATATAAATATATACGAAGCAAAGAGTATTTTTTGTTTAACATACATTAGTTCCAAAGAGTTCAACATTATTTTAATTATTTCTGTAACTTTTGTAATTGTTGAATTTTTTCTTCAGTCAAACCAAATAACAATGTGGAGCAATATTCAAAATGTGGCATTATTTTTGATTTAAACAACACTAATTTCACATATGTCGACAGGTTTTTTCCTATTCTTTTCAAAAAATTGATTTTTTTAGAGATTTTAGATGATATGGAACCAACATGATCATTGAAACTCAATTTTACGTCTAACATAATGCATAAATATTTTACTGTTTCTACGCTTCTAATTTTTTTCTCTTGAATTTTTATAGTATATATATATATATATATATATATATATATATATATATATATATATATATATATATATATATATATATATATAGAGTATTGTTATCGACCGTACTACGTATTAAATATTGTGAATTCTTTGCGTTCTGTGGGAGAATGAAAACTCTTACGTTCTCGTTAAACTCAATATTTCGTCACTGTAAATTGGTGACTTCATCAGGAGTACAAGATATAGAGTCTCAGGACATTAAAATGCAACAACGAAGCACTGTGGGTGCCGCACGACTGATCGACTGAGAGTCGTGCGGCACCCACAGTGCTTCGTTGTTGCATTTTAATGTCCTGAGACTCTATATCTTGTACTCCTGATGAAGTCACCAATTTACAGTGACGAAATATTGAGTTTAACGAGAACGTAAGAGTTTTCATTCTCCCACAGACCGCTTCCCGAAAGAATTCACAATATTTAATATATATATAAGGTGATATCGGTATAGCACTCAATTGGAAGTAGCCGTTGACACGTGTTTCGAGCTTATTAGCTCTCTCCAGAACGGAGTAACCAAGTTCAAGTAGTACGAAAATGGACATTAAAAATTAAGAAAAATAGAGATTCATCTGAAGGAAGTCGACACATTTGAGGCTTCCGCGTTTGAACTCTCCTGACTGGGAGATTTGATCAAACTACTTTGTCCTTAAGAAGACTAATTACCCTCTACGGATGCTCTAAACCCAGTATTTTAATAATAATATTCTATGAAATAAGTATCTATGGATAATATATGGAGAAGCCTAGAGAGTGCAGAGTTATAATATCCATTTTTTAATCAGTCTGAGTAGCATTTGAATTTTGAATTGGATTATAGTTATATGTTCTGAAATTCAATAAGAAAATAGAAGCAGTCTTGTCATTGCTTTGTACACTACACCCGCATTCCTCTAAGAAGAAGATAAAGGACCATGTACAAAATCTGACAGTTTTTGACTGTCAGAAATGTCAGATTATAACTAAGGTTATAAATGATATTCTTAACTTTTACAATGTCAATATAGGTATCCGAATGAATATCGATATTTTGATTTGCTTTTAGGTATTATTATCAATATTTGAATTCAGCAATTACTGTTTTTGATATATACTCATCGAGGGACTTGAAACTTCGACATGTCCAATAATAGTAGGCCACTTCTAATTATTTTTGATTTAGGTATGTATAATGAAATTGCATAAAAATATCGGTAATACTGCATTGAAACGAGTAGGAATGTGGAAATCTTGAATATTAGTATAATTTTTTGCCACAGATTATACACTTTGGCCTTTCTGGGTGGATACTCATGTGGTTCCCCCTTTCAGTAAAAAGTTTGTATTCAACAATTCGCTTTTCGAAATACAAAGTGATCATTTATTTTAGAGCCAATGGAGACATAGTAGATAGACATGAACAAAAGATTACTTCTTATCCAGATTCACCAGAGATATTAAAAAACCTATTTGACAATGGATATACGCTTGCTGTTGCTTCCAGAACAAGTGAGATAAAGGGAGCTCGACAGTTACTTGATTTGTTTGGATGGAATAAGTATTTTTCATATATAGAAATATTTCCAGGGCGTAAAACATGCCATTTTGAGAAGTAAGTTATACCAACACTAATTAATAGATATATATTCTCTTAGTTCCAATTATGATTAGGGTTAACATTAATAGTTTCTTGAACTTTTTATGGATATATTTGACATTTAAAAAGGGTCTAATGTGAGTACCATTTATAATTGTGGTAAATTACAAGAAAATTGAATTTATTCGACTTTCTTTTACAGGATCAAATCACAATCAAAAATTGAATTCAAGGATATGTTGTTTTTTGATGATGAGCATAGAAATATAAGAGATTTGGAAGAAATTGGGGTAGTATCAGTTTTAGTTGAGAATGGAGTTACGCATGAAGTAATTCAGGGAGGTTTAAAAAAGTATCAGCAAAAATATCCTGCATGAAATTATTTAATTCAAGTAAAACAGACTCTTTACTTCATGTAAATCCATTTCAACACTAAAATGAGAAAGAAAACACTGATTTCTAGATTAGTACATTTTTATTTGGTCATTTTATTGGACTGTGAAGGCTATAAAGTCTGAAGAAGGAATTGTTAATGTGGAACTTTCGTAATAATTTTCAATTAAAAGTGTGTTATCTAAAAAACCGTTTTCTTCATCATTTTATTATATTTAATTTGTTATTATTCACACGAATATACTTAATGTAATATAATTCCTTTATGTTTATTGAATCCTTTTTATGAAATATAATATTTTTCAGTTAACATGCTCCATTAATTGAGTTTCAGCCTATTGTCTATTCATTTTTAATATGGGAAAAAGGGTGGATACAAAAATCATTGTGAATAATTCAGAGGCTGGAAAATGTGAGTTCTTTCTAAACGACTGTACTTTTGCAAGTATGAAAATTAATACTCCAAAAAATAAACATGAAAATTTATATCATGATTAACAGAAAATAATACAAACAAAACCTTAGAAAAATGATATGGAAAAAATATGTTTTTATATCACCTAAAAAATCTGATCTGGAAGATGAAATTAAAATTGAAAATAATCAAATGATGAGTTGAAAATATTTACAAAATGACAGAACATAAAACTCAAAAATTAGTAATTAAATAAACTAAAATTATGTAGGTGAAAAATGGCATGACTCTTTGGTCAGTTATACCTCCAACTGTTTTTAAATGAATTCTGTATTTTGTTGTGATACAAATACAAGCAAACACAGGTGTTGATTGAGGTATTATCTTATAGACTTCTATCACTCTCTTATCACTTCTCTCCAATTTTCGTATTATTTGAAGATTCAATACTGAGTTATGTACTTTTTGGGATGTTTTATTTTAATCAGAGACACTATCTCTTCACATTGGAGATGTTTGTTTCTATTGCATATGGAAGTGGTGATATAATAATAGATGGGTCTATTATTTCTTTTTCAACATCATATAGAATTTAAAAAATGTCTTGTGAAAATGGAGTAATTTTCTAAACCTATTTTTTAACTTTTGGTCCCATGGTTCTCCTTCAAAAAAAATTTCATATATATTTCTTTTCAGATTCGTGTCAATCAAAACCTTCATTCAACTTTTAATTCCGAAACTGGCTAATGAAAATATCATATTTCAAACATAATATTAAAGCAAATGAGATCGAGTTATGGTAAATTATATAGGATGAGCATTTTACACTTGACCTATTTTTTGATAGTCTTTCTTGATTGAAGTTGCAAAATTAGTTTTTATTATCACGTTTTAGCACACACAATAAGTTAATAAAATATTTGATAATATTAGCTCATTGCGGATGCATAATCATTGCTTTTGTATATGGTTTCATTAACTACTATGTTTTTAACATATATTTTCCTTCCGCCAGTTTATCGAAATACTATTTGTATATATATATATATATATATATATATATATATAGCTCTTCAGTGAAAATTGTTTATTTCAAAGTTTCAACGAATCTACAATTTGTAGCGGATCAAACAAGAAATAGATTTTTAGATTTTTGTAGTGCTTAATCTAAAAATATCCAGACATTACAGTAGTCAATATTAAGGAAAAATAGTGTGAGAGTAATTGTGGAAAATAATTTCAGGTTTAAATATCTAGAATGAGATAAAAAATCGTTCTTCAATCTGATTGTAGTGTTTATAGTAATGTGTGGTTATTTTTAATTGTAAATAAAAGGATTATTCATCTGTTAAATATAATTAGCTTTTAAACTCAAAGGTAGTAACAATATAAAAATGAAGTATCAAATCATACGGATGTAATGAGAGTATTCCGAGTGAAGAATGTCACGAATAATATGAAAGTTATCAACACAAAACAGAATAGAATATATTCTGTGGTAATCAATGTGACGAATCTTGATGCAACATGAACCTGACAACTAGCGTTTATATCACAGCCTAACTCTACTTACGTAGTAAGAGTTAGGCTGTGGTTTATATGAAAGTAAAGAATTCTTAGAAACATACACTCTGGCTCTAACTAACGAATGAAATCGTGTAGGCTTTCACGGCCGGTGTCCATTGTGAAACATGGTGATATAATATTACGGGCTGATTGGCCGTGGTCAACTGGAACTCCTCCTCTTCCAGACGTTTCGTCTCTAACTGCGGGAGACATCTTCAGTGGCGGCGAGTGTTTCGATGTAGTTGTGTACTGGCCGACGACTCTGGAGCAACTGAAGTCGGCATTAATTGCTCCAGAGTTGTCGCACCAGTACACTGCGACTACTTTCGATGTAGTTGTGTACTGGCCGACGACTCTGGAGCAACTGAAGTCGGCATTAATTGCTCCAGAGTTGTCGCACCAGTACACTGCGACTACTTTCGATGTAGTTGTGTACTGGCCGACGACTCTGGAGCAACTGAAGTCGGCATTAATTGCTCCAGAGTTGTCGCACCAGTACACTGCGACAACTCTCGAAGCACTCGCCGCCACTGAAGATATCTCTCGCAGTTAAGAGACGAAACGTCTGGAAGAGGAGGAGTTCCAGTTGACCACGGCCAATCAGCCCGGAAGATTATATCATCATGTCTAACTAACGAATATTTTGTAAACCCTGAATTAACGAATATTTTGTAAACCCTTCGATATCGTCGAAGTTTCTCACCATAATTAACTTCATGGATAGACTTATTTTGAACATCAGATTGGCCTCTATTGTTCAATATATAAGCTGAATTGCCGATTATTTCAACCCACAGGAATTCATGGATAGCTAGATCTCTTTAGCATATGCATTAAAAATCAAACCATCTTAACTAGTGTTCCATTCTCTCGTCCATCACATCCATTTTGATGAGATGTAAAAAAGTCAAACATTCATACATAAATCATAACTTTTACGATCTGTCATATAGGCGATGCAATCAAGTTACATTTCTCTGGCCTGAGAAAATTTTATAATCTTTTCATACATGTTTGTTTCAAATAAAAACAAAAACTGGCAATCAACTAGTGTGAATGATTTGAATGCATTACTATGTTTCTCTCTCTTTCACACTTTCTTGTGTAGAAGAAAGAAGAGTAAATGATTTTGTACGTTTCAATTCAAGTACCCTTTATTTCACCTCATGCAATCTGCTACCATAATGAATGATAAGATAATTCAATTGTGAATTAATTCTAAATATCTATCAATTATAAGAATCACAGCCTAACTCTACTTACGTAAGTAGAATCTTATCAGAGGCTTATTATGCTCTGAATTACATGTGATATCCATGCATGTTTACAGAAAGTGTTAAAATCATAATAATCAATTTCTAAATAATAATAATATGTTTCTTTATGAGATTCTGAGAAAGTTAAATTTAAACAGTGCTTTGTGTGCCTGTTTCGATTAGTGGATACCAAAGCAATACATTTGCTCAATATCCGTAGACAAATTTTAAAGTGTTTCTACGGTTTTTAATTATTCTGGTTTAATATATCACTATAAAATGTTTCCGAGTATTTCTACAATTTACACTATTGTTCTGTTTTTATTAGCTTCTGCAGTAGGAAATGCAGATAAAAAAACTACTGCTTCGGATTTGGCTGATAGAGAAAATGTGATACCATGCTCTGTAAGACAGTTTTCTTGTAAAAATGATAAGTGTATCCCAATTCTATTCTTTTGTGATGGGGATAAAGATTGTGAAGATGGTTCTGATGAAGATATTATTGTTTGCTCCAATGCCAAAAATCTAACATGTGCCAGTAGTGAATTTAAATGTGAAGCTAATGGTAACTGCATACCAAATCATTGGCAATGTGATGGGGAAAAAGATTGTAGGGATGGTAGTGATGAAGATGAACAAGTATGCCAAAATAAAGTTTGTGGACCTGGTGAATTCACTTGCCGCTCTACAACTGGGGACTGTATACCTTTATTATGGGTGTGTGATGGAAATACAGATTGTAGTGATGGAAGTGATGAACGGACATGTAATGAAACTTGTCGATCGGATGAATTTACTTGTGCCAATGGAGACTGCATACAAAAAAAATGGGTATGTGATTCAACTGACGACTGTGTAGATGGTTCAGATGAAAAAGATTGTCCTCCTATAATTTGTGATCCAGCAACTCAATTTCGATGTACTGAAAATTATTGTATTTCCTTAAAATGGAAGTGTGATGGGAAAAGAGATTGTATTAATGGAAGAGATGAAATTAATTGTACACAAGGAAACGGATATAGTTTCTGTTCTTCTTTTGAATATCAATGTAGTGATAAAGTGACATGTTTACCTAAAAGCTGGTTATGTGATGGGAAAAGAGATTGTTGGGATGGTGGTGATGAATCGATAGAAATCTGTCCTAATGTTACTTGTAGAGCAGATCAATTTCAGTGCCAGGATAAAACTTGCATAAGTGGCCATTTACATTGCTCTGGGTATCCTGATTGTGCTGATGGTAGTGATGAACGTGACTGTGAATTAACATCAACAAAATGTAATCCAAAAACCCAATTTGATTGTGGAGGAGGTAGTTGTATTCCATTGTTACAAGTTTGTAATGGTCGAAGAGATTGTATTAATTGGGAAGATGAACCCAGTGATAAATGTGGAATAAATGAATGTTCGATTAATAAAGGAGGATGTTCGCATAAATGTGTAAATATGCCTATTGGTTTTTATTGTGAATGTAATCCAGGATATAAATTGGTTGATAACACTACTTGTAGAGATATTAATGAATGTGAAATTCCTGGAAGTTGTTCTCAAATTTGCATTAATGAGGAGGGAGGTTTTAAGTGTGATTGTGAAAAAGGTTATTTGAGAGATCCTAGAAATCTTAACAAGTGCAAGGCAATAGAGGGCCACGCTTCACTGCTTCTTGCACGCAGAAGAGATATTCGTAAAATAGCACTTGATCACCATAAAATTACTAGTATTGTTGAAGATACAAATTCTGCAACCGCCTTAGATTTTGTGTTCAGAACAGGAATGATATTTTGGAGTGATGTAACTGATAAAAAAATTTACAAAGCACCTATTGATGAAGGTACTGATCGTGTAGCTGTCATTAGTGAAGACATTACAACTTGTGATGGTTTAGCTGTTGACTGGATCTATGATCACTTATATTGGACTGACGCAGGCAAGAATAATATTGAGCTATCCAATTTAGATGGTAAAATGCGTAAAGTTTTAATACAGGATGGTTTGGAAGAACCAAGAGCCATTGCATTAAATCCAACAGAGGGTTGGATGTTTTGGACAGATTGGGGTAGTAATGCAAAAATTGAAAGAGCTGGTATGGATGGTTCCCACCGTCAAACAATTGTCGGTTATGACGTAAGGTGGCCGAATGGGTTAAGTTTGGATCTTTTGCAGATTGTCGGTTATGACGTAAGGTGGCCGAATGGGTTAAGTTTGGATCTTTTGCAGAAAAGGATATATTGGGTTGATGCAAAATTAAATATTATTTCCTCTGCGATTATAATGGTTCTTTACAAAATTTCGTAAGTTCTCACTATATTGGGTTGATGCAAAATTAAATATTATTTCCTCCTGCGATTATAATGGTGGAAATAGGAGAATAATTCTGTCCTCACCTAAGTATTTGAGACACACATTTTCAATTACAACATTTGAAGATTGGATATATTGGACTGATTGGGAAAAAGCAGCGGTTTTTAAAGCTAATAAATTCACAGGAATGGAAGTGCAAGCAGTTACTCCCTCTGAAATAGTTCAACATCCTATGGTAATTCATGTTTATCATCCTTATCGCCAACCAGATGGAGAAAACCACTGTCAAGCAGTTAATGGTCATTGTTCCCATTTATGTCTACCAGCACCTCAAATTAATAAGCATTCGCCCAAAATATCTTGTGCATGTCCAGATGGTCTGAGAATGCTACCAGATGGTTTAACGTGTGTCCAAGATGAAATTCCAACCACAACTGACCATGAAAAGGTTACAAATAGAACAATGGAATTGGATAACTATATCCCAAAAATATTCAACGATGGTAGTGATGAACGTGACTGTGAATTAACAGCAACAAAATGTAATCCAAAAACCCAATTTGATTGTGGAGGAGGCAGTTGTATCCCATTGTCACAAGTTTGTAATGGTCGAAGAGATTGTACTAATTGGGAAGATGAACCCAGTGATAAATGTGGAACAAATGAAAGTTCGACTACACGCACCTATCCCGAAGACAATTTCTCTTTGTCAACTTCTTTCTACAAACTTTTTCGGCGGTTTTTCAGTTTTGAAATATGATAAGCCATATCATCTGTTTCTATCTCTTTCATAACTAAAAACATTCATACATAAATCATAACTTTTACGATCTGTCATATAGGCGATGCAAGCAAGTTACATTTCTCTGGCTGGAGAAAATTTTATAATCTTTTTCAAAATCTTTTGATACATGTTACAAGAACAGTAAATGATTTTGAACGTTTCAATTTAAGTACCCTTTATTTTACCTCATGTAATCTGCTACCATGATGAATGATAATTAAATTGTGAATTAAAAACAGTGTATTGGAAAAACTTTTTCAATTTTCTATCTAATCTTGATACTATTTCACACACTCAATTCGAAATATCTATCAATTCTAAGAATACTCGAATAAAATTAATAAGATATGCTCAGAACGTAACAGTAACCTAAATCATACTCTGAATTTCATGTTATCCTTGTACGTTTCAATTCAAGTACCCTTTATTTTACCTCATGTAATCTGCTACCATGATAAAAGATAATTAAATTGTGAATTAAAAACAGTGTATTGGAAAAACTTTTTCAATTTTCGATCTAATCTTGATACTATTTGATAGTGTTGGCGTTTCCTTGATGTAAATCCATTATAATTTAATTTAAACTTAAATTCAAACAGTTGAATTTATGATTTACACTTTATTGACTACATAGCATGACGCGTTTCGTCGTTACAAACGACTTCTTCAGATGCATCTGAAGAAGTCGTTTGTAACGACGAAACGCGTCATGCTATGTAGTCAATAAAGTGTAAATCATAAATTCAACTGTTTGAATTTAAGTTTATATTCAATTTAATCTTGATACTATTTCACAAACTAAATTCGAAATATCTATAAATTCTTAGAATACTCGAATAAAATTAATAAGATATGCTCAGAACGTAACAGTAACCTAAATCATACTCTGAATTTCATATTATCCGTGCAAGTTTACAGCTCGTGAAGTTAAAATCATAATAATCAATTTCTAAGTAATACTAATATGGTTTTTTAATAGATTCTTAGGAAATTAAATTTGAACAGTGTTTTGTGTGCCTGTTTCGATTAGCGGATACCAGAGCAATACATTTGCTCAATATCCGTTGGCAAATTTTTGAGGTTTTCTACGATTTTTAATTATTATGGTTTAATATATCACGATAAAATGTTCCCGAGTATTTCTACAATGTACACTATTTTTTTGTTTTTATCAGCTTCTGCAGTACGAAATGCAGATCAAACTACTGCTTCAGAATTGGGTGATAGAGGAAATGTAATAACGTGCTCTGAATCAGAGTTCTCTTGTAAAAATGATAACAGATGTATGCCGAAGAAATTTTATTGTGATGGTGATAAAGATTGAAGTGATGGTAGTGATAAATAAAGGCAGGCATGTCAAAATAAACCTCTTTGTGGACCTAATGATTTCACTTGCCACTCGAGAACTGGGCAATGTATTTCTTCAGAGTGGCTGTGTGATAGATTTGTAGATTGTGATGACCGAAGTGATGAAGATGAACAGGTATGCAAAAATAAACGTTGTGGACCTGATTCATGACATATTCATTTGCCAGTCTAGAATTGGGCAATGCGTACCTTTAATATTGACGTGTGATGGAAATGAAGATGGTAACGATGGAAGTGATGAATGGACAAGTGATGAACCAATGTAACAAAGCTTAAAATAATTGATTTTGAATTAATTGAAATGATAATAAAACTGTCAAGTTAAGATGTGTATAATGGTATAGGAAAATGGTAATTAAATGATTAATTGAAAATATTTATCAATTTATATGAACATATAAAAAAACTAAAAATTTGTAATTAATCAAACTGAAACTAGTTAACAAATGGCATGGCATTTAGGTCACTTTTGTGTATCTCTCATTGTTGTTAAGTGAATTCATGAGATTTTTTTGTGGTATAAATACGACGAAACACATATGTTGATTGAGGTGTCATCTTCTCATAAGCTATCACTTCTCTATTGTTATTGTTCAAATAGCAGGGATAAGAAACCTATAAAGCTCCGATCGGAACACACCAGCAGACGAAACCGAAAAGGGTCACTTCCCTACCGTTCGGCTACTGAGCTTATAGTAAAGTATAGTAGTGCTCATAGTAAAGTGTGGTTATTGTTTATTACTTTGACATTTCTCATTATGAAGAAAAATACCATCTGTTATATATAAAATAGTTTTTACATTTATTCGTTAAATTCCATGGTCGTAACAATACGAAAATGATCAGAGTAACGGATACGGATGTAATGAGAGTATTCAAAGTAACGGCAGTCACAAATTATAGGGAAGTAATCAATGTAAGGAATCTTACTCAAACTTGAACCTGACAAGAGGCGATAATACCAAATTAACGAATTCTTAGTAACGTAACACAGCCTAACTCTACTTACGTAGTAGAGTTAGGCTGTGAACGTAAACTCTAGGTGTAGACCTATCTTTACTTCAACAGAAAATCTTTAATTGTTCTATGCATATTATAAGGGTGTGTCCATTATCTATGATAAACATAGAGTTTCAACATTCAACTGTCAATATAGCGAAACAAAAATCCTTGAAAACTATCCCAAGAATTCGGAGTATCAATCATGAACAAACATTAGGACGGAAATGGAAAGGGAAAATAATTATAGTTTCAGTTTTTACAATCGCGTGAAGGATCACCTGATGTAAGGCGACAGTGACGTAAATCATTATACCCTGAATTCTGTACGTTATCCGTATATGTTTACAGCCTATGATGTTAAAATCAAAATAATAAATTTCTGAATAATATTGAGATTGTAGATACGACTTAAGGTGTATTCGAAAATTATAAAAACTCTACAAATCGTAAGAAGTTATAGAAAGTGTTATTTATTGATTTGTCGTTGCAAAATGTGCTAGTACTGATCTAAACAACTGTGGAAAGTTAACATTTCCTGGTGCTCCCTGTAACAATTTTTATATGAATATACGCCGATTTAGATCTGATTAGGGTATATCCGGAATAGCTATATAAGAAAACAAGGTAAAACTTATTTTATTAATTATTTTATATTGTATTACTGAAATTGTTATTTTTCAGATTCTGAGGCAGTTAAATTCAAACAGTGTTTTGTGTGCCTCTTTTGATTGGTGGATACCAAAGCAATATAGTTGCTCAATAACAGTTGCCAAATTTTGAAGTGTTTCTACGATTTTTGTTTATTATGGTTTAATATAACAAGATAAAATGATCAGTATTTTTACGGTTTACCCTGTTTTTCTGTGTTTAATAGCTTCTGTAGTAGGAAATACAGAACAAACTACTGCTACAGAACTTGCTGATGTTGACAATGTGGTACCATGCTCTGTAAGACAGTTTTCTTGTAAAAATAATAAGTGTATCCCAATTCTATTCTTTTGTGATGGGGATAAAGATTGTGAAGATGGTACTGATGAAGATGTTATTGTTTGCTCCAATGCCAAAAATCTAACATGTGCCAGTAGTGAATTTAAATGTGAAGCTAATGGTAACTGCATACCAAATCATTGGCAATGTGATGGGGCGAAAAAGATTGTAGTGATGGTAGTGATGAAGATGAACAGGTATGCCAAAATAAACGTTGTGGACCTGATGAATTCACTTGCCGCTCTACAACTGGGGAGTGTGTACCTTTAATATGGATGTGTGATGGAAATAAAGATTGTAGTGATGGAAGTGATGAATGGACATGTAATGAAACTTGTCGATCGGATGAATTTACTTGTGCCAATGGAGACTGCATACAAAAAAAATGGGTATGTGATTCAACTGACGACTGTGTAGATGGTTCAGATGAAAAAGATTGTCCTCCTATAATTTGTGATCCAGCAACTCAATTTCGATGTACTGAAAATTATTGTATTTCCTTAAAATGGAAGTGTGATGGGGAAAGAGATTGTATTAATGGAAGAGATGAAATTAATTGTACACAAGGAAATGGATATAGTTTCTGTGCTTCTAATGAATATCAATGTAGTGATAAAGTGACATGTTTACCTAAAAGCTGGTTATGTGATGGGAAAAGAGATTGTTGGGATGGTGGTGATGAATCGATAGAAATCTGTCCTAATGTTACCTGTAGAGCAGATCAATTTCAGTGCCAGGATAAAACTTGCATAAGTGGCCATTTACATTGCTCTGGGTATCCTGATTGTGCTGATGGTAGTGATGAACGTGACTGTGAATTAACAGCAACAAAATGTAATCCAAAAACTCAATTTGATTGTGGAGGAGGCAGTTGTATCCCATTGTCACAAGTTTGTAATGGTCGAAGAGATTGTACTAATTGGGAAGATGAACCCAGTGATAAATGTGGAATAAATGAATGTTCAATTAATAAAGGAGGCTGTTCGCATAAATGTGTAAATATGCCTATTGGTTTTTATTGTGAATGTAACCCAGGATATAAATTGGTTGATAACACTACTTGTAGAGATATTAATGAATGTGAAATTCCTGGAAGTTGTTCTCAAATTTGCATTAATGAAAGGGAGGTTTTAAGTGTGATTGTGAAAAAGGTTATTTAAGAGATCCTAGAAATCTTACGAAGTGCAAGGCAATAGAGGGCCATGCTTCACTGCTTCTTGCACGCAGAAGAGATATTCGTAAAATATCACTTGATCACCATGAAATGACTAGTATTGTTGAAGATACAAATTCTGCAACTGCCTTAGATTTTGTGTTCAGAACAGGAATGATATTTTGGAGTGATGTAACTGATAAAAAAATTTACAAAGCACCTATTGATGAAGGTACTGATCGTGTAGCTGTCATTAGTGAAGACATTACAACTTGTGATGGTTTAGCTGTTGACTGGATCTATGATCATTTATATTGGACTGACACAGGCAAGAATAATATTGAGCTATCTAATTTAGATGGTAAAATGCGTAAAGTTTTAATACAGGATGGTTTGGAAGAACCAAGAGCCATTGCATTAAATCCAACAGAGGGGTGGATGTTTTGGACAGATTGGGGCAGTAATGCAAAAATTGAAAGAGCTGGTATGGATGGTTCCCACCGTCAAACAATTGTCGGTTATGACGTGAGGTGGCCGAATGGATTAAGTTTGGATCTTATGCAGAAAAGGATATATTGGGTTGATGCAAAATTAAATATTATTTCCTCCTGCGATTATAATGGTGGAAATAGGAGAATAATTTTGTCCTCACCTGAGTATTTGAGACACCCATTCTCAATTACAACATTTGAAGATTGGGTATATTGGACTGATTGGGATAAAGCAGCGGTTTTTAAAGCGAATAAATTCACAGGAATGGAAGTACAAGCAGTTACTCCCTCTGAAATAGTTCAACATCCTATGGTAATTCATGTTTATCATCCCTATCGCCAATCAGATGGAGAAAACCACTGTCAAGCAGTCAATGGTCATTGTTCCCATTTATGTCTACCAGCACCTCAAATTAATAAGCATTCGCCCAAAATATCTTGTGCATGTCCAGATGGTCTGAGAATGCTACCAGATGGTTTAACGTGTGTCCAAGATGAAATTCCAACCACCACTGACCATGAAAAAGTTACAAATAGAACAACAGAATCGGATAACTATATTCCAAAAATATTCAACACAACTGAAGAACACACAGAAACACCAGATGATTCTGGTCTTGTTGCTGGAATTGTCATACTTATATCTCTGCTAGTGTTACTTCTCCTTGCCATTGCTATATATTGCATATATAGACATTATGCAGACAGAAACATAACATCTATGAATTTTGATAACCCTGTTTATCGGAAAACAACAGAAGATCAATTTTCCCTAGAAAAGGGTAAATTTCAGCCTTCTAGACCATATCTCAGTACAGTAGGGGAGGAAGCGCAACACCCCTTAACCAGTGCCAATTCAAATGACCTTCCTTATTAGTTGAATAATTAATGTCCATACTTTTACAAAGTAACACTGAAGCTAAGTTAAAAAGCAGATTTTTAAAAATTTCATATACAATGCTTTTAAAACAAAATTATCACGAACATTTATTGCCAAAATGTTAATATTACTAAATTTTTTAAGAATATTGAAGCATATATTTGATTACTTGGTGTTCAATATTAATTGTAATTATGCTCAAATTGAGAATTTTCTGCCCAAAGAACTATAGTGTATAAGAGTCATGATGTTTAGTTAAATGTAGTTAAATATTATTGAATTTCTCATATTGCTCTTACGAATATTCAATATGTTTTACTGTGCTTTTTCTGTGATATTTCGTGTCTGGTGCATGAACAGAAATACATACATAATCACTAAATTACATGTATTTGTAAATGATTAATTAGTTTTTCATTAATATTATTATTTTGTGGTTATAGTTTAAGATGTAGTTTGAAATGAAAGTAGAAAGTGCAGTATAATTTTAAATGTTTAAGTTTTAATAGCATCTATAAGATATATTGGTTCCTAGTTTCAAATGACAATTTTTCTATTTATAGGTTACTATAAAAATTTGTTAATTTCAAATATAGTGTGAAAATTATATCTACATCATGAATTGAGTTTTCGCACCTTTCTGGTAGCTCTGAAATTCTGTGATTATTATTTATCTTAATATATAGTATGCTCTTTTTAAGTCATCTTCTTGAAGGGCCTTTTTAAAGGTAAAATGTGCCCTATTTCAGTTTGTATTACTGAGTATTAAATGATGTATCAATGTTATCCCAGTATTATGGAAGATGCTGTTCAAGTAAATGTATTATATTTTTTAATGTACATAGTAAATTATTCTGAATTGTTTCATCTATAACTTTTAAGTGCTAATATATGTAAACTGAAATTTTTTGTATTTATTTATTCCACTCATTTTGTTGAAAAATCAAAATTGTAATAATTTCAAGTGAATGAAAATATGCATTGAAAATTAATTTACAATTTTCTGTATAATCATAAATATTTCAACTTTTCTGAAAGTTTGCAGATAAAAACAAGTTTGATATCTAGGTATTTTCCCAGTGTGTTCCGTATCTTGGGTTTATAAGGAAATTGTTCACGTTCATTTTACAATAGAAATTTAATGACCTACAAACATATATTGAATTAACAATCAACATTTTTGTTATTACATTCTTTTGGAATTAATATTGTTGTATTTTCAATAAACACATTACCAAATAGCTTTTATCGGTCGGAGCAGTGACCTTAATTAACACACAATTGATAGTCACGTGACTTTAAAAATTGTAAGTGGTTATTGATGTTTTTTTCGTAGTAATGTGATAAGATGGTCATTCCTTACACTTAAGAAGGTATAACTTTTTAAAATTTCCATGAAATCTTCTTGATATTTTGACTTCTATAATAAATCAGAATGATAATCATGAAGGATTCAACTGAAAGTAACTAGAGAAAAATCGGTATTCAAAAATTATAATACTGATAATATCTTTATTTAGCCTTCTGCTATTTACATCAAAAAAAAGTTTTCTTAATTAAAACAACTATGCAGATACACATCAAGCAATCTCTTAAATACTTTTAAAGTAGGCGCACTTTTAATATCATCAGGCAGACCATTTGTAAAAGCGAATCCAATCGTAAAATAAAGTTTTCTGCAAGTTAGAAGTTTTCACTAAAGAAATATTAAAATTCTTATTTGACCTCAACCCCTACTCATGAAAATTCGATCTTACCTCCAAATATGATTTCAAATAGCCAGGTTGACGATCATGTTCAATGTTATATACCAATATCAAATTCGCTCTTCTGATGAACTGCCTAACATCAAGCCAATTCAGCCTGTCCAGCATATTCTTAATAGGAGTATACTTATCACAATTTCATTATTCCTAGATAAACATTACAAATCAAATAGGTATAGAAAGATTGGTTGTTTGTAACAATAAATATTTCATGGTTATTTTATAAAATTGAATAAACACTTTGAACCTTCTTCTGTTTTTTATAATACCTAATTGGCATAAATTATAATTTGAAGAAAATCTTACTAGTTAAATAGTTCGATTTCATTTTAATTTTGTTGTTACATATTCTTCACTCTACAAATTAGATTCAATGAAAAAGATATCTTCGGTTGTTTATTAAAAAATCTTATCATTACTTTTAGATGGTATGAAATATTTTTACATTTACATAGGTCAGGACAGCCAAAGTTTGGAGTGACAGTTGGCCACTAATATGAGTTTCTTGATTCTCATCAAATCGTCCCAACCAATGTAAATTAAAATTTTCGATTTTTGTAGTCTGTAATTGCTAAAAATATTTTTATTTGGATATTATGTTTGGATGAAGTCAACATTCAGCCATAGAAATTTTTGCGAAAAAGTATCACAATTTTTCAAAATAATAGCGATAAAATTTAATCCTTAAATATATTAGGAGTGTATATAAATCATTCCTGTCGTCATTTTTGTAGACAATATCGAAATCCAATTAAATTCGTCATTGTCGTCAGAGAATTAAATACTTAGGTACCTACCTCGTAATTTTAATTGAAAATGATTTTGCAATATATTTTCGTAAAGCTTCTAATCCTCGTTAGTATTACTCCAAGTGATACTTTCATCCGGTTCGTTTGTAATAAATCATCGGTTTTCACAATATATTTTTATGTTGGCCATGTTTTACAGATTACAAAAACAAAGTGTTCTTATTTTGACAGTTGATTATCAAATTATTATGATCTTGTATTTATATCTATATTCATGCAAATTATCGATTTGAGATTAGGTAAAGATAAAAAAGTATGCTTCAAACTGTGTAGATGAGTTAACATTTCGCATTCTAGCGAATTTATTCGGAAGACGCAGATGAGCTCTTCTCATTTGTAGGTTATTTAATTTGATTGTTTCATTTCAAAATTTGAACATCTTGAAATTGGTTACTCAGAATTTATGAGAGCCAACAAGCTTGAAATTTGGGAATACGTATTAAACTTACACTACACTGATTTTGTCATTAAAATCAAGTTATTTATCTCTGTAATAGCTACATGAATTATGTAATATTGCGAAAATCCTACCCAAAATTTGAATAGAAAGTTATACCTTTCACTGATTTTTGTATACGAAAAGTCGTCGTTCCAAAAGTGTATATTTATTAACGCGCAAAATGTTATTTTCATGGCATGTAGAACTGTAACTAAAAATAATAGCTTGATAATCGGAGATAATCTATTTATATCAACTAAAAAGTGGTTCTCTATAACAAGTTTTATATTTGGCAATGTACTGTCAAAACATATTGAAAAATAAAACGCGCAATTATATATTCTTCGTCGGTATGTATTTTATTACCATAGATATTTGTAAAACATTGATTGATTTGACCTCTGTAATAATGGACAATAAGTGCAATAGAAGTCGCGACAATAGTTGTCTGATTTAAATGAACTGACGACCAGCTGATAAATACTTGTTTTAAGTCATCGCATACTCATATCAAGGAAAAATTATTACAGTACAAAATTTATTCACACAAGTAGGTACACTGTTCCATAAAATTTACTATATTTTGCGGATCTTGAGCAAGAAAATTTACACGTTTTACATTGTTTGCATAGTTACAAGGAATTTGTAACTATGTAATTATAAATATGTACTGATTTCACTATTATGAAAGAATAATATGAAATTAAAATTTAACGGACATTCCTAAGTTTAGACATCACATTTTAAACTACAACTGTACTATACCACAGGTCTTAAATATAACACCCACTTTGCATATTGTTATAGTAGTTTTTGAAATAACGGAAATGAAGTTTAAGAAATCTTGTATAAAATTTCTATTGAAGCAAAGGTTACTTCAATTGAAAATATGACTTAATTATGGAATTCCATGAGACTATAGAGTACGATTCCAATAAATCTACGGTTTTTGAACGTTTTTCATTACATATTTTCAGTAGAAAAAGTGATTATTCTCTTGAGAACAAACTGTATTTATACAGTTTCGTAGCGACATCTCTCAGATTGTAGATAAGTTCAATTTATTTCACTAGTATCTGTGATAGTTTTCTGTATATCTTAATATAAAATGGAAAATTAGAGATCATAAAACAAAGTTTCACAGGAAATAGGTATAGCATAGGTTATTTATATAAATTCAGTGGATTTGATAAATTTAAAAAAATTAAATATCTTTTGCGATATAGATATAATAATTCACGTAAATATATTCTTTATGCACTATTATATTATATATAATTAAGTCGACACATTATTACACATAATTGTAAGGTTCTTTCCAATATGTAATAAAAAAATCATATATAAATGGTGTTGAAAAATGAACCATAGAAATATATACATAATGACCTTTGATATCTGACTTTTTCTGCCGGAGCAGTTGATAAAAAGCGGCAAGAGATGGCACCATTAATCTAGAACCAAAATTGAAATATTTTTCAGAAAACTTTGTCTATTCAATAATATAGATAATTTTTTGACATCATTATTTTCAATTTCTGAAACGAATAGTGAGAAGGAAATTTAGGGAGTAGTCTTAAATAATGGTAAAAATATAATGAAAGTAAGGCTAACTTTTTTTGTTTATGTTGCTGAATGATGTATGTTTTTTTCGATCTTTCAAAAGTCGATAATAAATATATGATATATTCATAAATAATTACTTCTGACTGCTTAAAAAGAAGAATATTCAAATCGTATATACTAGTTGCATTATATAAACGGATGAATATTTACAATTATTATGTAGCTTTATTTATGTCAGATAATTCATTATATTTCATTCATAAAGAGTTTCAAAGCCTGAATTCCTCGATATATTTTCCAAAAATATATTATTCCTCGGATTATAAAATGATCATCAGATTACATTATGGAAGCAATGAAAATATTATTCCTCTAGAAAATATTTATTGCTAAATGAAAAATTCTAAATAAATAATTGATAAATACTAACAAACGAATAGAATAGAAAGCAACTGAAAATACAAACAAACTCATATATCAGTATTGAAAAAGTTTTTCAATCGAATGTATAAAAAATTTGATATAATAGAATTAGGCATATAATAAATTATAATAATAGATTTTGATTTATGCCAGTTCTTTCATTTTTCATCTAACTTTTGTATTTCAACAAATTGAACAAATGAAATTATAGAAACTAATGAAATATAGTTAATCTTACTTTACTTTAGCTTGTAATTTTAATCACTATGAAATATTCCAAAAAAGAATATAATCAATTTCTATGGTGATACCAATATTTGCGTTGACATATAAATAATTAAGGTTAGAACTAGCCTTTGTTTATTTCATAATCATAATATATCGGCCACAGATTTCAGTCGCGAATAATATGGCAGAGGTGCCATATCACTTGGCACAATTATTTTTTATTCTATTATTAAGACATAGTGCACGTGCAGAATCGAGTGATTTAGCACCGGAATTCTCTTCTTTAAAGGTTGTTTCAGTAGAACCTTCAATTCACAATGCCGATTACATCAGAGTATTGTTTGATGTTGAGGGTAGAAATATCAACAACGGAATACGTATTAAAGCAACGAAAACACCGTCTGAAAGGAATACCTTATGTACGGATTACCTAGATGTTCCTTATAACATAAGTGAAGTTTGGCCCAGTGATTTTTTATCTGCTAGGTATAAATTGTTAGTGCCCAATAATGTTTTGGGTAAATTATATTTATGTTTGCCGCACAATAATGGTTTCTCAAAAGGGAAAAACATTCCTTCTTCAGTTTTAAATAGTGCAATGTATGACTGGCATCATCAGGGAACTGATATAAGTATTGAACTTCCGCAATTTGAAAAGGGGTGAGTAATATTTTTTTATTTTCATATATATGTGAAACTTTTTCCTTTAAAAATGAATAGACATTTTTTCTGAATATCGAAAATGCACTGAGTTGAATAAAATAAGTGTAAGTACTCTAATCTTGTAATAGGGAAATAATTTTTTTCAATTTATAGTCGTCACCTTTTTCAAAGTAAAATAGTAAATCGTGATTCATTATTTTTTTATATAAAGTACCTGAATGTTTTATTTTAATTAGCATTAATTTGAAAATGAGGGGTACTGAAAATGAATATGAGTATTGAAATACTGAATGAATTTAATACTACATGATAGATTTTTTGTAATATTTCAAATGACAAAATCATGAATGTATTTTTTTCATATTCCATGATTATAAAACCTTCAACAAAATTTCAATTAAAAAAAGCATTAATATGTGAATATCATTAAATATATAATTGAGGTGTTACTATATAATTTTTTATCTGTTCTCTTTATTGGTCTCTAAAATGACCTAGAAACTTGTCAATATTCCTCAGAAGAAAATTGACTTCTTGAAACATTGTTTGCTGAACAAATCTGCAAATATAGTTTTTTTGTTGAATACAATTCGTTATATACAAGTAATACTTAATTCGCCAAAGGAGATGTTCTTGGTTGTTCTGTACATACTCTACTGAATGTTGCACCTGTCTGTATCCTAGAATTCTAAATAAATGATTAAAGCAAAATATGTATTGCCGTATCTTAAAAATACATAATATTAATTTACTTAAAATTTTTTTACCTAAAATGTAAATGTATGCAAACTGAAAAATGTTAACACCAATATACTTTGATTAAAAAAAATTGTAAATTTTTATTACATACACACTATAATAATAGCTTTTCATATGCAAATAATATTTAATTATTGAGAGTGTACAACAGCTGATCTACTTTAAATTGGTTGAAGAATTGTTTATATTCATTATGTTGATTTAAAAATCATATCACCAATTGATTTTTTTACCAAGTAATCATCTTAACATATTGTTGTAGCCAAAATCATAGAAATAGAAGGAATGAAAATGCCTCAAACACAAATACAATCGAAGTGCTGGGGTTACGTGTGGAAATACCTTATAAAGAGTTAGCTACAGATGAGGAGACACATGTTCCTTCACTTCAAGCTAATGTCGAAGAAGTCATCCGTATATTTGGTATCAATTTGCAAGAAGATATGGTTATAAGTTTCACGCCGGAAGAAGCTCCCAGGGGGTCAGTTTGCCAGTTACCTGTTTCAAAGGGTTCCCAAGTAAGACTAGGGATTAATTTTTACTTCTTCAAGCCTTTATAATTTTAGTGTATAATTTATGAACATCTATTCATTGATTATAACTTCACTCAGTATAATAACATGTATTCTGCATAACAAGTAGATTGAAAGTTTAGTTTGTATTTATAACAACTGACTTATTTGTGGAAAGTAGAATTCAGAGCTTAATTTGTTTTTACCTTTTAGAATTTCACAAATATTTTATTGTAGTTTTGATTATATATAGTAGTATATAAATCACTATTTTGAATTATAATTTCTTCTGTTATTATTATAAATTATTTTGGAGCATGGACTTTTTTTTGCAGATTGATAAGACACACTTCACACCAACAACGGCTTTAGTTACTGTGAAGGTACCTCCTCTGCCAGAAGGTGCAAACAAGTTATATTTATGTGTGAAAAAAGGAGATTTCCATTCGGAGGCATCTTTTATTCATCAGGGAACAGACCCCGGGCTGCAAATAGTGAGTTATGAGCAACTGATTCCTTTGTGGCTGCAGATACTTATAATTATAACATGTCTCGCATTTTCATCTCTATTTTCGGGGCTAAATTTGGGACTCATGTCGATGGACATGACTGAATTGAAAATTCTGTGTAATACAGGTAGTGTAAGAGAAAAAAAATTCGCGAAAACGATTATTCCTGTGCGTCGTCACGGTAATTACTTATTGTGTAGCATATTGCTAGCTAACGTATTTGTGAATAACATTTTCACTATATTTCTGGACGATTTGACTTCTGGGACAGTTGCCGTGATATGTTCAACTCTGGCCATTGTTACCTTTGGTGAAATCAGTCCGCAGGCTATATGCTCCCGTTTCGGATTGGCAATTGGTGCTAGGACTATTTACATCACGAAGTTCGTTATGGTTTTGACGTTTCCTTTATCCTATCCAGTCTCCAAGTTCCTGGATTGGCTTCTTGGGGAGGAAATTGGTAACTACTATAACAGGGAACGCCTCAACGAGCTGGTGAAGGTAAGTTTTTTTTCAACAATGTTTATCGATTCTATTGCAGAAAAAACATTTGGCTAAGTCTGTCTTTACTTCCATTCTTACTAAAAAAATATTGATAATTTGTAAATTGCTAGATGAACTCTTTAAGACATAAGCACCCTTGCATAGATTTCGATTTACCCATATTCTTAAAGTTCTATGCACTTGAGATCAAAAAATTTATCCCCACATATTTATAATACGAAATTTCAATCCTTTATTACCATTACTTGACAGTTTTGTGGTTATGATACACCGGTTAAATATCAATGGCAGTTTTGTGCATTTATTCAATATGAATGATATTAAGATGTATTTCTCATACTAATAGAAACAAGTTTCAATTAGACTTTGTATCTGATTTCGATGTAGGTCATCTATCAGTAAAACCAAATTTTCATCTAATTGTATTATTGATATTTTGTGGTGCGGCATAAGTGAAAATACTTGAAAATTTAGATAAAAAATATTGGATTGAAAACATTATCAAATTAGAAAAATCCCTAAAATTCACTTTGTGCTCATATCAGTGCTTGACATGATAAGTTCAAAAAAATATATGTTGCCTAGTTAACGTTATTTAAACTGACGGATCGACGATGAATAAGAACTATAAAATATATTTAATACTTGACTGTTATCTAGATAGTTACTTAGTATCCACTACTATTTCAAACCGAAATCATAATTTACTTATACTCAATTAACATTGTAGATGACTATTCCTAAAATATATATGCATTTATTGGATAATTTTGCATATTACTTTCAACTTCACAATGATATCTTATGTCATTTATTGACCGCAACGATCATTGAACAACTTAATAAAAATTGATGGCCCAGAATGATACCTTGTGGAATTCCAAATTTATTACCGACCCTGCTTGAAATTTTCTTAGCGATCAAAAAACACTTTGAGGGAGAAATGCTCGCTTGTCCATTTGCGCACTCTGGCCGTCATGTCTGCACGCAATGAAGAGAAATAGAAATACATTCCTGCTAGTATCAACTTGAATCTTGAAAATACAAATGTTTAGAACTTATTTCATTTGGATCTGTGCAATTTTCCGCCTATTTGTAAAAGGTTATCGGGTATTGTAATTCTAAAATATCAATATGGCTTATTGCAGTAGGTATTGAAATGAGATTTTTGAATAGCAACAATCTCCTTTATTTAATAGCAATTGTTTTCTCGTCAGAATTTCTATATAAAAAACTGAAGTAATGTAGTAGATTCAAGGCAAGGGTTACTACAATATTAATGGCCCAAAATGTCATGTTGAGAAAGGTCAATTGATAGTTGACATTTATTAAAAAGGAAATTATTAAATATTTAATGAGGGGAAAGAAGTGACATTATTTGATAAATAATTGAAGTGCATTACGTCATATAGATGGTGGTTATCACTTTCTTATAATCATAATATTTATATAAATATCTTTTAACTGTAAAAGTGGCTAATGATTGAATTCGAAACTATTCACTTTCCCATTGAAATAAAAAAAATAAAACTGTAAAAGAAAAGTTTTTGAATTTGTTAAGGCAATTAAGTTCATTTGTAACTTTTATTAAAATCGTGTTAATTTTCATAGTATAATAAAATAGCATAGAAATAGAAAGTTTCAACGAACTACTTACTGCAACTATGCCAAAAAATAATTTATTTTTTCAGAAAGATGCATTTATATTCATATCTAATTTAAATGATGTAATGTATAGATAGTAAATATGCAAAACCACCTTTCTCTTGTCTTTGGTAAACTATTCTATGAAATTTTGTTTATCAATTATTGACGAGCTTCATCGATGTTATTTATCAAATATATTTTCGAACCAGGGTTTTTAACATAGCCAACTGTGAAAAATCAGTTATTTTGCGAAGGCTCATTGTTATCATTATTATATTGAAAAAATATTCAAGGAATCATTATCTTTCATCATATGACCATAAAATATAATTGCATTAACAATAAATTAAAAATAGTTAGCCAAAGGTATATCATTCTTCATTTGTGACTTCTGTATGCTTTGATGAGACCACAGATAATATTTTCATTAAAGACCATAGAAAAATACAGCTTGTCCATAGAGTAAGTAAATGTATAATTTTTATTTTAATAAATTCCATGTATTTCTAATCCATTTTATATGAAAAAAATAGCTTCACGTGTTAATATTTAGATTTTATTAAAAAAACCTTGCTGGAATTAAAAACGTACTTATATAACGGTTTGTGTATAGTCAAAATCTATGTTGCTTCATATTGCGTCGACTGTACGTCTTTGTGGCAAAAATGAAGTTAAATCTTTTAATAGCGTAATTCCTATTTCTGTAGGAATCGGTTGACCCCAAAGAATTTATCAGCTTACTCTCGTCTACACTCTATTTAACGGACGCTAACGTATTAGCCGTTCATTCCGCAGCTAAAGTTCGCTTACTGGTCGTCCTTGAATTTATGTTTCATATGTTGAGTTGTTTTCAACACAAACAATCGTAAATTGTGAGTCATTTGGTTCAAATCAATTATGCGTGTGGGAGACTTAATTAAATCGGCCACGAGGCACATTTTTGTGACAATATATCGAAAATTCCAATTTGTTTTCGAAGATTCTCCTCGCATTTGTTTTACCGTGAAATATCGCGTTGAAAAAGTATTAGTTTTGTTCCAGTCGAACCTTGCGAGTTTTATAGATATCGGTTACGTCACCCGGCCTCACCTTATTCATTATCGAACTTATCCCGTATTTCTGACCCTTCCTCGTCGGGGATTCTTCCTGGGACTGGCCCGTTTGTTCGTTGAAAGGTTTACAACGGAATCGTTTTGAGCATAACCTAATAAACGGTTCCATGGGGAATTTTAGTCGTCATTTCGCTGATATTTAAGGGAGGGATCCTGATTTAGAAGTTTAAAAAATCGATTTTTTGGGCATTTTTCTTAGGATAAAAAAAATCTAGCAAGAGTAGCGAACTTTTCGGATTATTTCATTATACGTGTGAGCATGGAAAAAAAATTTTTTCAGAGAAAAATATTCACAGGCGTCCTATTTTTATGTACATTTGTGCAACTGCTGTTTTCATTCGACGGGACAAATGGAGCTGGTTATTTTCGATTGTCGTTGTCTTCTGATAATTTTAGAAAAGAAGTTTGTATAATAAAAACAATAGTTATAAACCCTTCTTCATTGACAAACTGATCAAAAATAAACAGAGAAAGCTACTATTACAAAGAATTTTTCCTATTCACTCAGAAAAACAACAAAAAATATTTCATTCAATTAATTATATACCTAACTTGAGCAATAAAATTTGTAGATTATATAAAAATAATGTGAATAAAATATGCACCAACAAAAAGAATTTGGGTTCATTGTTGGTAAATAACAAGGACAAACTTGACTTATTTTGGCGTTTATAAAATATTTTGCAGTGAATGTGATAGCTTTTACATAGGTCAAACTGGACGTTCTATACAAAAAAGAATCGATGAACATAAAAGATCAATACTGTTGAATAAAGCTAATACGGATTTTTTTGAACACTGCATTAAACATAATCATTTCTTGGATCCCAGGAAGACCGAAATAGTACACTCAGGTAGTAAGGGCAAAAGATTAGATACCCTTGAAGTCTTGCAAATTTCGATAGCGAAAAGGAAGAATTTACTTATTTGTAATGACCAGGTAGACTTTTCCGTGAAACCAGTTTTATGTTCTGTGGTTTAGGATATATAAGTGAAAGTTGTACATTTTGAAATTCAGTAATATTGTATACTTTTGATAATGGGTTAACCACCCGAAACATATGTAGAGTTTTTAATATATTCAGTGAAACTTAAGTCAAGTGTGTTAATTTTTAATTTTATACTATTTAATTTTCAAAATTTTCTTCTATATAAGCTAGAATAAGAAAAGAAATTATGGAATTCGTATGTTTTCTCAGCTTTTAAACAAAAAATTGCTTTTTGCGAAAAAATAATAATTTCAACATGCTAAAAAAATTGTTGAGAATTTTATTTCGGGTATGTTTTTAATTCAAATAGAAGAGAAAACGATACCGCAGCTGACAAGTCTTAGTTTGTTTTGATTGGTCGTCTAGTTTATTTGCTATTACTCCCGTCAGAAATAGTTTTTTTGAACCTAACTCAGGATCCCCCTTAAACTCCACCAAATATTTATAATATAGGTAATATTCTAAGTAGAAAATAAGCCCAGTGTGTTCAAAAATTCAAAATGAGAACATTAGCGTTTGATAATAGGTATATATTGATTATCAATAATTGATGGACTCGTTACCGTTGATAATTTATCACAATGATAAATAAACGATTTGATTTTTACTGCATATTTAGGTATTATCATGAATTAGAAAAGGAATGTTGAAGTATTCTGGTAGTTTGATTGGAAAAGTCAATATACATCAACGCCTCAAACGTTTCTTCCTCTGATTTTTATTCTTTATTCTCTGATTTTTATTCTTTACAGTCTTATTCTTTTTTTCTTTTACAAATAAAAAGTTTCGGTGAATACATCCAATTCCAATTTGACATACTTAATGAAATTCAAAACAGCAAGACCAGAATTAAATAACTTTGACAGTTCTTAAAAATATTTTTTACTTTGAATGTTTTAAAAATACATAAAGCAGGTGATACATCAGATTAAAATGTGTTTATCTCTCATTTGATATTATTTTTAACAGCTTAAATGTCTCAAATTGAATTAAAACAATACAAAAAGAGTGTGGTTTTAGATTTCTCGTGTTTTTTCCTTTGTCATGCCTCGTGAGGAAAGTTCAAGTTTTTTCTTGAGTTTTTGTCGCAGTTTTGAGACGGAAGATGACCAAAAATTCATACAATTTACATAAGTAAGCTTAAATGAAAAATTTAAATATTACCTTGAAATAAATGCAAGAGGAAAATGACAAAACAGTGCTGTCTATGCGCTTTTTTTGATGATTTACCACAATGGTGTTACCTATATTTTTTTTGTTACTCAGCAAATGTTCTGCTGTATCAATTCATTTAATTTTTCGACATTGTGCAAATGCACAATAAATATACGTAAATAGTTAAAAGTAATGTATGTTTTCCTAATAATAAAAAAAAAAAAATTAACCAGTTTCTTTATGGGGCGATAAAATGTACGATATCATTGAATTACTCTTTGAATTTTCATTCATCAATCGCCCACCGCTTTGAAATAAACGATTTCCATCGATTTATACATGATATTCTATAATTAGATTAGTTTTACATGTTCCGATCGTTTTTGACGACTACCGCAAGCTTTTTATTATAAATAACTTTATCTATTGAGTAATAAAATCTGGTGATTAAAGACTTTACCACTTTGGAGGCCCATTTTTTTGTTTTTCCGCACAGTAACTTTAAATGCATCACTGTTGTCCTCAAGCGCCATCTATTACTAGGATACGTTTAAATTTTTAGCAAGCTGTGTTATTTAGTTCATATTTCCCACCCACTGAAAAGAAATACCTTTGGAATTTGATAGAAGTAGGAAATAAACGATTTCGTATTTGAGTAAAATGAAGAGGCCATAAGAAAAAACCTCTTATTTTGAAAAGTTTCAGAAAAACTATTATTTGAAACGAATAAAATGTGGAAGCACGTTGGGCTAAATAATAATAGGGCTTTATTGAGATATACAATCATTTCATAACAGCAAATTTCTGTCAAAAATAAAACAAATTCATCAATTCTTAAAGAATCATGAAACAACGTAAAAACAATCTCAGGGCGGAGTTCAGATGTTATGCAACGATACATCTGTTCTGCCACTCAAACCCTGATAAAATTTTTTTTCAAAAACAATTGATATATCCAAAAATTAGAAAAAAATCGAAAAAATCAAAGACATAACCGAATTAAACATAAACAGTTCAGTTATAAAAAACTAAATATAACCATTCATAAGCAGTTAACAGTTTACAGATTACTGTACAAAAAATAGAAAAAAAAACGAATTTCAATTGAGGTACAGTTGTCTCAGTGTGTTCAATAGTGTTATTGATCTTCAAAAGTATAACAATTGACAAATTGAGGTACAGTTTTCTTGTTTTGTGAGAGAAATTCAAAGGTATAACAAAATACAAATGGAGCTACAGTTGTCGTGGTATGTAAAATAATGTTATTGATTTTCAAAAAGATACTCCCAAATGTTTCTTTCAAATACCGACTTAGTCGAAGCTTGGAAGGATAATGAAATATACTGATTATAATATCTGTAGATAGAATATGAAAAAGATATCTCAAAGATGGCCAACCGATGTGGAAGAGGCGATATGAGTCCCTTGCTTCATGTTTCGAATTAAAAGAGTGTACGTTGAAAAATCAACGAAAAATATATTTCATTCGAAGGTTCACTGACTAATCGAACTGTCCTCGTAACTATACTTTCAAAAGTGTGTGTTTAGTATATTTCAACATCTTATTAATTTGCGAAAGAAACCCGAAATATCTTTATACCATCGTCGTATCGATCTGGTCGGAAGGCAAATATCGTTAAAATTTTATAATATGATTTAGTTATAAACGCTCATTCATTTCCTGATTGATCGCTTGCATATTTCCGCCAAGGCAGTTGCCAGATGGTAGTCTAATTTTACTTCGCGTTGTAAAAACGGATCTCGAGCGAATTCACTTATTATTAATGACTTGGTTCTGCCAAAGTTTAAGTATTACGTAGGTATTTTTATTCATAACACGAAATCATGCAGGTTGCCTGTGAATCAAGGAAATTTGTTGGTTAACAGGTACATATGTACTTTGTTATCTAATCCTTGTGATTATCAAATTGTTGATCGCTATAGTTTTTTTTTGTAGGAGTTGATGTGGTGTAGATAAAAATTATGGAAATATTGAAAGATTTTCTATTACTCTTTCTTTCAAATATTTTTCAAATTGTTTATGGATATTACTTCAATTCGATACATACTCATTAACACTGCTATAATAAAAGATAATCGTCTGATTTCCACTTATAACTTGCAAATGGTCTGAAAGTTGTCTAACTGATCGATACCAAATTGTGAATTACAATGGTAGATGCTTACAGGACCACCGGCTCATAAGTGGAACCCGCAGGGGCGTATAATAGGTTCCATCCTTTTCTCAAACTATTGATTTTCCATCCGTAATTCGAAATTGCAACTATCATGCAGATAACTTACAAGTTTATACATCTTGCGGAAGCAATTCTGTCGTCAGGACAATATCAAAGATAAACGTATATTAATATATATTAATAAAGTAAGGATTAATGATGTATTGGTTAAAATCGCTTCGAAAATTAGCCATTATTTGTCGTAAAAAGTAAATGACAAAAAATGTTATTGTGGTATATCCATAAGAGATAGACATATACCACAGCGGAGTTTTCTGTAGACCTTTCCAATGTGTACAATACTTAGTACATTATTTTGATAAATCTCGTAGGGTTCAGCCTGCGTTTGCAATGTAAGCGGAAAAAATGTAATTATTTACGACATCACATTAGAAACCTCAAAAATAACACTATTTCTCCACTATTTGATGGATGTTATTATACATGTAAACCTTCCTCTTCAATCACTCTATCTATTAAAAGAAACCGCATCAAAATCCGTTGCGTAGTTTTAAAGATTTAAGCATAAATAGGGATATAGGGACAGAGAAAGCGACTTTTTTGATATTATGTATAGATATTTTCATTTGATGATTGACGAGGCCGATACTTGGAGAAAATTAATATCCATAATGAAACAATATTTAGAATTTTCTCATAATTTAATACAAATACTCATGACGACGTTTCGAACTACTACTTCTTTATCAAATGCTGAATTAATACTGAAATTAATATTCTAATTCATGGAAGGGTTGAAGATCACTTCAACCCTTTATTTTAACATTATTATGTTTACATTGTATATTTTCAATATAACTCTTTGTCAAAGGATACAGAGTTGAACAGAACAATTGATTTAACAAGCATAAGGTACTTGAACAAACATGTACACAGAAAAATAACATGTAGACGTGATAATGGGTTACTAGCCCGAAACATATTCTAGGGCATGTTTTAAACAATTGTTTTATCACATGGTCGTTTTGAAGTAAACGACAGAAAATAACTTTATACTGCTCTTAGCAATATTTAAATGTATTCTTACGTATAGACTTTCAGTCATGTCCTTTACTCGTTGAATAATATTAATTAAAATGGCGTTCTTAGAAAATTAGGACATAATTTGACGTTTCAATTCGTTTACCAAGTATTTTCGTTATTACGTTTACCATTCATTTTATGTGTGTGAATATTAATCATTTATTGAGAAAACTAGACAAGTTTTATCATCTTGATGTAACGGTATTGTTCGAATTCTAAGAACTACATTAAATCTCAAGGCTTGCAGAAAGAACAAAAAAGTTCGCTTTGGCACATCGATGTAGATAGACGAGTCATAGAAACGAAAATAATCTATGGCGAGATAACAATAATAATGCAGTTATTATATTCCTTTGTTTCAGCGAATTATTCATATAATTCGAACGTTTTTGATTCCTAAGTACTTTCATGTTTGAAATAAAATTATTCGAAATGTAACTTTATATTTCTAATTGACGATTCTGCACTTTTACTATAAATGAATGCAACTGCTCGCAAATTGTTGGAATGGGTAATTAGAATCAATTTGTTGAAGTAAAAACTTCCGTATGTAGGTCGAATGGTATGAAATTCGTCTGTGACGTTATCGTCACGCTGGTATCGTCACGGTCAGTTCAGAAGCTTCTCTTAAAGTACGACAGGGCCAGAAAACTTTCTAGCTTTTTCAAATGAGTTATATATTAACTCCATATTTGATGAAAACGCAATAACATTGAAACGTTGAAACGAGATAGTTGAAAAGAAACTGAGTATTTTGTGATTTTTATATGATATAAGGAAAATAGTTTGGTTTAGAAGAATTTTTTTTTTGGTTAAGGTGGCAATTCCTGACGTCTAGACTTACGATTACTGATTTTTTCATACTAAGGTTTCTTTATCGACTTCTTGTGAATGAGATGTGCTAAAATACACATTGTGGCTCTTGGCCTTCGCATTCCTTGACTAACACGTCGATCAATATCACCTAGCACGATAAAAAGGTTGTTTTTAATGGATTTGTACGAAAATAGTAGAAAAACTCACCCTCTTTTAGTTATATAGTGCAGTTCTAGATTGAGAGTGAATTTTCCTGAGACAAATTATATTATGCTTCTGAACTATATCTCTGTTGACATTCAAATAAGTTTTTTTATCTTTTAAATAAAAATGAACAAAATACATTACTAAATTTCACAATTACTTCCATATATTGTATAATTGAAAATATTTCATCAAATTTTACAAAAATGATTCACACTAGCACAGTCTCATGTTGTTCGAGCAACTAATCCATTTTCAAGAGTTTAATACAATTAATTAAAAAAGAACCATGTTAACTCTTCAATGTGACAAACCTAAGTCCACGAAATTTTGTATCTCTCGGGAACCGTCCAGTTTTGTTTGCTAAAACGTAGCCTATATGCTATTCCAGACTATAATTTATATATGTACAAAATTTTTCGTAGATCTGTTCAGTAGTTCTGGCTTTATCGAGTAACAAACATCAATCAAATTATCGAAACTTTTACATCTTAGTAGTTTTTTTTTTAATTTTTATATAACCGTAGGTTTATAAAAATTTACTTGCCAATTTTGTACTTATCAAAATTTATATTCAGTAATGAATCAAACGAAAACATTTCTTTTTTTTTGTACAAAAAGGTGTTTTGAAAAGTGTACAAAGAGGGGAGTAAAATAAATATTCAAATTATCAGAAAATATTCGAAATTTATCTTTATGATATAATTATAAATATATGAATTAAATGAAAGCAAATATTACATAAGCGTATTATCTACTTTACCTAAATCTTCTGGTACGTTGGTTAACCTGGTCTATTTCATGGAACGCAACAAAAAAATTGTCTATTACTTTGACCATGTGCATGGCGAAATGACGTCATTTATAGCTCAAATGTCAATTAGAAATTGACATTATATAGTTAGAAATTATTATTTAGATACCAGTATATTCTATGAAATGATTTTACTTCCAGCTCTATGACATTTTTATTACCTATAAAATTCGAACGCCAGCATTTATTCAGGGTGAAAAATGTAATGAAATATCGTCGCAATAGCAAGAAATCGAGTTGATTAAGGTCAAAATATATTAGATTAATTGCTTTGGAAAATTAGTATAATGCACACTCATCTGAGTAAAATGTTAATTAGAATTAATTGAATCTAAATGATCAAGTGGGTCTGAATGTGGAAGAGCTACAATTGCGTCAATGCCATTTCATTAACTCAGTAAGCTCAGTTAATAAAACTATGAGTTAAAAATGTCTTTCATATATACATATATATGTCACTGAAATCTTTGCCTCTAACATTATTCTCGAAGGATAGTGTAGTTTGACATCGTACATACTTATAACGCCAACTTTGTTATTATATTCGTTATTTGATGTCGGGAAAATTAAGGAGTGTCATTAACTATGTTTTCAGTTTGTATTTCAATTGATTTTCATCAACGTCTTCGTCGATTTTAACTCAAATTTTAGAGGCGGTACAATTCATATATATGTAGATATAAAGATCAAAATTGAGCAACATGGATTCATGTCAATGAGATATTGTTCATGTAATATAATACTGTTTTCTCAGTACGTCTTTGAAGTACTGGACTCCACCTGTCAAGTTGATGTGATTTACACAGGCTTTCAGAAAGCCTTTGATAAAGTTGCTCATGCGCTCCTGGTACAGAAATTACGCAACAAATTTGGATTCTCTGATAGCCTCACCAGCCTTTTTCATTCTTACCTGGTTGACCGACGTCAATTCGTACAGCTGGAGGGTATAAAATCGTCTGAGTTCATACCTACTTCTGGAATACCTCAGGGTAATCTTGGACAGCTGTTATTTATTATGTTCGTAAATGATTTGATGGATAATATTGAGTCTCCACATTTGATGTTCGCGGACGATTTGAAACTATATCATGAAATTAGGTCACAGGACAACTGTGTTCAACTTCAGCTCGAGCTGGACCATGTTGCCAGTTGGTGTGAAGATAATTATTTGAGTTTGAATGTTCAAAGTGTAATGTTGTCTCTTTCATAAGGAAAAGAGATCGAATTGAGTGTGACGTTGGTGTTCAGGTTCTTTATCGTTCTAATAAGGTGAGAGATCTTGGTGTAGTCTTCTATCAGAAGATTTCCTTCATTCCACACATCACCTAATTTATTTCATCTCCCTCGAAAATATATAGATTCGATATACGCAATGGCAAATATTTCGATAACTAATAATTGCCATCAACTCCATCTTGAGGACATTCAGAGAAGGTTCTTGAAATTCTTAGTTTGGAGAGAGTCAACGAACGAGATAACGAATAATTGAGCCGATTTAGTTTAATCTCATTACAGGGCGGTAGAGAAACTTTATCACTCAAATTTTTGTACTAATTACTATACAACCTCATCTCTTGCTCACTTTGTAATTTTGTGTTCATAGTCAAAATTCTCGTACAATAGAATTATTCCACCTAGAGACTCCAAGGAGCAACTCGCTAATATAATCCCCCACTTGGTTTATGGAGAGTCTACATTCAATAGAGTTGCTAATAATTGTAACATTGACTTTGATTCCATAGAAGTTATTAGGACCTCGCTCGGACCTCTTCTATTCATATTGTTTATAAACGATCTGCCTGCGAAGTTGTCCCGGTCTTTGGTGACACTATATGCCGATGATTCATCGGTGGTCGTTCCTGGCAGGACTCCTGAAGAACTTCTGGAGGCATGTGAATGCATTGTGAGGGAGTTTGTAAGTTGGTGTCGAATGAAGAATCTGATGGTGAACGTTGACAAAACTGTGTTAATTTTTGCTTGAAGGGCAATGGAATTAGTACCTTGGATGTTAAATATGGGGACAACATTATATCATCATCCCAGTCAACACAGTTTCTTGGAATATATGTAGACAGAAATTTGAGATGGACATTACACATTGCGGTCTTATGTAAAAAATTGGGTAACTCATTTTTTGCAATCTCTAGATTTAAGAACATCTTACCTAGAAACTGTGTTATGAATGTGTATTACAGTCTTGTATATAGTCATCTGAATTATAATATTCTGCTGTGGGGCTGCTCTACAGAAAAAAATGGGGTGTTTATTACACAGAAGCGAATACTTCGATTAATATTCAATATTCATCAACGAACATCTTTTAATCCTAACTTCATTAATAATTACATACTCACCTTACCGTGTTTATATATTTATAGATGTTTGTTATATGTTGAAGAAAATGAAGGTAGGTTTATTAAATTGAATAGCAATCATGAGTATTCAACAAGGAACAGGATGTGCTACTTATTCCTATGCATAAAACAGCTAAATTTGAGCACTCTCTCTATTATCAGAGTATTAAAATTTTGAACCATTTACCATCGAATTTGTAAGTACTGAAAGCTCATCTGTTTAAGAGGAGAGTTAAATCTCTGCTTTTAACAAAGGCATACTATAGTGTGGCAGAGTATTTCGATGATTCGAATGTAGGCAATAATGTATGAATCAATTTTTTGTATCATATGTTTTTATATTTTTTTAAAACAAATTTTCTTCACCATGTGAAATTGTCTCAAATGTTTAATATTTCTGAGGAAATTTTTTTCTTTTCGAATAAAGTTGTATATTGCTGTAAATAAAATTTCAACCAATATTTTTGCTCGAGGGCTGAATGGAAGATCAGACTCAAAACTGAATTCAGTCCTTTTGAGAGCATTCTTCCTAGTTGTAATTATTGTATCAATTGAATTGAATGTAATTCTACAATGTAAAGAAGTGTTTCTTAATGAATTTATTTTATTATTATTATTATAGGAGTTATTTGAACAAAGGCAATTGACTAAAATGAATTGATTCAGATTGAGCTCTTTGTAATATTTCATTAAATTCTATTACTTAGTTCTTAGTTATTAGTTACTATTTCAGTTTTTCTTAGGTTAGATTGAGCTATTTGTTGTATTTCTTTCATTTTATTTTTCTAGTTATTATTTTCTGTAATTGGGTATTATACATGTTGCGAATTATTATATACCTGAATTTTTTACGGTATAAATTTCTCGTGAATCTGGCACTTATCGAGTTTTATTTCGGTATTATCTACGGGGGGATATAACGTCATTATTATGATGTCATTCGCAATGCGAAAACGAACAGCCGCTTCGATATTAGAATTAATTCTCGTCTCCGACATGTAGTCACCATTCTATTTGCGGTTTTGCCATACAGTGTGTGCTAAAATCGATAACAGTTCCGCCAGCCAGTCTTCAGTATTATATAGGAAGTTAATTTTATTGGAACAATGGTTAAAAAAATAGTTTTTCAACTGAACTTTGACCTTGATTCCTCTTGTCAATTGAACGAACATATACCTAATTTTCGAATATTCAATCTATGGGATACTTGAGTTAATTATTCAGTACGAAAATATTAAAAGAGTTTTATTATTATTTTAAAATTTCATTGATAAATTATGCGTATGGAAGAAATTGCTCAAATTGGCATTTAGGCAATTTCGGGTAATAATTTCTGAATAACAGTCAATGATAGTAATATAGTAAAGTGTAAATTTGTTATTTTGATGAGGATTGCGATATTGGAATGGTTATAAATATCTTAGACATTTATACACGTGATATTTTGTGTGGGGGTCGTAGAAGGCCGCGGAGACCACTCGTCTGAAAACAGTCGAGAGAAATTTAGATACTTCGACTTTTGGCGGCCTTGAAAGTTTCCGAATATATCGGAATTTGATGTGGAGATTAATGTTTCGAATTGCTGAACGTTTGGAGGTATTCTGGTTCTAATATTATGGGATTCCAGGAATCCGTGCCTAGTTTAGGCTCAGGTAACAATATTTGAAGAAATGGGTTGGATATAACTAATACGGAAATTGAATGAGATGGTTCTACGTAGCTTTTGTATCTATATATTAACACTTGAATAGAAAACTATGTGTCCCTTTTCAAGAAAATTGCTCGAATGGATGAAGGTTAAATATAACACTGAATTTATATGGAAAGGAAATGCTTATAGCTATTTTTGTATATAATTAAAAATGCTTTAATTAAAATAGACATGACTCGCACTACTTCTTGAATGACACACAACATAGACGTACATACTACCATACCTACTCTGTGGTCTATAGATTAATTTTTGTCTATAGGCTTCAATGATATTTTCTATGGTCTTAGTGACTGTCAATGAAAAAAAACGATACTTTGGAATTGTTTCCATGTGTATAGTTAAGTATTTGTAATCTGTGAAAAACAGCTTGCTTGATAATATAAGGCAAATTTTAAAGGAAGGATGTTATAGAGACCCAGTCTTCGACAAAAGAACCTAATAAATTTTAAACTTGAAAATTAAATGATTGTCAATAGGTTTTAATATTTTCATTGGTCTTATTGACTCTCAATAAAAAAAAACGAAACTATGAAATTATTTCCAATTGTATGGATTGGTGAAATATAAATTGCTTGATAACATGAAGAAAATCATAAATGAATTATAGACGAGTTTTGACAACTGCGCGAACAATAGTAACATATAAAATTGCAAATATTCAAATATAAGGAAATAAAAGTTACCCCGAGCAGTCCAAAGTCGACTATCAATTGGATTTCTAAGTGACCTAAAAATTTCAAATTCGAATACAGTGATTGAATTAAAATTATCTATATAAATAGGTTTCTCTGGAATTATCTCTTCTGTAGACGTTGAATTTGGCCTCAGGGTTTGATATTGTCACCCATCTGCAAGTAAACTCTGCCTGTTAAACGTTGTCACCTCCAATGGAACATCAAAATCATCATTTTTGTTTCTTGTATCAGTCTGCATAGGCTGTTAACCTATTCTTATAGTTACTAACTAATATTATTATATACAATAATATTCACTCCTTTTCGTGTATTTATTATCAGAGAAGTTGTAATTGTTTGATTGCCACTGACTTTCCCGCGTTGCCTGCTCTAGGATTGCTATCGTACAACTCCATCATCTTCAAGTCCGGATTTTCGAGCGCGAATATTCGACTGATCTAAGCAAGTATCGTGTTAAGCTAAACGCACATAGATGTCGCCTCGAACAGTTTCTGAAAAGACATATTTTTGCATAAGGTATATCATTTATAATTTCATTCATGACATTTCTAGTTTATTGATACTTAATCAGATGAAAGTAATAATATTAATTTTAATGGTTAATTTTAGTTTGTTCCATTCTATAACTTTATATTATTATTGCAATTGATTTTAATTTTTTTTTCGTTGACTTCATCAACTATACTTCATCAAATCCTGTTGTGTACGTTGACTTTGATAGGTAATATTTTATTTTCAGTTTGTTTCATTCAGTTATTGTTTATTACTAAATCAATTGGTAAACTTTGATTGTTTCAATTTGTAAAATTGATTAACTTTAATTTAATTTTCGTTAAATTGTGTTAAAAAATTCTCTTTTTCAATTTTTCTTTTTTATTACTATTTGTGTACAATTTGTTATTTTTTCCCTGTAATTGGATGTATATCTGTTGGGAATAATTGTAATATTATTATGTATGTATTATTATTATATTATTATTATGTAGTATTTCTAGTAACAACATAGTAACAATAATAGTAATAATATCTAGATTTCTAAATAAAGTTGATTGAAAGTTCGCTGATCTCTTGGTGAAACATTGTTTAATATATCAAATAAAAACACTTGGCTTGGTTACACAAAATTTATAATTAATACTTGACAATTGTTTTGGGATAACACTCGAAACAAGACAAGTGCTTTTATTTAATATATCTAGATTTCTTAGTACGGAACAGTCGAAGTACTTCCATAGAAGTAGTTTCTTCTATGTAGTAGTCATCACATTTAAGTTAGAAATATCATGATTAAGAGCATTTTGTGAATTCTCATCAATTTGAATAAAATATCACATTTATTAAGGTCGATCAATCAATAGTATATAAATTTTTTTTTATCATTTATCTTGAAAGTATTTGGATTAAAAATGAGATCAATCGTTATCTAAATAACAATTATCTGATCTGACGAAGCAGAATATTCACTTTATGTAGGTATTCTTTTGCAATTTAAGTAGCCTGGACCAATATTGTTATCGGGAAACAAACGTAAAAACAAATCAAATAGATTCGAATGGGTTATCTTAATTTGTTTTCAATTGTTTAATCGTTTATCAGCTACGATCGCATCAATCAGATATGTATTTGTTTGAGTAAGATAAGAGGAGCTTATTGACGTGGTAATAAATCGATTTCAATAGTTATCATCGCATACGTGTCGCGTTTATCTGGAAACGTGGAAATTTATACCATTTTGTTCATGAATTTTATGGAAAATCATTTAATACAGATATGTGCAGAAGACCTTGAGCGATAATTATGAAGTACCTACATCGTTTTTCTGTATATAAAATGGACGATTCATGTTCTTCAACATAAAAACTGTAACAGGGTAACACAAAAAATTATATCGTAAGAACGATTTTGTTGCACACCCTGTGAATTTTCTGTAAAACTAAGAATGGATTTGAATTTCCTATTTCAATAAACCATCTTCATGCTAATATATGTTTCTATGTTGAACAATATTTGAGAAAAACGTAATAGAAATTTCAGCTTTGACGTACCTACTGTGTCTCATTGATCTGCTTTTTTACTGAGCGTACTGTTGATGAATTTCATTGTTTTTGTCTCAAGTATTTGCAGTTCCACTAATGTCTTTAATTAGCGCGTGTCCTGTAGATACACATATATGTATAATTTGTGAATCATGAATTGCCAAGTCCGGGTTTTAAAAGCGACTACTTCATTAGATTCTCTATTTTTCCTCATTGATTTACGTCTTCTTCACCAAGACTATCTATACCTCAGCTTTAAACATTGATTTATGTCTTGGAAATGAAGTATACGAAGCCACCCCAAAATATATCAAAACGAGCCTCCAAACCTTAACTGACACCTCAGATCTAAGCTTTCTTCCCAGTACATCCACATTGCAAGTTATGATTACGTTAACAAGCGATGCTTTAAATTTAAATGCATTCTTCTTCTTCGTCTTCTGCTACTTGGTTGCATCCAATATCGGATATAGATCTTTTCCATCTTTTGCCAAGCTTTTCGTTCTTTGGATATTCTCATCCATTGTCTTTCCACTACCTCTTCAACGTCATCTATCCATATTTTGCGGGGACATCCTGCACTTATCCGTGTGTCTTTGGTCCCCCGAAAGTGTGATTCTGTATGTCGACCTCTCCGAATCTTCTATCGCTATATGACTGATTCAACACCACTTTAAGCTCGCCACTCGTTCTATAACATCTGTTATCCTGGTTTTGTCTACTAGCTGAATGTTCCGTATCTCCCAAAGTGTTGCCCAAATTAACTTTTTAGCTGTTTTAGCTGTTCCGCTACTTCTCTTGTTATGGCCATGGTTTCCAACCAGTATATGTTGTAATGGTACTCTTTTATCCTCAAAGATGTAGTTCAGTTTCCGTACAGTTCAGTTCAGTTTTGGGTACAAGTAAAACCCATAAAATTAATAAAAATGTGGACATAACTATAAAGATTAATGAACAAAAAATTAGAAGGGTAGAAGCAGTAAACTATTTAGGCATTATGTTAGGCGAAAAATTGAGTTTCAATGATCATGTTGATTCCATATCATCTAAAATATCTAATTCATTGAAAAAAATAGAAAAAAATCTGTTGTGTATGGGAAATTATTTTTGTTCAAATCAATAATAATGCCACATTTTGAATTTTGCTCCACTTTGTTATTTGGTTTGACTAAATAAAAAATTCAACAGTTACAAAAGTTACAGAATAAAGCCATGCGAACAATTTTAAAGAGCATTAGGTACACCCCTGTTAAAATTTGCTCTTTGGAACTAATGTCTGTTAAACAATGAATACTATTTGCTTAATTTATATTCATATTCAAAGTAAAAAATCAGTTGCTTCCATGTAATGTAATAAAAACTGTAACATATGTCAGTGATGTGCATGGGTATAATACTAGAAATACTGATTGTTTTTATATCCAAAGTTGTAAGCTTTCTAAATTTAAAAATAGCATATACTTTGACGGATTTAAGGCTTTCAATAATTTACCAAGTACATTGAAAACTAGTACTATTAAAGATATTTAAGCGTAATCTAAGAACGCATATTTTAAATAATGAGATAAGTAGGTAATTCAAAATTGACAGTTCGAAATATGTAGAATTTTGTTGTATAGCTTCAGCTCAATAAATATTATCATTAAATTCAATGGACGATGAATCAACTCTGTGATAGTTCATATTTAAATGAGAGGTAATAATAAATACTAGTCTAAAAACCACCGACTGAACAATTCTGTATTCGACTTTTACGGCATTATCGAGAATGCCGTTCTTGACATTTTTGATAATGCCGTAAAAGGCGAAACTAGTCCAATAAAGAATTGTTCAGTCAGTGATTTTTAGACAAGTATTTATTATTACCTCTCATTTAAATATTATTATTATTATTACATCAGTAATACTGATATTTGACAGTATATGAGTAAACTCTGCACTCATTCCTATTCGAATTCCACACTATTTAAGGTACACCATCTATCAAAAGAATTCAATGCTAATGTGCGCTCTTGAGATAAATTTCGAACATTACATACAGGAAAAAATGAAATTAGTATCGTAGACATATATTATTGTTTAGGGCAGTTCGCCAAGCCTACCAAAGAACGTTGGAGGTGCGTCGTTAATAAAACAAAAGGGTAGGTACCCAATGCGATCTCCTGCGGAACACCACATGTATTTTTAGAGAAGAGAGATTCAAAATTTATGTGTACTTAGTATAATTAAGACGCCCTGTATATCTGCTTTATGAATTTTTCCACTACGGTTTGTCGTCGGTATTAATTGTCGTGAAATATTACTACAGATACACGAATATTTTTCCACGCATTTGGCTCCAACGCTATTTTACATCTGATAATTTCAGTCAGGTACAAGGTTATCCGTTGTCTGTAGATTTTTCGTGTGTGGATTATTACTACGTCCAGCAATTCCGTTTTATCGATGTGTTTGTTTTCGGACAATTTCGTTTCGTTAGAAAATTATGCGCGTCGGATTATAACCGCATGTCTAAATTGATATTCGACGATTTTCATGGAAAAAACCATAAAATATAATTGTTTCCGTTACTTAGAGGCGAAAAATTGGAAAGATATTAATTTGTCTATCAGTTCATATCTTGACTGACTGCCAGGGACGAAAATATCTGAGCGAATTCTATTTACGAAACACGATAGAGGAATGCGAATTTTGCCTAAATGAAAGTAGGCCTTCATGTCTGCGCAAAATGATTATATAACTCAATTATTGGCAGATTTTTGTAGGAATTCGGATATTCGG